>JASDDO010000028.1:131275626-131970626 GCA_030015575.1 Agapanthus africanus
GGGGATAAGAACCTGTTTCCTAAGCACTGGGGCCTTGCAAGTCGGTCCAAAATGGGCCATTGCATACTATTCACGGGTCACGCCCTCCAAAGTCCAATCTCGACAAGGAGGGAAACAACCATTTACGAGTCCTCTCGACTTGTAAAAGGGAAAAATTCTCTTGTGAGATCCTTACGACTCTCGAGAGAAAACACGAACTTAGGAATCCTCACGATTCCTAAGGAGAAATTACACCTACGAGATCCTCTCGATTCGTAAGGAGAAAAGTCTTTATGAGACCCTCACGGTTCATAAAGTCGAAAAGTATTATGTAGCAGATCTAAACATGTTTCCTAAGCCATCGCTACCCTACAAGGAGGTTAAGATGGACTGCTATCTACTATCTACAGGCCACATTTACTAAAGTAACATGCCAATGACACAGCAAAGAAAAGAAAGCGATAGTACAAGATAAAAAAATGTGTCTTTTATTCTTGAATTCAATTGAGTACAAGATATATCATATAAAAGAATAAAAAAATGAATGAATGCATGTTATTCATAGATTAAAAATTTTCAATCGATACAAAGGCGGCTACTAAGAAGGAGGCTCTTCAGTAAGTCAGCAAGCCGCTCACGCACTCCTCTCAACTTATTTTCACGGTCAGCCTGTTAGATATGTATGCCCTAGAGGCCATTATTGTATAGTACTAGTTTGTATAATACATTCTGGAGGCTTGGGATATATATATGGTTTTACGACAGTCTTGCTCGATATAGTAGTATGCTACTTGGTTTGTTTCTATCTTAATATGTGTATATGTTTCTTTTAACATATCGCTAAAAACATATTGGTAGAGCCCTTAGGATTTTTGCTTGACTACCAGCGTTGTGATGGCGATCACACAAGTGGGGGCTGGGTAGTCTATAAGCACATCCTTATTTTTGGTCCCTAGTCGTAGGATTATCGAGACAGGGCATTGATACTCCAGAGTGGACTGGTGCATACGCTTCTCTTCCCAGCAGGGGAGATGGTCTGTCCCACAGCCATCAGTACATCGTACTGGAGATAGTATGCAGGTGCTCGTTAGGTTACGCGTACACTGGACAGGACTCGTCGGGAACTGTTGGTTGGTATTATACCTATCGTCAGTTAACAGTTCCCAGGTGACATGAGTACAGCTTAGTCCGCTGACTTGACACTGTCACTTCGCCTCAAGTGTGATCCCACTGTTCTTAGATTACTACCCTACCACGGCTCTACTGAGTCGTGCAAACAGGTAGTAGTTGGGTGCAGTCCCGAAGCACTTGGAGGCAGTGACGGTTAGACATGATTTGTCTCTCCCGGTATTGGGAGTTGATATCGCGCTGTGTCTAGGAGATCCATTACACATTGTCGTCCCTGGCCAGGGCAAGCGAGAATTGCTGGTAGGTTTTCCAGTAGATTCTCAGGGTGTTTTGGGCTACACTCCGACACAACTTGTAGCGCTATTAGGGGACTTACGTTTACCACCCCTAGGCCCGCCATGCGATATTCTCAGACGAACAGACCGGACTGTATGGAGATTGTCACATTCAGGCTCAGTAGGAGTTAGGATATCAGTCTTCTTATCGGCACCTACCTTGGGACCGTTACGTACAGCTAGTACCGCTTGCGGCTTGTGGTTAAACCCACTGCCAGCGTAGTGTCAAGCTTTTAGAGTCCCACACAGAGGGTTACTCGCCTTTGGGCAAAACAGAGTAGAGGTCGCATGGTTTTGCGACAGGGTTTGTTCACATCCGCGCACTTGTGTACGTTTGGTGTCCGGACAGTTTTTACTAGCGGGCTTTGGTTTAAGCCAGATCCTAGTACTTGTTTTGGGATTGGTTTTGTCTCAGTGTATTCGTGTTCCTTGGAGCACGGATGCGGGTGTGTATGCACAGTTGACAGAGGCAGAGGCAGAGAATTCTCATTAGGATTGTTGACCATTTGGCTTTGGTTGACTTGTTGACCGTCGACTTTTCTCTTAACCCTAATGAGAATATGATATTTGACTAATAATATTAATTAAGTATTATTGTGCCATGGTTGAGTTGAAAGGTTGAATTTTGTTGACTTGTTGACTTTGTTGACCGGATGACCATTTTGGACTTGTTGACCATCATCATTTCATGGCTATCATTTCATGGGTATGACTTTTGCTTGCTTGTTGTTTACAAAATGAAATAATTGCATGAAATGATAATGGTCATTGAAACTAACCATCACCATACTTAATTATTATTATTATCATTATTCTCACTTATGTGAGGATGGTTGCATTATGAGAGCTCATTCTATCATCTTCTTTCTCTCTCATGAAAAAAAGCTCTCCCTCTTCCTCTCTCAAGGTTCAAGTGTTCCATGAGTTGGAAATCATGAACCTTTGAGACAAAACCACCATCACTCTTCTCTACTCAATCTAAGGTATTAGGTTTAGCAAACCAAACACCTTAGTCATCTCTAATTTGAGAGTGGAGCTCAATTTCGAGACCCTCGGGTGGATCCATCTATGGCAAAGAGGAGACGACAAAGAGGATCCGTTCAAGCAACTACAAGGAGCAAGCAAGAGGAAGAACAACAACAAGAAGAGAAGGAGTTCAAGACCAAGGTATAACCATTCTACATAGTAGTTAGAACTTGTAGAATATTTGTTAGTTCTTGTTTAGCAACGATCCTTCTTGTACGGTCCATGTTACCTAGTTAGAAAAAATTTTCGTTTTACCTATTCTTCCTCCCCGAAAGGACCGGGGTAGGTAACCTGGACCCAACAGTGGTATCAGAGCCTAGCTAAGCAACAACTAACTGTTAGCAAAGTTTTTAGAATCTCGATCCGGAAAAATCTCGAAAACAAACCGAAAAATGTATTTTCTGTCGATTTTCAAACCAGGCTTAAATTTATTTTGTATGACATGAAAAATACAGGCAGGGTTTTCTGGGAATTTACAAGAAATTTGAGATCTCGACTCGGCCAACTCGCCGTGGAAGCGCGGCGGAACCTTGCGTTCCGCCGCGGATCCGTGGCCGAGTTGACTCGGCCGCGGCTCAACTTTGTTGCAGATTCCCCTGTTTGCTGTTTTGGGATGTTTTGTTTCTGCCCAGATTTTCCAGAGAAAAATGTTATTTTTGGGGGTAGTTACAAATTTGTATTTTGATCGGAATTCTACAAACTTTGGCTAAATGGTTATATCTGTAATGTGATATATGCACTGAATGTCGGCTAATTGCTATACGTCGATTAGTGGGGGTTGTGCATATCTGTGATTTGTAATGTTGTTGGATTGTGTATATGAATTCGTTGGATTGTCACGGATGAATAGCCGGGGGGTTGTGAGATGAGAGTTTTGTTTATCTTTCAATTCATGTAATATGTAATTAATGTAATATTATTTATATGGCCGCACATCCGGGATGAGGTTGTAGCCGCCATTGTATAATTTCTTTTACTGTTTTTGCTCCTAGGATAGACCCAAGGAGGGGTGCACAAACTACCGGGTACCTCGAAGTGCCGAGTGGCCTACTCACGGTGTTGAGGGAAGTTGCTTCGCTTCGAGTATTTGGCGGGTAGTTTGCCGCACCCGTAGGGGTCTGGGGTGGGGTTTTGGCTATTCATCAAGACCGTGTAATCCGTATTTCGTTGCAGGCTCGAACGAAACGCTGATTCCTAGTATATCCAATGTGTTCATCTGTGATCTGGAATGGCTATCATTGCATCTGTCGAATGTGTATATATATCTATATGATATCTATTTAGGCGTTGCTTATGTTTTGCATCCGCGCTAGTCCAACCCCCGCTCTGTCGTTAGTTAAGTAACCTAACGGGTAATGACGGGGCCCCGTGGCGAATGCGGATGGCATAAGCGTACGTCATATTTTCGTTGTTTTCTGCAATGGTATGATTAATTGATGGGACACATTAAATTAATGCAAGAAAACAAACCTAATAAAATGTTGTTGGAACAATTTTCAAAAAGCTGTTATTGCAAGGACGTTCACTTTTGTTTTGCACAGAGGTATTCGGTTATGAATGCCCAGCACCTCATTCGACGAGGCAAGGGCCGAGATCCCCTCATCGGGAGTGACCCCTTGGACAAAAGTTTGCGTCAGGGTAATAACTTCACTATAGTCGAATATTCTTGCTTTGCATCGATGTATTCAGCTTAGAATATCCTGCACCTCATTGGACAAGGAAAGAACCGAGATTCCTTCACAGAGAGTGACCTCTTTAGCAAAAGTTTTCGCCACTATATTTTCAAAAAGGGCAATCATGTTCCTTCAATGATATCAAGTTCATTACGTTAACGGGTTTTTCGCCAAAAACCCAGCCGCAGCCCTCCGTCATTTCGGATTGGTATTCTTTAGTATTCGTGCTGCGTTTGTTGACCTAGTCAAGGCGTAGTGAACGGTAGCTAGTTGATATTTTTCTATGCATTGCAAATGGGATTGGTTAGGACAGTCGTGCGGCCTTGTTGACCTAGTCAAGGGCACGTACGGGTGGGTCTAATGCAATCAGGATAATGACGGGTAGAACTTGACTGACGGTTTATGGTTTGTTGACCTAGTCAAGGTCATAAACTGTTAGGGGCAAAAACCACATCGGGAGTTTCTAAAGAAACTGAAACTTGCAGATTTAGCATACCTTCTGGAGTGTGATGACTAGAGTGGATTCAATCTAGGTCATCACACAATGATAGTTGGATCCCGATCCCACTGATGTGTTGGATTACTCTCGGGAGATTATTTCACTTAACAATTAATGCTATAAACCAAGTAGGTGTCTAGAACGGTGTTAGCGGGGCTACGTCTCCAGGGAAAAGAGGTTCTTTAATTAAGGAACTTCGCGAAAGCGTTGGAAAACCTCCCTCGAAGTACCAACACTAGCCTGGCTGAAAGGTTAAGCAAGTATTGTGACGTGCGATTAATCCTGACTAGTTCTTCTTTTAAAGGTTTGAAGAAGAATTTGAGGAAACAGTGGGAGCCATCCTGGTTAGATAAACTAATAAACCAATCTAATCTTGCAAGAGCGCACGCTGAGTGTTTCTTTTCTCTCTCTCTCCAGGTAGCAACCATTTCACACCCTAATCAAGATAATAAAATGTATCGCTTGACCGATCCGAATTCTTATTCGGGACTGGAGAACGTCGGTTCGGCTCTAACTTGTGACAACAGTCATAAGTATGAGCAAGGGAAAGAGGATTGTATGGATTCCAAGGATACCCAGTTGAAGAAGAAGCATGGTTTTGCATCTACTTCAGGTGTTCTTGTAATTGAGAACTGCTTTACGGTCAGTCCTACCTCCTGGGTACTTGATACCGGATCAGGATCTCATATCCGTAATCTATTGCAGGGACTGAGAAAAAGTAGGAAAGTTGTACCTGGTGATATGTCACTCAGAGTAGCGAACGGAGCACAAGTTAATGCTGCAGCCGTCGGTGAATATCACCTAGTGTTGCCAAACGGCAATACTATGATTTTGAACGATTGCTACTATGTACCTTCCATGATTTGCAACATCATATCAGTTTCTTTACTCGATAAAGATGGATATAACTTTGTTCTTGATAGAAATATCATGACCATCTACCTTCATAAGGTACTGGTTGCAGAAGGTACACTGTGTAATGGTATCTACGTTCTAAATCAGAATACAGTTCTCAATGTACAAAACACACGCAAGAGGAAGAATTCAGATATGAATGAATCCTACTTGTGGCATTGTAGACTTGGTCATATCGGAGAGAAAAGATTAAGTAAGTTGCATAAAGATGGACTCTTGAATACGTTCGATTTTTCATCTTATGAAACTTGTCAGTCTTGTCTCAAAGGAAAGATGACCAAATCTCCGTTCACCGGACATGGAGAACGAGCAACAGAGCTCTTGGGACTCATACATAGTGATGTATGTGGTCCAATGTCTATACATGCAAGGGGTAGGTTCTCGTACTTTATCACATTCACTGACGATCTCTCTAGGTTCGGATATGTGTATGTGATGAAACACAAATCTGAAGCTTTTGAGAAATTCAAGGAATTCAGAAACGAAGTAGAGAACCAGATTGGAAAAAGTATCAAGATCCTCCGGTCTGATAGAGGAGGGGAGTACTTGAGCACGGAATTTCTAGATTACTTAAAAGAGAATGGTATTCTCTCTCAGCTTACTCCACCTTATACACCACATCACAACGGTGTTTCGGAGCGGAGGAATCATACCCTATTGGATATGATTCGCTCCATGATGAGTAGTGCCGAGTTACCTCTTTCATTTTGGGGACATGCGCTTCAGACAGCAGCATATCTATTGAATGATGTTCCGTCTAAATCAGTGCCTAAGACTCCGTTCGAGATATGGAATGGAAAGATGCCATATCTTAAGAGATTTAAGATATGGGGTTGTCCGGCTTATATCAAAACGCATAAACCAGATAAACTAGAGGCACGGTCAGTTTTATGTAAGTTTGTGGGATATCCAAAGAATGGTTATGGATATTTATTCTACCACACCGAGGAACAGAAGGTGTTTGTTGCTCAGCATGCCATTTTCTTAGAAACAGAGTTTCTTGCAAAAGAAATTAGTGGGAGCACGGTAGAATTGGAAGAAATTCAGCGACCACAAACTGAAACTGAAGATTTGACAGAACATCAGGATTCAATAACCCCAAACGAACCTCAGCCACTCCGCAGATCTGGTAGGATTTCTCATCCACCCGAGAGATACTACGGTTTTCTTTTAGACGGGGATCGAGAGGATTGCATCTTGGAAGAAGATGACCCTACCAGTTTCAGGCAGGCCATTATCAGTAGGGACTCTGATAAGTGGCTAGAAGCAATGCAATCCGAAATGGAGTCCATGTACACCAATAAAGTGTGGACCTTGGATATTGCTCCAATTGGGGTAAAACCCGTTGGATGCAAATGGATCTACAAAAGGAAACTTGGTGTAGATGTGCAGGTGGAAACCTATAAGGCTAGACTCGTTGCAAAAGGTTTCTGTCAAAGACCTGGTGTGGACTATGACGAAACTTTTTCTCCGGTGGCTATGCTCAAATCCATTCGGATCCTACTTGCCATTGCTGCCTTCCATGATTATGAAATCTGGCAGATGGACGTTAAAACGGCTTTTCTAAACGGCTGTTTGGAAGAGTGCGTTTATATGGATCAGCCAGAAGGTTTCGTAGACAGTGGGAGCAGCGGGAAGGTGTGCAAGTTGCTTAAATCCATTTATGGATTAAAACAGGCATCGCGGAGCTGGAACATCTGTTTTGATGAGGCAATCAAGGAATTTGATTTCATCAAGAACGAAGATGAACCTTGTGTCTATAAGAAGATTGTAGGACGAACTGTCGTGTTCCTAGTCTTGTACGTGGACGACATTCTCTTGATAGGAAATGACATTCCTATGCTACAATCGGTCAAGCTATTTTTGTCACAACGGTTCTCCATGAAGGACCTGGGTGATGCCTCGTACATTCTGGGGATCAAGATCTACAGAGATAGATCCAAGAGACTACTGGGACTTTCGCAGTCCAGGTACATAGAGACCGTACTAAAGAGATTTAGTATGGAGGATTCCAAGCGTGGTAACATACCCGCCTTGCACGGAATTACCCTCTCCAAGAAGATGCCTCCTAAGACTGATGAGGAGAGGGTTCGCATGAGCACTATACCCTACGCTTCGGCGGTAGGATCTATAATGTATGCGATGCTATGTACTAGACCAGATGTTGCTTACGCGCTGAGCGTGGTGAGCCGGTATCAGTCAGACCCAGGTGAGGACCACTGGACGGCAGTGAAGAACATTCTCAAGTACCTAAGAAGGACTAAAGAAATGTTCCTGGTTTACGGTAATGGAGACCTCATGGTCGAGTCCTTTACCGATTCAAGCTTCCAGAGTGACAAAGATGGCAGCAAGTCTGTCTCGGATTTTTTGTTTACCCTCAACGGAGGGGCGGTATGTTGGAGAAGTTCCAAACAGGATACCGTCGCAGACTCGACGATGGAGGCTGAATACATTGCTGCAAGCGATGCCGCAAAAGAGGCGGTCTGGATAAAGAAGTTCATTAGTGAACTTCAGGTGGTTCTGTCTATTGTTGACCCAATACCTTTGTATTGCGATAACAATGGGGCTATAGCTTTAGCGAAGGAACCAAGGTCCCATCAGAAATCCAGACACATCGTAAGGCGGTATCACCTGATCAGGGAGATCATTGATCGCCAGGAGATTGAGGTACGGAGAGTGGACACAAAAGACAACACGGCGGATCCATTCACAAAGGCCCTCCCTCAAACACAGTTCGAGCGACTTTTTGAGCTATTGGGTATGCGGTACGCCAGCAGTTGGCCTTAGTGCAAACGTTGGGTATGCGGTACACCAATTACTGGCCTTTAGTGCAAGTGGGAGATTGTTAGATATGTATGCCCTAGAGGCCATTATTGTATAGTACTAGTTTGTATAATACATTCTGGAGGCTTGGGATATATATATGGTTTTACGACAGTCTTGCTCGATATAGTAGTATGCTACTTGGTTTGTTTCTATCTTAATATGTGTATATGTTTCTTTTAACATATCGCTAAAAACATATTGGTAGAGCCCTTAGGATTTTTGCTTGACTACCAGCGTTGTGATGGCGATCACACTAGTGGGGGCTGGGTAGTCTATAAGCACATCCTTATTTTTGGTCCCTAGTCGTAGGATTATCGAGACAGGGCATCGATACTCCAGAGTAGACTGGTGCATACGCATCTCTTCCCAGCAGGGGAGATGGTCTGTCCCACAGCCATCAGTACGTCGTACTGGAGATAGTATGCATGTGCTCGTTAGGTTATGAGTACACTAGACAGGACTCGTTGGGAACTGTTGGTTGGTATTATACCTATCGTCGGTTAACAGTTCCCAGGTGACATGAGTACAGCTTAGTCCACTGACTTGACACTGTCACTTCGTCTCGAGTGTGTTTCCACTGTTCTTAGATTACTACCCTACCACGGCTCTACTGAGTCGTGCAAACAGGTAGTAGTTGGGTGCAGTCCCGAAGCACTTGGAGGCAGTGACGGTTAGACAGGATTCGTCTCTCCCGGTATTGGGAGTTGATATCGCACTGTGTCTAGGAGAGCCATTACACATTGTCATCCCTGGCCAGGGCAAGCGAGAATTGCTGGTAGGTTTTCCAGTAGATTCTCAGGGTGTTTCGGGCTACACTCCGACACGACTTGTACCGCTATTAGGGGACTGACATTTACCGCCTCCTAGGCCCGCCATGCGATATTCTCAGACGAACAGACCGGACTGTACGGAGATTGTCATATTCAATCTCAGTAGGAGTTAGGATATCAGTCTTCTTGTCGGCACCTACCTTGGGACCGTTACGTACAGCTAGTACCGCTTGCGGCCTGTGGTTAAACCCACTGCCAGCGTAGTGTCGAGCCTTTAGAGTCCCACACAGAGGGTTACTCGCCTTTGGGCGAAATAGAGTAGAGGTCGCATGGTTTAGTGACAGGGTTCGTTCACATCCGCGCACTTGTGCACGTTTGGTGTCCGGACAGTTTTTACTAGCGGGATTTGGTTTAAGCCAGATCCTAGTACTTGTTTTGGGATTGGTTTTGTCTCAGTGTATTCGTGTTCCTTGGAGCACGGATGCGGGTGTGTATGCACAGTTGACAGAGGCAGGGGCCGAGGATTCTCATTAGGGTTGTTGACAAAATTTGTTTTGGTTGACTTGTTGACCGTTGACTTTTCTCTTAACCCTAATGAGAATATGATATATGACTAATAATATTAATTAAGTATTATTGTGCCATGGTTGAGTTAAAAGGTTGAGTTTTGTTGACTTGTTGACTTTGTTGACCGGATGACCATTTTGGACTTGTTGACCATCCTCATTTCATGGCTATCATTTCATGGGTATGACTTTTGCTTGCTTGTTGTTTACAAAATGAAATAATTGCATGAAATGATAATGGTCATTGAAACTAACCATCACCATACTTAATTATTATTATTATTATCATTATTCTCACTTTTATGAGGATGGTTGCATTATGAGAGCTCATTCTATCATCTTCTTTCTCTCTCATGAAAAAAAGCTCTCCCTCCTCCTCTCTCAAGGTTCAAGTGTTCCATGAGTTGGAAATCATGAACCTTTGAGACAAAACCACCATCACTCTTCTCTACTCAATCTAAGGTATTAGGTTTAGCAAACCAAACACCTTAGTCATCTCTAGTTTGAGATTGGAGCTCAATTTCGAGACCCTTGGGTGGATCCATATATGGCAAAGAGGAGACGAAAAGGAGGATCCGTTCAAGCAACTACAAGGAGCAAGCAAGAGGAAGAACAACAACAAGAAGAGAAGGAGTTCAAGACCAAGGTATAACCATTCTACATAGTAGTTAGAACTTGTAGAATATTTGTTAGTTCTTGTTTAGCAACGATCCTTCTTGTACGGTCCATGTTACCTAGTTAGAAAAAAATTTCGTTTTACCTATTCCGCCTCCCCGAAAGGACCGGGGTGGGTAACGTGGACCCAACACAGCCGCCGCGGCCAACTCTGCTTCAATTCGTGCCCGTTGCTGCAAACAAGATGAAAGTTTCTCATCGATTTCCGCTGAGAAACTTTACGACTCTGTGTAACCCTCTAAGTTAAATCGAACTTCTGTCTCAGTAACAACCCATCAGAAATGCATCGTTGGAGGCCTTCAAAAATAGCTTTCAGCTGTGCAGCGTTCGCTTTGACCTGGGCACGCAATTGGACAGACTCGGTGGAATCCGCCTCACGTTCCTTTCGCTTCAGGGTCGCCTCTTGTTCAAAATAGCGAAGGAAAGGAACACTCTGCTCAACCCATGCAGCACGCTGGGAGTTCAAAGCCGATACTTCCGGAGCGGGACGCTTGAGCTCAATCTCATGGAGGCAGGCATCGATCTTCCTGCAGTAATTAATCCAAGACTCGACGACGCCTTCATCATGAAAGTTCACGAGTGTCGCCAGCATGGGATTAATCTCAGCAGCAAAGTCTGCAGCAAATGTGAGGGCCTCGGCGTCAAGATTCTCGACGAATTCGCTCAACATTCGCAGGCTAGTCGCAGCACCCCTGGAAGATGGGCGTTTAGCAATAGGCCTTGCCGGCATTAAGATGCGAGACTCAAACGGAGCTAGAGCCGGTGCGATTGCTGCAAAATAAATTATGGTCAAATGTCGACTCTGAAGGTAAAAAGAATACATGAGAGATGGAGTCTACTATACCGGCTGTGGCAGATGGCAAAATTGGGAGTACCAGAGGTGCGGCTATCCCCTCGTCTCCTCCTCTGATCCGTGACGCTGCGACTAATATAAAAGAAGACTTAGTGATAATATGACTATTCATAAAAGAAAGAAAGAAACAATAGTTGGAGGATAAACTAACCAATACCAGCAGGCGGAGTGACTTCCGAATAGAAGGAGAAATGCGGGTTCAGCACCTGATACAGATGGTCAAAAAGGACTCCTGCAAAGTTGTGAGAATATACTGTCAGTACAAGTAGGATGATACCCATAATGAAACCGATAAATCGCAAACCTATACCTTCCAGCATTTCGGAGGACATAGGAGAAGGCGAGGGAACAAAAACCGTCATGGCGGCGACCGAAGGTGCTTCAGATGGCACAATCGCAGCATTCGCTGCACCTACAAACAAAACATCATCAGAAGAAGCTGAACGGGGTTGTGAAATAAAAAGAACAATGACTCAAAACTAACCTGACGAGTCTTCAACCAAAACCGCGACGGAAGCATCACCAGGCGTTGCGGCTTCTTCACTCTCCCGCAGAGGAATAGTCTCTGCGCCCATGGCTTCATCCCCTGATTCGACGAGGGCCGTCGTGACGCTTGTGATGCCCGCCGATACCAGGGAGCCACAAGGGGAAAGAGCGACGGTTTGGGCAGTCCCAGACTCCCGAGAGAGAGTAGCCACTTCGGGCTCTGTGGTCGCCATCGTCTCGCCTGCCATCTCATCGCCAGGACTTAGCCCTATGGGATATGATGTATAAGAATTTGCAGATCGAGTTCTAATAAAAAAGACCGGGCATTACGTTACCTAGCGAAAGACTCTCGGTTGCTTCCCTAGCCGCGTGCGCAACCCGTTTATGGGCGGTAGACAGAGTAGCTGGAGCACCCTATGAAGGAATAGCGACAGATGGAGTGGTGCTTGAGCCTGCATCTACAGCCAAAGCGGCATTACGTTCCTTCGCTGCGCGCTTCATGCTTCGTGTGTTTCATTTCAGTTTGGGCCATGAGAGCTGATCTCCTCAAGACCTCTATCAAAGAGACGTCATCGTCCGAACCAATTTCTGCCTCTGGAGCCGTTACAGCGTCTGTCATCGGCCACTTTAGCGAAGCCTCCTGTGGTAAGGTTGAAGGAGCTGGGGCCATAATAGCTGGCTCTGAAAGCGTCACCGCATCACCACTTGGGATCGACACCGCACTCGGGATAACCCAAGTCAAGGTAGTCCCTGCAATAAAATGAAGGAGAGGGCCAGACCACAAATAAAGAAAAAAGGAATGAAGGCACAATGAGCCGAATTATACCATGACCCAAAGAAGCGCGGAGCCTCTCTTCCTCCTCGAAAGTCTTGATGGAAGCCGCGAGGGCCTCTTCGGCAGAAATACCTGTTGAAGAAAAAAGGGATTAGTAAAAGCATAATAATAAGGAAGGAATAAAAAGGGTGAAAATACAACTGAAGTATACCTGACTTCACGATGGTGAGTAGCGCCGCTTGATTTGTATAATTTATTACGTGCGTGCGCTTTCGAAAGATGAATCAAAAATATTTGTTAACCGCAATCAAGAACGACGTCGCTTGGTAGCTAGCCGGTAAGTACGGGTCAGTCCACAGGGATGTTGTGTATTTCCTAATTTGGTCTAACGAGTTAATTCCAAACGGTATGAATGGATTATCGCTAAAAACTAAGATTTATATTAAGACTAGAATCTTGCTAGGGCTAGGTTTGGGTTAAGTTTGGAAATTGAAGATTTCCTCACCGCTTTCAATGCCCTAATTTAGATCTCTTTAGGTGTTATGGTAACAATTAATAAAGGGGATTAGTTCCATCGGAAAAAAACGATGTTTCTTCCTCTAGGTTCTAGTCCTTCCTTTCTTAATTCTTACCCTAACCTCCATAGAAAATATACGCAACCGGTCATTTATACTACGATATCACCGTTACCTCGAGGGGTAAGGTGCCGTAGGGAACGGTGTGTGTATGTATGCATGGAGTCCTATTAATTATATGTGATGGGGCAAGAAAGGGAGGTTCATCTCTCAAGGCTTCCCCAAATCTAACCCTAACAAGCGAGGAGACTACTCGCTCATTAGGGAATTGAAAAATATCTCTAACTATCTAACTAGGGCAAAGAATGAAAAATCTATACTAAGGCAGAATAAGAATTAACTAGGGCAATTAAACAAAACTACTTACTTTATTGATGGCTCTCTCCAAACATTTATACATGAATTTTCAGATCTGAATAGATGAATAAAAAGAGGCATAACCTAAAAAAGGTTTTAGGACTTCTATTTATAGATTCATAGAAAACCCTAGGGTTACAATCGACGCACATCTGCTTTTACAAAAATACCCCTAGAAAGACCAGTCAACGCACCGACGCGCCGCCAAACTTTATGGAAAATTTCCGCCGACATGGGTAATACACGGCCGCGGAACCGCGGCCATAGGCCTTGTTTGGCCGCGGTTCCGCGGCCAAATAGTGAGCTTGGGGTCTGTGTTTTTCTGTGCTGCTTCAAGTTGACTTTGTCTTCTTGTTTCTACAGTTGTTTCTTCATAATGTCTTTTAGTTCTTTTCCAGATCTCTATAGTGAGTAATGTCATGGACTTTTCCGTCCGCTTCGTGTCGAAGTCTTGAACCTTAGGCTTCCTTTGTACTTTGTGAACTTGTTTATTGATTTTCGTTATTCTCCAAATTGTAAGCTTGATCAAGATTCTTCCATTTGTCAGTCGTAGTCTCACTTTTGTATCGTCTTTTGTCTTTTCACTGTTTTAGTCCCGAGAATCTGTAACCTGCAACTATGTAGCAGACATGGGTCAAAAGCACCTGTTTATTTGTAAAATGCATAAGAATGGGGAATATAAATATGCAATATTATGATATGAACAAATACCCCCAAACTTATCTTTTGCTCGTTCTCGAGCAAACCTAGTTTTATTCTTAACAAAATCCTAACCTCACTTTCGCAGGGAATCGCGATTGCACTGAGCTCGTGCAACAAGCCGTTAAACCTCTAGGTGTCCCTAGTAGGAGGAGTGTTGTCTCCTGGGAGTTTTCAGCGGATACTACCCACAAAATCCTTTCTATTTGGCCTATTAACTTTTATTCTCCAATTAGGTTTTCTAATAAGGAAGTCTATTATCTTCGACTCATAAATTATCCACCCGTATTCTTCACGCTTCCTTATCATTTAACTTAAGATTATATATATTCTTATGAATTTACTTAGCTTTTGGCATCTCTTAAGTTTTCCTTCTAGAGTTCCATCTCAACTTAGAAATTTTTATCATCTCTATTAAAGATATAAGTCCTATTTTTCATTCCTATCTCTTATCTAAACCCCAATCATATACCCCTACATGTGTGTATATATCACCCCTACACTCGGAAATTCAAATCAAGCTATTATACTCTTGTCCATTGTCCAACGTACTTTTCAATTGGTGAATTTTTAGAGGAAATTTGCTCACACATCCTTCATGCGACCGTTAATACTTCTTGAGGTACCAACAATCGATTACAAGATGTGTTTGCACATTAAAGCGTAATTCCTAGTCTTGTAATCCCTAAGGCTTTTAGCAGTGACTCCCAAACCAGTTGGTCTAAGGCACTATGTGATGAAGCACCCTCGCTAAATATTTTTTCTATTAATGCAGCCTTAAGTAATCACAAAAACCAGTGTTCATTTTTTTTATCTCTTTATTCACACTTGTATTTTTATTTTATTTTTCTTCATACTAAGGACTTTAGACAAGAGCATTTCAAGGTCTCTTCTACTATTCCAAGTTTCAAGGTTCGTGTTTGTGCAATTTGTAGGATATATATTTTCAGAATTTAGATTTAAGGTAGGAATTATTTTTCAAACTTACACTTTAATAAAAACATCAATACTCTTCCCTTATTTTAACTTAGCCCAAGAAGTGAACTCAAAATTTGCCTATTTCTAAATAAACTACAAAGACATATACTTTCTACCGTTAAATTTTAAAAAAGGTTATTTTTAGGGTTTTTAATTTACTAAGTCTAGGATCTAGTTGTTCCTAGCTAGTTAACCTATTTGTCAAACTCAAGTTAATTAAGGCCAAAATTGAATACTTTAATTTTAATAATTTTTAAATTTTTTAATTTTTATGGGTTTTAAAATAAGTATGCAAATGCAAAAATATACATATGAATGCGAAGGAAGAAGGCTTACCGAGCATACCCCCAAACTTAAACTTGACAGTGTCCTCACTGTCAGGCTATACCAAGAGGGTCAACATTGTCGGCACTCCCCTGTTTATTTATTTATAAATTTTTTTTATTTTTTATTGTTAAAAGAAAAAACAAAATATATATATACAAAAAAGGTCCCCCCAACTTCATTGAAACAATGTTAAACGTCATTGCCAAACCTTGCAAAGACCAAACGTCAACACCAACGAGTTGAAAAATTTATCTGTGTAGAGTATCGGTCGGTGGAAGAACATATTGTACCGAGCCCAAAAGAATTGGGGAAGATATAAGTGATGGTATGGAAAGTTTCTGTATGTATGTGGAAGTGAATAGATAGGAGGTGATGATGAATCAAAACGAGAATGTGAATGATCAGAAATCAGTGGAATATTGGCATTCTCGTAGCTTATTAAAAGAAAAGGGGGTGGTTCAACTTCTAAAGGAGGAGGTTGATTATCCACACAATCCCCAAGATATTTCTGTGGATCCTTTATTGACTTGGTATCATCCATCATATGCATATGATATTCAATTATGAGGGAACTAATCTCCTCGATGTTCGCCATAGTCCAGCCGAAAGCTTGCTGCTTATCTTGTAAGACCATTAAAAGGGCTTTCTCTTGCTCGAGGGCTAGAGAGGACGATATGATAACGGGAAAGGTCTCATTCTCACCTAGATAAGCGTATTTAAGGTGAGACGGCAAGGGCTTGAGTTCGAGTTTCGGAGGCGAAACAATCAAAGGTAAAATTAGGGAATCTACCTCGAACTCAACGAATTCCAATAAGGGTTCGAAATCACTGCAAACAACCGAATCGGATGGTTCAACTAACTCATCCAAAAATTCAAAGGACTCATATTCGGGCGGTGAGTCGTCAAAATCTTCTGAAAAAGTGAAACATTCATAGTCAATATCGGTTGTGCCAACTGTGTTAGATTCAAGGAGGGACGCACTAGTGGCGTCAAAACTGTTGTCATCAAACAGAAATTTTTCAAGCTCGCAGTCCTCCTGCGTGATTTCGTGAATTGAGCAAACTTCTCGTGTACTAGTTTTTGGCACGGGGGGCAGACTTCCTATCTTGTAAATATTGAACTCACTAGACATTTTCCCGAAGGATAGAGTCATAGAGCCATTGCGATAATTTATAACGGCATTGGAAGTGGCCAAAAATGGTCGACCGAGGTTCACCGGAATTTGGTTCCGTGGGTTAGCTACAGGTTGTGTGTCCATAACAATAAAATCAAAGGGGAATATGAATTCCCCTACTTCGATCAACACATCCTTTAACTCACCCCTAGGATGGGGATTGATCGATCGGCCATTTGGAGAGTACAACGAGTGGGTTTCAACTCTCCAACCCTTAATTGCTCGTACACGGAGTAGGGAAGCAGGTTAACACTAGACCCAAGATCTAAAAGTGCTCTATTGATGTTCTTATCCCCAATTGTTATTGAAATTGTAGGACAGCCAGGGTCCTTTTGTTTTTGGGGTAAGGGTTGACGTTGGTTAATAGCATTGCTCACGACACTAGCTACTAGCACTTTCTCGGGTATTTGTGACTTTCTTTTCGAGGAGCATAAGCCCTTTAAGATTTTCGCGTAAGAACAGACTTGTTGGATTGCATCCAAGAGAGGTATATTTATGCTAACCTGTTTAAATAACTCCACAATTTTCTCCATTTGTGGAGTTGGTTTATTGGAACTCAACCTGTTTGGAAATGGAGCATTTTGAGAATCTGTTGAGTCCAATGTCTGTTTAGTAGAATGTGGAGTTGGAATGGATCCCAGTGTGGGTGTGTTCGTGAAGTGAGAAGTGGGCCCGTTCGGATTAGAAGAAGATGAGCCTTTTGAAAATTGAAGAATATGCTCTAACGAAGAAGATGAAGGTGAAGAAGAAGAAGAAGAAGAAAAAGAAGATGAAGAAGAAGAAGAAGAACCACCGACGGGGGTGTCATCACTAATACACACGTTATTTTGCAACATTCTTCCAGATCTCAACGTGGTCACCGCATTTACATTATGATTTTGATATTCATATGTGACATGTACGTTGTGTGTGTGACCGGGATTTGGCAATGGTTGAGATGGAAGCTTTCTCTTTTCTCTCTCGCTCAACGCAGCAATTAGTTGTGCAATTTGTGCCTCAATAGATTTGATGCTTTGATCGTGTGATGTATTGTTATGCACCAAAGACTGGATGGAAGTCTTCAACCGTGCTGCGGATTGTGTAGATTGTTTGAGAAACGCATCTAGACTTCTTTCTAGCGAAATAACCTTATCATCATTTGGTTGAATAAAATTGTTTTGAGGGTAAGAGTTGTTAGGCACAAAATTGTTCGTTTGATTTGAATAAGGTTGTGGTTGGAAAGGTTGCTGGTATTGAGTTTGTTGGGGTGCTTGTTGTTGTGGGGGAGGAGGCCTTTGAAAGTTGTTTCCTTGGAATTGTTGATTTTGATTCCAAGCAAAATTTGGGTGGCTCCTCCAACCCGGATTATAAGTCGAAGAGTACGGATCATTTCTTTGTCGTTGCTGAAAGGCACTATTGACTTGATCTTGTCCTTGAACAGGTGGATTGTAAGGACACTCTTCGGTAAGATGTGATGGATCCGAACAACAAGCACAAACAGTTCGTGGGGGCAAAGCAGGGGCAGGAGAAGGCGATGAGATTTTGGTTTCAATCGCTTCTAACTTTTTCGTAAGTGCGTCCATCTTGGCCTTTATAGCAATCGACATATCTAATTGATGTATGCCTGCCCTAGACTGACCAATAGAAGAAGATGAGGTGGTCTTAGTGGTTTCCCACTGAAGTGTTTGTTCAGCAAGATTCTCTAGAAACTGCCAAGCTTCCTCACTAGATTTGGTTAGAAAGTGACCTTGACAAAGGGTTTCCAACAACTGCTTCGTTGCTGGGTTCAATCCCTCATATAAAGTTTGGCAAACTTGCCAATTTTCGATACCATGGTGAGGGCATTGAACAAGTAGGTCTTTGAATCTTTCAAAACACTTCCAAAATGGTTCGGAAGGAAGCTGGGAAAATTGTATAATCTCATTGCGAATTCTCGCAGTCTTGTGATGAGGATAAAACATTTTAAGAAAAGCTTTAACAAACTCTTCCCAATTCTTAATTGAATGTGACGCTGTGCTGTATAACCACTTCTCGGCTATGTCACATAAGGTGAAAGGAATGGCCCTTAGCCTTATAGCTTCGTCTGATAATTGGGTTGTTTTCATCATTGCGCAAATGTTTTGGAATTTGTTTATGAAGATATAGGCATCTTCAGATTCCAGTCCGTGAAATTTTGGTAGCATATTGATGAAGTGGGGTTTGATCACAAAATTGTCCCCATTTGTCGGTGGGAGTGAAAGACAAGTAGGTAAGGCGGTGTGGATTGTGTAAAAAAGATCCTGGAGCGCGTTTCGTTGGGGCGCTTTAACAGGCGGGTGTTGCGGGTTATTCGCACCTAACGGAGGTGGAATCAGTTCCGTAGGTAAGGTGTTGTTAGGATTATACCCCGACGTACCTTCGGAAGAAGAATTTGAAGGTGAAGGTAAGGAAGTGGAAGGAATTTCGACTTCGGAGTCGAAAGCTTCGTCGTCGGTACCAACGAGACACGGATTAATCGGGCGCTAGTGTCCCTAGTCCAACCGGACATACACTAAAGAGGTAGTGTAGTTAAAAGGGTGAAAAACAGAATGTGAAGGTAAGAAAACGTCAATGAAAAGAAAGTGGGTGTAAGTGGGGTGCACAGATTTCTTAGCGACAAGTTGCAAGTTTTTGTAAAAATTCTTTTTTTTATGTGGTGCTTTTGCAAAAAGATTTTCGATAAAAGGCTTAGACACACGTTCAATCAACCATAAATGCACAATCAGGCCTAGATCTAGGGTCACCTAGGTCAGCTAGACAGCTCCTAACTGTTCCAAAGAGTAAGAAATAGGACCTCAAACCGCCTCTTCACTACCAATTGTGGCCAGGTAAGTGCCAGGTAAGTGGGAGGCTCTTCATCACGTAAGTAGTGGACCTAATTAAGTAACCACTTGCCTTAGACACACATGCCTAGACACCACAAAGTCAGGTTAGGATCAACGGTCGATGCCTACAACTAGTCCTTTGTCCTATTGAGCACGAAGTCCTTAAAGCCGAGTCTAATATTTTTTTAATTAATAATGGTCAATGCAAGATGCCTTATGTGATTTCTGGGGTCTTGGGAAGGGTGATGAAATCCCCATCCAATCTGGATTGGTTTCAAGCCCCTTAAAGTCCGATTAAAAATATGCAAAGCAGTAACAATCACTCGCTATCAATTTTTATCTTTTAAGCGCGGCGAAAGAATCCTGCACAAGATCAATTATTGGAAGAGGGAGAGATTTTTTAGCGCAAAGAATCCTGCAGGAGATTTACAGAGGAGATATTGGGATTTGTAGAGGAGAGTGAAAGGGAGCTTACAACGCAAATTCCACACGCTGACGTCACTTATGCGCCGCGCTTCCACTGCGGGAGCGAGCTATTGCGGCGGTTCCGCGGTCTCGCTATTGACTTGGCCCTCCAACTTTCTTCTGTTGTTCTGTTGCGAAAATCCTCTCTTGTTAAGATCTTCAGTTTTCTGTTTCGCTCTCTGGATTTTCCCAGATCCGAACTCATTTGTCGTTCCTGCAAAAATTCACACGAGAAACCTTTCAAACAATAAAAGATGATAAAATTTTTATATTTTTTAATTTTTCAGTTTTTTATGATTTTTATATTTTATATTAACCTGAAATTGCAAAAAGGAAATACTATGCCATCCCCGGCAACGGCGCCATTTGATTTAAATGTGGTTTAGCGCGCGTGCGCTTTCGAAAGATGAATCAAAAATATTTGTTAACCGCAATCAAGAACGGCGTCGCTTGGTAGCTAGCCGGTGAGTACGGGTCGGTCCACAGGGATGTTGTGTATTTTCTAATTTGGTCTAACGAGTTAATTTCAAACGGTGTGAATGGATTATCGCTAAAAACTAAGATTTATATTAAGACTAGAATCTTGTTAAGGTTAGGTTTGGGTTGAGTTTGGAAATTGAAGATTTCCTCACCGCTTTCAATGCCCTAATTTAGATTTCTTTAGGTGTTATGGTAACAATTAATAAAGGGGATTAGTTCCATCGGGAAGAAACGATATTTCTTCCTCTAGGTTCTAGTCCTTCCTTTCTTAATTCTTACCCTAACCTTCATGAAAAACATACGCAACCGGTCGTTTATACTACGGTATCACCGTTACCTCGAGGGGTAAGGTGCCGTAGAGAACGGTGTGTGTATGTATGCATGGAGTCCTATTAATTATATGTGATGGGGGCAAGAAAGGGGTGAGAGATTTCATTTCTCAAGGCTTCCCCAAATCTAACCCTAATAAGCGAGGAGACTACTCGCTCATCAGGGAATTGAAAAACATCTCTAACTATCTAACTAGGGCAAAGAATGAAAAATCTATACTAAGGCAGAATAAGAATTAACTAGGGCAATTAAACAAAACTACTTACTTTATTGATGGCTCTCTCCAAACATTTATACAGGAATTTTCAGATCTGAATAGATGAATAAAAAAAGGCATAACCTAAAAAAGGTTTTAGGGCTTCTATTTATAGATTCATAGAAAACCCTAGGGTTACAATCGACGCACATCTGCTTTTACAAAAATACCCCTAGGAAGACCAGTCAACGCACCGACGCGCCGCCAAACTTTATGGAAAATTTCTGCCGACACGGGTAATACACGGCCGCGGAACCGCGGCCAAATAGCGAGCTTGGGGTCTGTGTTTTTCTGTGCTGCTTCTAGTTGACTTTGTCTTCTTGTTTCTACAGTTGTTTCTTCATAATGTCTTTTAGTTCTTTTCCAGATCTCTACATTGAGTAATGTCATGGACTTTTCCGTCTGCTTCGTGTCGAAGTCTTGAACCTTGAGCTGCCTTTATACTTTGTGAACTTGTTTATTGATTTTCGTTATTCTCCAAATTGTAAGCTTGATCAAGATTCTTCCATTTGTCAGTCGTAGTCTCACTTTTGTATCGTCTTTGTCTTTTCACTGTTTTTGTCCCGAGAATCTGTAACCTACAACTATGTAGCAGACATGGGTCAAAAGCACCTGTTTATTTGTAAAATGCATAAGAATGGGGAATATAAATATGCAATATTATGGTATGAACTCCGCTTCTTCGCGAGCTAGTTGCTCAGAGGACAGAAGGGCAGCCTGGAGATTGGTGTCGGTCACAGGCGTGTCGAACAAACCCTCATGGGTCCCATACTCACACAAACCCTCGCTATAGGGAGCATGAGGCTCTTGGCCGAGTACGACGTTGGCAGAAAATAGCGACTTCTTCTTCTTTTGTGAGTGAGCGCCGACAGCCGATGACAGGAGCTTGCGCTTGGCGGGCAATTTTGGACGACGAGTCCCGATCTCCATACCCATTCCAGACTCTGGGGATGCTGCAGCTGCCATTTTTATAGGAACACGGGGGAGAGTCTTCTCAGGAAGAGTGCGCAGGAGCGCAACCGCAGCAACTTCTCTTAGGGAAGGACTAACAATGGTCCGTCGCTTAGGGGAACAGCTGGATTACCAGCAGGGGCTGCACCCTTGCGATCAAGCAGCAACCGTTTTTCTTCAAATGACAGCACCTGTTCATCACAGAATACTGCATTTTATACCGCCCATTCTTACGCTCGTGTGTTTATAGGTAGGTGCTTTTTATCCGTGTTTGTTATATATTTGCAGGATACAGGTTCTCGGTTCTAAAACGGTGAAATTCATAGAAAACACGACAAAATCCGGGTTCCTGCCAATCACTGATAAAACACGGTCTCCGCTCTTCATCCGTATGCTGCCAGATACCAGTTTAGGAAGACAAAATGTCAAATCAATGTCGTTTTCAGGCACAAGGCTCAATGGTAGCACAAGATCCAAGAGATCTACGCGGAGCTCGAGGCAATCATTCCAAATCTTGACAAAAAGTCCACCTTTTCTCAACAGAAATTCTGGAAGAAATGTGAAAGTATTTTCAGAAACTACATGTACCAGACAACAGGGGACACCAAACCAGGCCACCACCAAAAAGCCCATTTCCCAACACCTCTAAAGGGCCGCGGAACCGCGGCCAAGGTGGGGTCTTGGCCGCGGTTCCGCGGCCATGTGGGGCCCACTCACTGTCGTGTTTCAGGGGCTTTTTGGTAATCTTGCATGGGGTCTGCTGGTTGCCCTAGAACTTCAACTCCCTGCCTATAAATACAGCAGAACTGAGCTTAGCCAAGGGTCATTCTTTGCATTCTTTTGTTCCTCTTTCTTTTGTAGTTTTAGTTCTTTTTCTTCTTCTTCTTCATTCCTCTTCCATGAATTGTAGTGAGAGCTTTTTGTGGATATGAATAAAGATGAGGGTTTTGTATCATTCTTTTGTGTTTCTTCTTCCCCTTGAGATTCTTGCTTTCTCTTGCTCATTCAACCTCTTTATTGAGCTTGAATGGGTAAGGGTTAGTTATTGATCTCAAAGGTCGTATTTTCTCCCGGGACTAGTTCTTCACTTCACATGCGTTCTCTACCCTTCCCTTGATCTTGCAACCTCTTCATTGAGCTTGCAAGTTTAAGGGTTGGCTATTGAGCACATGCTTGGCTTGGATTCTACTTCCGTGTTCTTTTCTTGTTCTTTTTATTACTCGCTTTTTATTACTTGTCTTTTTATTACTTGCAATTTTATTCATGCACTTTAATACTTGTATCTTTTCTTTTCTTTGTTCTCTTCTTTTTGTTCTCTTTTGTTTATTTTGTGAATGTTGTAATTATTGTTGTTGTTAAGAATTAATACGGTTTTATAAGTTAACATTTCCTTCTCATTTCCTTTTCCCGTTATTTTCCTTTTGAACTCCGCCCAAACCATACGCAAGCGCTCCGTTAGGCACCGTACCCTGACAAGGTAACGGTGATTCCTAACCACGACCGGTTGCGTTCGGTTTGGCCGGAGGCGAAGGCAAGAGACAAGAACGGAAGGACAAGGGTAAATAAGCCGGATTCCTCGAATACCGTGCTTAAATCCCCTAATCCACGTTGTTGCCGATTGCTTAGCTTCAATTGGTCAAGACTCGGCTCAAAGGTTTTGAGTACGGATTTCTTAGCTTACAATCTTGTATCTTTTCTTAACAACTTTATACTTGCAGATAAACACATAGGTTAGAACAAACTCATACAGATTCTTTATTAACTCGTCTAAAACAAGAAGGTAAGATACCACCATCTCCCTGTGGACCGACCCGTGCTCAACCGGCTAGCTGCATAGCGACACCGTCTTGATTGCGGTTAACTTTAATTCTAACAATCAAATGGCGCCGTTGCCGGGGAGACGGTAGCGTATTTTCTTTCTTGTTATTCGGGTTAATATTCTTTTTGTATATAAAAATATATATATATATATATATATATATTCTTTTTTTGTTTTTTGGACAATATTTTTGTGGGCAAGTGTGCAGAATTTTGCGTATTTGCAAATTGCGATAGTGGGGAAGCAAAGTGTACATTCAACGTTAAGGTGATTTACGAAGTACAGTGCCAAAGATCCGGGTAGTTCGACCCGCGCAAGCGAACCTTTCAAGCTTACCGGATTCGATTCAACGGGGGTTTCCTAACCCAAAACTTAACGGTACGTACTTTACTAACACCTTCTTCTCAAATCCGACGCTTCCAATATACTATTCTTTGCAGGATTCTTTGCAAGTTCGCTAGCAAAAGCTAAAAAATTGACTAACCCGTATTTGTTGCAGCGCCGCGCTTAAACTAAAAAACGATTGTTTGATTCTTTATAGAATTTTTGAATTGCGCATTGCATACATTAATACGGACTTAAGGGCAAGCGAACCCCACAACATACGGTAAAGGATTTCATCACCTTTTCCGTGGCCCACAAATCACGAACTTGCGCATAACGATAACCCGCACCAATTTTAAAAGAAACTAGACTTTAAGCCTTAAGGACTTCGCGCTCACTAGGAGAAGTTAACTGTATTTAGAAGCTTGCTTAACGGTATATTGTTTACGGGGTGTCTAGGAAAGTGTTAACGGCGAAACCGCCAAAAGAGAAAGGGTTATTTAATTAAGGAACTTCGCGAAAGCGTTGGAAAACCTCCCCTTATCTCTGCACTTACCTGGCCTCGTGATCAGTGTATCTTGAGCCTGTTTCTCGACACAGTTTTACTTCGACAATCAAGTTCTCGAGCAGGTCTAGTTGACCTAGGTGAACCCTAGAGCGATTAGGTGTGTGGTATTTTTGTGTCGTGATTTTTGTCCATATTCTTTTTTGTGTATACTTCATTCTTTTGCTAACAACTAACTAAATAAAATTAAAAAAAAAATTCACATTCTTTTTCCCCTCCTTTTCTCTTCCTTTCTTTCACTCTCTCTTCATATCATGGGTACTCCACCTCGCAAAACTCTTGCCGAACTTTGGTACCCACAACCGGACATTACTTCTTACGGTTCTTGCTTTGTCCGAACATCGAACGACCCCTCCATGCCAAAAATTTCTTTGAAAGATCGGATAGACGCGTCTAGGACAAACAATTTGACTCCGCAATCCACTTCATATCAACCATTTCAAACAGTCACCCCTTCTTACGTTGATACCCCTTCTTCGAGTCATGTTGCAATTCCACGACCTATGTCTATTGCAGAACGTATTGAACAATCTCGTAGCCGATCTTTCACTCCTTTCACCACTTCAAATTCTTGGAATCAACAATTCCTTTCACCTTCTTATCCCAATGTTGATCCCACTCCTGTCCAGCCATGCAATTCCTACCAATCCTACCCTACTTATGCACCTTCCCTAGACATTGCTTCAGAACCGCCTTTTGGGAGTTTTCAGTATCCATACAACTGTGAATCTTTCACTGAAACCCCTTCACAACCAATGTCTAGTCTAGAAAAGTCGTTGGAAGACTTTAGGGTAGCGTCAAGCCAACAAATGATGGATTTGAATGCGTCCATGGCCGCCCTCATACAACCTAGTGATCCGGTAGCTAGTTTTCAACTAGCTCCAACTTTTTCAATGTATGATGAGGCGGCAGGACAGGCTGTGAATTTGAGTGGAGAGAGTGAGATGTACCCCCTTCCAAATCAAACCTACCCGTCTCAAGTTGAATCCCACAACTCTTGTTTTGAAAGTCTATCGAGTATCCCACATGATTTATCAATTGAAGATAGAATGATGAATGAGTTGTGCGACTTCGTAGTGTTTGATTTGCCCGATTGTCAAGGGACTCATCTAAGTGAAACCGATCCTAAACCTTTTGACCTCTACACCTCCACTCTAGAACCCGAATCGATTGAAATCCATGCTTTTGTTGAGGTGTCTGAGAATATTGATTTTCACTTGATTGAGGATATTGACGCTGGGAATATTTTGGATGATGAACCCATAGATTTGGCTGAGTTTTTCTCTTCAAATCATCATCCCGAGTCATTAAATGTTTTTCCCGAACCCCATATGCGTCTTGATTTTGTTGAAAATTGCATGGATGAGATAAATTTTGAGGAGAATATTGAGGATAGTACTGAGGATGAAACAGTTTTAATTGATGAGTCGGATTTTCCCATTCATCCTGTCCCTGTCATTGACTGTGTACACCCTCCTGAACCTTTAACCGATACCCCTCCTCGATCACTTCCCTCCATTATTTCCATCGTTCCAACCTTGCAAGAAACCGTATCATTTTCACTTCCTATGTCTGGTTTACCGAGTTCGGCGTACCCATGGTTTCTCACGAACCTTGAGGGATTTGACCCAATCTCTCGACGGGTAAATATATTAGCACAATCGCTTTTTACACATCGCTCATCATAAATTGTGCTAATCTATTTACTCCATTTGCACCCTCAAGTTCGTACTCCACTTCTTTTTCCCTTCCGCCATTCTTCTTCTTCTCATCTACCGAGACCGCATTCCACTTCTATCCCCAAGCGGTCTCGCGTAATCTCCATTTCTTACCTCTTCACCTTCTTTCACCAACCACTGTTGTACCATGATAAAATCTTTGAATGGTTGGTGTTAACCTTTGGCCTGTGTAAGGCCTTGTATAGATGGATACTGTTCTTTTCCCCCCTAATCCTGAACTTCATCGCTAAACAGTGGAAACACTGTTTTACTTAAGTTTGGGGGGGACACTTTTTTTTGTATATATTTTTTGTTTTTGTATATAATTTGTTTTTAGGAGGAGCGCCGACTATTTTGACCCTCTTGGTATAGCCTGACAGTGAGGGCACTGTCAAGTTTAAGTTTGGGGGTGTGCTCGGTAAGCTTTCTTCCTTCGCATTCATATGTATATTTTGCATCTGCATATTAAATCAATAAAACCCATAAAAATCTGAAAATTTTCTAAAAATATAAAAACTTTCTTTTTTGTCGAGTTAGATTGTGGAAGAACTCTGATTCAACATTCGACGGCTTTTGTTTGGAAAAATAGGAATAACTAAATCTTATGTTTAGATTTTGAAAACCTGAAAGATAACTCTCCTTTGAAGTTAACTATGGCTGATATACGTCTTTACATTACACTACACGTGTTGTGAGTCTTGGAAATTAGATGACAAGTCTTTTATGTTTAAAAAAAAAAAAACTTTTAAATAGATAAATGATTTTCTGAGGATCAAATAGGTTTGTTCTGAAATAAGTAATGTCAAGAATAGTTTATGAAGTAAAGCGAATATGAAGGAATGTTATTGATGCCGTAATTGGAGCTAAGTCTGAAAAATAACCCATCTAAAACTTGATTGGAATGATTACACACCAAACCCACTAAACACGTCTTTTATCCAAAAAAATATTTGAACTACCGGTTATACCTCCGTTCGTATTAAATCATCTGATTTTCACGACAAAACTGTCTTTTGTTTTCTGGACCTAGGTAACTTGAGTAATTAAGTCCGCTGGGGTGTTTCTACACCTAATGCCCTAAAACCAACTGGTTTGGGTGCATTGGCCCAAAGCTCGCTAAGAAGCCTAGAAAGTCCAGTTTTAAAACAAAGTCAAGCAAGTGTTCTCTCCGAGTTAAAATTCCTAACGGTTCTTTGTGTGAGAATAATCTTGATAAAAGACAGGCTTTTATAAAAATTTTAACGGAGATATGAAGGTTTTATTCTATGATAAAGACTATTGCACGTTCACAGGGGTGTGTATGAAATGAAAACAAGAAAAAGGTGGAGTGAAGAATAAGACCTAGTTTCCTGTTAGGGAAGATAGAAATTCTGAAGTTGAAACCTTACTGGAAAACGAAACTTGAAAAATGCTTAACTCTTTATAAAACTTATGTGATCCTTTTAAAATTGTTATCTGGGCTTTATTGTGCGACATGATGACTTTAATCGACTTTTCTGGAACTTAACGGCACTATTTGCACTACACGTAAAGACATATAAAACCTGTAGTTAAATAAGAAGCGAGGTGTGAAAACTAAAGGTTCGATAGTCTAAACTTAGGATTATAGAATTGTTATTTTCTGAAACAAAACTTTAGGGGCTTGAATCTTAGTTATTTTACAAAACTAGCTTGACCGGATTTTGTGGGTAGTATCCGCTGAAAACCCTCAGGAGACAACACTCCTCCTACTAGGGACACCTAGAGGTTTAACGGCTTGTTGCACGCGCTCAGTGCAATCGCGTTCCCTGCGAAAGTGCGGTTATCATTTTATTTTTGTGAATAATTGGTTTTTCTCGGGACGAGCAAAAGTTAAGTTTGGGGGTAGCAGGGGCTGCACCCTTGCGATCAAGCAGCAACCGTTTTTCTTCAAATGACAGCACCCGTCGTGTGCTGGTACCATGCTACCTATGCGTTCGTGGCTTTCGGAACATAGCTCGGCTCACTGATTGAAAAGTTGGACCCGGTGTTTAGTCGCATGAAATGGTGTAACGCGCTCCGGATACACTCTTCAGTAGCAACCGGTTCTTCCAGGAAGGCCTCAAGGGGAACACCCTGGTTGTAACCTGACTGTTGGGCAAAACGGTGCGGGTTGTACCTCATGAAAAGCGCCGAGCCGTTTTGCCTGAACATTAAGAAGCCCGGCCTGATCGAGTATAGATGCAAGATCTCCCGAGCCTTCAACGTAGGAGCCCCGTCTTTAAAGGTGTCACGCAGCGGTTGCACTACCTTAGTGGACTCTTTGCCGATAGTCAGGACCCTATCGACAAAGGTCATGCCATCCCCGACCATACGCGGGCGAAGGACCAGGCCCCGAGCCTCTCGCTGTGACGGATCTAAAGCAGAAGCGTCAACTAGGGACATGACCCGAGGGAAATTATAACTGTCGTAGAAACGAGGCCGTTTATGGACTCCAAAAGCGCCGAGCACATACAGCTCGATCCACGATACGAAATAATGTAGCGGGTGATTTACGGGCTGTACCCCCGGCTGAGTGGTGTCTGTCGCTGAGCTGAAGCCTTGATACAAATGAGTCAGCCCAGCGATCCCGACGGCAACCCGTGTCCCTTCAACCATTCGGTGAGAAGGGTAGAAAACGGATGGACTCATATAGCGAGGGTGCATGGGGAGCACAAACCATCTTAATCATAGACCAATAAACCCCAGGAAGAACGTCTCTTCATCGATGTCTGAAGCAGCAAGCTCTCCGAAAGGAACGGCCGAGGTATCCGGAATGAAGAAGTTTTTTAAATCTGCTTCCTTCGTCGGCTGGCTATCCAAACCAAAACCAAACGGGTCGTCGAGTTTGGCGAATTTCGCAGCTTGTTTTGACAAAACTTCCGGGCGAAGAAAGCGGGCGATGAGATCTGCGAAGCTAATCCCATGCCTTACGGGTTCGAGAAACAGACCCTCATAAATATTCAACACCTTGATCAGACTTGAGAATCGATGTTGAATAGCATTATCCGGAGTAAGACCCATCACCACTGATTTGGTGGTGAAGATGTACTCGTCAGGGGGAAGTAGCTCCTCATAATGTTCTCCTCTGACAGGTAAGCCGGAGATCTCCGTGAACTCCTCCAAAGAGATTGAAACTTCCGGATCTGATAGAAGAAAGGTATGAGTCGGGACATTCCATTGTTCTAAGAAAGCTTTGACCCACCATACAAGGGGCGTGGAATACTGGAAGAGAGATGCATAAATCGCGGGGTACAACCAGAGCTTCAGCAGCGGAGATTTCTTGGCCGACAAGATGTATCGAGCCCACTGCAGATATCCGGCTGAATGATGAGGAGTCAAGCCAATCATGTACGCTTGTCCCCAAAGGCGCGACTCACCCTGACATATGCGCCGCCCCAAGATATCCAAAGCCATTGGAGGCTGTATGGGTATTGAAGCTATAGAGGGCTGAAGGCGACCCTCCGAAATCCAATTGACCTCCTTTATGGCATAGTTTACTTGGGGTGAGTCGGCACAGTGAATAGCGGAGATCGGCTCTTAAGGCGTTACACAAGAGAAGCTGCGTCGACCCTGAATGATTTGGTTGTACCACAACCCTCATAAATGAAGAGACTTCTGCTCCGGGTCGTGATATTTGATTAGTGCAAAACCTTCCCGGTCTACGGGTGCGTCAGTAAATGCGCTCTCCGGACGAATGAAGGGGAAAGAAGTGTCGAAAGACATAGTACCTGCGCGAAAAGGAACAAGAGTTAGCTATCAATGCTACAGTCCAAATTCTAATACATGGTACCTTAAATTTGTACTACACTGCAATGCAGTGGAAATGGACCAAAGGGGACCCAAAAAATCAAAGTGATGGCTCATCATTGATGAGACAGTCACTCATTAAGGAGGGAATCCTAAAAGGATTCTTATTTAATGAGAGGCTCATTGGGCCAAGGAGTAAACTCCCTTGAGAGCAGCGCTCTGCAACAGAAATGGCATCTGTCAAAATTAATGATGAAGGGAATAAAAATTCCTCCCAAAATTCTAAAGAGCTATGCTCTGTGAAAATGATGGAGTAATCCATCAAAAACCTTAAAAAGCAAAGCTTTTACTGAGTTAAAAAACTTCGAGATATCTAAGATCTGTAAAACGAACTATAAGAGTTCTTCATTAATGGGTTAAGAAGCCCTAAAAGAAGATTTTTTTGATCTATGATCTAACAAGAGCAAAGCTCTGTTTTCATTTGACGGGTTAAGAAACCCTAAAATCCACTTTAAGATTTATGATCTAAGAAGAGCAAGGCTCTGTTAATGGGTAAAACCCTAGAATATGAAATGATTCCTTCAAAGATTTGATCCTTACCAAAATTTTTGGCAAGGTTCTGACTCTAGAAGAGTTTCTTAAGGTAGAGAGCTTAGCTCTGATGGAGAATTACATTCTCAAGAACAAGAAAGCAAGAAGATGAACAACAGTCATCTCAAGGGCCAAAGGCCCAATTTATAGGCGCTGGAAGTCGATCCAACTTCTAAGTTGATCTAATGGAGGAAAGGCTTCCACCGCTGCACTCATGTGTAAGCCACATGATCGCAACGGTGGGGGAATTTATTTCCGTCAATCAAAGAGCAAAGCTCTGTTCAAAATTTGAAATTTGAATTGAGGCAGCGCCTCATGTGCAAAGCATGAGAGCGCCAAGCGCTAAGAGTCAAAGACTCTGAGGCAGTGCCTCACGTGGAAAGCACAAGAGCGCCAAGCGCTAAGATTCAATAACTCTGTGGCAGCGCCTCACGGGCAAAGCACGAGAGCGCCAAGCGCCAAGAGTCAAAGACTCTAAGACAGCGCCTCACGTGCAAAGCACGAGAGCGCTGGCGCCAGAATTAAAAGTTCTCCACCATTGGATCAAAGATCTAACGAAGATGATGAATCATCAAATTATAGAATCAAATTCTGCTGAGGAAATATTCCTCGAATCTTTCTAAACAAGAAAGATTGCACTTTGTAAATCAGAGCACCGTTGGATCAAAGATCCAATGGTGATTAAAAATCACCAAGATACAAAATAATCTCTGTATGGGAAAATATTTTCCCAACCTTCTTAATAACAAGAAGAAAATCTTCTGTAAAACAGAAGTCCTTGGATCAAAGATCCAATGGTGGGAAACATCCCCAAATCAATCAGAGATCTCTCAATGAGAGATTTCCTTAACTGACTCAACAAATCAGTTTCCCCTATATAAAGGACCCAAGACTTCAAGTCTTGTACAGAGGAAGCTCCCCATAAGTTTCAAATTAAAGGAAGAAACAGAGAAGAACTCCTCCATAAACTTCAGAGTTCAAGGCGAAAAATACCTCTCTTCAAGGTAAAGAAAAAACAAAAGAGATCATAGTATCTCTTCATAAAAAAGAACTTAGTTCTTAGATCCATGAGACAAAATCTCTCAGAAAGAAAAACAAAGGAGATCATAGCATCTCTTCATAAAAGAAGAATTTAGTTCGTAGATCCATGAGACAAAGACTCTCATAAAGAAAAACAAAAGAGATCATGCTATCTCCTCATAAAGAAGAACTTAGTTCTTAGATCCATGAGACAAAGTCTCTTATAAATGAGAATTTGATTCTCAGAGTACAGAACTGATCGGAACTGCTAAAGAAACAATGCCTAGCACTCAGTGCCGAGCGCTCCATGTGCTCCTCACGTGGGCGCTATCTTAAAAGAAGCGCTTTAGTGCTCCAAGTTTGGCGCTCAGCGCCAAGTGCTCCACGTGCTCCTTACGTGGGCGCTATTTTAAAAGAAGCGCTTTAGCGCTCAGCGCCAAGCGCTCCACGCGCTCCTCACGTGGGCGCTATTTTAAAAGATGTGTTTTAGCGCTCCAAGTCTGGTGCTCAGCGCTAAGCGCTCCACGTGCTGCTCACGTGGGTGCTATTTTAAAAGAAGCGCTTTAGCGTTCTAAGTCTCGCGCTCAGCGCCAAGCGCTCTACGTGCTCCTCATGTGGGAGCTAAGAAGCGCTTTAGCACTCCAAGTCTGGCGCCCAGCGCCAAGCGCTCCACATGCTCCTCACGTGGGCGCTGAGGAAACACAAAGTGCTATTTAAATAAAGCCCTGGCGCTCAGCGCCAAGTGCTCCACGTGCTACTTATGTAGGAGGTAAGAAGCGCTTTAGTGCTCCAAGTCTGGTACCCAGCGCCAAGCGCTCCACGTGCTCCTCACGTGGGCGCTGAGGAAACACAAAGTGCTCTTTAAATAAAGCCCCAGCGCCATAAAGAGTGTTCAACAATCAATAAAAAACAAATAAAAAGTGGGGTGTCAGAACCCAAATCAATGCTCAACATTGTTAAACAAAAAGGGACCGAGCCCAAACAAATGTTCAACATTTTATTCAAAACTGAATGGACTGAGCCCAAGTTGGCCACAAGTCTTTAATTCAGATCAACCAAGCCCATATGCTCACAATTTCTCTAATTGGTCTTAGTCCCAAACCTGAATATAGATCTCCCAACCAACATTTGTTCAAGGGTATATCTCTTCACACTTCTGATACATGTCGTTGTAATTCATCAACGTCTTCAGGGAGGTGGCGGGTCCCGACAACCAGAAACTCCACAGACTATGATGTCTTTAAACCAGACTATGATGTCTTTAAACCCTACAGACTATGATATCTTTAAACTTACACAGACTATGATGTCCTTAAACCCAATAGACCGCAATGTCCCTAAACTAAGACGATAGAATCCAAATACTCTTTCGTTGGATCTAAATGATCCTAAAACCTTGCTAAGTAGATCTTAGTCTCAAATTAGACTAACGTATGCTTAACAAACATTTAAGTTGATCTTAATATCAAACGAGGTTAACGATCCTTAAACCAAACCAAACCCAAATCTAAGAAAATACGGATTTGGACTAATCCCCGCCCTATGGGCGACAACATAAATTAGTCTCTGTATACAATCCATGGGCAACCTAAAACAAAACAAACACACACGCCATGAAGTGAACATCTGGAGAAGGAGAAAGTGGTTATTTCTACGCGATAACATAATTAACTGCAGGGGCTTGTGCCTGCAGGGAAGAGCGTCCTCACAATAAAAAACCTCTCACAATGATGGGGAATCTGACGAGGTCTGCTACAACGGCCGCATCTGTCCAAACCTCCGATACACGGTGCCATAAATCAACTTGGCATCTTCGGAGAGGTGGACGGATAAAACCAAATAGCATCTGCCCCCAAATTCCGGCAAGACGACCAATGCGGTTTCGTCTCTGTTTTCGGCGGTAAACAGTGGGTTTGCTACAGGCTGTGTATCTATAACGATAAAGTCCACAGGGAATATAAATTCCCCAACTTTGATTAACACATCCTATAACTCACTCCTAGGTTCGGTGATAGATCGATCGACCATCTGAAGAGTGCAGTGCGCCGGTTTTAACTCTCCGATCCCTAATTGCTCATAGAAAGAATACTGAAGCAAGTTAACACTAGCGCCTAAATCGAGTAGAGCATGATTGATATTTTTACCTCCAATAGAAATAGATATTGTAGGACTCCTGGGGTCCTTCGTTTCGGGAGTATTTGTTGTGTAAACGCAGTGCTCACATTACTCGCTAAGAAAACTTTTTTAGGCACTTGAATTTTTTCTTCCTAGTGCACAAGTCCTTTAGAATTTTTGCATAAGACGGAACTTGTTGAATATCATCTAGGAGAGGAATATATATTTCAACTTGCTTAAAAATTTCCACAATCTTCTCCATTTGTGGACTTGGTCTGTTGCCTCTTAATCTATGTGGATATGGAGCTTTATCAATAAGGGTTGGGTCCAACATTGGAGAAGATTATGGGGATGGAATGGATCCCAGAATTGGAGTTGGGATCGTTTTACGTTGACTCGAGAAAGTGGGCGGAGGGTTCAAGCCTAGGGAAACACGGAGAATAGGCTCGGAAGAAGGTGGACTAGAAGAAATAGGAGAAGAAGTAGAAGCCGGGGTGTTATTAATATCATCAACGTCATCAATGTGTTCACCCACTTGGTTATCCAACACTCTTCCCGATCTCAACGTGGTAACGGCACTCACATTATAACTTTGTGAGTGGCCAGGATTAGGTATAGGTTGAGATGGATGTTTCCCTTTTTCTCTCGCACTCATCGCGACATTTATTTGTGTAAGTTGTGCTTCTATCGATTTTATACTTTCACCGTTGGAGGTGGTGATCTGTGTTAATGCTCGGTTAGAAGACTTTATATCATCCGTTGTTTGCATAGAATGTTTAATAAACATATCTGTCACGCCCCGCTTCCCAGAGTACGCAAGATTGGGCACGTGACATAGCCAACCATGCTACCTGTGGGTAGGAAGTATCTATCCACAGTCACATTACGGCTGTAGAGATATCAAGAACAAGATAAATAAACTAATCTAACACATGTCCAAATCCATAATAACAAGAGTCAATAAACAATAAGTGCGGAAGCAAATGATCCAATACAATAAATAAACAGTACGTCCCATAATGCGGGCTCACATCTGGAGATGAAATGAAATAAATAAACTAAACACTATGGAACTCACAGATCAGCCTGCTGGCTGAAGTACTCCTGCTCGGTCGTCGACAGTGGTAAGGAATCTGGGCCATGCAAAACCCAGACGTCAGCGCTCATGTCAACCAATAATATAATATGAACATGGTAATAAGCAATGCAGGGATGAACATGAATAAAGCAGTATTATGAAATAACAGTGCAGGGTAATGTGCAGTGGTAACTAAACTGTCCTATCAGGTTTCTACTCTAAAGTCTTTGAAATCAATTGGTGACTCGTCGATGTAACTCAATAGTATCCCGTGCATGCCCGGGACCACGGTCAAGACCCTCGGGGCTGAATCCGAGACGTGCCGCTAGGCAGTAAACAGGTAGCAGGATGGACGAGTGATGTCAGCATCATCACTCCCGGACTGGCCAAGCCCGTAAGACTGATCAGAACAGGTATCGAACTGTTGAGTTACAAGTCGGTTTCACCTTTGATTTCCCCATACCCCCAAGTTATGTATGTCAAGTCAGGTATTCAGTAATCAAGGACTAATGCCAACACAGGATCAGGTAACAGGTCAGGTTTGTCTGGATAGACAACAGGAATGGTCCATGAGGACCCCAAGTCAGGTTTGTTGGCATTAGGCATGAGATCAGGTAATCAGTCAGGTCGTGGTGCAACAGGTTGAGTCGGTATGTATATATGTCATGTGTAGCAAGGTCAGGTCAATATGTAGTGCAATCGAGTACGTGCTCACAACAGGTATACAATCGAATAAGGAACAACAGCAGGAATAACGGTTCATTTAATCACAATGGTACATGAATATGGTGCAGTTGTATTATATTAACTGGTTCAAGCACCCTTGGGGTGCAATAGTCACAAGGTGAAACAATATCAACAACATAAAGTAATGAAGCTACATGAATTTAAGACTAAAGCATAAATAATTGTCTCATGGATGATTTAACGAATAAAGCAAGGACGATCTAATTGGTTTAGTTAGTTAAAGTATGGATTGATAGCAGACCGATTAATTACAAGAAACTACTATAATGATTCAATGTTAAAGATACTTGCAACCGTCAATTCTAAGTTATACTAAATATCGATATTACCATCAACTGTGTGGTTAAATTAAATAATTTGATAATTAAATGTATAGCAAGACTTGATCTTGTATTAGCATGTTAGAGCAAGTATTCGGATACTTGCCTCGACGGTTTCGCAAACCGGAAAACACGAATGCAAAGTCGGCGGAAACCACGAGACGGATGCACGGGCCACGGATCGAGTCCAAACAGCGAACAGCGGGACTACACGGACCAGAGTACTTCGCTGGAAAGTCGGGTCCAAACGACGGCACGGCCGGAATCCAGCGAAAGTCAAAAAGGCGACGAAGTTAGCAAAACATACGATACCCGTACACTAAGACCAGCGGGGGTTTAACATTAATGGAAAGTTAAAGAGATGCTTACAGGGAAGAACCAGGGGGCAACCACGACAGGTTCGACGGCGAGGGGTGCGCCGGCGGCGAACAGGGAATGCGGCGAGGGCTTGGAGGTGGCTGGATCGAGATGCAGCGAGTAGGGGAGAGGCAAGGGCCTGGTCTGGGCTGCAGGAGGAAGAGGAGGTGGTCGTCGGTGTGCTGGCGACGACGAGAGGGTCGACGGTGTCCTTTTTCTGGCGAACCAGAGGGTTAGGTGATGGGGGTTGGGCTCGGGTTGGTGGTGGTCCGGCGAGGGGAGGAGGAAGAAGACGACGAGGTCGGGACGAGGGTGAAGGGAGGAAGATTCTGGTGTCGGCGGCGATGAGAGGCGGCGGCGACGGCGAGCACTGCGTGCTGGTGTGGCGTCGGGGGTTGGGTTGCAGGCTCGGGAAGGAGGGAGGAGAGGAGGTAGGGGTGCGGTTGGGCTGTGGAGGTGAGGACGGTGACGGCGAGGTCGCGGGGAGGTCGACGGCGACGGCAGGAGATGGCTAGGGTTAGGGTTCGGGGTTCGCGAGGTTTATCGTGTGAGGGAGAAAGAGGAACAGTGGGTTTAAAAAAGAAAAGAGAGAGAGAGGGAGTTATAGGAGAGAGAGATGGAGAGAGACGGAGAGAGAGAGAGAGAATTGGGGGGGCCCACGAGGGAATTAAATCCCTCGTGATTGGCTGGAAAGGGGTACGGGTAGGTAAAATAAAATTTAAAAGATTTTAAAAAAGATTTTAACGTTATATTTATATAACAGAATATATATTTATAGTTTTAAATATATTAAATTAAAATGGGTATTTCGGCGCTAAATGAAACATTTCCAAATCGCGCCCGGGTTGCGCCCAAATGTTTCAAATTCAAATTATAGGATTTTAAGCGAGTTCCAAATTTTAAAAAGAGATGTTTAATGATTAAAATGCATGCCCCCAAGTCGGACACTTACACGCGCGCGTAGCCGTCCAAACTTGCCCGTTTCGCCGAACGGAATGAAATCTCGACGCGCGGACGCTACCACGCGACTAGTGGCGACGAGTAGGCCAACATGGATATTTTTAATTTCATTTTAGGTGTTAAAATTTGTTATATGCCAAAATGACTTAGCCGGTTAAAATTTAGCAAAAAGCACCAAACAATCAGGATAATTGAAATGAGCAATGTATAACACTCAACTAGTACCAGAAACAGTATTATTGGGCTCGGGTGTTACAATATCCATGCTTCGTTCGAGTGCAGATGGGTTTTCGGTACCGGCCGTTGGAAAGAATTATTATTAGGTGTAGAATTATTGGCCGGATTTTGAAAAGAGTGCTGACTCTGTGGGTGTGGTTGCTGTTGCTGTGGGGGAAGTTTTTGATAATTGCTTTGGAACTGGTTTTGATTTTGGGTTTGGTTTTGGTTCCAAGAAAAATTAGGATGATTCCTCCATCCCTGATTATACGTGGAAGAATAAGGATCGTTTCTAGGTCACTGCTGAAAAATAGCATTAGTGTGTTCTTGACCTTGAAATGGTGCACTCAAAGGACATTCTTCCGTTAAGTGTGATGGGTCGGAATAGCAACTACACACGGTTTTGGGAAGTGTAACCTGGTTTAGGGAGGCTGATGAGAATTTGGTCTCTATAGCGTCGAGTTTCTTTTGCATCGCTGCCATTTCGGTTTTTACTGCGATGGAAACATCGAGCTGATGGATACCTCCCATAGACGATGTAGGTATAACGCTTTCCCACTGTAAAGTTTGTTCAGAGAGATCTTCCAGAAATTGCCAAGCTTCACCATCATTTTTTGACAGAAAATGACATTGACACATGGTTTCAAGCATCTGTTTTGTTGCAGGATCAACACCCTCATATATAATGCAACAAAGGTCCCATCTATTGATTCCGTGATGAGGGCATTGTAGAAAAAGAAGATCCTTAAACCGTTCAAAGCATTTCCAAAATGGTTCATTGGGAAGTTGAGTAAATTGGTTAATCTCGCTTCGAACGCGGGCGGTCTTATGATTGGGATAAAATTTCTTAAGGAATGCTACAACGAATTCATCCCATTTGGCAATAGAATGTGCGGTAGTGTTATAAAGTCATTTTCTGCTATATTGCATAAAGTAAAAGGGAGAAGACGTAATCTCATAGCATCCACAAAAAGTTGTGACGTGCCCATCATTGCGCATACGTTTTCGAATTTGTTTATAAAAACGTATGCGTCTTCAGATTCAAGCCCGTGAAATTTAGCAACAGTTTGATGAAGTAGGGTTTAATTTCAAAATTATCCCCATTGACTTGTGGAATAGATAGACAAGTAGGAAGGGGTCCACACATGGGGTAGCATCTCTCTTGGAGAGAGAGGCGCGGTGGATTCTGCGCACCTACGAGTGGTGGTAGGATGGTGGTGGTAAAATCTGATGGAGAACCGTCTATCTCGGTTGATGTGGTGGGTGGAGGGGAAAAAGGAGATGAAGAAGTACCGACTTCGGAGTCAATAGAAGAAACGCGGAAATGACGGGCATTAGAATCCCGTGTCCATCCGAGCATGCACTAAGCGGGTTTAGCGCACGTGGCAGCGTGTGTAAGAACTTAAAAATTGGTTTGTTTTGAAAAGTGTCGGACGTGAGACAAATCACACAAAAATGTACAATCAACCCTAGAACTAAGTTCACCTAGGTCAAGTCTCTAGACCGCTCATAGACTTCCAAAGGACAAGTCGTAGGATCAATTCTCTACCACCTCTTTATCGCTTCTGTGGCCAGGTAAGTGCCAGGTAAGTGGGAGGTATCCGCTATATGAATCACCGAAAATAGCGAGCTTAATTAAGTAACCACTTTCCTAGACACACTTCCCTAGACACCACAAAAGAAATGCGGATAAGCGATAGATTACCCACGACCTTCCTCTGTCATAATTGAGCGTGACGGTCCTTATAGTCTTGGTCTAGATATTTTTTAATTAATGTAGGGTGATGCAGATGCTCGTTTTGTGATTTGTGGGGCCTAGGAAGGGTGATGAAATCCCCACCTAATCTGAATTGTGATCTTGCCCCTTAAAGTCCGTATTAAAAATATGTAGAAACAAACCGCAAAACAAAACACGCAAAAAGATTTTTGAGCAGCGATATTTTGCAAAGAATCCCGCAGAAAAATATATTATAAGATTTTCAGAGGAGAAAGAAAGAGATAGGAATGTTACCAGAGAAGTTTGGGGGCACAACTTCCTAACTCCGCTGCCCAACCGGCGCAAAAGACAAGCTTATGCCGCTGTTCCGTCACGCTTTAGGGGGTTCTTTGTTTAATTTTTTCACTGTGGCCTCCTTTTCTCCTCTGGGTCTTGATTAATGTCTCCGAATCTTTATCTCCTTGCTACAGTGAATCCAGATTCTCTCGTAAAAGTCGCACACTAATCGTTAAATACACAATTTGCTGTTTTATTTTATTTTATGATATGGATCGAATAAGAATTCAATACGAATAGCAAGAAAAAAAATTACTCACGTATCCCCGGCAATGGCGCCATTTGATTAATCGTGAAGAAGTGTTTGTAGTTATAACCGTAATCAATAACGGTGTCGCGTGTAGCTAGCCAAGATGAGTACGGGTCGTCCTCAGGGATTCGTGGAATCTTTGAGTCTTATTTTAGACGTGTTGATTGAAAAGAGGAAGAATAGAAGAATAAAGAATAGTGAAGAATAGATTCTAGATCTATGTTAAACACGGATGTTGAATACAAATCTAGTTTAATTACGGATGTAGATTTTATAAGAAAAAGGCTTGTAGGGTTCGTTAGAATTTAGTAGTCATGGATGACTAATAAAAATTAGTCCTTTTATTTATTGATAGATTTAAAACTAGATAGATAGTGATGAATGAGGATTAGGGTTCTTGGAAGAAATTAGGGTTTCCACACTATTGACCCTTGTCCTTTCATTGATCTCTATTCATGTCTAGCCCTTAACAAAATAATTGTTAATCTAATCTCAAATTGCGGTCGAGACTAGCAATAAATTGGTAGCGTGCCCGATTAGGATGTTAACGATTCTTTTGCTAAAGTTTATAAACTTCATAAGACTTAAAAGAAGTTAAAGTATTATCTCATCTATTGTTCTACCCTAATCCTATGAACCATATCAAGCGGAGAATTACTCGCGCATAATGGAGATAGAAGAAAAATGGATAGAGAATGAGATCATAATGTAAATACAGAAAATAAATGCAAACTAATTAATCTAACGATCTAACTTTATTAATCAACTTCACAATTACAAAACCTTCGAGTTTAGATTACAAGAGGAAGAAGAAGTTGCTCTCGATCTTTGCCTCGTAAGAATTAGATACTCCGTCGAATCTCACGTAGCCTTATCACATCGAATCGCGGACCTGTCATGGATCACTTGTTCTTTGACGGTGATTTGCTTCGTGTAAAAGATTTATGATCTCTAAGTTTAGCCCTCAGTCATTTATATAGCCCCAAAACCAGAAACTATAGATCCCAAGAATCAAGGGTTATTGTGAAGATCCTACACAGAAAATTCAAAACCCTAACTCGGTGAATCGGCCGCGGATCCGCCGCATATGGCATGTTTTAGCCGCGGAACCGAAGCCGTTTGGTGTGATTAATGTTCCTAAATTATGGGGCTTCTTCCTTATGTCACATGGAGATTTATTTCATGTCTGGAACTTGAAAATATTTCCTGAGTCTCTGCCAGTATTGATTCTTTGATTTTATTTAATTTTATCGACAGATTTTTGATTCCCGACATCTCAATATCCCGATCTCCTAACTTGAGCTAAATCTTGCACAATATCTCAATGAATAATGCTAGTAATATGTGATATTTTTGAGATATTATCCTAACCATTTTATATGATATTATATTTTAAGAATATTGATTAAGGATATTTGATATGATATGCATATTTAAATTATCAAAATATTATATAAATATTATATGCATACATTTTCCTTCATAATGTTAATTATAATATATAAACATATGAAAATAGATATTTTTACAGATAAACCCTCATATGTGTCATATTTATAATAAACACCTTTAGATATTTAAGAAAAGTAAGGAAAATGATATATCAAATGTATGATATACTGGACACTTCACGTGTTCACACGTGAGCGCCTCCAGAGTTCAGTGTTTAACACTGATTCAGCGCCTTACGTAGGATACACATGGGTGCTGCATATACCAGTGTTTAGCGCTGTTGGGTAACTATGGAGACCCAGACCTAGCCCAAATTGGCTCAGTTTTCCTAAGGTCAAAATCTCTTCGATTTCCAATCAACCGAGCCTCTTGTGCTCATGATTCCCCAAATTGATCTTAGTCCCAAACATGACAAATGATCTCTCATGTTGATATCCAAAACGATATTCATCCCATGACTCCTAAAGTAATCTTAGTCTCAAATATGACTAATGATTCTTAGGTACAATAACACATTTTTCCTTAAATACGGGATTTGGTTTTAAGGGTACATCTCTCCATACCTATGATATCTGTCGTTATAATTCTTCAATGTCTTCAGCGAGGTGGCGGGTCCCGACAACCAACAACTTTTTGGTACACTTCCAAATTGACGTGCACACCTCAAATCGGATCGTACCCCAAATTGGGCACATTCTATATCACCATTGTTCACTTCGTCACGTAACAAATACGCGTGCGCAAGTTGAACAATGGACCGAAATGTCCCTAAACTAATATTCGCCTCCAAAATGGCGATAACAGACTGAAACGTCCCTAAACTAATATTCGCCTCCAAAATGGTGATAATGGATCGAAACGTCTTTAAACTAAAACGATAGAGCCTAAATGATCTTTTGTTGGATCTGAAATAAAAATGATCCTAAAATTTGTTAAGTGGATCTTAATCTCAAATTGGACTAGTGTATCCTTAATAACAACAAATCGAGCATCAAATTCTCATATACATTTAAGTCGATCTTAATCTCAAACCAGATTAACGATCCTTAAATAAAAACCCAAATCTAAAATATACGTATTTGGACTAATCCACGCCCGACGGGTGACGACATAAATTAGTCTCCGTATACAATCCACGGGCAACCCAAACAAACAAAAACACACACGACACGAAGTGAACTTCCGGAGCAGGAGAAATTGGTTATCACGATGCGATAACGTAATTAACTGTAGGGGCTTCCGCATGCAGGGAAGAGCGTCCCTACAATCAAAACCCCCTCGCATAAATGAGGGGGAATCTGACGAAATCTGCTACAACGGCCGCATCCGTCCAAACCTCCGATATACGGTGCCATAAATCAACTTAGCATCTTCGAAGAGGTGGACGGATAAATCCAAATAGCATCTTCCCCCAGAATTCAGGCAAGACGGTCCATCCCACTTCGTCTTCGTTTTTGGCGTTGAACACACACACGCGCGCGCGCACATACACACACACACACATATATATATATATATAGTGCTAAGCAATTTTTATATGGCGTCTACGTGAAGAGCACGTGTGGCGCTATCCCATTTATTTTGTTGAGCGCCCACGTGTGTTTCACGTGAGGTGCTGGGCGCTGCTCAATCAATACTAAGCACTTAGCCGTTTTGGCTGTATATGAAGTGCTAAGCACTTTTTATTCAGCGTTCATGCGTATTTCACATGAGGTGCTGGCCTTCTGCTTTGGGCGCCTACATGTTTTTCATGTGAGGTGCTGGGCGCTATTGGGGTCGCCCACGTGGGAGGCACGTGAGGCGCTAAGTTCTTTTCATTTTCAGAGATTGAATCTCTGTTAATGGCATTTTGACTATTAATGATCACCAAGATCTTTGTTTTGAAGATCCGCGATCAAGTTTTATTTAAGAACTAAGTTCTTATATATATTTTTATGAGAACAAAGTTTCTTTTTAGGGTTAAATCCTATTTTCAGGAGAATTGAATTCCTATAGGATATGATTTTTTCCTTTTTCCTAATTATTTTCTGAATGTTTTGATTCCCAAGAACAAGATCTTCCCGATGAGAATTAAATTCTCAACTTGTGGAAGACTTGTCTTGTGGATCTCAGATCCAGAGAAAGAACTAAGTTCTTGAGAAGGGTTAAACCCATAGATATGCTATGATAGGTTAATAAAATATTTTGATCTTTATGATTTCTTTACCTAGGGTTTAAGAGGAAAAAGATCTTCTTCTCTATTGAGAATTAAATTCTCTGTTGTTTTTGATAGCCTTCTGTATTTTTGCAGAAGTTTATGGGGGGATCCCTCCTATATGAGACTTGAAGTCTCGGGTTCTTTATATAGTGGAGGCAAATTGTTAATTAGTTTTGAGAAAATCTCTCATTGAGAGATTCCAATTAATTTAATTGGTCTCAAAATTTGTTTGGGGAATCTTACCCACCGTTGGATTTTTGATCCAAGAATCTTTGCTTTTACAGAATATGTTTTCTTATTTTTAACAAGATTGGGGAAGTATTTTTCCATGTACAACATTTTATTTTGTAAAATGGTGATTTTTAACCACCATTGGATTTTTGATCCAAAGGCTTTTTGTTATACAGAGCACATCTTTCTTTGTTTAGAAAGATATAGAGAGATATTTTCCCATAACAGAAATTTTATTCTATTTTTTGATAATTTATCATCACTGTTAGATTTTTGATCCAACGGCTCTGTTTAACAAAGAGTATCCAGTTTTTAGGGAAATATTCCCCTGTAGAATTTAATTCTTCTGATTTTAACTTGGGCGCCAGCGCTCACATGTCATGCACGTAGGCTCTATTTAAGAATTTTATTCTGGGTGCCCCCGTGCTTTGCACATTGATGCCCACGTGAGCGTCACATACGGCGCCAACATAGGATTTAATCCTAAGGCGCTGGCGCTGGCGTCTTCATGGGGGGCATGTGAGGTGCTACCTAATTAAATTTTAACAGAGCTTAGCTCTTCAGTTACGTTCAAATATTGAGGGAACAAATACCCTCCCACCGTTGTTCTCACATGGATCATACGTGAGTACAACGGTGTCACTTTTACCACCATTTGATCTTTTAGAGAATTGAACCGTCCCTTCACATCCTATAAATAGGGCCTTTGGCCCTTGAGATGACTACCGTCTTATCATCTTTCTTAAGTTTCCTTCTTCCTTGAGAATTTAATTCTCATCTCAAATGTCACGCCCCGCTTCCCAAGATGCGTAAACATGGCACGTGACACAGCCAACCATGCTACCTGTGGCAAGGAATCATCCCTTCACAGTCACATTACGGCTTTCTATAGGATATCAAGAACAGTAAAAATATAATCTAGCTAACACATGTCCATCTTCCGCAGTAAATAAAATCAAGAAAATGCATAAAGTGGAAACGAATCAAGATCCAATAAACAATAGTAACTGAATCACGTCCCAATATGGGCTCCCATCAATAGGAATAAAATTGCTAAAATAAATAAACTAAGAGTCTCTATATAAAAAAGCTGGCTCCGGCTGGATTGCTAAAATACTCTTGAACTACCTGTGATAAAGGTAGAGGAACTGGGCCATAAAAAACCCAGACGTCAGTGCGTTATAATATCTAAAGATTAGTAATAACCAGGATATGATAATATGGTTAAACGTGCAGGTAAATAATAAATATAGATATAAAACAGTGAGGTACATGTATGTGATGTGTTTACTAAAAACTATGCTTCTAGGTTATCTATTCTAAAAGTCTTTGAAATAATTTTAATAGAATCCTCGATGTAACTCAATAATATCCCGTGCGTGCTTAGGACCACGGTCAAGATTCTCGGGCTGAATCCGAGACGTACCGTTAAGCTATAAACAAGTAGCATGTACAGATGAATGATGTCAGCAGCATCATCCCGGGGCTGGCCGAGCCCGTAAAGACTGATCAGTATAAGTATCGAACTGTTGAGTTACAAGTCAGGTTTCATAATTTATTTCCCCTTACCCTCAAGGTTAGGTGTTCAAGTCAGGTATTGATGATGTAAATTTAATGCCAACACAGGATCAAGCAGGTACATTTTTTTTTCTATGTTGACAACAAGTCACTTCCGTCTGGACAACAAGTTAGGATTGTTGGCATTAGTAATAAGATCCAAGTAACAAGTCCGGTAGTGTATCGTGAACATGTCATGTAATGCATATGAACCAAATTGATAACCAATGTGAGACTGTAATCAATATCGAAACATGGTAAACAAAATTGGTACCAGGATGCATATGTATCTATCTGTAATAACCATTATACGTCCATGACTATGTATGATGCAAACTAGATAACATGTTGTACTGATGTAGTAGTATAATGATATCATGATGTTCCGGCATGCAACTAGATATGCTATTATCAGTACGAATACTGTAAAACTGTAAATCTGTAGTATTTGCTGAATAATAAAACCCATGCACTATTCTTATTCATATAAATATCGATATAATAACATAGCATGTTGCATGTTTAAAACTTTTCTGATCGGATCTCACGTCGAGATACGGATGTCACGTCCGACGTCGGAAATAACGCTGCGATGCGAACTAATGCACGCAGGACTAGACCTGGCTGAGCAGTGATGTGACATGGTGACTGGTCTGGACGATGATGGTGACTGGGTCGTCTAGATCGTTGGCGACGCGCACAACTCCGACGAGATGGCCGAAATCAAGAAAGATCAAGAAAAAGAATAAGAAAGGAAGAAGAAGAAGAGTGGGGTGGGTGCTATTGTTGGGTTCTGGGGGTGTGCGAGGACAGAGGAGAAGTGGCGATGATACGATGAGGGCTGACGATGACGAGGTGCTGCGTCGGCGAGATGGCTGCGAGTTTTTGAAGTGATCGGGGAAGGTGACGAGGGTGTGGTGCTAGTGATCAGGGGTGTCAGGGAGAGGAGAGGGAGGTGAGGAGGAGGAGATGATGGGGGTGAAGGTGATGACGAGGGGCGATGATGGTGATGGGCGAGGTCGGGATTGAACGGCGACTAGGGAGCGAGCATGGGTTTCTGGGTTGCTCGCGTGGGATGTGAGGAAGAAGAGAGGATGAGAGAGAGAGATTAGGTTTTAATATATAATAGGTTTTATAATATATATATATATATATATATATATATATATATATATATATATATATATATATATATATATATATATTTGAGAGAGTGAGGAAGTGGGGATGAGATTTAGCAGGGGGAGAGAGTGTGAGACTGGGAAAAAAAGAGAGAGATATTTGGTTTATAAAATTAATTTATATATATATATATATATATATATATATATATATATATATATATATATATATATATATATATTGGGATTTTACAGCTAATACCCGATTACTCCGAATATTACTCGGGTCCCTTCTAAAAATCTTGTTTTTAAATATGGAGAATATACATAAAAGTTTAAACCATAGTGCGATGTCCTGTCAATAAAAATGAATACTCCCAAGTACGGATCTACATAAATATACGTAGTGTCCCAAACGAGTCTGTTTTAATAATTAGGACATGAACATGATATATGGATGTAACCATATGATATGGGGTATGATGACATGTAAGGCTAGATATAAAATATATTATTTGGTTTTTATTTTTTATTATTACAAGATATGTGGAATACTAAAATATATCATACACGTATAATATTTAGATTTGCACGGATATTCTGTACTAGCAAATATTTGATGGAATCTTGAACCATGGTCGGTTTCAAACATGCGGGTCGGGTCGGATACTTACAACAGTTGCTAAATGCACTATTCGCAACCCAAAAGCAATAATAATAAAGAAATTTGTCGCAAGATTTGAAATACCCAATAAATATAGTATAAATGCACTAGGGTGTTACTTTATACCCAACTACAAAAGAATTTCGTTCTCGAAATACACGGAATAAGAAAAGATACAATAAGACACGGATTTAAGAAAAAAGGTGCGGAAACTTCTGTCGGATCTCGTCGTCACGTTCCCACGTAAATTCTCCGTGCGAGCGATTCCCCATGAAACAAGTACTAGTGGGATAACTTTGTTCTTCAGGACTTTTTCTCATCGATCCACAATTGTCATTGGTCGCTCTTCATATGTTAAACCTTCTCTTACTGTCAGTTCTGAGTGATCTAGGATGCGTGTCTCATCTAGAACATACTTGCGGAGTTGAGATACATGAAACACGTCATGAACACCCGCCAAGGATGGAGGTAACACCAATCCATAAGCTACCTCTCCAACACGCTCGATATATCGAAAGGCCCCATGAATCGAGGACTAAGCTTGCCTCGACTACCAAATCGGATTACTCCTCTAGTCAGTGATATCTTCAAGAACACAAGATCACCAACTGCGAACTCTAGAGGTCTTCGTCCTTTATCAGCCCAACTTTTCTGTCGATCCTGTGCCACCTTCATATGATTACGGATCACGTTAACTTTCTCCACCGTTTGCACAATAAGATGTGGTCCCAATAATCTTCTTTCATCAATATTATCCCAAAAGAAAGGCGACGACACTTACGACTATATAATGCTTCGAATGGAGCCATCTGTATAGTCGCCTGAAAACTGTTATTATAAGAAAACTCCACCAAATGCAAATGATCCTCCCATAAACCCTTGAAGTCTAACATGCATTCTCTCAACATATCTTCAAGAGTTTGGATCGTTCTTTTAGACTGGCCATCTGTCTGAGGATGATAGGCTGTGCTAAATTTCAAGCGAGTTCCCAAACTTTCCTGTAGACTCCTCCAAAAGTGTGATAGAAATCGAGTATCACGATCGGAAACGATACTCACGGGTACTCCGCGCAATCTCACAATCTCCTACATGTACCTCTCAGCCAAAGCCTCTGTCGACTGACCAAATAGAAATGGTATAAAATGAGCCGCCTTAGTCAATCGATCGACAATCACCCAAATTGCATTATTGCCCTTTGAACTTCGTGGGAAAGCTGTCAAGAAATCCATGGTTATATGTTCCCACTTTCATTGAGGAATCGGAAGTGGTTGCAACAAACCATCCATCCTTTGATGTTCAGTCTTGACTTGCTAACACACCAAGTACTTCGATACGTAGAGATCAATCTCCCTTTTCATGCCTTCCCACCAGAAATGCTGTCGCAGATCTCTGTACATCTTTGTGCCTCTCGGGTGAACAAAATATGCGGAACTATGAGCCTCCTTCAGAACTTCTTCACTAACGTCTCCTTTGGGCACACATAAACGGCTCCCATATCGTAACGAACCATCTTCATGAATTAAAAGATCCGTTCGAAGTCCCGATTCTACTTGTTCTTGAAACTTCTGCAATCTTGGATCATGCAACTGCGCTGCTTTAATGTTATCGATCAGGGATGACTGTAATTGCAACTGCATCAACTGTCCCGAAGAATTCGGCAGTACAATCTCCAATCCAAAGCTCTGAAGATCAGCTATAATATCTTTTTGTGCAGTCAAAATCCGTATTGCTGGCAACCGACTTAAAGCATCCAGCACTACATTAACTTTTTCCGGATGGTACTTTAGATCAAGATCATAGTCAGCCATCAGCTCTAACCATCTACACTGCCTCATGTTGAGCTTTTTTTGTATGAACACATATTTTAGGTTTTTGTGATCGGTAAATATTTCTACCCTTTCGCCCAATAAATAGTGTCTCCAAATCTTCAGAGCGAAAATCATAGCTGCTAGCTCCAAATCATGAGTTGGGTAGTTCTTATGAGTTTTCAATTGTCTCGATGCATAAGCTATAACTTTCTCATGCTGTATTAGAACACATCCCAAGCCTTTCCTAGATGCGTCGCTGTGAATAACCCGCCCTCCGGAACCGTCTGGCACTGTCAGAATAGGAGCGGTGGTCAATCTTTTCTTCAACGCCTCAAAAGCTGGCACATATTTATCCATCCATACGAACGGTACCTACTTTCGTGTTAGCTTGGTCAATGGTTCTGCAATTCGAGCGGATTTTTCCACGAATCTTCTATAGTATCCGGCAAGCCCTAGAAAACTTCTAATCTCCCCTACATTCTTTGGAATTGGCCAATCATGAACCGCTGCAATCTTTTCAGGGTCAACGGCAATTCTATCTCTGGATACAACATGACCCAAGAACTTCACTTCTTCGAAGCAAAACTCACACTTGCTCATCTTAGCATATAACCTTTCTTACCTCAGCGTTTGCAGTGTGATCCTCAAGTGTTTTGCATATTCATCTTTTCTTCTCTAATAGACCAGAATATCATCAATAAACACTACTACGAACTGGTCCAGGTACGGTGAAAAGATTCGGTTCATCAAGTTCATAAATACTGCCGGTGCGTTAGTAACTCCAAATGGCATCACTAAGTACTCGTAATGCCCATATCGAGTTCGGAACGCTGTCTTCCAAATATCTTCAGATTTCACCCGAACTTGATGATATCCGAATCGCAAATCCAGCTTCGAGAATACCCTCACGCCACTGAGTTGATCGAATAATTCGCCGATGCGAGAGATTGGGTACTTGTTCTTAATAGTCGCCCGGTTTAATTCTCGATAATTAATGCACATCCTCCGCATGCCATCCTTCTTCTTGATTAGAAGAACTGGAGCTCTCCAGGATGAATTGCAGCTGCGAAACCTACCCTTCTCTAGTAATTCGGCAACTTATTTCTTTACTTCTACCAATTTCACCGGCGCCATTGGATAATAAGCCTTTGAAATCGGCGCTGCTCCAGGAATAAGATCAATCGCAAACTCCACATCTCGCTTTGGCGGTAAACCCGAGATTTCTTCGAACACATCCATAAACTCCCGAACTATTGCTGTTGCTTCCTCCTTGTTTACTTCTATTGATGAAAGAACGGCACTTGTCGGCCTAGACCTAAATTCGAATGGCCCGACAGATCTGCTACCTCCTGAAAATATAAACTCCGGATGTCCGGGAATCTGGAAAATCATTTTCTTTGCACTAAAATCTATGTGAGCGTGGAAAGTGCCAAGAAAATCCATTCCCAAAACAACATCATAGCTGCCAGTATCAATCACCAAGAAATCCGCGGATAACTTTCGTCCGCAAATAACAATCGAACAATCCTTGCACTCACTATTAGATATAATTTTCCTATTCCTAGTGTGTATTGCCCAGCAACTAGACAGGGCCGCGTGTGGAATCGAGTGTGCACTAATAAACTTGGACGACATAAAGCAATGGTATGCACCTGAATCGAATAATACCAATGCGGAAAAATTATAAACGAGTAGGATACCTAAAACAATTTCGTCTAAAGTTTTGGCCTCCTCGGCCGTCAAAGTGAAGGCCCGAGCTTGATTAGGCCTTTGAGTAATCAGCTTCTGCTCATGAATCTGCTTCTGCGGTGGTTTCTGAATATCATCTCTCAATCGTAGCTTTAACGGGCAAGCAATGATGGTATGGTCAGCTGATCCACAAACTAGACAAAGTCCAAGAGTCCTTCGACAGTCCTTCTGTAGGTGTCCGGGTAAATGGTAAAAGTCACAAATCACGCTTCTTTTCTGATCGGATACAACGGGCTTCTTCATAGGTACAATTACCCGCTTGTTTATCGGAATGCTTCTGCGTATAGGATCTCTGTTTGGCGTAAACGCCAGCTTCCGCACTACGACGGCTTGCTGTTGAGTACCCTTTACTTTCACCGATAAACTCTGCTGCTCCCTGGCTGCCTTAAGTTCTTGGGAGAAGGTGGTCAGTCCCAGAGATATGATATATCTCTGAATCTCCACATCCAAGCTATGCATAAACATCCGTTCCCTATCTGCCTCGTTGGCAACCAAAGGCCCCGTAAATCGACTGATCCGGGTCTACTCAGCTGCATGTGCATCAACGGATCCGTCATTCTGCTTCAGGCTAATAAACTTCTCTTCCATTTCCTCCCGAGCATACCGCGGAAAGAACTTCTTCAAAAAACTCCGCGAAAATGTTGCCCAACTGATTGGCTTGGGCAGATGGTCTCCTTTACGAGCCACCACTCACGAGCGTAATCTACCAATTAGATGCGTACTACATCCACTATTTTCTCATTTGGAATTTGTGTGGCGATTAGCAGATTTTCTGTGTCAACTAGCCACTGCTCCGCTGGCAATGGCTCATCCAATCCTGTAAATGTGGATGGACCGAGCTTTCTAAAGTCCGCCACTGTGCCTTCACGCTGTGCTGGCCTGGGTGCCGCTGCAACTACGGAAAGCTAGATCATCCGCAGACCCTCCTAGAAAACCTCGGCCTACTGCTGATTCAGTTCAGTTTGCCGCTTCTGTTTTTCCAGCATACCACGTATAACTCCAAGCAATGCAGCGTCATCAACACGCCTCTGCTATGACCGCAAATCTCTATCCGCCATGATTCTGAAGCTAAGACGCTGAAGAGAATTAGCAACGGTAAACATGATTCAATAAACAAGATATCTATAGATTCAAGATTGGCAAGATAGTAATGTGGCAGGAATATTCCTAATTCCTGGTTTCCTGGTTAGTGTATTGGGTTCAATACCCAACTACAAAAAGAACCAAACCCGACTAACCCTAAATCCTAGGGCTCTGATACCAAACAAATCCTGTCACGCCCCGCTTCCCAAGATACGTGAACACGACATGTGACAGAGCCAATCATGCTACCTGTGGTTAGGAATCATCCCTCCACAGTCATATTACGGCTGTCTATAGGATATCAAGAACAGTAAAAATATAATCTAGCCAACACATGTCCATCTTCCGCAGTAAATAAAATCAAGAAAATGCATAAAGCAGAAACAAATTAAGATCCAATAAACAATAGTATCTGAATCTCGTCCCAATATGAGCTCACATCAATACGAATAAAACTGCTGAAATAAATAAACTAAGAGTCTCTAAATAAAATAGGTAGCTCCTCATTGCTTGGCTTGATTGCTAAAATACTCTTGATCTGCCTACGATAAAGGTAGATGAACTGGGCCATGCAAAATCCAGACGTCAGTGCGTCATAATATCTAAAGATTAGTAATAACCAGGATATGATAATATGGTTAAACGTGCTGGTAAATAATAAATACAGATATAAAGCAGTGAGGTACATGTATGTGATGTGTATTCTAAAACTGTGATTCTAGATTATCTATTCTAAAAGTCATTGAAATCAATTTAATGTAATCGTCGATATAACTTAACAGTATCCCGTGCGTGTCCGGGACCACGATCAAGATTCTCGGGCTGAATCTGAGACGTGCCGCTAGGCAGTAAACATGTAGCATGTACAGATGACTGATGTTAATAGCATCATCCCGGGGCTGGCCGAGCCTATAAAGACTGATCAGTATAAGTATTGAACTGTTAAGTTATAAGTCAGGTTTCTTTATTGATTTCCCCTTACCCCCAAGGTTAGGTGTTCAAGTCAGGTATTGACGATGTAAATTTAATACCAACACAAGATCAAGCAGGTACATATTTTGTCTATGAAGACAACAAGTCACTTCCATCAGGACAACAAGTCAGGATTGTCGGCATTAGTAATAAGATCCAAGTAACAAGTCTAGTACTGTGTCGTGAACATGTCATGTAATGCATATGAACCAAATAGATACCCAATTTGAGACTGTAATCAATATCGGAACATGGTAAACAAAATTGATACCAGGATGCATATGTATCTATCTGTAATAACCATTATATGTCCATGACTATGTATGATGCAAACTAGACAACATGTTGTATTGATATAGTAGTATAATGATATCATGATGTTCCGGCATGCAAATAGATATGCTATTATCAGTACGGATACTGTAAAACTGTAAATCTATAGTATTTGCTAAATAATAAAACTGTCACGCCCCGCTTCCCAGTGTACGGCGAAGGGGACGCGACGAGGACGCTACGTATTTACTCTGAAGTAAACACGCTAAGCGTATCTAAGCAATATAAGTAAAATGCACAAGAGACAATGACAATAGGTATAATTGAACAACAACTTTATTTATTAACATTCTCTTTACAATACATCTGAAAAGTAAATACAATGCAATGAAAAGTAATGCCTAAACAGTGGCATAACAGAAATGGAAAGTACTGAAATGAAATGTACAAGTAACTAGAGCTCCGGGTCGAAGGCTAGCTGATCCAAGTCCTCGCTGGTGAGTTCGATCTCCTGAAGGTCCGAATCACCTGACGACATTCCAAAGAAGACGAAAGAGAATGTCGTCAGCGAAAAAATAGCACGGTAAGTCCCATAGATGAGAGAGAAATAGAATAGATAGAGAGAGAGTGTAACTTTTAAAGTTGTATTATATTGTTAAAGCTGTTGTTTGTGGCTTGGTATAGAAGATGCCAGTATATACGAGAGGAGTCTCACTTTTTTCGGAGACTAAGGTATCAGGAGTACAAGGCTCCGCCGATAATACCACGGAACAACGGCATGGATGTAATTACGTGTTAAGTGACCACTTCGTGCCACCTTTAACATATTCCGTACCAGTCTACCCCTATATAACCCCGCAGTGTTTATTGTATTGAATGTATTGATTGTACGGAATGTATTGTGTTGTCTGAATTGTATATTGTATATAGGTGGAGGACTTGCCGAAACCATGATATCAGTAAATGGATGTAACTAGAGAATCATGTAGATGGATGCATATTCATGGTTCGGTTCGGTCAATATAGATTGAATAGATTGAATATATGGATTCATGGATTTATGTTGTATTGAAGTTTGATACTTGAATCATATTCTAGTCAGATTGATTATATCGAGACTCGGTCTGAGTCAGACAATTTGAAAAGAAATAGAATTCTGAATTATGTTTTAGTGCTATTGGTAACCGCTGCACATGGACGACAGGATTTTTGTCTTTTTCAAAAACGATTACCGTGTTGATAATACCGTTTGTTAAGTTGTCTATCTTAAATAGGCAAGCACCCATCTCTCCGGCTCCCTAAGGCTCAAGAGACTGGTCCCGCTTAAACCTATGTTAATTAGGGTCCTTATTGTAATTTAGTATAACTTGAGGGGTTTTTATGTAAGAATAATTTTTTCAAAATACACCTAAAGTATTTTATTATCGTATTTAGAGTTTCCATTGATATATATTTTATCAATGTGACATTTCTAGTGAATAAAACCCAATTCCATAATATATGGTATTTATTTGTAACATTGGAATTGTATGGTATTTTTTTGTAAATGAGATATTTTTTCTTGAATTTTGGAAATGTGAAATATTATAAATATTAAAAATAGATATTTTGATATTAATTACATATATATATATTAAAAATACAAGTTTTAATTATAATAGAAATCACAATTTCTAAAGAAAATTGTATTTTAAATCTTTCGAGATTGTATGCTCCTTGCGGAGGTATGCATCTCACTCTACTAAGCCCGAGGATGTACGATAATCCGCACCATCCCAAACGAGTTCCCCGAAATGGGTTGTAGAGGCGCAGTTGCAAAGATTTGTTAAAATACACATCTTGTAGAAAACGGTTTTTATAAGTCGGAGGTTGTTTTGTGTAAAATCGTATTTTCCAAAATCTATGTTCCCAAATTTGATCGTACTATGTTAGATATGTGTGTTGTGAGGAGGTATCTCATTACCTCCTGAGTTTTCTAAAGCTAGCAAGGTTAAAAGGTATAAACATGTCGATATGAAATATAGGGGTATTTTAATGTAAAAGTGGAATAAAACTTGCTATAGTTATCATTTTAATGTCAAACTTGTTCTATTGTTTTACTTAATGAGTTTTAAACAATATATCAAAAGTTGTAGATTTATTATTAATAAAATGTTGTATTTTTGAAAGAAAAGAGAATCGGAAGCCGGATAACTCCTCTTCCGACACATTTTAAGAATTAAGAATTTGATAATAGTAAAAGATAGAGAGAAGGGGGACTTACTGGATTAGGGTTAAGAGAGGAGGAAGAGGAAGATTTGGGAAGCACCGGTGCGTCGTTTCGTCGCCGGAAACTCCTCGGATTGTCGCCGGAAGTTCGTCCGAGTTTCGCCCTTTGCTAACTCCACTCGCACACAAAATATGTTGGGAATTTTCTTGAGAGTTTGGGCAGCGATTTGGAAGTGAGGAAGGGTGATTTTAGGTGTGGTATTTATAGGAAAAATTAGGGTTTAGAGTAATGAAAGGGTGTATTAAAAAAATGGATTAAATGGGGTTTTAATTTGCTCTGTAAATGTGCAGGGAATTTAAATAATACGGGGGTTATGGGGAGTTCAAGAGTTACCAAAAAAATGAAAAAAAGGGTTTCAAGCTGAGTCGGCCGGTGGCACTGGTCGATTCGCGCTTCCCACCGGCCCGGGTCGGCCGAGTCGGGGCTCCCCTCGACGCCACGTGTTCCCGACGCTTTGACTACTGCAGTGGACTCGTTTGTTTATGTGTGACTCTTGGTTTTACGTGTTGTGCACATATAGACTCTTGGGCTTCTAAAAGATTAAAATAATTTTAAATAAAAATAATGTATGGCTGATGGGATTTGAACTCTGGTGCTTTGGTTCAGCAGTGCAAGGTCTTACCAATGAGTTACAAACTCCTTCTTGCTGTTCAAAAGTAAATCAAATTTATTACTTGTGCTTAGGCTCAAGTACCCCTTTCTGTATTTTTTTTGAAAAAAATTGTACATAAAGTTTAGGGTTGTTACAAAAACCCTCCTTATAAAAATTTCGTTCTCGAAATTTTTATAAGAAAAGTGTAACAGATTCAAGGAAAGTTTGGTGATAGAACTATTGGTGGTGTATGAAAAATGTGTGAAGGAATGAAAGAATGCGAAGGTTTTGGTAAGATTCTAAAATAGGTGAAGGAATTTTGGGTTAGGACAGATTCAAAATATGTGAAATTGGAATATTCAAGGAATATGAATTGTAAAGAATGTTTTCAGTTGCTGGTTCTTGTGTTATATTGCTTAGGTTGTCCACACAGAACGGAACTGCATTAAAGGGTTCTATACAGCTCTGACCTGCATGAGCTGCCAACAAAACCTGTCACGCCCCGCTTTCCAGTATACGGGCAGAGGACGCGACGAGGCCGCTACGTATTTACTCAGAAGTAAACATGCTAAGTGTATCTAAGCAATATAAGTAAAATACACAAGAGACAATGACAATAGGTATAATTGAACAACAAGTTTATTTATTAACATTCTCTTTACAATACGTCTGAAAAGTAAATACAATGGAATGAAAAGCAATGCTTAAACAGCGGCATAACAGAAATGGAAAGTACTGAAATAAAATGTACAAGTAACTAGAGCTCCGGGTCGAAGGCTAGCTGATCCAAGTCCTCGCTGGTCGGCTCGATCTTCTGAAGGTCCGAATCACCTGATGACATTCCAAAGAAGAAGAAATAGAATGTCGTCAGCGAACAAATCGCTCGGTAAGTCCCAAAGATAAGGGAGAAATAGAATAGACAGAGAGAGAGAGTGTAACTTTTAAAGTTGTATTATATTGTTAACGCTGTTGTTTGTAGCTTGGTACAGAAGATACCAGTGTATACGAGAGGAGTCTCACTTTCCCCAGAGACTAAGGTATCAAAAGTACAAGGCTCCGTCGATAATACCATGGAACAACGGCATGGATGAAATTACGTCTTAAGTGACCATCTCGTGCCAGTTTTGACATATTCCGTACCAGTCTACCCCTTTATAACCCCGTAGTGTTTATTGTATTGAATGTATTGATTGTATGGAATGTATTATGTTGTCTGAATTGTATATTGTATATAGGTGGATGACTTGCCGAAACCATAATATCAGTAAATGGATATAACTGGAGAATCATGTAGATGGATGTATATCCATGGTTCGGTTAGTCAATATAGATTTAATAGGTTGAATATATGGATTCATAGATTCATGTTGTAATGAAGTTTGATACTTGAATCATATTCAAGTCAGATTAATTATATCGAGATTCAGTCTGAGTCAGACAATTTGAAAATAAATTGAATCCTGAATTATGTTTTAGTGCTATCGGTAACTGCTGCACATGGACGGCAGGATTTGTGTCTTTTTCAAAGATAATTACCGTGTTGATAACACCGTTTATTAAGTTGTCTACCTTAAATAGGCAAGCACCCATATCTCCGTCTTCCTGAGGCTTAAGAGACTGGTCCCGCTAAAACCTATGTTTACTAGGGTCCTTATTGTAATTTAGTATAATTTGAGGGGGTTTTGTGTAAAAATATTTTTTTTAAAATACACCTCAAGTATTTTATTATCGTATTTAGAGTTTCCATTGATTTATATTTTATCAATGTGACATTTCTAGTGAATAAAACCTAATTCCATAATATATGGTATTTATTTGTAATATTGGAATTATATGGTATTTTCTTGTAAATGAGATGTTTTTCTTGAATTTTGGAAATGTGGAATATTATAAATATTAAAAATAGATATTTTGATATTAATTACATATATATTTATTTATTAAAAATAAAAGTTTTAATTATAATAGAAATCGCAATTTCTAAAGAAAATTGTATTTTAAATCTTTCGAGATCGTATGCTCCTTGCGGAGGTCTGCATCTCACTCTACTAAGCTCGAGAATATGCGATAATCCGCACCATCCCGAACGGGTTTCCCGAAATGGGTTTTAGAGGCGCAATTGTAAAGATTTGTTAAAATACACACTTGTAGAAAAAAATTTTTATAAGTCGAAGGTAGTTTTGTGTAAAATCGTATTTTCCAAAATCTATGTTCCTAAATTTCATCGTACTATGTTAGATATGTGTGTTGTAAGGAGGTAGCTCATTACCTCGTGAGTTTTCTAAAGCTAGAATGGTTAAAAGGCATAAACATGTCGATATGGAACATAGAGGTATTTTATTATAAAAGTGGAATAAAACTTGCTATGGTTATCATTTTAATGTCAAACTTGTTATATTATCTTAGTTAATGAGTATTAAACAATATATCAAAAGTTGTAGGTTTTTTATTAAGAAAATATTGTATTTTTGAAAGAAAAGAGAATCGGAAGCCGGATAACATCGCTTCCGACACGTTTTAAGACTTAAGAATTTGAGAATAGTAAAAGAGAGAGAGATGGGGGACTTACTGGATTAGGGTCAAGAGAGGAGGAAGAGGAAGATTGAGGAAGCACCGATGCGTCGTTTCGTCGCCGGAAACTCCTCGGATTGTCGTCGGAAGTTCGTCGGAGCTTCGCCCTTTGCTAACTCCACTTGCACACAGAAAGTATAGGAAATTTTCTTGAGAGTTTGGGCAGAGATTTGGAAGTGAGGAGGGGTGATTTTAGGTGTGGTATTTATAGGAAAAATTAGGGTTTAGGGTAATGAAAGGGTGTATTAAAATTTTGTATTAAAAAAATGGATTAAATGGGGTTTTAATTTGCTCTGTAAATGTGCAGGGAATTTAAATATTACAGGGGTTATGGGGAGTTCAAGAGTTGCCAGAAATATGAAAAAAATAGGGTTTTGAGCTGTGTCGGCCGGCGCCGCCGGCCGATTCGCTCTTCCCGCCGGCACGAGTCGGTCGAGTTGGAGCTCCCCTCGACGCCACGTGTCCCCTACGCTTTGACTACTGCAACGGACTCGTTTGTTTTATGTGTGACTCTTGGTTTTACGTGTTGTGCACATGTAGACTCTTAGGCTTCTAAAATATTAAAAGAATTTTAAATAAAAATAATGTGTGGCTGATGGGATTTGAACTCTGGTGCTTTGGTTCAGCAGTGCAAGATCTTACCAATGAGCTACAAGCTCCTTCTTGCTGTTCAAAAGCAAATCAAATTTATAACTTGTGCTCAAGCTCAAATACCCCTTTCTGTATTTTTTTTTGAAAAAAATTGTACAGAAAGTTTAGGGTTGTTACAAAAACCCATGCACTGATATGATAACATAGCATATTGCAAGTTTAAAACTTGTCTGATCGGATCTCACGTGATGAGTATTCTAAAACAGTGAGGTACATGTATGTGATGTGTATTCTAAAAACTGTGCTTCTACATTATCTATTCTAAAAGTCTTTGAAATCAATTTAATGGAATCTTTGATGTAACTCAATAGTATCTCTTGCGTGTCCGGGACCACAGTCAGGATTCTCGGGCTTAATCCGAGACATGCCGCTAGGCAGTAAACATGTAGCATGTACAGATGAATGATATCAGCAACATCATCCCGGGGTTGTCCGACGTCAGAAATAACGTCGCGATGCAAACTTATGCTGCAGTACTGGACCTGGCTGAGCAGTGACATGACGTTGTGACTGGGCTCGACGACTACGGCGACTGGGTCGTCGGCGACGAGCGCAACTCCAGCGAGACGGCCGGAATCAAGAAGGATAAAAAAAGAACAAGAAAAGAAGAATAAGAAGAGTGGGGTGGCTGCTTTCGTTGGGTTCTGGGAGTGGGTGAGGACAGAGGAGAAGTGGCAATGAGACGACGGGGGCTGACGACGACGAGGTGCTGTGTAGGAGAAATGGCTGCGAGTTTGTAAGGTGATCGAGGAAGGTGACGAGGGTATGGTGCTAGTGATCTGGGGTGTCGGGGAGAGGAGAGGGAGGTGAGGAGGAGGAGATGATGGGGGTGAAGGTGATGACGAGGGACGAAGATGGTGATGGACGAGGTCGGCAGTGAACGACGACGAGTGAGCAGGCGTGGGTTTCTGGGTTGCTCACGGGGGATGTGAAGAAGAAGAGAGGAGGAGAGAAAGATTAGGTTTTAATATATAATAGGTTATATATATATATATATATATATATATATATATATATATATATATTGAGATAGAGAAAGTGAGGACGAGATTCAGTAGGGGAGAGAGAGTGAGACTGGGAAAAAGAGAGAGAGATATTTGGTTTATAAAATTAATTATTATTATATATATATATATAACAGTTTATAGTTTATACATATTATTAGTTATATGAATATATATATATATATATATATATATATATATATATATATATTGGGATTTTACAGCTAATACCCGATTACTCCGAATATTACCCAGATCCCTTCTAAAAATCTAGTTTTTAAATATGCAGAATATACGTAAAAGTTTATACCATAGTGCGATGTCCTGTCAATAAAAATGCATACCTCCAAGTACGGGTCTACGTAAATATACGTAGCGTCCCAAACGAGTCCGTTTTAATAATTATGACATGAACATGATATATGGATGCAATCATATGACATGGGGTATGATGACATGTAAGGATAGATATAAAATATATTATTTGGTTTTATTTGGTATTATTAAAAGATATGTGGAATACTAAAATATATCATACACGTATAATATCTAGATTTGCACGGATATTCTGTACTAGCAAATATTTGATATAATCTTGAACCATAGTGGGTTTCAAACATGCGGGACGGGTTGGATACTAACCACAGTTAATAAATACACTATCCGCAACCCAAAAGCAATAATAATAAAGAAATATGTCGCAAGATTTGAAATACCCAATAAATATAGTATAAATGCACTTGGGTGTTACATCAGAGCTAAGATCTCTGCCCACAGAGCTCCTTCTGATCAGAGTTAAACTCTGCTAAAACTTTTGGTAAGGATTATGAAAACATTTCAACTCTTAAAAGAACCTCCTTTTTTGTTTTGGATTTTTAACCTATTAACCGAGCTTGGATCTTTTCTTGAAATGATCTCTCATAGAACTTTTCCCCTTCTTTTTTAGTAGACCGTGGGTGTTAAATCAATGGGCATTCCTGAGAATCGTTAGTTCTCTTCTTAGGGTTTTACCCTATTATTGATCTTGATCTTTGAGAGTTTCTAGAATTTAATTCCATTATATTTCCCATCTGTCTCCCAACATGAGGGATTTCTGGGATTTAATCCCATTATCTGAGGAATATAATTCTATTTTGTCTTATAGAGCTTAGCTCTGAGTAATTTTGGAACTTTTGGGAGTTTTATTCCCCTTCCTATTCTTGAGTATTTTTCTTTTTAGGGTTTTAATACTCTCTTTACAGATTTGAATCTGCTGTTATTCTTAATAGAACTCGCTTTTTAAGGATATTGGGAGTTTTTAACTCCACTATTTAATGAGAATATTCATGTAATGAGAATCCTTTTGGATTCTCACAATGGGCGCATGTCTCATCATTAATGAGACATCGCCTTGATTTTGTAGGGTCCACTGATTTTCTTTTAGACTGTAGTGATTTTAGTATTTTAATCGCTAACCCTCCACTGTTTTTTCTTTTCAGATACCATGGCTGGTCGTTTGTATGATCTTGAAGAGATTATCTCTTATGAGAAGATTCGCATCCAAGGCTGCTGTCAAGGCCAGGAGTTTTCTGATGCCCAATGCGACGCGGTGATGCGTCGCTTCGATGATTACAATGGTCGATTGCTTCTCCACCGTTCTGCCCTTTTGCAGATCGTCGTTGGGTCGATCTGGAAAGCTATACCCGGGCGTCTTGAGGTTATGCCGCTTCAAGCGCTCGATGATGTTGAGGATAAGGTACATTTAGTGTACTTGATGGGGTTGATCTCAAAGAAATAGAGAGATAATCTCGTCGTCATTTTGCACCGCGTCTTTCAGCAGAAAGCAATAGTATCAGCATATCAGAGGGTGGAGGACATCAGTGGTAACGCTGACGCTTGCATCCGAGAGAAGATGCACAAAATGATGGTTAATGAGGCTGAACGTGCATTGCTCAAATTTTCTTTTGAGTTTGAGAATCCATGTCCAGAGTTCAGTATTTTGCTATTGTAGACATTTTGATGATATTTTTTGGCATCATCATCCTCATTACTGATGTAAAAATTTCTTTTGAAGTATGAGTGACAAAGTCCCCTTCCCCTTATTTTACGACAACGCTCACATGTGCTTCACGTGAGATGTTTTTATATAAAATAACTAGCGTCGATGCTTACGTGCCATGCACGTGAGATACTGCTATAGGACGTAACCTTAAAAAAACTAGCGCCGGCACTCACGTGTCATGCACGTGAGGCGCTACTATAAGACTTAACCCTAAAAGAAAACTAGCTCCGGTGCTCACGTGTCATGCATATGAGGCGTTGCTGCGGGATACGAAGGAATCGTTTCGCCTTCTTGCTCCGCTTTTCATGTGTCAACTCTTTCTTTTCTATGCCCTTTTTGTCAGGACTTGGAAATAGTTCCACCTTGCAGAACATTTTCTGTGCCTAGAATTAAATGCCACTCTTTATAATCTGAATCAATGTTTTCCTTCTTCTTCACAAGGAGAGAACCATTTTTAACAGACCAAGAGTCATGTCTTGCAATCGTCCACATGCTCGTCGACAACCATGAGAGATGCCTATCGAGGGAATTGTTCCTCGTTTGCTGCACGCTTGGTGAATCCCGTTCTTATGGATGATCAATGCGATACGGTGATGTACGAGCTCCTGACTCGCAGTGGGTCTCCTCTTCCCATCAGTTCCATTTAGTTCCGGATGATCTTCATGTCCATGCTTGCTGACATTCCCCCTTATCCAGCGAAGATGACTTTGGCGATGCTCGACGCAGCGGAGGACAAGATTGAGTGCTTTCATGAGGCAGATTTGATTACCCAGCCTCTGAAGGATCGCTCTGTTCAATTGCTATGCCAGATACGGGCTCAGCGGGCCATCATGTCTGCCTGCGCTGATGGGTACGGCGCTGACCGATGAGGAGCGACTCTTCACGAAGATCGCCGCTTCGACATAGTGAAGAAGGCTGAGAGGGATTTAGAAAACATTATTCATAGTTTTGTAAACACTTGTACTTTTGATCCCGTATTTGGTGATCTTTTTCGTGCGATCTGCATGTGCGCATGTGCACTTCACCCCTTTTTTTAAGTGCGAGCGCCATTGATAAGCACGTGTCATGCGCTCGCCCTCCGCACGTGTCATGCGCTAGCCCTCCGCACGCGTATATAAATCGGCATGCTTTCAATACTATTTCCATTCAAGTACGCATGTATTTGTAAGTGAGCGCTTAAACAGGTGTGAATCAAATGCTCTCCCCACTGCCTTGAATAGCATACGGGTGGTTTCGGGCCGACATGTCATATGCAGCTTTTAGAATTTCGATCTGAGAAGATAGCGAGCGGACACAAGCATCATCATCTATCGTTAACTCAGATCTCAATTTTTAAGAAATGTGGTTCTGAGCCCTGAAGCCCATGAGTTTTCCAGGTTTCTTGATGTCTTGATCTAGCGCGGAGTAGTTTATTTACTCAGTTCGGAGTTTGTAGTTTATTCACTCATTTCGGAGTCTTTAGTTTATGTACTCATTTCGGAGTTTGAAATTTATTCACTCATTTCGGAGTGTTTAGTTTTTGCGCCCATTTCGGAGTTTCTATTTTATGTACTCATTTCGGAGTGTTTTTAGTTTATGTACTCATTTTGGAGTGTTTTTAGTTTACCTCTCTTGGGTTTACAGGCAAACTTGTCCTAACGTTGTATGTAGATAACCCATATTCTTTACGATAGAGGTCCGTTAGGTTTAGGGTACTAGGGTTTTAGTCTATGGTACCCTCGCGTTGGCTGATGTATTCCTCGATATGCAGTCTTTAAGCCGTTGTTCGAATAGCCCCACGACCGTCGTGTCTTTGATCCCTTCGGGGGTTGGACAAGACGTCTTCAAGTAATCTCCTTAGGTCATATTACCTTCGGAAGAGCAAACGTTAGGAATTTACCATGATACTTTTTACTCGAGGTTTGGCTCAATTTGGAGCCCTGATAAGTCATAACCGCACCCTTCTGGGGTGAGATGATCTCCAATGGTCTTTTAGGCTTTATATGAGTTGCCGTCAAGACCCGAAGCTGGGAATATACCGTCATTTCGATTTTTTCTTTGACGATGTCTCGCCGATTCTTTGCTGAAGTAGGGTAGACATCTGTAGGACCTCTAAGCTGTAAGTCCACGTTACCCGTCCCGGTTCTTTCGGGCTTGCGGAAATGGTGAAAAACGATTTTTTTCGGTGATGGTAACATCGACTCTAGAATAGGATCTTTGCTAAACAAACTATCTAACAACCTAACTAAGAGTTTAACTACTATGTTAGGGGTTATATCTTAACTTGAACTCCTTCTCTTCGACTCCTTGTGGTGGTCGGATCGGCCTCACCTCATCGTCTCCTTGTGCCAAAGATGGATCCACCCGAAAGCTTCTACCTTTGGCTCCAACCTCAATCTAGAGGAAATTAGAATACTTGGCTTGCTAGACCTTGTACACTAGGATGAGTAGAAAAGTTTTTTGAGTTTTATCTCAAAGGCAAATGGTTCTCAACACATGAGAGATTTTTGCCTTGAGCTAGAGGAAAAGGGAGAGCAAGAGGAAGAAGAGAGCTTTGATGAGAGAGAGAGCAAATGATAGAATGAGTGAAGACTTTTGCAACCATTCTCTCATAATACAAAATAATCATAATAATAATAATTGAGTATTATGTGATGGTTCATGTCAATGGCATTATCATTTCATGCACTCATTTTGTAAAGAATAACAAGCAAGCAAAAGTCTAAACCATGAAATGATAGTCATTGTAATGATGATGGTCAACAAGTCCAAGCTAGTCAACCGGTCAACAAAGTCAAACTTTCAACCTAACCATGGTACACTAATACTTAATTAATATTATTATTAATCATATTTCTTATTCTTATTAGGGTTTAGAAAATGTCAACAGTCAACAACCCTAATGAGAATCCTCTGCCTCTGTCTCGGTCAACCGTGCATACACACCCGCATCCGCGTTCCGGGGAACACGAATACAAACGAGATAAAACCAATCCCAAAACGTATACTAGGATCTGGCTTAAACCAAAGCCCGCTAGTAATAACTGCCCGGACACTAAACGTGCACAAGTGCACGGATGCGACCGAACCTGTCGCAAAACCATGCGACCTCTACTCTTTTTGCCTAAAGGCGAATAGCTCTCTGTGTGGGACTTTAAAGACTCGACACTACGCTGGCACCGCAAGCGGCACTAGCTGTGCGTAACGGCCCCCAGGTAGATGCCGATAAGAAGACTGATGAGGTGAAACCCATCCGAACACCTACTGAGCCTGAATGTGACAGTCTCCGTACAGTCCGGTCTGTTCGTCTGAGAATATTACATGGCGGGCCTAGGGGGGCGGTAAACATCAGTCCCCTAATAGCGGTACAAGTCGTGTCGGAGTGTAGCCCAGAACACCCTGAGATAACACTGGAAACCCACCAGTATATCTCGCTTGCCCTGGCCAGGGACGACTATGTGTAATGGCTCTCCTTGACACAGCGCGATATCAACTCCCAATACCGGAAGAAACGAATCCTGTCTAACCTTCACTGCCTCCAAGTGCTTCGGGACTGCATCCAACTACTACCTGTTTGCACGACTCCTTTGAGCCATGGTAGGGTAGTAATCAAAGTACAGTGGGAACACACTCGAGGCGAAGTGACAGTGTCAAGTCAGCGGACTAAGCTGTACTCATGTCACCTGGGAACTGATAACAGACGATAGGTATAGTACCAACCAACAGTTCCCGACGAGTCCTGTCCACTGTACTCGTAACGAGCACCCGCATACTATCTCAAGTACGACGTACTGACGGCTGTGGGACAGACCGTCTCCACTGTTGGGATGAGAAGCGCATACGCTAGTCTACTTCGGAGTATCGATGCCCTGTCTCGATAGTCCTACGACTAGGGACCTGTATAAGGATGTGCTTGTGGATTACCCAGCCCCTACAAGTGTGACTGCTATCACAACGCTGGTAATCAAGCAAAGATCCTAAGGGCTCCACTAATGTGTATAGGTGATATACTAAAAGAAACACATGTACACATTAAAGTAGAAACAAACCAAGTAGCATACTACTATTTTGAGTAAGATTGTCTATACAACTGTGAATATCCCAAGCTTCCATTAAGTAATATACAAACTAGTATGATACAGTAATGGCCTCTAGGGCATATACACTAGCATAAGCTGTATGTATTGCAATTGAAGTCCGGAGCTAGGAATTTGCCATTGCTCCAATTTCATTTGATAGCTGCGTCCGCATCCTGCTGAAATGAGGGGGAACACCAGGATAGTCCCTAGGCTGTATATCTACCGTCGAGACTTGGAGCTAGGATTTTGCTGTTACTCCATTTTTGTTTTGACCCTTGGGTCTTTTGTTGACGTTGCATCTGCATCCTGCTGGAATGAGAAGAATGTCGAGGTGATCTCTAGGCTTTATATGTTGCTATTAGGACCCGAAACTAGGATTTTGCCGTCACTTCACTTTTATTTGATTGTCGTGTCTGCCCCTGCTGGAATGAGGAGGGGGGACACAGGGATAGTCTCTAGGTTGTATATGTACCATCAAGACTTGGAGCTTGGATTTTGCCATTACTCCATTTTTTTGCTTTGACCCTTGGGTCTTTTTTTGAAGTTGCATCTGCATCATGCTGGAATGAGAAGAACGTTGGGGTGATCTCTAGGCGTTAGATGTTACCATTAAGACATGAAGCTAGGATTTTTCCATCACTTCATTTTTATTTGATTGTTGTGTCTGCCCCTGCTGGAATGAGGGGGGACACAGGGATAGTCTCAAGGTGGTATATGTACCATCGAGACTTGTAGCTTCTTTTGACGAAGCGTGGTGGGAAAATATGGTTCCCTTTACCTTTATTTGTGCCCATGGATCGTATAAAAGAGTCCATATGGACGTACTTGCTGGACAAAAAAGTTTCATTTTCATTTTTTTCTTTCTGCGATACTCAATCTTTTCAGGTTTTATGTCGCGAAAGTCGCGATTGCCCAATCATTTCGGCTATTTATCGTGGTGCCCAATCATTTCGGCTATTTTATTTTTTCTTATATTTTTACTCGCTGCTTTTTATTGCGAGTTTTCCAAACATTTCGGCTGTTTTTATATGCATATTTCTTGCTCGCTAATTTTTATCACGAGTTGGGGATTTGGTCCTGATACCTATTGTGGCGTCAGCATCGTTGCAACTAGAATATTTCCAGGAGCGAATCATCATTTACCATGAGAGGACTTGAAATTTGATACTTATTTAAGCATCAACATCGCTACCACTGAATATTGCCAGGAGCGAATCATCATTTGCCATGAGGGCACTTGGGATTTGACACCTGTTTAGGCATCAGTATTGCTACAACTGGGATATTGCCAGGAGAGAATCATCATGTGCCCTTGTCATTTTGAACAAAGGTGGCTTAGCAAATAACGTTTGGATCCTGTCGACTAAGGCTTTTTGACTTTATGAACCGTAACGGTCTCATAAAGGTTTTTTCTCCCTGTGAGTCGTAAGGATCTCGTAGGCGTATTTTTCCTTAGGAATCATAGGGATTCCTAAGTGCGTTTTCTCTTGTAAGTCGTAAGGATCTTCCAAGGGTGTTTTCTCCTTATAAGTCAAGAGGACTTACAAGTGTCATTCACTATATGGGGACATTTCTCGTCATTAGTGGAACTTGGTAAGAGAATATTTATTTATGCCCATGGATTGTATACAAGGGTCAATATCGGACCTCTTGTAGGGCAGCTTGGGGGATATAACGGCTTAAGAACAGGTTTAGATCTCTGTAACCTAAGACTTTTGAATTCAATGAGCCGTGAGGGTCTCAAAGAGGGAATTCTTCTTACGAGTCGTGAGGATCTTGCAAGTGTAATTTCTCCATAGGAATCGTAGGGATTCCTAAGTGTGTTGCTCCTTTGTGAGTCGTAAGGATTTCACACAGATATTTTCTCCTGACAATGTCAAGAGGACCTTGCAAGTGCACATGAATTTTTTATTTTACGAGTTTGTACCCTTTTTGGGTTTTCACAACTCGCCGGAAGTCCTGCTGTTTTTACTCACGGCGCCCTTTCGGGTTTTCATCCGTGCCCATTTTGCTTTTGGAAATACTGTTTTTTTAACGCCGTGAAACTCTCAAGAATAGTTTCGTCACAGGTGACCCATTTGTTTGCCGGTGGGACTTAGAGATGGCTTCATTGCTGGAGTAGCTGTGTAGCTGGTGGGACTTAAGTTGCAACCTTTGCAGTTAGGACTTCGATTGTAATATAGATCTTAAGGGAGAATATCGCCATATTTCGGACGATGCACTAGTATAGGGATGTTCCAGTCCATTATCACCATGTTTGAGGCAAATTTTTAGTTTAAGGACTTTTCGGTCCATTATCACCATGCTTGAGACGGCTTGTTAGTTTTGGGGCTTCTACGTCCAATATCGCCATTTTAAAGGCGAGTATTAGTTTAAGGACGTTTCGGTCCAACGTTCCCGTTTTTGGGACGAATATTAGTTTAAGGACATTTCGGTACAACTTTCCCGTTTTTGGGACGAATATTAGTTTAAGGACATTTCGGTCCAACGTTCCCGTTTTGGGGACGGATGTTAGTTTAAAGAAATTTCGGTCTAGTATTAGTTTTGGAACATCTTGATCCATCGTTAGCATAGGGACATCTTGGTCCGTTGTTAGTTTAGGGACATCTTGGTCCATTATTAGTTTAGGGACATCTCGGTCCGATGTCACTGTTTTTTAGGCGACGGAGCTTTTTGGATACTACTTTCAGAGTTCTGACTCAGGAAGATAGCGAGCGGACACAAGAATCATCATTTATCATTGACCTAAGTCATGAATCTTCAAGCATAATATTTTTTGAGGAATCGGCCGTTTATTGGCCGAAAGGTTCTTTCGCCATGCATAGCCATAAGCAGGTAAGCTCCGCCTTGGTAGATTTTGTCCATGATGTACGGGCCTTCATAGTTTGGCTCGAACTTCCCCCGTTTTGCACGATTGGAGATCATTGGTCTTTTGATGAATAGCACAAGTTCGTCTTGGTGGAATGTTCTCGGCCTGGTCAGTCTTTCATATGGCCGTGTCATCCTTGCCTTATAAGCCTCCAGATTTTGCTGTGCTATAAGGCGAGTTTCGTCGAGGGTATCAAGCTCCTCAAGCCGAAGATGAGCATTTTCTTCATCTGTCAGCTCGTATCGAACCGCTACTCGTAGAGAGGGGAGTTCTTTCTCCAACGGGAGCACTGCTTCCGTGCCGAACATTAATGCGTATGGTGTTGTATTCGTGGTCATCTTGAATGTTTTTCGGTATGTCCAGAGAGCTTCATGCAGCGTTTCGTGCCCGTCCTTTTTTTTTCCTGGAATTGTTTTCTTTATAATCTTTATCAAGGTCTTGTTGAAATCTTCAGCTAGACCGTTGGCCCGAGAATTATAGACTGAAGAGTATCTCCAATCTATTTTATGTTGTTGTGTGTAGCGGCAGATTTTATGACTTCTATAAGCTAGCCCATTATCCGAGATTATCCCTCATGGAGTGCCGAATCGATAGATGACATGCGTTCTGAAGAAATGGAGGATATTCTCCATCTTCACCTCCCTTAATGGTACTATTTCTGCCCACTTAGAGAAGTAATTGGTCGTTACCAATATAAACCGATGTGCATTAGAGGACGCTGCTCAATGGGGCTAATTATATTGATTCCCCACATTTCGAACGGCCAGCTAGTCACTGTTGAGTGTAACGGATTGGGATGTTGATGGATGAAGTCCCCATGAATTTAGCACAAGCGACACTGCTTCACATATTCAAGATAGTCCTGAATCATTGTGGGCCAATAGTAACTCATTCTTCTTATCTTCAGTTTCGTCTTTGGTCCAGCTTGGTGAGAACCGCAGAGTCCGTCATGAATTTTTTTGACGATTTTCTTTGCTTCTTTTGGCCCCAGGCATCTTAGCCACAGACAGTCGAACGATCTCTTATATAGAATATCATTGACAAAGGAGAAGAAAAAGCTCATTTCATGAGCTGATATCTAGACGACACATTTTCTGGTATTCGTTGGGACTTAAAGTAGTCTATGAAGACTTCCCTTCAGTCCTTGACCTTTTCTATAGGGTTACTAGGCACTCTAATAAGGTTCTACAAGGCATCAACCATGCCCGATTAAAATTTTAGCCGTGCCGAATAACCCTAAACAAGATCTTTGCTAGATAATTAGGGTTACACATGCAAGTAAATTACATTTACCACTAAGTGAATACGAAATACAACCTTTTTAGATCGGTCCTTCACTTCTAAAGCTCCTTATTGTAGTCCCTTCGCTGCGATCATGGTTCTCCCGGGCTCTTGCATGGCTTCACGAGGCGATAGAAGTGTCCTTACTTGAAGTCTTCGAGGCCGAAGATGATCTACGTCGAGAGAACATCAACTCAAGCTACTACTTCACTAACTAGAGAATTAGTGAAGCAAACACCCTATACTAAAGTGCTAGTCTAATAGAGGATGGAGAAATAGGAATTGGGTTCTCTTTGGAATTTTATTTCTCACAATCTTTCACTCTCTTTTTAAAACCCTAGCAAGCTTTTTCTTTTTGCTCAAAAAAGAAGAAGATGAACAAAAGAAAAGGATGAGGATAATGATAAAGTGAGTGAGCAAACCATGGGTGAGTGAGTATCATATACTAACTCATGTAGAGACATAACCATGGCTAATTCTAATGGTTGGGTTAACTAAATATCTTAAGTAAAACAAATTGAGTTGAATTTATCAAAGCACTAAAAGCTTCTACAAGCTTCATGCACTTAACAAATATTAATCAATTTAGATTTACTTTAAATATAAAAACCCCTCCACTAAAATTAGAATGGTGTATGTCTTATACACCCATGTCATGTGTGTCATCAACCATGATACAAAAAGAAAACACATTTTAATATATATCACATATATATTAAAGTTGTGCACATGTGAGAAAAATCCTTAAGTGAACAAGTGTTAGTTAATGTAAACTAGTATATCTAATATACAATTATACACTAAATCATTAAATCAACACTTGACTTAATAATCCGGTCATATCTCATATAGCCGACTAACATCCATTGTATCGACTTATCGAATCAACACTTGATTCGATAACCCGGCTATATCATATATAACCGACCGATACAAAAAGTCGTGAGAATAGAATACGGTATCACATACACGCATTATTCTCGGTCCCGCACATATCACATATGTGCTCCTATTTCGTTTTGCCTGAGCCAGTAAAACCTCTATGTAGGACTCTAAAGACTCGTCAATACGCCGGCAGTAGGTGATGATCACATCAAGCACCCACAAGCCGTCAGCGGTACTAGCTGGACGTAACGGCTACCCGGGTATTGAGAGATCAGAAGATCAGTAAGCAAGCCCGCTCCAACTCCTGTAAAAGCCTGCCGGTAACACTTCCCGTACAGTCCGGTCTCCTCGTCCGATATGTCGCATATCAAGTCTAGGGGTGGTAAACGTCAGACTCCAATAACCGATAAGTCGTGCCGATGTGAGGCTCATAACGGGTCGAGAAACTACTGGTAACACTTACCAGTAAATCTCTAAATCAGCCCTGACCAGGGACTTCCCTGTTATGGCCAATCGAGCACAGCGCAACATCAACCCCCAATACCGGGAGAGACGAAACCACTGCTATCGCTCATTGCCTCCATGTGACTCGGGACTGTACCTAAAAAACATCGTTTTGCACGCCCTCTTGGACGTGGTAAGGTGGAAATCAAAGCACAGTGGGAATCACATAAGACTCTATGACGATCTCGGGTCTACAGACTAACCTGTACAAGTGTCACCAGAGAACTGTCATCTGACGTGAGGTATAATACCATCTGGGAGTTCTCGGCGAGTCCGTCCAGTGTACCCAGTCTTCACTGAGCACCTGTATACCATCTTTGATGTCAAACACCAATGGATATGGGATCATCCATCGCCCATCTCATGGGTCGAGAAGCGTATACGCTAGTCTACTCTGGTATATCGATGCCCTGTCTCGATACACCTACGACTAGGAATATTAAAGGATGTACTTATGGACTACCATGGCCCCACTAGTATGATCTGCATCATAGTCCAGGTAGTCAAGTACACATCCTAAGGGCTTTACCAACATGTAACTATAAGACAGTATCAAGAGATAAGTATACATGTTAAGATAAAGAGCAACTAGATAGCATACTATCATATCGAGCAAGAAAGTCCTCTCTATATATGTCCAAGCATCCAATATAATATACATCATCTGTACAATACTGGCCTCTAGGGCATACATACAACTAACAATCTCCCACTTGCACTAGGGCCAGCTGCTGTAGTATTGCATACCAAGCATCCCGAAGAGTTTCTCAAACTGTATCTGGGGAATGGCCTTCGTGAGTGGATCCGCTGTGTTGTTCTTCGTGTCAGCCCTCTTGACTTCGATCTCCCGGCGAACTACTATCTCCCGGATCAGGCGATACCGCCTCAGAATATGCCTGGATCGCTGATAGGACCTGGGTTCCTTGGCCAAAGCCACCACTCCATTGTTATCATAATACAAAGGTATTGGATTCTCAATGGATGAAACCACTCCAAGTTCAGTAATGAACTTCTTGATCCAGACAGCCTCTTTGGCAGCAATGTATTCAGCCTCCATCGTCGAGTCTGCCACGGTTTCCTACTTGGAACTCTTCCAGCTAACCGCCCCTCCGTAAAGGGTAAAGACAAATCCCGAGTGCGACTTTGAGTCGTCCTTATCATTCTGGAAGCTCGAATCGGTAAAGGACTCCACTTGGAGTTCTCCGTTACCATACACCAAGAGTATCTCTTTAGTTCTTCGCAAGTACTTGAGAATGCTCTTCACAGCTGTCCAGTGACTCTCTCCAGGATCAGCTTGATACCTACTCACTACACTTAGTGAGTGTACTACATCGGGTCTGGTACATAGCATCGCGTATATGATAGAGTTTACAGCAGAAGCATAGGGTATCCCTTGCATGCGAGCTCTCTCCAAATCAGTCTTGGGAGACATCTCTTTGGAGAGAGTGAGCCCTGAGATCGTGGGTAAGTTCCCACGCTTGGACTCTTCATACTAAACCGCTTTAGTATGGTGTCAATGTACCTGGATTGGGACAATTCCAGTATCCGTTTGGATCTATCTCTATAGATCTTAATCCCCAAAATCTAGGAGGCATCCCCTAGATCTTTCATTGCGAATCTTTGTGATAAGAAGAGCTTGACCGATTACAACATAGGAATGTCATTTCCTTTCAAGAGTATGTCGTCCACGTACAATACGAGGAAGACAACCTTACTCTCTGTCACCTTCTTGTAGATACAAGGTTCATCTACGTTTTTGACAAAATCAAACTCTTTGATAACGACGTCGAAGCAGATGTTCCAACTCCGCGATGCTTGCATTAATCCATAAATGGATTTAAGCAGCTTGCACACCTTTCCACTGCTCCCACTAGCTACGAAGCCCTCTGGCTGAGTTATGTACACACTCTCTTCTAAATCACCGTTTAGAAAGGCGGTCTTGACATCCATTTGCCAGATTTCGTAGTCATGATATGCAGCGATGGCAAGCATGATCCGGATGGATTTAAGCATAGCCACTGGAGAAAAGGTTTCGTCATAGTCCACACCTGGTCTTTGACGAAAACCCTTTGCAACAAGTCTAGCTTTGAAAGTTTCCACTTTCCCATCTACACCAAGTTTTTTTTAAAGATCCACTTGCTCCCAATGGGTTTTACCCCTTCAGGAGCATCTTCCAAAGTCCATACTTTGTTGGTGTACATGGATTCCATCTCGGACCGCATTGCATCCAGCCATTTCACTGAGTCACCACTCGTGATGGCCTGCTCGAAACTAGTTGGGTCATCATCCTCCATAATGCAATCCTCGCTCCCACCATCCATGAGAAAACCGTAGTATCTCTCAGGTGGGTGTGGAACCCTACTAGATCGGCGGAGTGTACCGAATCCTTTGGTTCTACTAAATCTTTTGTCGCAGTTTGTGTATCTGGAACCTCTTCCAGCTCTACCAATTTGCCACTAATTTCTTTTACAAGAAATTCCTTTTCCAAAAAGGTGGCATGTTGAGCAATAAACACCTTTTGTTGTTCACCGTGGTAGAAAAAATACCCATATGAGTTTTTTGGATATCCCACAATCTTGCAGAGAACTGACCGTGCCTCGAGTTTGTCCGGATTTTGTCTTTTGACATAGGCCTGACAACCCCATATCTTAACTCATTTAAGATATGGCCTCTTCCCACTCCATATCTCATATGGTGTGGTAGGTACAGATTTAGATGGAACTTGATTCAATAGGTATGCTGCTGTTTCCAGCGCATACCCCCAGAAGGAAATAGGTAACTCAGCTGTGCTCATCATAGAGTGCACCTAGGGTGTGGTTCCTCCGTTCCGATACACCGTTGTGCTGTGGTGTATATAGAGGAGTCAGCTGAGAGAGAATCCCATTCTCTTTTAGGAAGTCCAGGAATCATTGCTCAAGTATTCATCTCCTCGATCAGATCAAAGGATTTTAATACTTTTTCCGGTTTGGTTCTCGACTTCTTGTTTATATTCTCTAAATTTCTCAAAAGCTTCTGATTTGTGTTTCATCGGGAACACATATCCGAATCTAGAGAGATCGTCAGTGAATTTAATGAAGTACGAAGAACCATTCCTGGCATATGTAGACATGAGACCGCATACATCACTATGTACCAGTCCTAAGAGTTCCGTAACTCTTTCTTCGTGTCCCGTAAACGGAGTTTTGGTCATCTTGCCTTTGAGACATGACTGGCAAGTGTCATAAGATGAAAATTCAAATGAATTTTAATATCCATCCTTATGCAACTTAGCTAGTCGTGTCGCATTGATATGACCCGGTCTACAATGCCACAAGAAGGATTCGTTCAGTTTTGAACTCATCCTCTTGTGTGTGTTTGTTATGCTCAGGACTGTTGATTGTTTTAGAACATAAATACCATTGCACAACGTGCCTGATCCAACCAACTTTTGGTTCAGAAAAATGTTCATAACATTATCCTGTAATACAAAATTATATCCCTCTTTACTTAGTAAAGAAACCGATATAATGTTGCATATCAGGTTCGGCATGTAATAGCATTCGTTCAGAATCAATGTATTACCAGTTGGTAATACAAGGTGATATTCCCCGACGGTTTTAGCTGCAACAATTGCACCATTTCCAACCCTTATGTCTTTATCACCTTCTCCAAGTTCTCTACCTTTCCTAAACCCATGCAACTGATTACATATATGGGATCCTGACCCGGTATCTAATACCCAGGACGTAGAGCAAATGGAGAAACAATTCTCTGTAACGAGCACACCCGAAGAAAATGCATCAACATGTACTTTATTCATTCGGGTGGCATGGGAATCCTGGTATTCCCCTATATCCTGTTCAGTCTTATAACTTTTATAAGAAAGAACGGAAGCAACGTTCCCCAGCATAGTATAACATGCGGGTTCAGTCAATACATCCATATTATTATCTTTATTAAGGCATGATATGGTCGCTACCTGGAGAGAGAGAGAAGAAAACACTTTAGCGTATGCTCTTGCAAGATCAGATTGGTTATTATTTTATCTAATCAGGATGGCTCCCACTGTTTTTATCAAATTTTCCTTCAAACCCTAAAAGAAAAGACTAGCCGGGATTAATTACACCCTACAACTTCACCAATCTTTCAGCTAGGCCAGTGTCGGTACTTTGAGGGAGGTTCCCCGTGCTTTCGCACGGACCTAATTAAAGTAAACCTCGTTTTCCCAGAGGCGTAACCCCGTTGACACCTTTCTAGACACCAACTTGATCGGCTAATTGTCCTGTGTAAAACTCTCCCAGTAGTAATAATTACTCGCAGTGGGTATCGGGATCCAACTATCTCATAGAAGGTATGCAATCTCATTGCAAATTTCAACACTTGAAATTCCCGACAATATTTTGCCCCAAACGATCTATGACCTTGACAAGGTCAACAAACCATAGACCGTGAGTCAAGTTCAACCCGTCATTTCTTGATTGAATTAAACCCATCCGCACAACCCTCGACAAGGTCAACAAGGCCGTACGACTACCTTAATCCAATCTGCATCATATGCATAAACAGATAAATACTGGTCAGCTACCGCACACTGCGCTTTGACAAGGTCAACAAACGCAGCACGAATACTAAGCAGGACTTATCTGAAATGACGGAGGGCTACGACAGGTTTTTCTGAAAACCTATTGCGTAATGAACTTGATATCGTTGTAGAATCGAGTGAATTTTGAAATGGAGTGATTTTGAGGCTTTCATTAGTTTTGCTAAAGAGGTCACTTCCGGTGAAGGGATCTTGGCTCTTTCCTTATGGAATAAGGTGCAGGATATATCATATATATCGCTATGCAAAGCAAAAACTCCAAAAGCAATCAAAAGACAAACCGAGTGTTGTAGTATCTGCCAGTTTTGCTAAAGAGGTCACTCCCGGTGAAGGGATCTCGGCTCTTTCCTCATCGAATAAGGTGCAGGATATATCATATATATCACTGTGCAAAGCAAAAACTGTAGCTACCGTTTTTGAAAATTTGATTCTACAACATCTTTTAGGTTTCTTTTCTTTCATTAATCACATTAATGAAGTCCCATCATTTAAGTCACCTAAACATCACAGATAAATACGACGTACACTTATGCCATCCGCATTCGCCTCGATGTCCCCTCATGCACCGTTAGGTTAGGTAACTAACGGCAGAGCGGGGCAGGGCTGGCGAGGGTGTAAAAGATAAGTAACGTCTATATAATATATTATATATACTATATACAGTATCTATCACAACATATCAAATGATCACATCACAGATATCGCAGCAGAAGAATCATATGAAACATTGGATATACTAGGACGTCCGTGTTTTATTTTGAGCCTCTATAAAACACGGATTCTACGGTCGCGATGAATAGCCAAACCCACACCCCTAGACCCCTACGAGAGCGGCAAGCAACCCTACCAATTCTAGAATTAGGAGACCCGGAATTGACTCCTCGAGTTGGTCTCCCACTGGACTCTAGAACCCGGTTACTTGTGCTCTCCTAGTGCGGAAAAGTAAATAATATACAAATGGTGACATCAACCTCATCCCGGAAGTGCCCCAATAAAAGAATATTACATAAATTTAATTTTACACGAATGAAAATAAAAACCCTCATCTCACATAAAACCTCCGGCTATTCAGAAACGCGACGATCCAATATAACATATCCAGCAACACATAACATCACATGTCATCAATGTAAGTAAATATGCGCATCCCAATCGTCGTTGACATATAGCAACGAAACCGGCGATATCACATATTACACTCACGGTCGCAGATAAGAAAGTGTAAAACTACAACATTTGGAATCCACAATCTCTTTAGACATCGTAAATCCGAAATATCACATACTTCGCATTTCATGCCTAACTATATGAATTCCACATATTGTATCACATTCCAGATAAATTGACAGTATTAAACTTTAAGATTGAATAATCAAATACCCAAGATTTCCTAAATAGCTCAACACTTGAGCGGAGTTTAAAAATTCCAAAATACGTCACAGTACCAACAGTCCAGCCGTAGAAGGGTCAAGCCAACGCCTCACATGTGACACGCCGTACTGCCCCAAACCCTAAGGTTCAGAGGCGGTTTAGACGGTCACATAATCGAGTTAAGGTTTGTGTTCTTCTAGAGGGTCCATTGCGTTACTTGCACGTTTTTCCAAAAGATTTAAACTCAAGAAAAATTCAACACTTGAAAGGTTTTCGTGCCGGGAAAAAATGAGTTAATGATATCCGTTCGAACATTTTAAAAATGAGTTAATGATATCCGTTCGAACATTTTAACAGTTTCTAAATATCCGGAAAACATAACGAAATTAAATTTTTCCGATCGAATCAATGAATACAAAATAAACCCCAGATTACTCAACACTTGAGTCAGATAAAAAAATACCCACAAAATATAAGGAATAGCTACGGATGTTACTGCACAAAATTCTGTCTACAGTTCACTTTTCCTGCCGCGGAACAGCCGCTACAAGTGGGGTTAGACCGCGGTTCCACGGCGGATGTACGGAATTTTGGGCTCGAATTTTGTGGTAATTCTTCGAATTCCCCGATGAATTTTTTAGGTATTTTTAATACAGAAAAATCACAGTTTTTAAAAAATGTCAAGAGAAGGGTATATTTCGTCGATTCGGAGTTCGTTCGGAGTTTTAACTTCGTATACACGTCGCCTAATACTCTAGCTTGGCTCTGATACCACTGTAGGGTTACTAGGCACTCTAATAAGGTTCTACAAGGCATCAACCATGCCCGATTAAAATTTTAGCCGTACCGAATAACCTTAAACAAGATCTTTGCTAGATAATTAGGGTTACACATGCAAGTAAATTACATTTACCACTAACTGAATACGAAATACAACCTTTGTAGATCGGTCCTTCACTTCTAAAGCTCCTTGTTGTAGTCCCTTCGCTGCGATCATGGTTCTCCCGGGCTCTTGCATGGCTTCACGAGGCGATAGAAGCGTCCTTGCTTGAAGTCTTCGAGGCCGAAGATGATCTACGTCGAGAGAATATCAACTCAAGCTACTACTTCACTAACTAGAGAATTAGTGAAGCAAACACCCTATACTAAAGTGCTAGTCTAGTAGAGGATGGAGAAATAGGAAGTGGGTTCTCTTTGGAATTTTTTTCTCACAATCTTTCACTCTCTTTTTAAAACCCTAGCAAGCTTTTTCTTTTTGCTCAAAGAAGAAGAAGATGAACAAAAGAAAAGGATGAGGATAATGATCAAGTGAGTGAGCTAACCATGGGTGAGTGAGTATCATATACCAACTCATGTAGAGAGATAACCATGGCTAATTCTAATGGTTGGGTTAACTAAATATCTTAAGTAAAACAAATTGAGTTGAATTTGTCAAAGCACTAAAAGCTTCTACAAGCTTCATGCACTTAACAAATATTAATCAATTTAGATTTACTTTAAATATAAAAACCCCTCCACTAAAATTAGAATGGTGTATGTCTTATACACCCATCTCATGTATATCATCAACCATGATACAAAAAGAAAACACATTTTAATATATATCACAAAAATATTAAAGTTGTGCACATGTGAGAAAAATCCTTAAGTGAAAAAGTGTTAGTTAATGTAAACTAGTATATCTAATATACAATTATACACTAAATTATTAAATCAACAATTGACTTAATAATCCGGTCATATCTCATATAACCGATTAACATCCATTGTATCGACTTATCGAATCAACACTTGATTTGATAACCCGGCTATATCATATATAACCGACCGATAAAAAAAGTCGCGAGAATAGAATACGGTATCACATACACGCATTATTCTCGGTCCCGCACATATCACATACGTGCTCCTATTTCGTTTTGCCTGAGCCAGTAAAACCTCTATGTAGGACTCTAAAGACTCGTCAATACGCCGGCAGTAGGTGATGATCACATCAAGCACCCACAAGCAGCCAGCGGTACTAGCTGGACGTAACGGCTACCCGGGTATTGAGCGATCAGAAGATCTCCAAGCAAGCCCGCTCCAACTCCTGTAAAAGCCTGCCGGTAACACTTCCCGTACAGTCCGGTCTCCTCGTCTGATATGTCGCAATCAAGTCTAGGGGTGGTAAACGTCAGACCCCAATAACCGATAAGTCGTGTCAATGTGAGGCTCATAACGAGTCGAGAAATTACTGGTAACACTTACCAGTAAATCTCTAAATCAGCCCTGGCCAGGGACTTCCCTGTTATGGCCAATCGAGCACAACGCAACATCAACCCCCAATACCGGGAGAGACGAAACCCCTCCTATCGCTCATTGCCTCCATGTGACTCGGGATTGTACCCAAAAACCACCGTTTTGCATGCCCTCTTGGACGTGGTAAGGTGGAAATCAAAGCACAGTGGGAATCACCCAAGACTCTATGACGATCTCGGGTCTACAGACTAACATGTACAAGTGTCACCAGAGAATTGCCATCTGACGTGAGGTATAATACCATCTGGGAGTTCTCGGCGAGTCCGTCCAGTGTACCCAGTCGCCAATGAGCACCCATATACCATCTCTGATGTCAAACACCAATGGATATGGGATCATCCGTCGCCCATCTCATGGGTCGAGAAGCGTATACGCTAGTCTACTCTGGTATATCGATGCCCTGTCTCGATACACCTACGACTAGGAACATTAAAGAATATACTTATGAACTACCATGGCCCCACTAGTATGATCTGCATCATAGTCCAGGTAGTCAAGTACACATCCTAAGGGCTTTACTAACATGTAACTATAAGACAGTATCAAGAGACAAGTATACATGTTAAGATAAAGAGCAACCAGATAGTATACTATCATATCGAGCAAGAAAGTCCTCTCTATATATGTCTAAGCATCCAATATAATATACATCATCTGTACAATACTGGCCTCTAGGGCATACATACAACTAACATTTTCTTCATCCTCTATTTTAAGGGCTACTTGTTCGGTCGTTTCTTTTCTTTCGGATGGCTCTATTAGGTCTCCCGAAAATATATTTGTTGGCGCGAAAACCTTGCGGCTTTGCACAATGAACCTTACGTCATCAAGATTTTCATCGGCCAATTCCTTAGGCAATTTGGCCAATGCATCTGCCTTGCTATTTTCCGCATGTGGTATACTTTCCAGGGTATATGCAGGGATTTTTGTCAGCAGTTGCTGCACTCTCTCGCCATACTTTATCAGCTTTGGATTGGATGTCTGATTGTCGCCATTTACTTGGCTGACGATCAGCTGGGAATCTCCATATATAAGGAGGTCTTTGATTCCCGAGTCGATAGCGATCTCGAGACCTGCTATCAAAGTTTCATATTCAGTTTTGTTATTAGTCCTTGGCTCTTTTAAGGAGAGGGCATAACACAATATCCCTCCTTGCGGAGTCACGAAGATAAGGCCCACCCCGGCTTTGATTATAAGGGTGTTTTGCTTTCGCTGCTTTATGGAAGATGCTACATCGAAGAAGAGTTCCCATTGGGAATCATTTTCTTCTTCAATTGCATCAAACGTGTGATCGTCTAGTAACTCGCAATTTAAGGGGAAGTCGGCTGGTATCGGATGCTCCGCTAGAAAGTCAGCTATGGCCCGACCTTTCACTACTTTAAGGGGTCGATATGTTATTGAGAATTCCATCAGGTGGAGGGCCCATTTGGCAAGCCTTCCTGTTAGTATGGCCCTTGACATTAGATATTTGAGAGGATCCACCTTCGATATGAGATGGACTTCGTGTGCCAAGGCGTAATGTCTGAGCTTTGTTATTGCGAAGATCAGTGCCATGCAACGCTTTTCAATGGGGGAATAATTTTTTTCTGCCCCAGGAGAACTCGACTCAAATAGTACAGAGCTCTCTCCATTGTTCTTTTATGCCCATAGTGCGCCTAGAGAACCTTCAAGGGCCGTTGTATATAGGATAAGGGGTTTTCCCTTAACCGGAGCGGTCAATACCAGCGGATTTTGTAGGTATTGCTTGATTTCGTCTATTGATCCCAGACAAATGGGGTCCTCTTCTTCATCAAATGACTGTAGAGACGGCATTTTCCGGAAAGGTTGGTTATGAACCTCCAGATATACGCGAGCTTTCCTTGGAGAGACCGCAATTGTTTGAGTGTTTTTGGCGTGGGCATTTGCATACTCGTCTTGATCCTTGAGGGATCGATTTTGATACCCCTGTGACGTATGATGAATCCGAGGAATTTGCTTGAGGAGACTCCAAACGCGCATTTTAGAGGATTCAACTTCAGATTATACTTCCGAAGACGTCGGAACACTATTTTTAGATGTTCCCAATATTCTTCGTGAGATTTGCTCTTCACCACAAGGTCGTCGATGTAGCATTCGACGATCTCGTGTATGAGGTCATCAAAGATCTTTGTCATAGCCCTATGGTAGGTAGCACCCGCGTTCTTCAAACCAAAGGGTATCACCTTATAACAGAATATGCCCTGTGGCGTCCGTAAGGCGGTATGCTTTTGGTCTTCTGGATGCATTTTTATTTGGTTGTATCCTGAAGATCCATCTATGAAGGAGAAGACCTCATGGGTAGACGTGTTATCGATCATCAGCTCGGTAACAGGTACTGGGACGTCATTCTTCAGGAAAGCTTTGTTGATGTTCCGAAAGTCCACGCAGATATGGACTTTCCCATTTTTCTTCATCACTGGAACGATATTAGTGATCCAGTCGGGATATTGAACTTCTTGGATGAAGCCAGAGTCGATTAGTTTCTTGATCTCAGCGTTGATGCTCATCTCAAGTTCGAGTCCCATCCTTCTCGGTGCCTGTTTGATTGGCTTTATTTCCGTTGATATAGCCAGTTTTTGTACTGCCACTTTTGGATCTAGACCCGGCATTTCAGAATAATTCCACGCAAAGCAGTATTTATACTGCATAAGCACGTCTTTTAACGTGGCTACCTGTTTTTCAGAGTGCAGTTCACTGACGAACGTTGGCCTCGGAACATTTTCCGTCCCTAAATAAATTTTTCTTAGGCTGTCCACCGTAGTGTGTATCCCATTTTCTAGCTCTTTTGGTGCTAGTGGAAACTCTGAGATTACCTCGTCCTCCTCTTCATTTGCAAAGCACCTGTAGAGGTCATTCATAGTCTTGTGCCCTCACTCTTTTGAGAGTGTTATCATATAGCAAGTACGAGTTCGCTTTCATTCTTAATGTTGAGCTGGTCCTATCTTGACGGTATAGGTCCTTTTTGGCTCATACTTTTGCGGCGGGGTTACCCTCCAGCTATCGGATAACATAAACCCGCCTTATTTATACTGGTTTTCTACCCAGTCTTTGAAGGTGAAGCAGTCTTCAAGAGGGTGACATATTACTCGGTGATAGGAGCAATAATCCAGGTGATGGACCCCACTTATTTGTTCGGGGTGCCGAAACTCCAGAAGCATCATCATTTGGTGCTTCATAACAAGGTTGAATATTTTCTTTGTCTTGCCACGAGAGAAAGAGTATTCCCGACCCATCTTCTTTATAAAGGACATGCTCCAATCGATTTTTTCTCGATTGCATGGCGTCGTGGATCTGCTTTGTTTTCTTTAAACGTTGTTTGCACTCTTTGACCTATTTTTTCCTCAATTTCGGAATTTTCCCCTTTCGCGCGAACATACGGTAGGCCGGGGATGAAGAACATTATAGTATACTTTCTCCGCATATCGCCGACTGAGACGCTGCGTCTTAGCCTTTTCATAAATGGCCATTTCGCGGCTATGATTGTCCCGGCTCGTTTGACAAGCCTCTTTTATTAACCTGTTAATTTGTTCTTTCAGCGACAGACTTAACATTTTTAGAGCGGGATCTTGCTCCGATTTGACGTCACGGCTATTTGGAAGAGTGTCTTCCACTTCACTGGAGCTGTTTACGATGCGACAATTGTGGATCTGCTCCTGTTTCTTGGACCAAACGTATCCGAGCCCGGTTGTCTCCATTTTCCCGTTAGACATCTTTTGCTGAGTTCCGGGAATATCCCAAATCTTTTTGTAGAATTTGGTTTGTCGAACAGTTTGTTCGAGGGGTACACTTTGGTATCTTAACAGCCTTGTCAATCCTTCTGCATAGTTTCTTGGCAGACGGATTGGTTGAAGCCTGTCGAGAGCAAAATCGGCACCATGCCAGATTTCTTTTTCTACTTTGGTCTCCGTAGATTGGTAGAAGAGGATCTCCTTTTCACCTCTTCTCCTAGAAGGCACATAGAATGTTTGTAGCTCTTGTATGCTGTATGTATTGAGCGCATCAAGTTCTTTGTAATGCCGAGGCGGAGCTATAGTAATTTATAGAATCTGATCTATTCCGGCAAAAGTTTGCATTGACGGGCGGACGGAGAATACTGCGTTTGCCTCATCCTTTGAATCGGTGCCAAAGACCAAAATAGGAGTAGATGGTCCGGGCTTATTGTTTTCTTTATGGGGTTGCCCCGAGTATACTATTTCTTCATCCTTCTTGGTATCGCTCCAAAAGATCGGGATAGTGGTGACAGACTTCTGTTTATCCTTCGGCTTATGACACTTTTCCGTATCTTCAAAGTCTGGTGGGAAGTACTTTGCTACTTCATATTTCCGGACTTCGTTTATCGAGAAAGGGTTTAGCTCTCCTATGACGGTGTACTCCGAACCATCCTTGAAATACTTCATACACTGATGGTATGTAGAAGGGATGATGTTGTACTCGTGTAACCAAGCCCTGCCGAGCAGAGTGTTATAGTAAGTCTTGGCGTTAATAACATGAAATTTGATGTCAATGACGAGCAGCCCGAAACGTAGCATTAGTATTATGGACCCAAGCGTCCGTGACGACTATGAGTTGAACCCGGAGAAGGTAATTTTATCTCAGGCGAGGTGCTGAACGTTCATGCAAATCTCCTTCAGCACTCTTACACTGAGCAGGTTAACGGAGGATTCGTTGTCGACAAGAATTTTTCCTATCTTGATATCGTGGCAGTACCCGGTGATTTATAATGGGCGATTATGCTCACATGTACAGAGGAGGAGATCTTCATCACTGAATGTAATATCAGCCGTATGGATCTCTTCCAGCTCATTCTTCATCTTCTCTTCTGTGAAGAAAGTTTGGAACTGATCGGGCTCTTATAATGCCTTGATCAGGGAATCTCGTGCCTCTTTGGACAGAAGGTGAGCATCCAATATGCTCAGTTGTGAGGGTATTTTCCTCAAATGTGCTAGGATATTGTAATCCACCTTATTTTTCTTAGGCGGATTTTTTGGCGCGAGCTCTTTGACCGCTTCCTCATCGAGGGCGGTCTCCTCGGGGATTTTTCCTTTCCTTTTGTCCTTTTTGTTCGAACCTTTGTTTGTAGGTCTGAGGTTTTTCTCATACAGTGTGCGGTTACACTGCTGAATATTCTTGTAGTTCTTCTTCACTTCTTCTTTTTCGGAGGCGGAGTCTTTGAAGAGAGGGCTGAGGTGTATTTCGTCCTCAGAATCACTCCCGAAGGTAAGAACTTGGGGTTTCCCCCCTTTCGAACTGGTACCAACCATATGACAGTTGCCAGTCGTTTCTTCATGTGCGTTCGTCGCACTATTTTGTTGTTGATGAGCATGAGCTTCGCGCTTCATCCTCTTGAAGTGTTTTTGATGGGCAACATATCCTTGCCACCACTTCTTGAAGGCACTGCATTCCTTGGTAGGGTGGGTGACCCTCCGATGATATAGGCAGTAGTTTGGGCATGCATATTCTCCATCGAGGCATATGACCCCGGGAGTGTTCCTTATGAAAGGTGGTAGCTTCATTCCAATTGACAGGGTTTTGGCGAACCGCTTCTTTGTTTTGATCCTGCTCTTATTTGTAGCAGGTGTGTTTTGGTTTGGTTGGAGTAATTTACGACTCATCCTTGCCGCAATTTCTTTTTCCCAACGCTGAAGCTTAGCCTTTTCATATATGGCTGTTTCGCGTTCTTGGTCAACTTTGCTTTTTTGAAAGGCTTCGTTTAACAGCCTCTCGATCAGGTCTTCTGGCAGCTCCGGGGATTTTAGCGCCGATTCTGCCCCCAGTTTCTCTGTGTTTTTTTTGACACCGAGGGAGCTTCTTCGTCATATAACGACGAATGGGAGACCATGTGGCAATTTGCTACCCGGTCTTTGGTGTCTTCTGATGAGTAATTTCCCTCATCATAGTCACTATCTTCGCCTTCAAGAATATGCTTGAGGAATTCTTCAAACGTGACTGGTGCCCGCACCTTCTGGTTGTACTCCTCTAGTGCGTCAATGTATTTTTATAGATCCGAGCGCTTGTCATCATACTCGGCAGGCTGCACGGGTTTCTTGGTTTTCTTTTTTTTCTTCGAATACTTTGAAGGCTTGACTTGAGGGTTTTTCCCTTCGTCGGCGGTTTTCGGAGCGGGACGAGATTTTAGCATCCCTTCGATTATTTCGGGTGCAAGGAGTCTTTTCAACCTAACTGCCGGACATGCTTCCAGATCTTTCGGCATTCTTTTGTTTTTCGCTGAGAGAACGACTTCCCATGGAGTTTCTTCCACGAGTGAGCATGATGCCCCTTTGCATCCACCTTTTTGGGAGTGTGCTTTTGGGGTGGGTTTGTCTTCCAATTATCAGACAGTGCGAATTTTCCCTATTGATAATAATCTTCGACCCAGTTCTTGAAGACGTAGCAATCTTGAGTTGGGTGGCTTACCATTCTGTGATAGGAGCAGTAGTTAGGGTTGTTGATGTCACTAGGTTGCGGTGGATGCCGCATGTCTGGCAATGTGATGAGTTTATTACGCATTGCCAATTGGAATAGTCTTCTTGTCTTGTCGTGGTGAAACGAGTAAGCGCGTCCTAGTCTTTCTTCCAAGGATGGGTGCGGACGCGTGTTGTTTTGACGAGCAGCCGGTTTTAGGCCACTCGGCTATTGTTGCGTATTGGAAACGAATGCCACTTTCCCTTTACCCTTGCTATTTCGAAGGTCCTTATGTGAGGAGGATTGCACGTAGCCCATCTGGTCTATTTGAGCCAGTTTATCTATCAAAACCTGAATGGTTGTTGGTTTGAAGAATGTCATGAACTGGGACACAGTCATTTGAGGATCAAAGGTCTCAATGAACATGCCTATGGCAGGGGATTCTTCAATGCGTTATTCTCACTTAGACTACAGGTTCCGCCAACGGATCGCGTATTGGGGCCAAGTTTCTCCCGGCTTTACCCTAGTATTGATTAATGCCGTGATCGGGGTGCGCTCGCTTGCTCTGGAGAAACGTTGTGTGAACAGCAGTTCCATCTCTGCGAATGTTTTCACAGAGTCATTTGAGAGCTCCGAGTACCATTCGAAGGTCGTTTTTGCCAGGCTGCCAACGAACTGGCGAAGCAACAATTTTTCGTCTCCTCCAGTGTTGCCGCACAGAGCTCTGAATTGCGCGACGTGTTGATGAGGGTTGCTAGTTCCTTTGTAAACATGGAACTTGGGGATTGTATATCCCTGCAGGTATTTGATTTGATCATATCAGCCTGGATACAGTCGTCTGGTTCTGACAATTTGGCCAGCGGCCTCATTAGCTTGATGAGCTTATATTTGTTGAGTAATATAATCATCAAGGGTGGCCTTGGAGATCATTTCCGCCTTAGCTGCCGATAAGGCCGGAGGAGAGTTTGATGTTTCCCCCCTGTCATCCTCGATGATTATAGCCGGATCCTCGGCCGGGGGTTCTAGTTGGATCATCATTCCAACCATGGCTTGGAATAAGAGAGCCATCTATTTTATGTTAGCAGCTTGCTCAGCGGCTTCTTTGTCTTTTCTCTCGAGCTCCCTTCGCAGGAACTCTATATGGATATTGTGCTCTTAGTGTAGTTCAGCTTCTTTGTCCGGACATTCTTTCTGTCCGGTAAGTGCTGCTATTTTGGTCAGCATTTTTTGGAGCTTTTGTTGTTGCTCCTGAGCCTTTGTCAGCGACCGAGTTTGTGGTCGGTGACTCACCGAAGCACGGCTCCCTTCTTGCCCATTGGTCATATAGACCGTATGTACGATAATACCGCAAGACTTGGGGCGTTTAGATCCATTGCCTTTGAAATTTGCCGTGGGCGGTAAGGTTTTTCCAGTCTCGTTCTTTTATGAGAGATTGGAGTTGAAGGAGCCATTGTGACAGGAACCTGTTTAGCAGAAGTCCCCCATTGTATGGCAGAGGATTGGTCCTTTTCTTGTCGAGCCTTCGATTTTCTTGGTCGACGAGGGTAGTTTTGGTAAATCACAAAGTCCTGCACTTTTCACCAGACCCAATGAATTTGCGAGGAGAGCCGCTGATGAGGCTGCTCCGGCTTTGCCTGCACTGTAACTCTTGCGGGTGGGGGTGATTTCTTTAGCACCGCTGTTGGGGAGTTTTTGCGCACCCTCTTAAGCGGATCAAAGTCGTTCCCAGTTGGAACAACAGCGTCGACTTCCACCATTGGAGCTGGTGGGATGAGTCTAGAAGGGGAGTTGCCTCCAGCTTCTCTCACTTGGCGCCAGTGGCGATGTCGAGCGTGCCTCGCTGAAGGGACCGCCTTAGTTTTGAAGGCAGCTTCATCATGCCCTTGTTTTTGCTGAGGAGCTTCAATCGGCGTCAGCCTGTTGAAGACCGACGTCCTTATTAAGGTTTGAGGAGGGCCGACCAATCTTTCAAAGACCGACTTTCTGATGGAGGAAGCAGTTTTGATGGCTTCTCCTGTAGCAGGAGTTAGGAGGGCTAGACGTTTTGGAGTAGCCCCTTCAGGTATCACGAGCTTCTTTGCCGGCCCGTTTGAGTTCTTGCTCAGCCTGGTTAAGACTGAGACGCCAGATTTGGACTGCCCATTGAGAGGGGCCGTTGTGGTTGCCAGTCGATCGAAGACCGACCTTTTAGGAGCTTCTTCTTGCGGCGCTGAGGCACCGAAACTCATAGGTGGGAGCATGGTCCCAAAGAACAATCTAGTAGTGGCTTGTGTGACTTACCCCACTGGCATTAAAAAAAATAGAGGCCGCGTTAGGCCCATAAGTCACTCCTCCCGTTGGGGTAGAGCGAGAGTTGCTGTTGCATGCAGTGCATTGAGAAACCATTGATTTTCTACACAGGAGGAAAACACCAAGTTTTAGTATCTCGAATCCAAGTGCAACCATAGCGAACCACGATTTTGTTCACGAAACACGGCACATGAAGTGTGGAATGGAAAGAGGAAAAGGTTCCAACGGGCGTGCCAGAACCTGTTCACCGCCGAAAGACAGAGACTGAGACGTTGGGACGTCTGGCCTGGATTTTGGGGGCCGATGCTATTTGGACTTCTCCATCCACCTCTCCGAAAATACCAAGTTGATTTATGACACCATATATCGGAGGTTTGGACAGATGCGATCGTTGTAGCAGACTTTATCAGATTCCCCTCATTTGTAAGGGGTTTTTGATTGTGGGGACGCTCTTCCCTACATGCACAACCTCCTGTAGTTAATTACGTTATCGTGTTGTGATAACCACTTTCTCCTTCTTCAGTAGTTCACTTCGTGTCGTATGTTATTTTGTTATTAAGGTTGCCCATAGATTGTATACAGAGACTAGTTTATGTTGTCGCCCGTAGAGCGCGGATTAGTCCAAATCTGTATATTTTAGATTTGGCATTTTGAACTTAAGTTATATTTTCATTTTGTTCAAAAATATTTTATTTGGTTTAAGGTCTGTTAATCTAGTTTGAGATTAAGATCAACTTAAACATGTGAGCATTTGGGCTCAATTTATTTTAGCTAAGGATACATTAGTCTTATTTGAGACTAAGATCAACTTCGCAAAGTTTGAAGAATCATTTTTACTTAAGATCCAACAACAGAGCATTTGGGCTCAGCTGTAAGAAAACCTTTTCAGAAAGAATAAACTAATTTAGGTTTAGTCTGCTCAGTCCTTTTTTTGTTCAAAAGTGCTACGCACTCATTTTGGCTTTGTTTGTTCAGCCCCCTTTTTTATGCAAAAGTGCTAAGCACTTGTTTTGAAGCTCTGGCGCTCACATGGGTATCATGTGAAGCCTTCAGTTATGGGCGCTGCCCAATCAGTGCGAAGCACTCAGTCATTTTGACTGAATATATATATATATATATATATATATATATATATATATATATAAAGAGAGAGAGAGAGAGTGCTAAGCACTTTTTATATGGCGTCCTTATGAGGAGCACGTGCGACGCTATCCCATTTTTTTTGTTGAGCGCCCATGTGTGTTTCGCGTGAGGCGCTGCACAATTAGTGCTAAGCACTTAGCCATTTTATCTGTATATGAAGTGCTAAGAACTTTTTATTCAGCGCTCACGTGTATTTCACGCGAGGCGCCGGCCTTCTGCTTAAGGCGCCTACGTGTTTTTCATGTAAGGCGCTGGGCGCTGTTGGGGGCTCCCATGTGGGAGGCACGCGAGGCGCTAAGTTCTTTTTTTTCTTCCAGAGATTAAATCTCAGTTAATGGCATTTTGACTATTAATGATTACCAAGATCTTTGTTTTGAAGATCTGGGATCAAGTTTTTTTCAAAAACTAAGTTCTTATATATATATTTTTTATGAGAACTAAGTTTCTTTTTAGGTTTAAACTTTATTTTCAGGGGAATTGAATTCCTATAGGATAGGCTTTTTTCCTTTTTCCTAATTCTTTTCTGAATCTTTTGATTCTCAAGAACAAGATCTTCTCGATGAGAATTAAATTCTCAATTTGTGGGAGACTTGTCTTGTGGATCTCAGATACAGAGAAAGAACTAAGTTCTTGAAATGGGTTAAACCCTTAGATATGTTATGATAGGTAAAAGAGATGTTTTGATCTCTGTGATTTCTTTACCTAGGATTTGAGAGGAAAAAAATCTTCTTCCCTATTGGGAATTAAATTCTTTGTTGTTTTTAGAGCCTTCTTTATTTTTGCAGAAGTTTATGGGGGTTCCCTCCTATATGAGACATAAAGTCTCGGGTCTTTTATACAGTGGTGGGAAATTGTTAATTAGTTTTGAGAAAATCTCTCATTGAGAGATTCCAATAGATTTAATTGGTCTCAAAATTTGTTTGGGGAATTTTACCCACCGTTGGATCTTTGATCCAAGAATCTCTATTTTTACAGAATATGTTTTCTTGTTTTTTACAAGATTGGGGAAGTATTTTCTTATGTACAACATTTTATTCTGTAAAATGGTGATTTTTAATCACCTTTGGATTTTTGATCTAAGGGCTCTCTGTTATACAGAGTACATCTTTCTTTGTTTAGAAAGATATAGGGAGATATTCTCTCTTAACAGAATTTTTATTCTATTATTTGATGATTTATCATCACTATTGGATCTTTGATCCAACGGCTCTGTTTAACCGAGAGTATCCCAGTTTTTAGGGAAATATCCCTCTGCAGAATTTAATTCTACTGATTTTAACATAGGCGCCGGTGCTCACGTGTCATGCATGTGGGCGCCATTTAAGAATTTAATTCTGGGTGCTCCTGTGCTTTGCACATTGGCGCCCATGTGAGTTTCACGTCCGGCGTCAACATAGGATTTAATCCTAAGGCGCTGGTGCCGGCGCCCTCTTGGGGGGCACGTGAGGCGCTGCCTCATTAAATTTTAACAGAGCGTAGATCTTCAGTTACGTTCAAATATTATGGGAACAAACCACACAAGACAATATGACGATCTCGAGTCTACAGACTAACCTATACAAGTGTCACTAAAAAACTGCTATCTAATAATAGATATGTTACCATCTTAGAGTTCTCGGCGAGTCTGTTCGGTGTACTAATTCTCCATTGAGCACCTGTATACAATCTTTGATGTCAAATATCGATAGTTGTGGGATCAACCATCGCCCCATACAGAGTCAAGAAACGTACACACTAGTCTACTCTGGAATATCGATGCTCTGTCTCGATGCTCTCTCGACTAGGAACACTTCAAGGATATGCCTATAAACTACACAGGCCCCACTAGTATGATCTATATCATAGTCTTGGTAGTCAAGCAAACATTCTAAGGGCTTTATCAACATGTATTAGTGAAATAGTAAAGTAGAGCAAATGTACAAGTTAAGATAAAGAGTAACCAGACAGTATACTATTATGTTGAGCAAAAAAAATCCTCTCTCTATATATATCCAAGCATCCACTATAATATACAATAATGGCCTCTAGGGCATACATATTCCTAACAGATTTAATACCCGTCTTTCCAAAATACTGGCTAGTATTATTAAACGTCTGATTACCATTAGTGTATCCAATACACAAGTTTTAATCGAACTCCTGCATGTACCAATGTACCGCTACTACTTCGTTTCGGAAACCCTCTGTGTGGGACTCTAAAGACTCGATAATACGCTGACAGTGGGCTACTGGATCACATCCCAACTCACAAACACGTCAGTGGCACTAGCTGTACGTAACTGCTACCTAGTTATCCATCGAAAAGAATATCGATAAGCAAGCTCGTTCGAACCCCTACCAAGTTTATAAATGGCAGTCACCGTACAGTTCGGTCGCATACCAGGTTTAGGGGATGGTAAACATTAGACCCCTAATAATCTGATAAGTCGTGCCAATGTCAAGCTCATGACCAATCGAGAAACTACCGATCGAATTAGTAAATCTCTTCTGCCCGGGCTCAGGTCTTATGGTCATAGCTAACCAAACACAGCGCGACATCAATTCCCTATACAGGGAGAGACGAATCCCTTCTATCGCTCACTGCCTCCAAGTGCTTTGGGACTGCACCCAACTACTACCTGTTTTCACGACACTTTATGTCACACCTTACTTCCCAGAAGATGAGAGCAGGTATGTGACGAGGCCCACGACGTATTTATTTTGAGAAGGTCATTTCCGGAATAAATACGCTAAGCATAAATGACCAATTTAAAAACGATAAGAAATTAACATGAGATTGAAACTTCAACAACTTTATTTACATTCGTAATTCTCATATAATTGGGATACAAGATAACTAAAAACAAAATACAATAACATGAAATGCCTAAACAGGTGGCATAATGAAACTAGAGCTGAAAAGAAAACTAGAGATCGGACTGTGAAGCTAGCTGGTCGTAATCCTCTACAGTCGTTTCTATCTTCTCAGTCTCTAGACCACCTGATGAATATCCAAAAGAAAGAAAAAGATGAGTGGATGCCCATCAGCGAACTTGCGCTCGGTAAGTCCCCAAGAAAAGGTGGGAAGTATAAAAGTATAATGACTAAATAGAAGGATAAACAGAATAATATGGTGGTTAAGCATACAATTAATATAGCATGATAGTTCTAATATAACATGACAATGTAAAAGAAACTATATAAGTATGGTATGGTAATGTAAGCATAGCAACCAAATGTAGCATATCTGTGTAGTGTAAGTGTAGTGAACATGAAGTGAATGTAAGCGTCCTAAAAGGTATCTACAACGGTAATCTAATTTAACGTCAGATCAAGTGTGAATGTCAACCAATCTCAAGAGTGTTCTCAAACCCAACAAGCTGTAATTCAGGGGTAAGAAACCACGGGCCCAAATCAAGTGTTAGTAGTGGAATTTTAACCTAGTGTTGAAGTATTCCAAACTCAACAGGCTAATAATTCAGGAGAAAGGAAACACGGGCCCTCATGATAGATTGCTTATGTTAGTAGACATGGATTCATGATCCAGTGGGACTCATGAGATTCTGTTGGATTCACACATAAACTATCCCCCAACACCCCATGTATAGTTAATCTATTCTTAAGGTTACAAGACTTGATCGAGTCCCTGAATACAAAAGGTGATATAAAGATTGAGTTCATATAGTCATGTAGTCATGTCAAGTGTAATTTATGTCACTTGTATTCATGGTTCGAGTCAAGTTGGTTTCAGGTATACTTGTTGAGTTCATGTATACATGTCAAGTTTTCAACTAGATAGATCAGGTTCAAATTCGCGTTCAAGTCAAGTTTAGGGTTAAGTTTAAGTCAAGTTTAAGTTTAAGTTTGAGTTCAACTTAGATTAGAAATCAAGTCAATTTGTGATTTGAGTTCAAGTTCTAATTATACTTTATAAAACGATTTATCCTTTGAAGATCTTAAGTTTGGGAATAATCGAGTAACCGCTGCGTATGGACGACAGAATTTATGTCTTTTTCTTAAACGAATGCCAATGATAATTCCTTTAATTTGCAATATTATCTAACCTAGATAGGCAAGCACTCACTTTCTCCGGCTCCCCGCCTCAATAGATTTGATACCGCTTAATTCATGATTAATCTAAGGTGTATTTATTCAAGTTGTTTATAATGTGTATTTGCATGCTTGCATTTCTCGAGGGGTTTTATGTAAAATGTTTTATTATTGTTTTAAAATAAAGCTCGAGGGTGTTTTTGATAAAACATGTTAATTTTAGAAAGTTGAGATTTTAATAAAAATGTATTTTAAATTGATTGGTATTTTAGTGATAAAAACTAGTTAGAATAAAGTTTATGGTATTTTAATGAAAGAAACTATCTTATGGAAACTTGAGGGTATTTTCTTCAAAACTTTTATCTTTTTATTTTTGAGTATGTATGAACTATAATTTTCACAAATTTGTTTTTCTTTGGAAAAAAATGAATATATGAATTAAATTATTTTAAATTTGTTTACTTTGTAGTAAAATTTCGTATTTTCATTAAAACTGTATTTTATTCCTTTCGAGACCAAATTCTCCATGAGGAGTTCTGCACCTCACTCTACTATCCTAAAGATGTGCAATAATCCACACTATCCACAAATGGGTCCCCTAATGAGAATTGTAGAGGCGTATTTGTAAAGGATAAAACTTCGTATTTTACTTGAAAGTATTTTAGTGTAATTCAATTCTTTTAGAAAATGTTAAAGAGCATGGATCGTGCTATGTTTCCAAGTGTGCGTGAGTGGTGTAGGTCATTACCCCGTGCGTTATCACTAGACAATATTCATAACTTCATGTTAAAATATTATAATTTATATAAAACCAATGTATGTAATAGCTTTTCATGAATATGATTCTAAACAAAGTATGAGTTATAGGTTAACGCAGGCTTAGATAGGCGACGATTAAAAACATGAGGTGTGTTAGATATCAAACTGAATTAATAAGTTATCATGAAAGTAGTTTATGTTTTTTTTAATTTTATTTTATACCGAGTATATATATTTAAAGAATATTATTTTGGTGGGAAAAAAATATAGTGACATGACAAGGGTTTGATTCAATGGGAGAAGAAAAGGTTTAAGGAAAATGAAGGAAGGAGGGACTTATTCGTGGTGTGATGGTGTGAATCAGTCTAACAACCGATTCAGCGTTTTCAAATGAGATATAGTGATGGTGTGATGTTCGAGTTGTTACTGCGGTTGTGGTTGTCGTTAACGACGGCGACAATGGTGCATAGCATTGATGTGGTTGATGATGGCGAGGAGAAGTTAGGGGTGCTCGACTTGAAAGGAATCGTCACTTAGGTGAAGAGGATCGGCGAGAGGGATCTTCCAAAGTCTTTTGGCGAATTCTAGAGCAACGGAGGAGGAGAAAAGCTTGGGAAGAATTATCAAAGTATTTTTTAGGAGCTTCTTCAGAAATTTTCAGAGGATGAATGAGTCAGGAAGCCATGGGTATTTATAGGAGAAATGTAATGAAGAATGATGAATTAAAATGAGAGTTAAACACATTAAAGGAGAATTAAGTGGGAAAATGCAGGGGCGACAGCTTTCTGGGTGAGTAGGGAAGTTTCGGGGTATGGAAACGAAAAGGCGGATGTTCGAAGGTTGCACCGACCCAGATGGGCCCGTTTGGGCTTGGTCTGGTCATCCAAACCGCCTTTTGGGCCATCCGAACCGCCTCGAACTCGAAGTGTAGGTCCGTGTCTTAGGCCATTGGTCGGGTTGGGTCTAATTAGGATAATTATATACATATTTTCTGTTAAAACGTTTCATAACCCCATGTAATGCTCGTGCAAACTCTTAAGCTTCCAAAACGTTAAAAAGAAATAATAGGGGCTGATAGGATTCAAACACGCGGGCTATAGAACAGCAGCGGTGAGTTTTAACCAGTGAGCTATAAGGAGTTTCTTGCACTTATTTCACAAGAATTACTTATAACTCGAACTCAGAACTGAATCATGACCTCTTTTATTAATTAGAACAAAATGGACGATACATGGAATTTAGGGTCGTTACACTTTAAAACCGTGGTAGGGTAGTAATCAAACTACAGTGGGAACACACGCGAGACAAATGATGATTTCAGGTCGACAGACTACCTTGTACTCATGTCACTAGAGAACTGCTATCTGATAATAGGTATAATACCATCTAGCAGTTCCCGGCGAGTCCGTCCAGTGTAACTCATAATCTAATGAGCACATGTATACAATCTTTGGTGTCGTCCACCAATGACTGCGGAACCGGCCATCTCTCCTATATAGAATAAGAAACGTATACACCAGTTTACTCTAGAATATTGATGCCCTATCTCGATACTCTTATGACTAGGGACTTTTAGGGATATGCTTATAGACTACCCAGCCCTTACGAGTATAATTGCCATCACAACGCCGGTAGTCAAGCAAAAATTTTATGGGCTTTATCAACATGTAAGACATATATACATGTTAAGATAAAAACATGTTCAGATAAAAACAAACAAGATAGCATACTATTTCTTTTTTATGTGGCAAAATAATAATTAATTTAGCGATACGTAATATATGTAAGACATATATATATGTTAAGATAAAAACAAACAAGATAGCATACTATCATATCGAGTAAGATTGTCCTGTACATATATATCCCAAGCATCCAATGTAATATACAATTATGGGCTCTGGGGCATACATATCTAACAATTATCTTAACCAAAAGCCTATAAGATCTTGTTATTCAATTGGAACTTTCATATAAAACTGGTATTTTTAAAACATCGACTTTTTTGTACTATCATTGGAACTGAGACCTTTATTTAGGATTCTGGAACAGTTAGAACAGAAATCTAGAACTTTATTGTAAATTTTTACTTCTGCATCATTCCTTCATTTTATTTTATATATGTCATAAACTATTAAACTTTTATATCTACATCCTATTTCTTTTTTATGTGGCATCCCGCTTTGTTTATTTACACTATTTTCTAATAAACTTAATTAATTAGTATTTATGTTTTATTAGTTTGTATATAATAATCGGTGAAAATGAAACTTTTATATATAGTTTAAACTAATAATTAGCAATATTAATTATATTGATATCATATTCTTGGAAATACAATTGATTAGCCATAAATTTTTGTTTGCCTCGGATTACAAATTAAATAGAGTACAATAAAAATAAGGTGTACAATTTATCAAACTTTTATGATTTTCAATTATGTAAGTTGAATATTAAGTTTACCTTTTAAATAAACTTTCTCAAAATTAGGGTTTATTAAATTTGAAAAAAGAAATTATAAAAAAAATTGAACTACCTATTAAATAAACATATAGAAATTGTTAATCCATATAAGTTGTAGGAATAAACCTCATTATGTAAAAACTAAAATAAATTATAAAAAGATATAAATTTTAATTTTTAGAGTTTACCTTTGATATGATATTCTTTGAATTGAAGAAAAGAAAAGATAAAGAAAAAGAGAAATAGAAATATTGGGGGAGGGGGGGAGGAAGAGAGAGGGATAGGAAGGTGTAAGTGCACGGCGGCGTCCCGACCATCTGAACGAGGCCAAAATGCGGAAACGATACTTTTACAAAACTTTTGAACCGGCACCACCGCGCACTAAAATCCCGGATCGGGCCATTAACCTACTCCTAGCTAACTAGAGAAGAGGTAGAGAGATATACCGAGCGATCCGTGTCCTTCGGTCTTCTCGTCGTCGTCCCGATCTCCCCGCGGAATCTCTGGTCTTCATCTCCTCGTCGGAAGGGCACCACATCGCCGGGTTCTTTTACAGGCTCCCACTTCTGGACCGAGGCAACTCGGGCACGAAGTTGGCGAGTCGACGTGTCCAAGAATGTGTTAGTTATATGTATGCCCTAGAGGCCATTACTGTACATATGATGTATATTGTAGTGGATGCTAGGACATATATAGGGAGGACTTTCTTGCTCGACATGATAGTATGCTATCTGGTTGTACTTTATCTTAACATGTACTCTGATTGTCTCTATGTTACATGTTGATAAAGCCCTTAGGATGTGTACTCGACTACTGGGACTATGATGAGATCATACTAGTGGGGCCATGGTAGTCGACGAGTACATCCTATAACTGTTCCTAGTCGAGGGTGTATCGAGACAGGGCATCGATACACCAGAGTAGACTAGCGTATACGCATCTTGACCCATATGATGGGCGATGGATGATCCCATATCCATCGGTGTTTGACATCAAGGATGGTGTACGAGTGCTCAGTGGAGACTGGGTACACTGGACGAACTCGCCGAGAACTCCCAGATGGTATTATACCTCACGTCAGATGGCAGTTCTCCGGTGACACTGGTACAGAGTAGTCTGTTGACCCGAGATCGTCATAGAGTCTTGTGTGATTCCCACTGTGCTTTGATTTCCATCATACCACGTCCAAGAGGGCGTGCAAAAAGGTGGCTTTTGGGTACAGTCCCGAATCACATGGAGGCAATGAGCGATAGGAGGGGATTCGTCTCTCCCGGTATATGGAGTTGATGTTGTGCTGTGTTCGATTGGCTATAACCGGAAATCCCTGGCCAGGGTTGCTGAGATTTACTGGTAAGTGTTATCAGTAGTTTCTCGAACTGTTATAGACCTCATATCGACATGACTTATCGAGCTACTGGGGTCTGACGTTTACCACCCCTAGGCGAGATATGCGACATATCAGACGACGAGACCGGACTGTACGGGAGTGTTACTGTTTGGATTCACAGGAGAATGTACAGGCTTGCTTGTTGATCTTCTGAGCGCTCAATACCTGGGTAGCTGTTACGTTTAGCTGACCGCTTGTAGCTTGTGGGTGTTTGATATGATCATCACCTACTGCCGGCGTATTGATGATTCTTTAGAGTCCTACACAGAGGTTTCTTGGCTCAGGCAAAACGGAGTAGGAGCACATATGTGATAGGTGCGGGACCGAGGATAATGCGATATGAGATACCGTATTCTATTCTCGCGATATATGATATCAGCCGGGTCATCGGATCAAGTGTTGATTCGATGAATCGGTACGGATAAATATTAGTCGGTTATATGCGATATAGCCGGATTGTCGGATCAAGTGTTGATTTGATAATTTAATGTATAATAATATATATGATATATTAAAATTACATTAACTAATATTTGCTCACTAAAAGATTCTTTTTCTCACTCGGGTAATACATTGATATATATGCGATATATGTTAAATGTATTATTTTATTTTGTTACGATAAATATTATATATGTGATATATAATATTGTAACATGATATGATAACTAATGCAACATGTTTTGTGGAGTTTAAACATGATTAGGGTTTGGATTAGGGTTAAGACTTCTAGTTGATTCTAGAAGGTTTCTTTTTGTCATGATAAAGATATTTTGTTATGACTCATGCTTTAACCCAACCCAAACCCTAACCCTAGTTAATTCTCTACATGAGTTTAGTTGACCATGGTTGCATTATTTATCATATTAATTCTTTCTATTCATCACAAAAGGATAATTCTAATTATTCATCTTCTTCTTCCTTCATTCTTTCATGAAAAAGCTTTCTAGATTTTTTCCAAGTGATGAATAAATGTGAGAAAAAGATAAATAAAGAGAGCAAAAATCCTACTTCATCATCCTCATCTTCCCTTGCCCTTTAGATGAGAGTGTTCACTCAATTTTAGTGAGTGTTAGCTTGTGTTAATGAAACTTCAAGGTAGATCATCTTTGTATCGAAGATCGGAAGCAAGACTGCATCTTTCTCTTCGTGGAACCTCTCGAGAGTCCGGAACCCGATGATCGCAGCGAAGGGACCACAACACGGAGCTTATGAAGTGAAGGACCGGATCTACAAAGGTTGTAATCCCTCTCACTTAGTGTTAAAGTGTTTAGCATGTTAGTTTTCGCCTAATCTCTAGTTTAAAGATCCGTATTCGGGTTGTTCGGCACGGCTAAAATTTTAATCGGGCATGGTCGATGCCTCGTAGACCCTTGTGCGTGTGCATAGCAACCTTACAGAATGCTGTAGACTAGTGTGGTACTCTTTGTCTCAAGGGGTTTAAGAAGTTGCCATGGTTTTAGTGGAGAAGGAGATGCAAGCTTTTTGTGGAGTTATATGATTTTGCAAGCAAATGAGATACCAAAATCCCCACTCCAAAAATTGGGACAGCCCCATCAAGGAATGGCCGGCCAAGACTTTGTGAAGGAAGAGAGAAAAACTAAAGGGTGGTGGGAAAACAATAATGCAACCAAGTGATGATGAGAAAAAAAAACAATGATCACAAGAAAGTCTCCCCTTCAACAACCATCTCACATCTCATCACAAAAAGTCAAGCAATGATGATTCAATGAAGTCAATGGATGGTGCACCATCATGAAACCATCATGATGCATAAAATTTTTTCTCCTTTGTTAAATGCCCAATTGCAAATAACCCCCTCCACCAACTTTCAGCCAAAGAAAGAAACAAAGGAAAATGGCCGAAACGGAAATCAAACCGGCAACTTCAAAAAAACGATCCCGTAATAAATTACAGGAAAACCCCGCGACTGTATATACATACCCGCATTTGTATTCAGACCGAATACAAATGCAATGAGACAAAATCTACATTGTAAAATACTAGGATCCGGCTTAAACCAAAGCCCGCTAGTATTATCCGTCCGATCATGATCCGTGCAATACCGCACGTATATGATCGAACCCTGCCATATCTCCATACGGCCTCTACAGCGTTTCACCCGAAACTTGAGAAAACGGTCTGTGGGGGACTCTAAAGACCCGTCAATACTTTGGTTGTGGATTTAACCACTAGCACGTCAGAGGTATTAGCCATACGTAACAGGCTACCAGGTATTGACCGAAAGGGACATCGATGAGCGAACTCATCCTGACACCATACTAAGCCTGTCAGTGACAATATCCGTACAGTCCGGTCCGTTCGTCTATGAGCATCGCATGGCGGGCCTAGAGGGTTGGTAAATGTCAGACCCCCAAAAGCGGTACAAGTCGTGTCGGAATGTAGTCCAGAACACCCTGAGATACTACTGGAATACCTACCAGTAAATCTTCTGCCTTGGCCAAGGACTTCGTGTAAGGGCTTTCCTAGACACAGCGCGACCTCACCCCCAATACCGGGAGAGACGAAACCTTGCAGATCCGCTCACTGCCTCCATGTGGCTCGGGACTGTACCCAACTAAAACCTGTTTGCACGTCTCCTTTGAGCGTGGTAGGGTAGTAATCATAGTACAGTGGGAACTCACACGAGACAAATGACGATCTCAGGTCGATGAACTAACCTGTACACATGTCACCAGGGAACTGCTATCTGACGTCTGGTATAAGACCAACTAGCATGTTCCCGGCGAGTCCTGTCCGGTGTACTCATAACCCAATGAGCACCTGTATACATCTTAGGTGAACCAACTGACACTAGTGGCTTGTGAGACCGGCCACTGCCCCTCGTCGGGGTCTCGACTGTATACACTAGTCTACTCTGGAGTATCGATGCCCTGTCTCGAAACTCCCACGACTAGGGACCTTTTAAGGATGTGCTTATAGACTCCAGCTTCCACGTATATGATCGCCATCATACTGCTGGCCTTCAAGCAAGAATCCTAAGGGCTCTATCAACGCGCAATAGTGACCTGTAAGGTCACCTAAAGCAGTTCACGATGATAAAGATAAACCAGATAGCATACTATCATCTTGAGTAAAACTGTCCTACCGGTATAGGTCCTCCCTCAATCATTGCAATCACGTGCCTGTGATCCAATAATTGACTCTGAGGGCACTATCTCTAACAATCTCCCACTTGCACTTAAGGCTAATTATTGCGATGTCGTATACTCACAGCCCGTGTGATATCGAACACCCAACTCCTCTACTAATCAGTCTCACAAAACCCGTTTGCGAAACTATTGCGTTTGAGGAATAGCCTCAGTGAGTGGATCCGCTCTAATGTTTCTTTCTATGTCTCTCTTAATCTCAAGTTCACAGAGAAAGCCATCTCCCGAAATGAGCAATACCTGTCTTAGAGTATGTCTGGATATCTGATGGGACCTAGTTTATAAATGAACTCCAAATCCAAACTTCTCAGACTGTATCGTCAACTGAACTTAATCAGTGTCCTGTGCCATGCCTCTCTCAGTATCCACTTGGACCAGCTGTCCAAAATACTGCCCCTCGTCAGAGGAAAAACTATAACTCTGACAACCACTCTGTCATCCAGGTCACCTTGGAAGCCTGGAATGATAACTGTCTCCTAAAAGAGGTTGTTGTTATCATATCCCTAGAACATCCATTTATGTTCTAAAACTGCTTCCGATCATTTCTCCAGGATTGGATTAATATCAATTTATTGCATCTCGTGCAAAAACATCTGGTGTAGTACTTGACATCTCATGATTGACTCAATTGCCTAAGCAAGTGATCTACCAATCATGCACATCCCTCTCCCCTTTAGTCTGTAAGACACTTTTAGAGAGGGTGACTCCATCACCTGCAGGTATATTACCGTGCCAGGAGTCGTCCATTCTAAAAATACCTTTAGAATGCTGTCTAAGTACCCTAATTGGGAAACTACCCAAATCTAGATCTAAAACCATAGATCCAGTAACCAGAATGTCTGATATTATATCTATATCCTATATGGAGAAACCACTGTGTGACAACCAAAGTATAACCGATCGTAGTATAGGAATATCACTTCCTAATCTGTGTATGTCATCCAAATACCAGGACATCATACCCTACTACCTTCTTAACAGATCCATCCCCTATTCTGATGAAGTCAAACCTATGACTGTCACATCAGAAATAGATGATCTATCTCCGCTATTACCGCTTTAGTCTATAAATAGACATAAGTCTCTTGTCCACCAATGCTTCCGCTGCTCCCACTGACTACAACAACCCTCTGGCAGAGTCATATACACGTGCACTTCCAAAGCTAGTTTAGAACGACGCTATACTCATCCTCCTGCCGGGTCTCGCAGCCTGGAACAACAGCAATGGCAAGTCTGGGTAAACAAGAACCTCCCTGTCACCGTCCTTGAGGCTACCGGAGTACCTCTCGGGTGCCTGTGATTACCAACCGTATCTGCGGAGTGGCCAATGGAATGTCAAACTAGATTAAATCTTTAGGTTCTTATCAAATCTTCAGTAATCGTTTGCGGTTCTGGAATCACTTCCAGTTCTACCATACTCCCACTACTGTTTTCTGAAAAAATCCATTTTTATTAAAACTGTGGCGAGTCTAGAACAATATCACTATTGATCTTCCAGATGGTAGAAAGTCAACCCTCGTCATAGCCTGGGTCAACCCACAAACAACCATTACAGAAACGTGCCTTGAGTTGTCCAGAGTCTGGTTTTAAGCATAAGCCGGACAACTCCCCGTACCTAAACATCGTCAAGATATGAACTGTTCTGTATCCAATAAAGAAACAGAGGCACTGATTTAATTGAACCAGATTCAAATCATGCAGCTGTCTCCTGTGCATGTTAACTAAATGGAAAGAGGTCGATCAGCGTTACTCAACTTAGGAGTGCTTCCAATTATGAGTAACCTGAAAAGAGAAACAAGTTTGTCAAAACCATTACTATTAACTGAATACCATACACAAGTATCTACATCTTCGATCACCTTGAAAAATCCCGATACTTGCAATACCTGGTTCTCTACTTTACTCTTATACCTATAACTTCTCAAAACTCAGACCTTATGTTTCTACGAAACACTTGTCTAAGAACTAGAGAAGTCATAAGTAAACCGAATATAGTACGAGGACCAACCCCTCTGTCCTAATGGACACTGGACAACATACAATACTCTGTATAAGTCCCCTGGGTCTAATAACTCAAAACCCTGTGTGTCGTAGGTTGAAAACTGTACTTATGGTTAAGAAAAATTACACCGCTGTTCAATACTCCTTACCTAATCATCCACTGATATAGGTAAATGTCATGGACATAATTTCAAAAAGGTATATCTCACTCTATAAAAATAGACGTACAGATATATCAATTTGAAATTGGTGCATAACAACGGATGTTCAAAACCAAATATTTGCCGTCCGGCAAACTGCCCAGGTGACTTCCTCAAATATCACCAATTACAACGAATTCCGATATAGTGAGGATGATCACCTAATTCCCAATAACTTACTCCCACTCATCATCTGTAACACTATACAGATGTGAGAATCATACCTGGTAAATACATACCCTGGAGCAAGTGTCTAACTGGGAAATCAGTTTTCTATTAACAGTACACAGTGAAACTGAAACATTGAAATGTTTCGTAGGGGTATCCGGGTATTCCTAGTAATGCCTCATCCATTATCAAGATTCACAACTGTAACCGTATATTTCTTTGCTATCTCTCCAAATCCCTTTATATGTCTTTAGTCATTATCTTCTGTACACCCTCTTAGGCTAAATGGTTTTCTTCTTTCCCTACCGTTCGGCACCAGCCTATGGTTTGGAAGAAGACTATCCAATAAGCATAATGGGTGTACTGTCCTAATCCTAGGAGCACTCGCCATGCGAGAGAAGGTGAAGATAAAAGACAACCGAATAAACCTTATTCTTATTTCTCCTGAACCAAAATCCATCCCCGAACTGGAACAGGTTCCTTTCGAGTTCGTATATAACCATACGATGGAGTATCCAATAAACTGTGGATCTTCGTAGTGATACGGAGTGTCCTGGAGAAATACAAAGGTGAAGTGGGAGTGGTAATGAAATACTTGGTTTGGTCGTGAATAGCAGTCGCAATTTACTTTGCCCTCTTACTAATCCCTTGATATATCTTTATTTAATACCTTCTGTACACCTTTTAGGCTAAATGGTTTTCTTCATTCCCTACCGGTCGGCACCCGCCTATGGTTTGGAAGAAGACTATCCAATAAGCGTAATAGGTGTACTGTCCTTATCCAAGGAGCACTCGCAACCTGAGAGAAGGTAAAAGGAAAAGACAACTGAATAGTCCTATTCGTTTCCTCCAGAACCGGAAACCATCCTCGAATAAATTACTTCGAGTTCATATATAACCATACGATGGTTTTGTCCAATGGAAGTGGACGTTCATAGTAATACGGGATGCTCTGGAGAAAAGGGTAAAAGTAGGAGTGGCAATGAGGTATGCAACTCTGACAATCCAAAAGCCAGTGTTTAAGAAGGTTCGGTTAATCTTGGTCACTGAGTCATAGTCTAGGGTCGGGTCATGGTCGCTGCCAAAGAGAGAGAGAGAAAAGAAACACTCAGCGTGCACTCTAACCTAGATCAGAATGGTTACCAATTTATCTAATCTGGAAACCTCCCACTGTAACGTCAAATTCTTCTCCAAACCTGAAAGAAGAATTAGTCGGGATCACCCGAGGAGTAAACCAACTCATCAGTGGGAATCAGGATCCAACTATCATCGCATGATAACGTGATGGAATTCGCTCACGTTATCACACTCCAGAAGGTATGCGCATATCTGGCAAGTTTCAGTTTCTTTAGAAACTCCCGATGTGATTTTTACCCCATGCTCTTATGACCTTGACTTTGGCCAACAAATCATAAGTCACATGTCAAGTTCTTCCCGTCATTCTCCAGGTTAATTTGAACCCACCCGTACCTACCCTTGACTTTGGCCAACAAGGCAGTACGACTGTCCCAAACCAACGCATCTATCTATGCTGCATATGAATATCCAATAGCTACCAATCACTGTGCCTTGACTTTGGCCAACAAACACATCTTGAATACTATTGACTATCCATATGAAACGACGGAGGGCTACGAATGGTTTTTGGCGAAAAACCTTTAACGTAATGAACTTGATATCGTTGAAGGAACCGGATAGCTTTATAAAAATATAGTGACGAAAACCTTTGCTAAAGAGGTCACTCCCGGTAAAGGGATCTCGGCTCTTTCCCCGTAGAATGAGGTGCAGGATATTCCAACTGAATACCACGATGCAAAGCAAAAGTAATCAACTATAGTGAAGTTATTTCCCTGAAGCAAACTTCTGTCCAAGGGGTCACTCCCGGTGAAGGGATCTCGGCCCTTGCCTCGTCGACTGAGGTGCTGGATATTCATAACCGAATACCACTGTGCAAAACAAAAGAGAACGTCCTTACAATAACAGGTTTTTTTTGAAAAATTGTTCCAACAATATCAGAATAGGTTTGTTTAGCTTGCATTGATCCGAATCAATGCAGTCCCATCAATTGATCACACCAATAAAGAACAAAAATAATGATGTACGTATATGCCATCCGCATTCGCCACTGGGTTCCGTCATTACCCGTTAGGTTACTTAACTAACAACAGAGCGGGGACTGGACTAGCGCAGATGCAAAACATATACAACATCTACTAGTATATATATCAATATATAATATTCGCTCAAGGCGTGATAAAATGTAACATCATAGAAATATAATAAGTATCACAGAACAATACAGATATCTGGGATCCCCGGGTTTCATAGAGCCGCTACTGAAACCCGACGTTCCCCTGGTCGTGTGGATAGCCTGTGCAATGAAATCTTAGACCCCCACAGGCGCGGCAAGTTACCCGCCAAAACCTGAAGCGAGGCAGCCCACTTCAGCAACGTGAATGGACCACCCAGCACTTCACGGAATCTGGTAACTTGGGCACCCCTCCTTGGGTCAACCTGTACCTCCTACGAGTGCGGAGAATAGCCCGCCAATTCTAGAGTAAAGCCCCCTCCGTCTCAATGCCATGAGATGCGGGCTCATTGCCCTCTAGAACCCTGCTATCCGTGCACCCCTCCGCGGGGTAATCCTAGTACAGAAAGTAAAATATATATACAACTAGTACATCGACCTCAGCCCGGTCGTGCCCCAAAAGAATAATATACAAACAGGCAGTGACGGTAGTCCACATGTCGGACGCTCGCCCCGCAATATCAAATGTACATAATAAACCAAACTGTACTAACATTGCATCCAGGCTATCCACCATGACAATCCGCAACATCACAGCACAACACAGAACATCAACGTGAATGTCACGTTCGCAAATCCGTCTAAATGGGCTATAGCAGTTAGACAGGATTTACCGATCAAATGACATTCACGGTCGCAGATATAATGTAAATACTGTGAACTAACATGTTTAAAATTTTCGATCGACTAAATTTACCGAAGTGGGCCCTAAGCACTACTGTAGCACTCAAAGAAAATCTGGGCCCAAATAGAATATTCCAAAACTCCCATTTTCAACTCAGGAACCAACAGAAGAAATTTGGTACGATGATTACATTTTCTTGCCGCGGAACCGTGGCCAGAACAGGGGTTTGGCCGCGGTTCCGCGGTCCTTCTAAGGAATCACTGTATCGAATTTTTACAGTATGCTTAAAATTTCCTGCATGAATTTCTGCAATGCTCCAAATAATTTTTCGAGCCAAAAAAAATTCGACAGAGAACTGAACCAGAAAATGTGGGTTTTCGGAAAATCCGTTTGATCGAACTTGTAAACACGTTAGAGCAAGCTAGATTAAGTTAATGGCGTGGCTCTGATGCCAGTGTAAGTGCACGGCGGCGCCCCGGCCGTCTGAACGAGGCCAAAATACGGAAACGATACTTTTACAAAACTTTTGAACTGGCACCACCGCGCACTACAATCCCGGATCGGGCCATTAACCTACTCTTAGCTAACTAGAGAAGGGGTAGAGAGATATACCGAGCGATTCGTGTCCTTCGGTCTTCTCGTCGTCGTCCCGATCTCCCCGCGGAATCTCCGGTCTTCATCTCCTCGTCGGAAGGGCACCACATCGCCGGGTTCTTTTACGGGCTCCCACCTTTGGACTGAGGCAACTCGGGCACGAAGTTGGCAAGTCGACGTGTCCAAGAATGCTGTAGACTAGTGTGGTACTCTTTGTCTCAAGGGGTTTAAGAAGTTGCCATGGTTTTAGTGGAGAAGGAGATGCAAGCTTTTTGTGGAGCTATATGATTTTGCAAGCAAATGAGATACCAAAATCCCCACTCCAAAAATTGGGACATCCCCATCAAGGAATGGTCGGCCAAGACTTTGTGAAGGGAGAGAGAAAAACTAAAGGGTGGTGGGAAAACAATAATGCAAGCAAGTGATGATGAGAAAAAAAAACAATGATCACAAGAAAGTCTCCCCTTCAACAACCATCTCACATCTCATCACAAAAGTCAAACAATGATGATCTAATGAAGTCAATGGATGGTGCACCATCATGAAACCATCATGATGCATAAAAATTCTTCTCCTTTGTTAAATGCACAATTGCAAATAACCCCCTCCACCAACTTTCAGCCAAAGAAAGAAACAAAGGAAAATGGCCGAAACGGAAAGCAAACTTGCAACTTCAAAAAAACGATCCCGTAATAAATTACAGGAAAACCCCACGACTGTATATACATACCCTCATTTGTATTCAGACCGAATACAAATGCAATGAGACAAAATCTACATTGTACAATACTAGGATCCAGCTTAAACCAAAGCCCGCTAGTATTATCCGTCCGATCATGATCCGTGCAATACCGTACGTATATGATCGAACCCTGCCATATTTCCATACGGCCTCTACAGTGTTTCGGCCGAAACTTGAGAAAACGGTCTGTGGGGGACTCTAAAGACTCGTCAATACTTTGGTTGTGGATTTAACCACTAGCACGTCAGAGGTATTAGCCATACGTAACAGGCTACCAGGTATTGACCAAAAGGGATGTCGATGAGCGAACTCATCCTGACACCCTACTGAGCCTGTCAGTGACAATATCCGTACAGTCCGGTCCGTTCGTCTATGAGCATTGCATGGCGGGCCTAGGGGGTTGGTAAAAGTCAGACCCCCAAAAGCGGTACAAGTCGTGTCGGAGTGTAGCCCAGAACACCCTGAGATACTACTGGAATACCTACCAGTAAATCTCCTGCCTTGGCCAAGGATTTCGTGTAAGGGCTCTCCTAGACACAGCGCGACCTCACCCCTAATACCGGGAGAGACGAACCCCTGCAGATCCGCTCACTGCCTCCATATGGCTCGGGACTGTACCCAACTAAAACCTGTTTGCACATCTCCTTTGAGCGTGGTAGGGTAGTAATCAAAGTACAGTGGGAACTCACACGAGATAAATGACGATCTCACGTCGATGAACTAACCTGTACACATGTCATCAGGGAACTGCTATCTGTCGTCTGGTATAAGACCAACTAGCATGTTCCCGGCGAGTCCTGTCCGGTGTACTCATAACCCAATGAGCACCTGTATACATCTTAGGTGAACCAACTGACACCAGTGGCTTGTGAGACCGGCCACCACCCCTCATCGGGGTCTCGACTGTATACACTAGTCTACTCTGGAGTATCGATGCCCTGTCTAGAAACTCCTACGACTAGGGACCTTTTAAGGATGTGCTTATAGACTCCAGCTCCCACGTATATGATCGCCATCATACTGCTGTCCGTCAAGAAAGAATCCTAAGGTCTCTATCAACGCGCAATAGTGACTTGTAAGGTCATCTAAAGCAGTACACGATGATAAAGATAAACCAGATAGCATACTATCATCTTGGGTAAGACTGTCCTACCGGTATAGGTCCTCCCTCAATCATTGCAATCACGTGCCTGTGATCCAATAATTGACTCTGAGGGCACTATCTCCAACAGAAGAAACCATAGAAAAAGAAAAGAATATAAGGTGTTGTTGGCTATAGTTCCCTCAAGACAATTTTTGTAATTGCAGGTAGACGATTATGATAATTGAATAAGGACCTATACAGGTAGAACAGTCTTACTCGAGATAATAATATGCTATCTGGTTTGTCTTTGTTATTATGTGTATACGTTTTGATTAAACCCGTAGGATTATTGCTTGACTATCAGCATTATGATGGCGATCATATATATGGGAGCTGGGTGGTCCATAAGCACATCCTTAAATGTCCCTAGTCGAGAGAGTATCTAGACTATGCATCGATACTCGGAATAGACTAGTGTATACTTTTCGAGATCTCGATAGGGGGCGGTGGCCGGTCTCATAAGCCATTGGTGTTGAGTCATCTAAGGTAGTATACAAGTGCTCATTGGAGGTGAGTACACCGGTCGGACTCGCCGAGAACTTCTTGATGGTATTATACTTATCGTCAGATGGAAGTTCTCGTATGGCATAAGTACAGGTTAGTCCTTTGATCTAAGATTTTCATTTGTTTCGTGTGAGTTTCTACTATACTTAGATTACTACCCTACCACGGCTCAAAAGAGTCATACAACAGGTTTTATTAGGTACAGTCTCGAGCCACATGGAGGAAGTGAACAATCATCAGGAATTTGTCTCTCCCGGTATTAGGAGTCGATGTTGCGCTGTGTTGGGTCAGCCATCACCAGAAATCCTTGGCCAAAGTGGATGAGATTTATTGGTGTGATATCAGTAGGTGTTGAGCTTCAGACCGGTATGACTTATCGGGTTAGTAGAGGTCTGACGTTATCTACCCACTAGACCCGATATGCGATTATCTCAGACGAAGAGATCAGACTGTACGAAGATTGTCACAGACAGGCTCAGTAGGGGTATGGATGAGTTTGCTCTTTGGCCTTTCTTTTGCATAATACCTGGATAGCCGTTACGTACAGCTAGTGCCGCTGACGTGCTTGTGGTTAAACCCACAGCTAGTATATTGACGAGTCTTTAGAGTCCCACACAGAGAGTTTTCTTGGTTCAGGCAAAATGATGTAGTAGCCATATATTGATTCGTGCAGGATTCCGATTAGGTATGTGTGCTAGCCATGCGGTCTTCAATCGAACGGATGATAATACTAGCCGGTTTAGGATTAAGCCGGATTATTAAATCAAGTTTTGATTTAAAAATTTACATATATATATATTTCGATATGTATATTCTAATATTATGTTCATTATATTTTTCTATCTCTTGTGTATTCATATTTTGATATGAATACGAGCATGTATTTGCGGAGACATATTATTGTATTCATACAATAATACTTCTAGAAGAAGGACAATTTATTTCTAAAAATTTCTTTTAAAGAAATTATGAAATGTGGTGGAAAAGAGAAATAGTGGAGGGTATGAGCAAATGAATTATAAATTCATTTGCATTTACTATTCAAGCATGGTTGAAATTTTAAATTGGAAAAATTTCTTTTAACAAAACATATGAAGAATGTTTGAATTTGTGAGTAAGTTTATTCATTTCACCATTCTAGCTTATCTTTCTTCCAGGGCTCCTTCTTCTTCAACCCTCTCATGAGTTGAGAATCATGAAGATAAAAAAGAAAGAAAAATGTTAGAACACCCACACACATCACTAAGCATCCTAAATTAGAAACCTAGGATTTTTAGTTACTTCATAGATGAAGTTGAAGCTTGAACTTGGTTCCCTCGGGTGGATCATCTTCAGCGAATGAAGACCGGATTGCAGGAGTGATCCAGAGCTCTTGAGAGCATGCTAGAGTCCAACCCAATTGAAGTAAATGAAGACTCTATAAAGATTGTGATTTCTATCGTTTTGTGCTTTCTAGTTTAGGTGTTTACTTTAGATTCTTGGTTTTAGATTTTTAGTGCCACAAAAATTTTCGTTTTCGTATTTCGCATTGTTCGCGGGTTAGCGGCGAGGGTACTAGGAACTTTTAATGGTATCAGAGCCACCAAAACACTATAAACTAAATAGATATAACATTTGAATTCCGCCAGTTTTTGCCCCACAAAAACTACCGCAAAACCAGTAACTTATTTCCTGTTATCTTGATATTTTGACTCCCCTCAAGCTCTCGGTTTGGACCGATAAGCCGTGGGGAGATGCACGGGGACCTCGGTCATATCCCGGAGGGACCTAAGGAGGGCCCACATGCCTGAGACCACCCTAAGGTGGCCTTAGGGTGGTGGGGACCCGAGAACTACCTCAAAAGGCAGTTTCGTGTCTGCCTCTCCTTCTGGCCACCTTAGGGTGGCCTAGGAGGTGGGTACCCATCCTAGGTGCCTCCGGGTCAACGTTAATTTTGTGTCGGGACCTTCTGCGAAGTTTCGGAACAATCCGAGCTCATTTCAGCCTCTCGGATTGGGTTTTAGCATGGAATTTTTGCCGGTTTTAGCACACTTGATTTTCGGTGTTTTGGAAAATTGAAGTGTTGGCTATATGTGTGCGGAATTTGATTGTCGTAGGTTTAGTGATGGTTGTGTGTATAATAAAGTTTGGTAAAACATCATCTAATTTCTATACATATCAATTAGACGGGGTTACGGAATTGATACTTGCAAGTTTGCATGTTCTGTGATGGATATTGCTTTGTTGGTTCTGGTTATGGTGGATTTGTTGTGATGGATAGCCCAGTGTATGTAGTATTAGATATTATTCTCTGTGATGTAATGTATATTTATATTGCATGGTGATCGTCTTACATGTGGACTTCCGTCACTGTGGCTTGTATATTATTCTTTGGTGCATGTCCAGGTTGCAGACGTAGTCGCCGTTGTATATTCAGGTTTTCATTACATGCATTAGGATTACCCCGTGGCGGAGTGCTCGAATAGCCGGGTTCTAGAGGGCAACGAGCCACAATCTCATGGCGTTGAGACAGGGGTACCTTACTTTAGAATTGGTGGGCTATTTGCCGCATTCGTAGGGTGTGTAGGATTGACCCGTGGAGGGGTGTCCAAGTCACCGGATTTTGGAAGTGCTGGGTTGCCCATTCACTTCGTTGATTGGGGTTACCTCGCTTTTGGGATTGGGGGTGGCTTTTTGCACTCGTAGGGGTCTAGGGTTTTATAATACGGGCTATCCACACGACTGGGAAAATTACATTTCATATTTGGCTCCATTGAAATGTACTTTTTCCTTGATTATCTACATTTTCATACTGTGTTTGCTTCTGCTGTGATGCTTCTGTGATGTTACTTGATATCATGCGTGAGACGAATGTTTGTATTATATATATATATATATATATATATATATATATATATATATAGTAGACGCTATATATGTTTTGCATCCATGCTAGTTCTGTCTCCGCCCTGCCTTAAGATTACTAACCTTACAGTGAAGACCCCGGACCCTATGGCGAATACGGATGGCATATATATGTGTGTCTATTTTCATTTCTTTTCTGGCATGATATGATTAATTGATGGGACTATATTAATTCTGATTAATGCAAGGAAAACAAACCTAAATGATGTTGTTGGAACCAATTTTAAAACTACTCGGTTTTCTTCAAAACCATAGTTATACTCTTTTGTTTTGCATAGAGATATTTGGTTAGGAATATCCTGCACCTCATTCTATGAGGAAAGAACTTGTTCCCTTCATGAGGAATTCGCTCTTATGAAAAAGTTTATGTTACTAGTTTTAAAAGCGGAGTCTAAACCACTCCTTTTCAAAGCCACTTGAGTTCCTTCAACGAAATCAAGTTCATTATGTTAAAGGTTTTTTTTCCAAAAACCAGCCGTAGCCCATCGTCATTTTAGATAAGTAACGTTTAGTATTCGTACTATATTTTTTGACCTCCGCCATGGCGTAGTGTTCGGTAGCTAAGTGTTGTTTTTCTATTGCATAGAGATGCATTAATTTAGGACAGTCGTATAGCCCTGTTGACCTTCGTCAAGAGTTTATACGGGTGAATCTAAATTAATCCGGACAATGACGGGAAGAATTTGACTTGCGACTTATGATTTGTTCACCCCCGTCAAGGTCATAAGACGCTTGGGGAAAAAATCATATCGGAAGTTTCAAATATATAGGAAACTTACCAGCCATGCGCATACTTTCTGAAGTGTGGTGACTTGAGTATCTTTCATCAGGTTATCACGCGATGATAGTTAGGCCCCTATTCCCACTGATGAGTAGGCTTTACTTCTCGGCTGATTTTCTAATGATCCCGATTAATTCTCCTTTTAGGGTTTGAAGGAGAATTCGAGAAAACAGTGGTGTTGGGTTCAAAAATTACACTCTGGTTGACCAAGTCAAAGTCAAAACCAACTCCAAGACAAGTATGCCCAAGCCTAAGTCAAGTGGGCCCATGCCCAACTCGAGCCCAAACTTGAAGAGGCCGGCCATCCCCATGCCAAGAAGAAAATTATGTAATAAATAATTTTAATATAATTTTTATGAATAAATGTATGGAAAATGGGCATAAAGCTAAATTTTTGTAAATCTCATGGCTGATGTGCAAAAAGAAATAAGCACATGAATATAAAAAGAGCAATACGCCATTTTGTAGAGCCCAAGGGCTTAAGTGTAAATTTGTAAGCCTATATAAAGCAACATCACGAAGAAATGAGAAAAAGGATCCTTGCCTTATTAAATTTCTAGGGTTTGTGCCTCCATTCTCTCTCTCAAGTTCTTCCACTTTCTTTTCATTTTCAATTAAATAAAGAGCTTAGTTCTCTTTTTCTCAAAACTAAATAAAGTTTCGTCATAAACCCATTGAAGGAGAGTTTAACTCTCATAACAAATCACAAAAAGTGAAGATTTTTGTTATCTTCTTCTTCCTCCTTAAGATCCAATTTGAGAGAGGGAGAAGAAGGGAAACCCATCTCCCAAGGCTCCATCAAGAGAAAAAAGAGACATCTTTTCATCACCCAAGATCCAAATCCCAGAGTTTCAAGAGAACCCATTTGGGTTTCTTCTCAGAACAGAAAGGAGGATATCTTTTGGAGTTTAACTCCATAATAAAAATTCTTTTGGAGTTCAACACCATAATAAAAATTCTTTTGGGAGCTTAACCCCATTAAAAAATTTTGGGTGTTCAACTCCATGTTTTAAAATCTTTTGGAGTTTAACTCCATAATAATTTTTTTTAGGAGTTTAACTCCATTAAAAAAATTTGGGAGTTCAACTCCATGTTTTAAAATCTTTTAGAGTTTAATTCCATAATAAAAATTTCTCTGGGAGTTTAACTCCATTTAAAAATCTTTTGAAGTTTAACTCCATAATAAAAATTCTTTTAGGAGTTTAACTCCATTAAAAAATTTTGGGAGTTCAACTCTATATTTTAAAATGTTTTGGAGTTTAACTCCATAATAAAATTTTCTCTAAGGGTTTAACTCCATTTTAAAAAATTTGGTGTTTAACTCCATAATAAATTTTTTTAGGAGTTCAACTCTAAATCTGAGATCTTAGCCCTCCTTTTCGGTCCGCACTCGTACTCCACAGGCACATGCCTTACGGGCGCAACCTATGCATGTGCCCCCTTTTCGCCTCCTCTCGTTCCCTCCACGTAAGGGGGAGTTCCTCCTTCCCTCACGTGAGGGAGCTCTCCCTCACATGAGGGGTCCCGGCCCCCTTTCCCCCTCACATGAGTGGGAACCCCCACTCCCCCTCACGTGATGGGGAAGCTCCCAGCTTCCACCTTTTTTTGTAAAGAAAAAAAACAAACAAAAATTGAATAAAATAAAACAAATCAAAATAAAACAAAATAAATTAAAAAATATTTAAAAATGTGTTTCTTTGAAGAAAAAAATTCGTTTGTCACAAAAAGAATAAAAATTGAAATGAGCACGCTCTTATGCTTTTTTTAAACACCAACACCTTATATTGAGTTCGCATGACCAGTTTGACCCGTCAATCGAAGATTTCTTTACTCCAAAAGCGAGGGGTAATTAACAGAAGCTTAGTCCGCGAATGCCATAGATTTGGATCCCCACAATCAATAAATCCCTACCTATCCCAGGCAGAGGGAATCTGTACATGCCTGACAAGTGTGCGCATTCCCATCTCAATGGGGTGACGAAAAACACTTTACAGATTCTTACACGTCCGGTAGGACATTTTCTCTCCTCCCATATTTCAGGTTAAACATTCATGCGAACTCAATATATATATATATATATATATATATATATATATATATATATATATCGATTGCCTGTACTGAAATCATGCTTCTTTTTGCAGGTTAATAGCTTTCAATTGGAATCTCGAACTCAGCAACCATGTCTCCCAAGATGAGTTTCATTTCTAGCGCAACTTTGGTGACCTATGTGGTCGAGACAAACACACACGTGATCCTCCCGGCAAGTCTCATGAGGCAGTGAGAGGAGCCACCACGGCAATATGGTTCTGTCATCATCTACCCCGCCAGAAGTGCTCATCTGGTGGAGATCCCGGCAAACAAAGTGGACAAACTGACCTCAAGGGGTAGGAGTCCGAATGTGGTGATCGCAAGGGCACCGCAACTTAAGCACAAGTCGGTGTTTAAACGTCTTTCCATAGCTCCAGCTAGGGGCAAAGCCATCGGAACAAAAGAAGTCGTCAGACGTCGCGAGCAAGATTGGGCGATGCCTTTGACGGACGCGTGAGCGGATGTCTTCTCAAGGATTCCCATCACTCAGCCTACGGAGGCTTCCCGAAGAGAAGAAGCCCGCCAGGTCCTCAAATCGGAAAAACTGAGGCAGAAGCGGCTCAGATATAGGGCTAATAAAAAGGCTTGGTCTCCGACCAAGTTAAATTTTATGAAGTTCCAAGGCCCGGATTGCTCCGCGACCACAGCCGTATCAGTCGTGAAAACCCGCAATTCTTTCAAACCCTTAAACTGGGTCCAGAAGAATGCGATGTCTGCCAAGAATAAGATGGCCGCAATACAAAAGGCATGACACCCTCTCTTCAGAATTCTACCAAGCACTTCTTGCAACGTGAAAGCAACGGGGCAAAACTAGAAAAGAAGCACCAGCTCCACCACCACCCAAGGAGCTATCCAGGCCAACTCTCTTCAGTCGCTTGTCCTTTCCTAAGGAGGAAGGGCCACAACGGAGGTCCGAGAAATCAGCCGTAAAAGATAAAGAGATGGCTAGATATATGATCCACACTGTCTACATGGCGGGAACACGCAGCAAGAGCAAGGATGGGGCCACCACATCCCAAGCCTAATCTGACTTGAATATGGTCGCCACTTTCCAAGATCAGCCTCCTCCGCAGGATAATGAAAACCCCCTCGATTTGGCCAATAAGCAGAAGGAGACCTCTGTCTATATGGAATCAAGCCCGGACAGCGAAAAAGAGTCGACTTTCCGTCCGTGGACCGCAGAACAGGAGCTCCTCAAAGAGCTCCAGAAACAGCTCAGAAGTAAAGACAAGGAGATGGCCAAATTTTACTCCAAAATTGACGACTTGACGAATGTGTGATGCAGCTTACGGCTCAGGTTACCCGGACGCCCTCCAATCTAGCGCAAGTCTCTACTCATGAGCCGGGTGATAACGACCCGAAGTAGCCAATGCCTATCGCTTTAGGACCAAATGTTGGCGAGCTATACGAAAGTCAACCGCATTCCACTTCTGGGGATGCCTTGGACCCTAATGGCAGTGTTCCACTAACACAAGACCGGATCATGGATTTGGTCACCAACAAAATTAAAATATTGGTGGCCAAAACCAAGGCTCAGAGAGATGTTGGCAGTAGTGAGAGGTTGTATCCTGCATAGTATGATCTCATTGAGTTTCCCAGCGGTTACGTCATTCCTAAATTCAGAAGATTCGACGAGACGGGAAATACGAATCAGCATGTTGCTCACTTTAAAGTATCATGCAAAAATGCAGGAGGCAATGATGCGCTCCTTCTCCGTAAGTTTTTGAACATCCTAACCGGTGTCGCTTTCGACTGGTACACGAGCGTACCAGACGGTTCCGTTACCACTTTCACCCAAATGGAGTCTCTGTTTCGGCAAACATTCTTGAGTGTCAGCGACAAAATCTCCATTGCTACCCTTGTAAGGACCAGGTTAGAGAAAAACGAAAGCAACATAGACTTCATAGCCCGATGGCGCAACCCCACCATCAAATGTGAACCGCCGATAGAGCAGGACCAATCTATCAACCTCCTCATCGAGAATCTCAACAATTGGATGACCCCGTTTCTATACACCGTGGGGCTCAAAACGTTCTACGAGCTGACCAGAAAGGTCCAAATGTTGGAACGCTCAAGGCAAAAGTCCACTTCGGACCCCCAAAATAACAATAAATTCTGGAGAAACCGAAATGATGATAATCGCAAAGGTGGAAATTCCGAAGATGCTGAATCTTTTAACACTTTGGTTGACCGAAATAAGCAAGGGACGGGTGGACCCAATGTCAACCAACCTCGGAATCCAATATTGGGAGGGGGAGGAGAATCTCCCCTAAAAGAGAAGCTGGATAAGGTCGATTCCTTCAGAAGGGACAAAGTCCACAAGATATTCAAGGGTGCCCTAAGAAACGGTCTACAATTGTTAGAATCAAAAAGACCGCAAGAAGCGAATATGACCGACGATCCTAAATATTTCCTTATCATAGAGTGATAAGTCACGCTAATGAGGATTGCTTTGTCTTTAAAGATTGAGTCGAAAAACAATACAAGGCAAGAGAGATAGAACTGTGTAAAGGTGTGTTAACAAACAATCAATCTGTGACCGCCAATTTCATATAAACAGAGACCGAAGCCCTTCAAGAACCCGTGGATCTCAGTCCTTCGCCCTTCTCTAAAAGGAGTGGACTAAGATAACAAACTAAAAACCCAACGAGCAACATTGCCAATGAAGTAACAGTAGACAGCTACACAACCCATACGGTCTACATAGTGGAGCCTAGAAGAAGAAGTCCTCGTACGCCTCATACCCATGACAATGACATGGTTATTGGTGCCCAACACCGGCTCGGTCTAGACGATGAAGAGCTCGCTCAGGCCATTAAGCCAAAAGATCCAGTGGTTCCTGCAGAATCGAACTCAGGCGGTAAGAATGGCCTGGTTATCATACCCGGAGCCATAGAGCAAGTATTATTCCAATGACTTCAAAAGAGGCTTCAGGAAAGGGACGAGAAGTTGGCCAAGGTCCATTCCAAAGACGACGAGCTGGCAAATGTTGTGGAAGATCTCACAATCCAAGTCGTCCGATTGCAATTACAGCAAAATCAAAATTTGGTTTATGAGCCAGGGATTGATATCCCGAAATAGCCAACCGATACTCCCTCCAGCCCAAGAGCGGAACACCATTGTGAAAACGGCCGCTTTCAGCTTCCAATCCCTCCGATACGTACACTGAATGGGGTAAGCGGATAGCAGACGAACCAAAAACCGATCGGTTTCGAGGAACAACATCAGGAAAGGCGCTGACTCCAATAGAGAGAAAGAAGAAAGTATACTCCTTCAAGAGGGACGAAGTCCACAAAATATTCGAGGACGCCTTAAACAACGGTCTTCTACTGCCTATTCTAAAGAGGCCACAAGAAATGAACATGACAGACTGTCACGACCCAAATGTGGAATGTGACCGGCTTTCACGCAACGTCTAAAAGCGTAGCGTAATTCAACTAAGCCGAAAACCAAGAATCTAAACTGTAGTTTAAGATATAGTGATAAAATCTTTGTTTAAAAAGTTAATTTAAGGTTTAAAAGAATTATATCAAAACTTTTTTGAAGATCGAGTTATTGTAAAATTTTTGACAGTATCTCCTTTGTAAAATTGGTCTAAACCGATACATAAGCATGATATATAATAGCATCCCCACTTGGAAGCAATCTCAACGCCATCCGGTAGAACACAACCAGACAAGATATATGACATAATAGTGCAAAAAAATAAGGAAGTAAGAAAAGAAAACAATATCCATAATAAAAACATAAAAGTCGGCTCACACGAGCACAATACCCAGAGTCCAATATAATACAAGTCTCCCATTGTTTTCTCTAAGTCAAACATACAAGTGGTAAATAGAGTATACTAGATACAATGAGAAAATGTACAAGGTAGAAGACAAAATAATACTCGCAACCCACCTATAAAATCTCACGTCCAAAAAGTCGTAGCAAAACTAGTAGTAGTATGCCCCGCCGCGAATATACTGACGGATCGGTCCTATAAGACACTGTGGCACAACGGGAGTGAGTTGCCAGCTCATAAGTAGTAAGTAACATCATAAGTGGTAATCGCAAGCATGTACGTGCCAGCGATAGATCCTTAGTATGAATTTATGATGCGGTGTGCTAGTATAGATGCAACATGAATACGTGAGCGAAACATGAAATCTGGGGTATATCTGCTATAAGAAACTGAGTGTATCTTAATTAATTTCAATATGGTAGAACAAAAGTATCATCAATAAAAACAACATAAATCATGTGTCAAGCATCGACACTCAAAAAAATCTCAATATCTCAGGTGTTGTATCTTAGATCGGCCCTCAAATCCATCTGATCACACGACTCCGGTCGGTATCCTCCGGATATCCGCCGAGCCAAACAATCATCGGTATGTATTGTTCCCCTGCCAGGCTCAACGTCTCTTTATACGATCTTCTTGACCGGGGATACCGTACCGGGTCCACCATGCACCCGCAGACGGTGCCTCCTCTCTCCTCGAATCGGGTATACACATAGCTCAGAACCGAGAAAACTCATGGTGGATGTCACACATCATATCAAGAGAAACCGCGTTTTTAAAACAATCATAAGTTTTCAAAATATACACGCGGTTTCTCAAATCCAAAAATCTCATAAAAAAGAAATCTCACAAAACATCATAATATATGAATATGGCGATGATGACAAATATACATGATATTGATATGATGTAAGCTAGTATGATTTACGCGAAGATCTATCTATCAATAAAGATGAAATGCAAATGCAAGTTATTATGTGAGTTCTATAGTGTACGTGACATAGCAATTACCAATGGCGTGTGTATACATATAGGTTAGTGTACGTGCGTCATGAACCATTGGTAATGGTGCATGTGTCCTAGTGTGGAGATATCAATGCTTATGATAATGTGTATTCAATATGGAAATGTACATAGGTATATGTATATGAAGTTTTGTAACTTAGTTCTAAACATCGGGCACTTTACGCCATTCGAACGATTCCCACATAGATGTTAAATCTACACACCGGAACAGGCTCGAGCTACTCGAATCCGACCACTTCTTTTCCTTTTCTAGCCGTGTCCGAAGTCTCCGCAACTGATCCTAGAATCGCACCCAACTTAGCATATGAGGCTAGAAATCTGAGATGACATGCAAACATATACTGCACAAACGAACTAACTCTTACGAGTTAACATGTGTGAACTTAGTGTGCTAAACGCGTGTAACAAACACTTACTACTACCCTTAAGGCCCGTTAACCAAAAGAAACACTAAAAAAAGAATCTGAATGTCTGTATCGTACGTTAACGTATCGCCTAAAATAAGGTAAAATGGTCCTAGATTTTTGTATATACAAAATTAGAAAAAGTTGCATATACCAGAGGTCTAATAGAAGTCTCAGAGAGCCTTCGACAAAAACTTAAATCCAGAAGCCCTAGACGGGCCGCAAATTGCAGCCAAAATGGATAAATTGGCGGCCAAAGCTTGGAGACAGGGGCTCGGGTTTTGAGGGTGTATCCATGGTCCTATAACTAGTTCCCAGTAATTGCAACTTTTCTCTGAAGTCTTTGGGTTAATAGCAGATTCTAATTGGAACTTTAATCTCTACCTAAAACTAATTTTGACACTAATTCAAAACATTAAGGTAGTTTAGTGAAAACTTGATGGTTAAATAAGGATATAAGGCATTAAACTACTCTTAACTAACCTGATTTAGATTACGTTTATTCTAAAAGTTAACACAGCCCCAAAACTTACCTCAAAACATAAATTTGAATATAAATTATAAATTGTTAAGGCACAAGGTTAGTAAAACATACTTAAACATGGCTCATTGCCTCAAGATGATATGAAGGAGACCCTAACTTGAAAGGTTGCCTTTATATGAAGACTTGTCTCAAAAAGAACACTTGAAGAGATTAAAATTTTGGATTTTTGAAATAATTTGTGAAGGATTTTTTAGTGATTTGTGTAGGGTTTTGGGAGGTAAAAAAAGGTTTTGGTGAAAGAGGAGTTGAAGAAGAAAGAAGAAGAGAGAATGAGGGAGAGAAAGATCTAGAGAGAAATGGCCAATGTTTAACCATGACACAATTTGACCTTCATTTATTGCACCATACTTCCATGTCTCCCATATTTTCATTTTTCTTCTTTTTCTTTTCTTTTCTAGAACCATCCTAGTATTTAAAATATTTTTTTAAACAATTATAATTTGTGGTTTAATTTGTCATGGTTGCAAAAACATGTTTTTACCTAAACCAACATGTTGTTAACACTAAATTAGTATATGTGTGTGTGTGTGTATTTAATATATATATATATATATATGTGCGTGTGTGTGTGTGTGTGTGTGTGTGTGTGTGAAAATAATTATTAACCAAGTTTTATCGAAAACGCATGTTATATAACTAATTAAATTATAATTAACTCTAAACAATTTTTAAGGCGTTACTCAGACAATCTTATATACTGCCCATATCATAGGACGGTGAGTCATACCATCGAAGACTGCTATATTTTCAAAGATTAGGCAGAGAACCAGTATAAGGCTGGGAAACCTACCGTCCTTGGATGTACTGGCAAACCACCAAGTTACGGTCATTAACTCAACCCCGCCAAGATCAAAGTTCGAGAGGCTTGGATAAGCAAACACCACTGACCACCACATCGTTAAACTAGGAACAGTTGACCACCATGTCGTTAAAACAGAGAGCAGTTGACCACCACGTCGTTAAAATGTGAACAGTCGACCCCCAAGTCGTTAAACTGGGAGTGTAAAAAAAATTGTGTAAATAAATAAATAAAGAAAATAAAACCGAAATAAAGGGGCAACCGCGAATAAATAGTCGAAATGATTGGGCAATCGCGACCTTCGCTATAAAATAGCTGAAATGATAGAGCAATCGCGGTAAAAAATGTATATAATAAATATTTCAAACCCCTCCAAAGGTGAATGATGAGTCGCTTATAAAACCATACTTCAGTGTTAGCGATGCAGACACCAAAAAAATTTCAAATCCTCGAACATCCCAACGGCGAATGATGAGTCGCTCCGGGTACCATTCTAGTGTTAGCGATGCAGACGCTAAAAAAATTCCAAATCCTCTAAATTCTCCAAGCCCTACGGCGGATCTCCAAATTAACCACCGTATACGATCTACGTGCACAAATAATTCTCATCCCAACCAAATTCCACTATACCAACCCTACAGCCAGTCCCCAAATTGACTACCGTATACAATCCATGGGCATAAACAAGATAAATCACACCCATGTCCCACCGCAATCACCAGCCCCGTGGCTGGTATCCGCCATTGGAATTATGCTCTATTTGGGAAGACCCACTTATGTGTCCTTACGATATATGAGAAGAACAAAACTTACGAGATCCTCTCGACTTGTAAGAAAACACTTTCGTGGGATCCTTTCGACTCATAAGGGAAAAACACACTTGGGAATCTCACGACTCACAAGGAGAAAATACACCTACGAGATCCTTTCGACTCGTAGGGAGAAAATGCTTTTATGGGGCCCTTACGGCTCATAAAATTGAAAAGTCTTAGATGATAAGGACCTAAACCTGTCTCCTAAGCCATTGCTCTTATACAAGCAAAAGAAAATGATGAATTGCTCCTGGCACCTGTTCTCCAGTGTTAGCAACGCTGATGCCGACCCCAACTCAAAAATTCCAAACTTTCAAGGGAAATTCTCTTATAGCAAATGATGATTCGCTCCTGATACCATATTCTAGTGTAGCGATGCTGACACAAACCGAAATTTCAGGTTATTCATGGCAAATGATGATTCGCTACTGGTACCATATTCCAGTGTAACGATACTGACGCCAAACAAAAACCCAAATTCTAAGTCCCGGGCTCAAAAGACTCGCTGGACGGATAAGAAACTCCAAAATCGAATCGAATCAACAAGTCAACCAATGACCTCTCCGTCAGAATCAAGCTTCGCCTCAGAATCAAGTCAATTAATGACCTCCCGTCGGAATCAAGATCCGCCTCGGAAACAAGTCAACCAACAATCTCTGCGTTGAAACTATACTTCGTTTCAGAATATGTGCCTCATGTCAGAATCATATTTCGCCTCGGAGTATCTACCTTCCCAGTCAGAATTATACTTCGCCTTGGAATCAACCCTGCGTCGGAATTATACTTCGTCTCAGGATACATCTGTCCCGTGTCGAAATTATACTTCGTCCCGGAACCCTGCATCTGAATTATGCATCGTCTCAGGATACACATGTCCCGTGTCGAGATCATGCTTAGTCCCGGAAACCTGCAACGGAATAAAATTTTGTCTCAGAATATATCTTCCCCATGTCGAAATCATATTTCACCTCGGAGTATCAGCCTTCCCTGTCGGAATTATGCTTCGCCTCGAAATCAACCTCTACATCGGAACTATGATTCGTTCAGAATGTCTAACCCTGCATTGGAATTAAGCTTCGTCTCAGGATACACCTGTCCCGTGTCGAAATTATGCTTCGTCCTGGAATCCTGCGTCGGAATTATATTTCATCTCAGGATACACCTTTCCCGTGTCGAAATTATGCTTCATCCTGGAGCCCTACATCGAAATTATACTTCGTCTCAGGACACACCTGTCTCGTATCGAAATTATGCTTCATCTCGTAACACTGCGTCGGAATTATGTTTCATCTCAGGATACACCTGTTCTGTGTCAGAATCATGCATCGCCTCGGAATATCTGCTTTACCTGTCGAAATTATACTTCGCACCTCAGAATGATACTCCCACCCTAGAATTATACTCCTGGAATTATGGTCCGCTCCTCGGAATTATACTCCGCTCCTGGAATTATACGTCGTTCCTCAGAATGATACTCCAACCCTGGAATTATGCACATCGGAATGATGCTCCGACCCCCGAAATTATACTTCCGGAAGAATGCTCCGCCCCCAGAATGATGTTCCACCTTAAAGTCAAAACATCCTACGGAACAAAATCCATCAATTTTATGCACACAACCAATATACGCGGTGTTCATTTATTGATGAGGGCACTTTGTTGGGATAAAAAATTATACTCCGGTTGACCAAGTCAAAGTCAAAGTCAACTGCAGTTCAAGTGGGTCCAAGCCCAAACCAAGTAGGACCATGCCTAAGTCGAGCCCAAACATGAAGAGGCCGGCCACCCCTATGCCAGGAAGAAAATTATGTAATAAATAATTTTAATGTAATTTTTATGAATAAATGAAGGAAAATGGGTATAAAGCCACAATTTTTTAAAGCACATGGCTCATGTGCAAAAAAAAAAGCACATGAACATGAGATGAGCAAAATACCATTTTGTAAAGCCTAAAGGGCTAAGTATAAATTTGTAAGCCTATATAGGGGAATATCATGAAGCAATGAAAAAATGATCCATTCCCCATAAAATTTCTAAGGTTTGTGCCTCCATCCCCTCTCTCAAGTTCTTCCACTTATTCTTCATTTCCAGTTAAATCAAGAGATAAGTTCTCTTTTTCTCAAAACTAAATAAAGTTTCACCATAAACCCATTGAAGGAGAGTTTAACTCTCACATCAAATCCCAAAAAGAGATGATTTTTGCTATCGTCTTCTTCCTCCTCAAGATTCAATTTGAGAAAGAGAGAGAAGAAAGGAAACCCAATTCCTAAGGTTCCATCAAAAGAAGAAAAAGGGATCACTTTTCATCACCCAAGATCTAAATCTCGGAGTTTCAAGAAAGCCCATTTGGATTTCTTCTCAAAGGAGAAAGGAGGAAATATTTTGGAGTTTAACTCCTTAATAAAAATTCTTTTAGAGTTTAACTCCATAATAAAAATTCTTTTGGGAGTTTAACCCCATTAAAAAAATTTGGGAGTTCAACTCGATGTTTTAAAATCTTTGAAGTTTAACTCCATAATAAAATTTTCTCTGGGAGTTTAACTCTATTTAGCAATCTTTTGGAGTTTAACTCCAAAATAAAATTCTTTTGGGAGTTCAACTCCATGTTTTAAAATCTTTTGGAGTTTAACTCTATAATAAAAAGTTCTCTGGAAGTTTAACTCTATTTAAAAATCTTTTGGAATTTAACTCCGTAATAAAAATTCTTTTGAGAGTTTAACTCCATTAAAAAATTTTGGGAGTTCAACTCCATGTTTTAAAATATTTTAGAGTTTAACTCTATAATAAAAGTTTCCCTGGGAGTTTGACTCCATTTAAAAAAATTTGGAGTTTAACTCCATAATAAATTTTTTTAGGAGTTCAACTCCAAATCTGAAAGGTTAGCCCCCTTTTCGATCTGCACTCGTGCTCCGCGGGCATATGCCTTTCACGTGCCCCGCGGGCGTCCTGACGAGCACATGTTGCGCTCGTGCCCCTCTTTACACTACCTCTCGCCCCCCATGTGAGGGTGTTCCCTTTCCCTCACGTGGGTAGGAGCTCCCACTACTAAGTAGGATCTCCCACTCCCCTCTTATGTGAGGGGAGGGGAGGCTGGGAGAGCCTCCACTCCCCCGGATGTCATGTGAGTGGGAGCCCCTACTCCCCTCTCATGTATGCTTTCCCTCACCTGAAGGGGAATCTCCCACTAAGTGGGAGCTTACCTTCTTTTTTAAAAAAATAAACAAAAAAATGAATAAAACAAAACAAAACAAAATAAAAAAAATAAATTTAAATTAAATTAAATTTAAAAAAATGTGTTATTTTGAAGAAGAAAAAAATTTGTTTGTCACAAATAGAATAAAAAAACAAAATGAACACGCTCCTATATTTTTTTTAAACACCAACACCTCATATTGAGTTCGTATGACCAGTTTGACTCGTCAATCGGAGGTTCCTTCACTCCAAAAGCGAGGGGTACCCTAGGCAGGGGAATCTGTACATACCTGACAAGCGTGCGTATTCCCATCTCAATGGGAAGACGAAAAACACTTTACAAGTGGGAGCCATCCTGATTAGATAAACTGATTAACCAATTTAATTTTGATAGGGTGCATGCCGAGTGTTTCTTTTCTCTCTCTGATTATGCGACTATGACTTACCTTAAACTAAAACTCGTGAACCAAGTTAACCGAACTTTCTTACACACTTTGGTTTTTGGATTGTTATGATTCACGAAAAGTCGCATATATTCATGCTACTCCGACTTTCCCTTTGCCCTTCTCCATAACACTTTGTATTACTACGGAGATCTATATTGTTTGGAAAGACCATCTCATTTAGTTACATATGAATTCGAAGAAACTTGTTTCAGTTCGAAGATGGCCACGAGTTCTGGAGAAATTGAATATAATTATTCGGTTATCTTTTATTTTTACCTTCTTTCAAGTTGTGCGGGATCCTAGTATTAGGAGAGTACACCTATTACGCTTATTGGATAGTCTTCTTCCAAAGCTTAGGCTGGTGCCAAATAGTAGGGAAAAAAGAAAAGCAATTAGCCCAAGTGTGGTGTACAGAAGGTAAGAAGTAAAGACATATAAAGGGATTGGAATGAGGCAAGGATATTTGCGACTACTGTCATGAATCTGGATAGTGAAAGAGGCATTACTAGGAATACCCGGCCACCCCCTCGAAACATTTTCATGTTTCAGTTTTACTGTGCGGTGTTAATTCGAAACTACTTTCCCAATTAGATTATGACTCCAGGGAATGTATTTACTAGACTTGATTCTCATATCTACATGGCGTTGCAGATGCTGAGTAGGAGTAGAATATTGGGAAATTGGGTGATTAGATCCTTAATATCGGAATTCTTTGTAATTGGATTAAATCGTCAGGTTTTTGCCTAGCTACAAATATTTGGTTTTGAATAACCGTTGTTATGCACCAAATTTTTAAAATGATATATCTGTATCTTTATTTTATAAAGTGAGATATAAATTTTAATAATCGTGTTCTAAACATTTACCTTTATCAGTTGTGGATAAGATAAGGTGCATTGCATAACGGGTATAATATTCTTAACCAAAAAGTAGTTATTCAATTTATAACTCACGGATTATGAGTTAGTATACTCATGAGACTTATACATGGTAAAATATGTTGTCTGGTGTTCTTTAGGACAAGGGGTTGGTACTCTTACTTCATTCAGGTTTACCTATGATTTCTCTGGTTTTAGACACGCATTCGTTGTAATGCAAGGTCCAAAGATTCTGAGAATTTTATAGGTATAAGAATAAAGTAGAGAACCATACGTTAGAAGTATCAGGATTCTTCGAGATGATAGGAAATGTAGATCTTATGCTAGGTATTTCATCATAGTAATATTGAAAACATGATTCTCTTACAGGTTACTCATCCGTGGGTGCGCTCCTTGATGAGTAATGCTGCTTGGCTTTTTTCCATATGGGATATGCACTGGACACAGTTGCATAATAATTGAATATGGTTCCATCTAAATTAGTGTATTTGTTTCTATGTGGACATAGAATGGTTGCATATCTTGAGGAAGTTAAGATATGGAGTTATCCGGTTTCTGTTTAAAAGCTGAATCCGGAAAAACTCAAGGCAGATTTCTGTAACGGCAGTTTATGGGTTATTCCAGATTTTTAGCAAGGTTTTAACTTCTACCGTTTCAAGATCAAAAGTTGATTTATTCTTGACTCGCCACTTTTTATAAAAAGAATCCTTTTACAAAAGAAACAAGTGGGAATATGGTAGAACTGGAAGTGATTCCAGAACCACAAACGGTTACTGAAAATTTAGTAGAACCTGGAGATTCAATTGGATTCGACAATCCATTAGCCACTCCGTAGATTTGGTGGGTAACTTCAGCCACCCGAGAGGAACTTCAGTCTCCTTAAAGACAGTGACAGGGAGGTTTTTGATGACCTAAGCTTGACACTACTACTGTTCTAGGCTATGAAATCTGACAGGTGGATGACTATAACGTCGTTCTAAATTAGTTTTAAAAGTGCACGTGTATATGACTTTGCCAGAGGGTTGTTGTAGTCAGTGAGAGTAGAGTAAGTGTGGTGGGCATGTACCTTATGTCTATTTATAGACTAAAGGAAGAAGAGCGGAATTGGTCATCTAGTTTGATTTAAAATTCAAAGATTTTGACTTCATCAGAACAACATATAGACCTGGTAAGAAGGCAGTAGGGAGTGATGTCCTGGTATTTTGATGATATGCTCTTAATAGGAAGTGGTGTTCCTTTACTATGATTGGTCAAACTTTGGTTGTCACAAGATGTTATTTCAGATAGGATATGGACAATATATCATGAATTCTGGTAACTAGATCTATGGTTTTAGATCTATATTTGGGAAGTGTCCCAATTCGGGTACCTTGACACTATTCTAAAGTGTTTTAGAATGGACGATTCCTGGAATGGTGGTGTACCCGCAGGTGAGGGAGTCACCCTCTCTAAAGAGATGTCTTCTAAACTGATGAGGAGAGGAATTTGCATGATTGACATATCACTTGATTAGGCAATTGAGTCATTCATGAGATGTCAAGTACCACACCAGATATTGCTTTTACACTAGCTGCAATAAAAATATATCGATCCAATCCTTGAGAAACATTGGGAAGCAGTTAAGAACATAAGATGATATTCTTGGTGTATGGTAATGACAGCCTCATGCAAGAGGCGGTTACCGGTTTAGGCTTCCAGGGTGACCTGGATGATAGAGTAGCTGTCAGAGTTATAAGTTTACCCTCTTCTGAGGTGTAGTATGTTGAATAGTATTCCAAGCATGATACTGAGGTGGTCGTGGCACTGGGTGCTGATTACATCAGCAATGGATGCAGTCTATGAAGCTTGTTGGATTTGGTGTTCATGTTATGAACAAGGTCCCATCAGATATCCAGACAAGTTCTAAGACAGGTATCACTCATTTCGAGAGATAGTCGTTCTCTACGAAGTTGAGATACAGAGAGATAAAGATAAAAAAAATTGGAGCGGATCCACTCACTGAGGTTATTTCTCGAACAAATAAGTTTCTCAAAACGAGTTTTGCGGAACTGATTAGTAGAAAAGTTGGGTATTCGGTAGCACACGAGCTGTGAGTATGCGATACCGAAATAATTGGCCTTAAGTGCAAGTGGGAAATTATTGGATATAGTGCACTCAAGGAAATTATTGTAATTGCAGGTAGACAGTTATGATAATTGAACGAGGACCTATATAGGTAGAACGATCTTACTCGAGATGATAGTATGCTATCAGGTTTGTCTATGTCATTTTGTGTATACGTTTTGATAAAGCCCGTAGGATTATTGCTTGACTACCAGCATTATGATGGCGATCATATACGTGGGAGCTAGGTGGTCCATAAGCACATCTTTAAATGTCCCTAGTCGAGAGAGTATCTGTTGGATATAGTGCCCTTAAGGTAATTATTGTAATTGCAAGTAGGCGATTATGATAATTGAACGATGACCTATACAGATAGAACAGTCTTACTCGAGATGATAGTATGCTATCTGGTTTGTTTTTATTATTATGTGTAAATATTTTGATAAAGCCCGTAGGATTGTTGCCTGACTACCAGCATTATGATGGTGATCATATATGTGGGAGCTGGGTGGTCCATAAGCACATCCTTAAATGTCCCTAGTCGAGAGAATATCACGACTGGGCATCGATACTCCGGAGTAGACTAATCTATACTTTTCAGGACCCCGACGAGAGGCGATGTCCGGTTTCACAAGCCCTTGGTGTTGAGTCACCTAAGATAGTATACATGTGCTTACTGGAGGTGAGTAAACCGGACGGACTCGCTGAGAACTTCTAAATGGTATTATACCTATCATTAGATGGAAGTTCTTTTATGGCATGAGTACATGTTTGTCCTTTGACCAGAGATTATCATTTGTCTCATGTGAGTTCCCACTGTGCTTAGATTACTACCCTACCACGGCTTAAAGAAGTCGTCCAAACAGGTTTTAGTTAGGTACAGTCCCGAGCCACATAGAACCAGTGAACAATCGTCAGGGATTCGTCTCTCCTTGTATTAGGAGTCGATATCGCGTTGCGTTGGGTCAGCCATCACCAGAAATCTTTGGCTAAGGTGCATGAGATATACTGATGTGATGTCAGTAGTTTCTTAGTGGGTGATGAGCTTCAAACCGGCATGACTTATCGGGTTAATAGGGGTCTGACGTTATCCACCCCTAGACCTGGTATGCGATTATCTCAGACGAAGAGACCGGACTGTACGGAGATTGTCACAGACAGGCTCAGTAAGGATAAGGATGAGTTTGCTCGTCGGCCTTCGTTTTGCTTAATACCTGGGTAGTCGCGTGCCACTGACGTGCTTGTGGTTAAACCCACTATCAGCGTATTGATGAGACTTTATAGTCCCATATAGAGGGTTTTCCTAGTTCAGGAAAAATGATGTGGTGGCCGTATATTGATACGTCCAGGGTTCCGATTAGGTATGTGTGCTAGCTACACGGACTTCAATCGGGCGGCTAATAATACTAGACGGCTTAGGATTAAGCCGGATTATTAAATCAAGTTTTGATTTAATAATTTACATATATATATATATATATATATATATATATATTTCGATACGTATATTCTAGTATTATATTCATTGTATTTTTCTATCTTTTGGGTATTCTTATTTAGATACAAATACGAGCATGTATTTGCGGGGACGTACTCTTATAAATACTTCTAGAAGAAGGACAACTCATTTCTAGGATTTTCTTTTAAAGAAAATATGAAATGAGATGGAAAAGAGAAATGGTTGAGTATATGGGCAAATTAATATACTACTCAAGAATGGTTGTAGTTTTAAAATGGAAAAATTCTTTTTACAAAAGATATAAAGCATGCTTGAATTTGAAAAGGATTTTTTCATTCTACCATTCTTGTTTCTCTCTCTCTTCCATGGCTCCTCCTCCTTCTTCTTCCTCTACTTTCTCATTAGTTTATATTCAAGAGGATTAAGAGAAAGAAAAATTATTAGAAAACTCACACACATCACTAAGTATCCTAAATTAGCATTCTAGGATCTTTAGTTACTTCATGGATGAAATTGAAGCTTGAACTTGGTTCTCTCGGGTGGATTATTTTCGGTGAAGGGAGACCGGCTTGTAAGTCCATATTGCGACCCCCGGTACTTACGGGGAGGCGGAAACGGTATAAAAAACGAATTTTTATCGCAAGAGGCAACATGGACTAAACTATGTCGGGATCGTTGTCTAAACTAAAACTAGTTAACAAGCTAAAGAGAGTTAGCTACTATGGAGGATGGTTATACCTAAACTTGAACTCCTTCTCTTCTTGTTGTTGTTCTTCTTTCTTGTTCTTTGTTGAAGCTTGAATGGTTCTCTTCTCGTCGCCTTCTTCTTGCCGAAGATAGATCCACCTTGAAGGTTCGACCTTTGGGCTCTTCCTCGATCTTTGAGTGAACTAGGGTTTCCGGCTTGCTAATCCTTCATCCTAGAATGAGTAGAGAGTGATTAGGGTTTGCTTTTCTATCTAAAGAGAATGATTCTCAACACATGAGAAGGTTTCTCTTTTCAAGAGGAAGAAGAAGATGAAATGAAGAGAGAGAGTGAGAATGATAGAAATGAGCTCAATAAATTCTTTCTTGCAACCATATTGCAAAAGAAAAATGAATTATCTAAATGATAATAATTGAAATAAGAATAGTTGATGGTTATTTTGGAATGACCACTATCATGCTTCTTTAAATGAAGTGTAAGCATGAATCAAGGAAGACTTTCAAGGCATGAAAGTGGTCAATGGTCAACAAGTCAACCAAGGTCAACAAGTCAACAAAAAAACAACCATAACATAATTCTTATTTAATTACTATTATTAATAGATAATATACAAATCCATTAGGGTTTGGAAAATGATAACTGTCAACTGTGCATACGCACCCGATCCGAAACCCTAATGAAAAACCTCATTCTCCGCCTCAAGCAACTGTGCATACACACCTGCATTCTCGTTCCGAGGAACAAGAATACCAAGATATAAAAGCAACCCCCAAAACATATACCAGTATCTGGCTCAAACCAGAGCCTGCCAGTATAATCCGTCCGGACTCCAAACGTGCACAAGTGCGCGGATGAGAACGAACCCTGTCGCAAAACCATGCGACCTCTACTCTGTTTTGCCCAGAGGCGAATACCCTCTGTGTGGGACTCTAAAGACTCGACACTACGATGGCAGTGGGTTTAACCACAGACCGCAAGCGGCACTAGCTGTGCGTAACGGTCCCCAGGTAGATGCCGACAAGAAGGCTGACGAGGTGAAACCCCATCTGAACTCCTACTGAGTCTGAATGTGACATTCTCCGTACAGTCCGGTCTGTTCGTCTGATACATCGCATGGCGGGCCTAGGGGGCGGTAAAACGTCAGTCCCCCAATAGCGGTACAAGTCGTGTCGGAGTGAAGCCCAAAACACCCTGAGATAACACTGGAAACCTACCAGTATATCTCGCTTGCCCTGGCCAGGGACTACTCGTGTAATGGCTCTCCTAGACACAGCGCGATGTCAACCCCCAATACCGGGAGAGACGAATCCTGTCTAACCGTCACTGCCTCCAAATGCTTCGGGACTGCACCCAACCACCACCTGTTTGCACGACTCCTTTGAGCCGTGGAAGGGTAGTGATCAAAGTGCAGTGGGAACACACTCGAGGCGAAGTGTCAGTGTCAAGTCAGCGGACTAAGCTGTACTCATGTCACCTGGGAACTGATAACTGACGATAGGTATAATACCAACCTGTCAGTTCCCGACGAGTCCTGTCCAGTGTACTCGTAACCCAACGAGCACCCGTATACTATCTCCAGTACGACGTACTGATGGCTGTGGGACAGACCATCTCCCACACTGGGATGAGAAGCGCATACGCTAGTCTACTCCGGAGTATCGATGCCCTGTCTCGATAGTCCTACGACTAGGGACCTGTATAAGGATGTGCTTATCGATTACCCAGCCCCCACTAGTGTGACTGCCATCACAACGCTGGTAATCAAGCAAAGATCCTAAGGGCTCCACTAATGCGTATAAGTGATATACTGAAATAAACACAAGTACACATTGAAGTAGAAACAAACCAAGTAGCATACTACTATATTGAGCAAGATTGTTTATACAAGGTGAATATCCCAAGCTTCCATCAAGTAATATACAAACTAGTATGATACAGTAATGGCCTCTAGGGCATATACACTAACAATCTCCCACTTGCACTAAGGCCATGTACTGGCGTATCGAAGACCTATCATCTCGATCAGCCGCTCGAACTGAGTCTGGGGTAGGGCCTTGGTGAATGGATCTGCAGTGTTCTCTTCTGAAGCAACCCTCCGAACCTCGATCTCCTTGCGATCCACGATCTCCCTGATCAGGTGATACCGCCTCAAGATATGCCTGGATCTATGATGGGACCTGGGTTCCTTTGCTAAAGCTATAGCCCCGTTGTTGTCGCAATACAGAGGTACTGGGTCAACAATGGACGGAACCACCTGAAGTTCTTTTAAGAACTTCCTTATCCAGACAGCTTCTTTTGCGGCATCAGATGCAGCGATGTATTCCGCTTCCATAGTCGAGTCTGCAACGGTTTCCTGTTTGGAACTCTTCCAACACACCGCCCCTCCGTTGAGGGTAAAGACAAAACCCGACATGGACTTGGAATCATCCTTGTCACTCTGGAAGCTGGAGTCAGCAAAGGCCTCAATCTGGAGGTCTTTTCCGCCATACACCAAGAACATCTCCTTAGTCCTCCTCAGGTACTTGAGAATGTTCTTTACTGCTATCCAATGTTTCTCCCCAGGGTTTGACTGATACCGGCTTACTACACTCAGTGCATAAGCTACATCCGGTCTGGTACACAACATCGCATACATTATAGAGCCTACCGCAGAAGCGTAGGGTATAATAGACATGCGATCCCTCTCCAAATCAGTCTTGGGAGACATCTCTTTAGAGAGGGTGATCCCGTGACAAGCCGGTAAGTTACCGCGCTTGGAATCTTCCATACTGAATCTTTTCAGTACGGTGTCGATGTACCTGGACTGTGAAAGTCCTAATATCCTCTTGGATCTATCACGATGGATCCGGATCCCCAGGATGTAAGAGGCATCACCCAGGTCTTTCATGGAGAACCTGTGTGATAAGAAACCCTTGACAGATTGTAGCATAGGAATGTCATTTCCTATTAAGAGAATGTCATCCACGTATAAAACAAGGAATACCACAGTTCTCGCTACAAATCTACTATAGATGCACGGTTCATCTGGATTTTTGATAAAGTCAAATTCCTTGACCGTCTCATCAAAACAGATGTTCCAACTCCGCGATGCCTGCTTTAGTCCATAGATGGACTTAAGCAACTTGCACACCTTTCCGCTGCTCCCACTCTGAATGAAACCCTCTGGCTGATCCATATAGACACACTCCTCTAAATTTCCATTTAGAAAAGCGGTTTTTACGTCCATCTGCCAAATCTCATAATCGTGGAAGGCAGCAATGGCAAGAAGGATCCGAATGGATTTCAGCATAGCCACTGGAGAAAAGGTTTCGTCGTAGTCCAAGCCAGGTCTTTGACGGAAACCCTTTGCTACAAGTCTAGCTTTATAGGTCTCAACCTGTCCATCTACACCAATCTTCCTTTTGAAGATCCACTTGCATCCTACGGGTTTTACCCCGTCTGGAGCAATGTCCAACGTCCATACTTTGTTGGTGTACATGGACTCCATTTCGGTCCGCATTGCATCCAGCCATTTTACCGAGTCAAAGCTCTGAACGGCCTGCTGGAAGCTAGTAGGCTCATCATAGTCTATGATGCAATCCTCTCTATCCCCGTCTATGAGAAAACCGTAGTATCTCTCGGGCGGATGAGACTGCCTATTACTTCTGCGGAGCGGCATAGGAATGTCTTGTTCATTTGAACCCTCTGGTTCCATTAAGCTTTCAGTAATAGTCTGTGGTTCTGGAATTTCTTCCAGTTCTACTGCGCTCCCACTTAATTCTTTTTCTAAGAACTGATGTTCTAGAAAGTGGGCATGACGAGAAACAAGAACTTTTTGTTCCTCTTCGTAGTAGAAGAGATATCCCTTGGAATTCTTTGGATATCCCACAAACTTACACAGTACTGAGCGCGCCTCGAGCTTGTCCGCATGCTGCTTTTTAACAAAAGCTGGACTTCCCCAAGTCTTAATGTGACTGAGATGGGGTCTCTTCCCACACCACATCTCATATGGTGTAGTAGGCACAGTCTTAGTAGGAACTCGGTTCAAAAGGTACGCAGCTGATTCTAGTGCATACCCCCAGAATGATCGCGGTAACTCAGCGTTACTCATCATGGACCGTACCATATCCAATAGGGTCCGGTTCCGTCTCTCCGATACACCGTTATGTTGCGGGGTGTATGGAGGAGTAAGCTGAGAGAGAATCCCATTCTCTTTTAAATAATTCAGGAACTCGGCACTTAAGTATTCTCCACCTCGATCCGATCTTAGAATCTTGATACTTTTGCCGGTCTGTTTTTCTACTTCATTCTTAAATTCCTGGAATTTTTCAAAAGATTCTGACTTATGTTTCATTAAGAAGACATAACCGTATCTTGAAAAATCATCCGTAAAAGTAATGAAGTAAGAATAACCGCTTCGTGCATGTGTAGACATTGGACCGCACACGTCGCTGTGTACGAGTCCCAAGAGCTCGCTCGCTCTTACTCCGTGTCCAGTGAACGGAGTCTTTGTCATCTTTCCTTTGAGACAGGATTGACAAGTGGCATATGATTGATATTCGAACGGATCCAAATATCCTTCTGTATGTAACTTAGTCAACCTTCTCTCATTGATGTGACCCAGTCTACAATGCCATAAGAAAGTCTGATTAATATCTGGTGACTTTCTTTTGTGTGTATTCTGGACATTGAAAATCTGTGGTTGGTTTAATACGTATATACCATTGCTCAATGTACCTGACCCAATCAGAACTTGATTAAGGTGAATGTTAACAACATTACTTACAAACGCAAATTCATAACCTTCTTTAGAAACCAAAGATACAGAAATGATATTACAAGTTGCGTTGGGTACAAAAAAGCAATTACGCAAAACCAAAATATGTCCATCTGACATTCCTAGGTGATAGTCCCCCACGGCTTTAGCATCCATGCTAGCTCCGTTCGCAACTCTGAGGGTCATGTCACCTTCCTTCAAAAACCTACGGTTTCTCAACGCCTGCAAAGAATTACAGATATGAGATCCTGATCCGGTATCCAATACCCAGGAAGTAGAGTTTATAGAAAGACAGTTTTCAATAACATACACACCTGAAGCTGAAGCTGCAACCTGCTTCAGTTCCTGTGTCCTGGCTTTCCAAGCCCTGCAATCTTTCTTCCAGTGTCCACTCTTGTGACAATAGAAGCATTCCTCTTTACCAACAAGCTTCCCCGCTATCTTTGTTGCCTTTTCCTTTCCCTTCGCACCCACTTTACTAACACCGCCCCTTGGTTTGGCGGGGGCTTTCCTCTTCTTTCCCTTGGCTTTCGCCTTGGACCTAGAAGAAGAAGATCCTCCTACAAACAAAGTGGATGTATCCCTACCCTTCTGTAGGGTGCCCTCTGCGCTCCTCAGCAGGTTGAGGAGTTCTGAAAGTTCAACTTCCTTTTCTTGTAAGTTGAAATTCAGTATGAACTGGGCGTAAGTGGATGGAAGGGACTGGAGAATTATATCTGTGTAGAGTTCACTATCCAACGTGGTCCCAAGTTCCGCGAGCTCCTCAGTGTAGCCAATCATCTTAAGCACGTGGTCCGCTACCGATGATCCGACGGCCAACTTAGTCGAAAATAACTTCTTCGACACTTCGTATCTTGCGATACGAGACTGCTCTCCATACAGTTCTTTTGTATGAAGAAATATGGATTCCAAATCCATATTCTCGTGCCTCCTCTGATGGTCATTGTCCATCGAGGCAAGTACGAGGCATCTGGCCTTCGCGCTGTCAATCTCCCAAGTCTTACGGATTTCCTTATCCGCGACGCTGGAGGTGGGACCTGGGACGGGGGGAGCTTTGGTGGTAAGAAGATACCCCAGCTTGTCGTAAGAGATTGCCAATTTGACATTCCTGAGCCAATCTTTGTAGTTTGGCCCTGTCAATATGTTTTTATCTAGAAGTAACTTAAGTCCAGTCATTTCGATTTGGTCGCTGCAGGGGGAGAGAAGAAACACTTAGCACGATGCTCTTGCAAGTTTAGAATGGTTTTTAATTTGTCTAAACAGGATGGCTCCCACTGTCTCTCGAATCCCTCCTCAAACCACAAAGGAAGAATTAGCCGGGATCAATCCCACCGTACAATACTTGCTTAACCGTTCAGCCAGGCCAGTGTCGGTACTTCGAGGGAGGTTTTCCAACGCTTTCGCGAAGTTCCTTAATTTAAGAACCTCTTTTCCCTGGGGGCGTAGCCCCGCTAACACCTTTCTAGGCACCTACTAGGTTTATAGCATTGATCGTTTAGTGAGAAATTTCCCGAGGAGTAGCATATACTCACAGTAGGATCGGGATCCAAATATCATCGCGTGATGAAAATGAAGGAATCCTACCATAATCATCACACTCCAAATGGTATGCAAATCTAGCAAGTTTCAGTACTTATGAAACTCCCGATGTGGATTTTTGCCCCATGCTCTTATGACCTTGACTTTGGCCAAAATATCATAAGTCACATGTCAAGTTCTTCCCGTCACTTTCCAGGTTAATTTGGATCCATCCGTACATACCCTTGACTTTGGCCAAAATGGCAGCACGACTGTCCCAAACCAACGCATCTATCTATGCTACACATGAACACCCAATAGCTACCAATCACTGTGCCTTGACTTTGGCCAAAATACACAGCTTGAATACTATTGCCTATTCATGCGAAACGACGGAGGGCTACGAATGGTTTTGGTAAAACCGTGAACGTAGTGAACTTGATATAATCGATGGAACGAGATAGCTTTTAGAAGGAGTGGCTCAAGCTCCGCATTTAAAAGTTAGTTTTGAAAAGAACCGAGTGGTTTTTCGAAAGTGTTCCATCGACTTAAACTTGGTTTATTATCTTGCATTAGTTCTTTTAATGCGTGATATTCTTGCATTAGTTCTTTTAATGCGTCCCATCATTTAATTCCTACCATTGCAGAAAACAACCAAAATATGACGTACGCTTATGCCATTCGCATTCGCCACGGGGTCCCGTCATCACTCGTTAGGTTACTTAACTAACGACAGAGCGGGGACTGGGCTAGCGCGGCTGTAAAACATAAGCAACGCCTAAATAGAAAGCAATGATAGACATTACAGATCACAGATGAATACATTGGATATACTAGCAATCCGCATTCCTTTCGAGCCTGAAACGAAAAGCGGATAACACGGTCGCGGTGAATAGCAAATACCCCACCCAAGACCCCTACGGGTGCGGCAAACTACCCTCCATGTTCCCGGTAGTTTGTGCACCCCACCATGGGTCTATCCTAGGAGCAAAAACAGTAAAAAGAATTATACAATGACGGCTACAACCCCGACCCGGTTGTGCGGCCAAACAAATAATATAATTACATCAATTTACATTTACAATGAATGAAAGAAAAACAAAAGCTCATCTCACATCCACCCCGGCTATTCACCCGCGACAGTCCAACACATTCATATACACATTCCAGAACATTACAGATCATGTATAACCCCGACTAATCGACTTATAGCGATTAGCCGACGTTCAATACATGCAAACATCACAGATATAACCAACATAGCCAAAGTGCAGTGAAGTTCGGAAAAAAATACGGAATTATAGGACCCCAAAAGTGAATTTCAGTTCTGGAAAATCTGGGTACATATAATATATCTTAAAAATCCCAAAACCAACACAGAAGAACACTGCACGAAAAACGATGCAAAGATGACACCAACTTGCGGCGGTTCCGCGGCCAGATGAGTAGGTGAGGCCGCGGAAGCGCGGCGGTTTGGAGGTAACATGATATCGTTTTTCTTGTGTGTTCTTAGAAAACCCTGAGACGATTTTACAAGTATAAAGTTTTTCAATTTGAGCAGAAAAAATTTCAACAGAAAGTTAGGGTTTTGATTTTCCGGTTTTGCGATTTTTCGGTTCCGAACTTCGTTACACCTTACTACCAAGCTAGTTTAAGTTTAGTTAGGCTCTGATACCACTGTAAGTCCATATTGCGACCCCCGGTACTTACGGGGAGGCGGAAACGGTATAAAAAACGAATTTTTATCGCAAGAGGCAACATGGACTAAACTATGTCGGGATCGTTGTCTAAACTAAAACTAGTTAACAAGCTAAAGAGAGTTAGCTACTATGGAGGATGGTTATACCTAAACTTGAACTCCTTCTCTTCTTGTTGTTGTTCTTCTTTCTTGTTCTTTGTTGAAGCTTGAATGGTTCTCTTCTCGTCGCCTTCTTCTTGCCGAAGATAGATCCACCTTGAAGGTTCGACCTTTGGGCTCTTCCTCGATCTTTGAGTGAACTAGGGTTTCCGGCTTGCTAATCCTTCATCCTAGAATGAGTAGAGAGTGATTAGGGTTTGCTTTTCTATCTAAAGAGAATGATTCTCAACACATGAGAAGGTTTCTCTTTTCAAGAGGAAGAAGAAGATGAAATGAAGAGAGAGTGTGAGAATGATAGAAATGAGCTCAATAAATTCTTTCTTGCAACCATATTGCAAAAGAAAAATGAATTATCTAAATGATAATAATTGAAATAAGAATAGTTGATGGTTATTTTGGAATGACCACTATCATGCTTCTTTAAATGAAGTGTAAGCATGAATCAAGGAAGACTTTCAAGGCATGAAAGTGGTCAATAGTCAACAAGTCAACCAAGGTCAACAAGTCAACAAAAAAACAACCATAACATAATTCTTATTTAATTACTATTATTAATAGATAATATACAAATCCATTAGGGTTTGGAAAATGATAACTGTCAACTGTGCATACGCACCCGATCCGAAACCCTAATGAAAAACCTCATTCTCCGCCTCAAGCAACTGTGCATACACACCTGCATTCTCATTCCGAGGAACAAGAATACCAAGATATAAAAGCAACCCCCAAAACATATACCAGTATCTGGCTCAAACCAGAGCCTGCCAGTATAATCCGTCCGGACTCCAAACGTGCACAAGTGCGCGGATGAGAACGAACCCTGTCGCAAAACCATGCGACCTCTACTCTGTTTTGCCCAGAGGCGAATACCCTCTGTGTGGGACTCTAAAGACTCGACACTACGCTGGCAGTGGGTTTAACCACAGACCGCAAGCGGCACTAGCTGTGCGTAACGGTCCCCAGGTAGATGCCGACAAGAAGGCTGACGAGGTGAAACCCCATCTGAACTCCTACTGAGTCTGAATGTGACATTCTCCGTACAGTCCGGTCTGTTCGTCTGATACATCGCATGGCGGGCCTAGGGGGCGGTAAAACGTCAGTCCCCCAATAGCGGTACAAGTCGTGTCGGAGTGAAGCCCAAAACACCCTGAGATAACACTGGAAACCTACCAGTATATCTCGCTTGCCCTGGCCAGGGACTACTCGTGTAATGGCTCTCCTAGACACAGCGCGATGTCAACCCCCAATACCGGGAGAGACGAATCCTGTCTAACCGTCACTGCCTCCAAATGCTTCGGGACTGCACCCAACCACCACCTGTTTGCACGACTCCTTTGAGCAGTGGAAGGGTAGTGATCAAAGTGCAGTGGGAACACACTCGAGGCGAAGTGTCAGTGTCAAGTCAGCGGACTAAGCTGTACTCATGTCACCTGGGAACTGATAACTGACGATAGGTATAATACCAACCTGTCAGTTCCCGACGAGTCCTGTCCAGTGTACTCGTAACCCAACGAGCACCCGTATACTATTTCCAGTACGACGTACTGATGGCTGTGGGACAGACCATCTCCCACACTGGGATGAGAAGCGCATACGCTAGTCTACTCCGGAGTATCGATGCCCTGTCTCGATAGTCCTACGACTAGGGACCTGTATAAGGATGTGCTTATCGATTACCCAGCCCCCACTAGTGTGACTGCCATCACAACGCTGGTAATCAAGCAAAGATCCTAAGGGCTCCACTAATGCGTATAAGTGATATACTGAAATAAACACAAGTACACATTGAAGTAGAAACAAACCAAGTAGCATACTACTATATTGAGCAAGATTGTTTATACAAGGTGAATATCCCAAGCTTCCATCAAGTAATATACAAACTAGTATGATACAGTAATGGCCTCTAGGGCATATACACTAACACGGCTTGCAAGCACAATCTGGAGCTCTTGAGAGTATGCTAGAGTCCAACCCAATTGGAGTAAATGAAGACGCTACAATAGTTGTGATTTCAATCTTTTTGTTCATGTTAGTTTAGGTGTTTGGTTTAGATTCTAGGGTATAAGTTTTTTGTGCCTTGAAAATTTTTGTTTTCAAATTCCGCATTGGCCGCGGGTTAGCGTCGAGAGCACTAGGAACTTTTAATGATATCAAAGCCATCCAAACACACTAAACTAGATAGTTATGACTTCCGAATCTCGCCGCTTTTTGCTTCGCAAAAACTGCCGTAAAACCAGTGAGCAATTCCATGTTGCATTGATGTTTGGACTCTTCGCGGGCTCTCTGTTTGGGCCGAGAAACCGCGAGGAAGTGCGCGGTGACCCCGGGGACGTCCCGGGGGAACCTAGGGAGGGCCTACACCCCCGAGACCACCCAAATGGTAGCCTTAGGGGCTGGAGACCCGAAACTGCCTCTGAGGGCAGTTTCGGGTTAGCCCACCTCTATAGGACCGTAGGGTAACCTAGAGGGTAGGTACCATTCTAGGTGCGTCCGGGTCGACGTTAATTTTATGCCGGGTCCCTCCGCGAAGTTTCGGATTAATTTTATGCCGGGACTCCCGGTGTGGGTTTTAGCATGGAATTTCTTGTCGGTTTTTAGCACACTTGATTTTCAGTGTTTTGGAAAATTGAAGTATTGGCTATATGTGTGCGGTATTCGATTGTCGTAGTCTTTGTGATAGTTGCGTATATCATAATGTTTGGTAAAATATTGTCTAATTGCTATATGTATCAATTAGACGGGGTTACGGAATTGATGCTCACAAGTTTGCATGTTCTGTGATGGATATTTCTTAGTGGTTATGGTTATGTTGGATTTGTTGCGACGGATATCCCGGAGTGTGCGATATAAGATTTAATTCTCTATGATATAATGTATATTCATATTACATGGCAAGCGTCCGATATGTGGAATGCCGTCACTGCGGCTTGTATTATTTTTTGGGGCGTGTCCAGGTTGCAGACGTAGTCAACATTGTATATTCAGTTTTTCAATTACATGCACAAGAATTATCCCGCGGCGGAGTGCTTGAGTAGCTGGGTTCTAGAGGGCAATATGCCTCCATCTCATAGCATTGCAACCAGGGTGCCTTACTCTAGAATTGGCGGGCTATTCGTCGCACTCATAGGGGGTATAAGATTGACCCATGGATGGGTGACCAAGTCACCAGATTTTGGATGTGCTGGGTGGCCCACTCACTTCGTTGATTGGGTTTGCCTCGCTTCTGGGATTGGCGGGTGGCTTGCTGCACTCATAGAGGTCTAGGATCCGATACTACGGGCTATCTATACGACTGGGAAAATTGCGTTTCATATTTGGCTCCATTGAAATGTACTTTTCATAGATTATCCACATTTCCATTATGTGTTTACTTCTGCTGTGATACTTTTGTGATGTTACTTGATATCATGCGTGAGACGAATGTTGCTATATATATTATATATATCTAGTAGACGCTATATATGTTTTGCATCCGCGCTAGTCCTGTCCCCACCCTGCCGTAAGTTAAGTAACTCTACAGTGAAGACTCGGGACCCTGTGGCGAATGCGGATGGCATATATATGGGTGCATATTTTCATTTCTTTTCTGGCATGATATGTTTAATTGATGGGACTGCATTAATTCTGATTAATGCAAGAAAAACAAACCTAAATGATGTTGTCGGAACCGAACTTTAAAACTACTCGGTTTTTCATCAAACCCATAATCATATTCTTTTGCTTTACATAGAGGTATTCGATTAGGAATATCTTGTACCTCATTCGATGAGGAAAGAGCCTTGATCCCTTCATAGGGAGTACGCTCTTAATCAAAAGTTTATGTTACTAGTTTTAAAAGCGGAGCCTATACTACTCCTTTTCAAAGCTATTCGGTTCCTTCAATGATATCAAGTTCATTACATTAAAGGTTTTTCGCCAAAAACCAGCGTAGCCCTTCGTTATTTCAGATTAGTACTGCTTAGTATTCGTGCTGCGTATATTAACTGTGTCAAGATGTAGTGTTCGGTAGCTATGTAGTGCTTTTCTGTAGCATTATATGTGATTGGTTAGGACAGCCATATAACCATTTTGACTGTGTCAAAGGTATTATGCGGGTGGGATTAATGCAATCAAGATAATGACGGGTTGAACTTGATTAAGACCCTTTGATATGTTGACTGTGTCTAGGTCACATGGGTCCTAGGGTCAAAAACCATATCGGGTGTTTGAAATACAAGGGAAACTTTCCAAGTATGATTTTGGTCGGCTTCCGTCAAGGTTATCATGCGATGATAGTTGGGTCCCGATTCCCACTGATGAGTAGTGTACTCCTCAGCTTATCCCAACTAATTCTCCTTTTAGGGTTTGAAGGAGGATTCGAGCAAACAGTATGAGCCATACTGATTAGATAAAATGATTAACCAATCTAATCTAGGTTAAAGTGCACTCTTGGTGTTTCATTTCTCTCTCTGGTTACAACGACCATGACTTAGCTTAAACTAAAACTCAAGAACCAAGTTAACCGAATCTTTTTACACACTTTGGCTTTCGGATTGTCATGATTTACGACAAAGTCGCATATATTCCTCTTACTCCTATTTTACCTTTGCATTTCTCCAAAACACTCCGTATCCCTACGGAGATCCATTTTTTTTGGAAAGGCCATTTTGTATAGTTACATATGAACTTGAAGAAACTTGTTCAAGGATGGCCATGGGTTCTGGAGAAATTGAATATGATTATTCGGTTGTTTTTTCTTTTTACCTTCTCTCAGATTGTGAGGGCTCTTAGTATTATGAGAGTACACCTATTACTCTTATTGGATATTCTTCTTCCAAACCATAGCCTGGTGCCGAATGGTAGGAAAAGAAGAAAACCAATTAGCCTAAGTGTAATATACAAAAGGTAAGAAGTAAAGACATATAAAGGGATTGTAGTGAGGGAAAGGAAATTTGGGACTACTGTTATGAATTTGGATAGTGAAAGAGGCATTAATAGGAATACCCGGCCACCCATTCGAAACATTTTCATATTTCAATTTTCTTGTGAGGTGTTAATTGAAAACTGCTTTCCCAATTAGATTCTGACTCCACGGTATGTACTTACCAGACTTAATTCTCACATCTGTATGGCGTTACAGATGCAGAGTGGGAGTAGGATATTTGGAATTAGGTGATTAGATCTTCAATTTCAGAATTCTTTGTAATTGGTGATATTCGAGGAAATCACCCGAGTTTTGTCTTACGGTAAATATTTGGTTTTGAATAAAGTTATTATGCACCAATTTTTAAAATTGAATATCTCTATCTTTATTTTATAAAGTGAGATATAAATTTTGAAAATTGTGTTCTATACATTTACTTTTATCAGTTGAGGATAAGGTAAGGTGAATTGAATAACGGTATAGACATTTTTAACCAAAATATAGTTTTGAACTTACAACACACGGAATTTGAGTTAGTATACTCTAGGAACTTATACATAGTAATGTATGTTGTTCGATGTCCATTAGGACAAGGGGTTGTTATTCGTACTATATTCTGTTTACTTATGACTTCTTTGGTTTCAGACACGTATTTCATTGAAATACAATGTCCAAATTTTGAGATGTTATACGTATAAGAATAAAGTAGAGAACCATGCGTTGGAAGTTTCAGGATTCTTCGAGGTGATCGAAGATGTAGATACTTATGCTAGGTATTCTATTATAGTAATATTTGGGAACTTGCTTCTTTCTCAGGTTACTCATCCGTGGGTGCGCTCCTTGATGAGTAATGCGAAATAGCCTTTTTCTATTTTGGTGATATGCACTAGAAACAGTTTCATAACAATTGAATATAGTTCCATCTAAATTAGTGCCTTAGATTCTATGTGGACATAGAATGGTTGCATATCTTGAGATTGTTAAGATATGGAGTTATCCAGTTTCTGTTTAAAAGATGAATCCGGACAAACCCAAGGCACATTTCTATAATGGCAGTTTGTGGGTTATTCCAGGCGTTTTAGCAAGGGTGTAACATTCTGCCATTTGCAAGATGAAAGGATATTTTGTTCTTGACTCGCCAATTGATTGGTTAGAAAAAGTTGTGTTTGTAATTAACCGCAATCAGAACGGTGTCGCGTGTAGCTAGACCGAGGTGAGTACGGGTCGTCCTCAGGGAAACGTTGAATCTTTTACTCTTACTTTAGATGTGTTGAAAAAGAGAGGAGGGATAAAGAATTTTGTGGAATGGTTTCTAGATCTACGTTAAGCACTAATGCAAAAATAGAAATCTAGATTATTTTAGGGATGTAGTTAATATAATAAGGGGGCTTGTAGGGTTCGTTAGGATTTAGTAGTCATGGACGATTAATTAAAAATTACCCTTTATTTCCTTTAATAGATTTAAAACTAGAACAACGGTAATGCATGTAGATTAGGGTTTCTGGAGAGAAAAGGAATCCCACTCTTAACCCTTATCTCGACACGGAACTCCGTTCATATCTAGCCTTTACCAAAACAATCATTAATCTAATCTCTAATCGCGGTCGGAACTAACAAAGAATTGTTAGCGCGCCCGATTAGGATGTTAATGATTCTTTTGATAAAGTTCATAAACTTTATAGGACTTAAAAAGAGTTTAGGGATGTTCATCATCCATTAGCCTACCCTAATCCTACGAACCCTAACAAGCGGATAATTACTCGCGCATGTTGGGAGAAAAAGAGATAGAAAGAAATTGCATAATTAAACTACGAAGAAATAGAATAAGAAAAAGAAAGCTACCTTTATTAATCAACAAAATTCATTACACTTTGATTCCTTAGAAAATGATTACAAAGACTAGTTTGCTTCTCGATCTCTTCCAAGGAGGTAGACGAACAGTTGATGATCAGCCTGGATGCATGAGCCGTCTGGGACTTCGTGATCTCGTCGGCTTGATGATTTTTCCAAGAGGCTCTCGGTCTTTATTTATAGTCCCAAAGCCAGAACCTTTTCTTCCAAATATGGAAGTTTAACAGCAAAGATTCACCCCCAAAAAGTGCAACCCCTAACTCCCTTATCATGCCGTGGATCCACGGCCCAAGGGGGGTATGGCCGCGGATCCGCGGCCACTTGATCATATCCATTGGTCAAAATTCTGGGGCTTCCTCTATGTGACATGTGGTGTTCTCTGGAATCTTTGGAATTTGGAAATCTTCTCGTAATTGCTGCCAGACTTGATTTCTTCATTTTGATTTCTTAATTAGGCAGGTTTACTTTAACAACTTGATTTCCTTGATTTTAGACCTGCAAATTCTGCACAACAACTCAAAATAATATTTAGTAGACTTTGTTCTACTAGGATTTGGTCAATGATATTATTTGCGTACATTTTCCTACCAAAAGCTAATTATAATATATCAACACATGGAAAATAGTATTTTTACATATAAACCCTCATATGTATGATATATTATAATAAAGACCTTTTTAATATAGAAATAGTGGGGAAAATGTAATAACAAATGTGCAGTTTTATCAACTGAACAAATACCCCCAAACTTATCTTTGATCGTCCCGAGTAAACTAGTTTATTCAAGAGAAGGAGAAAACTAAGCACACTTTCGTAGGCAAACACGATTGCACTGAGCGCGTGCAACAAGCCGTTAAACCTCTAGGTGTCCCTACTAGGAGGAGTGTTGTCTCCTGAGGGTTTTCAGCGGATTACACCCACAAAATCCTATAATAAAAGAGAGATGGTGAAATTTACATATAAAGATAAGAACCATAAAAGAAAGACTTTGAAAATAAGCGTTTCCAACTATACTAGCTTTTCAGTTGTCATGAGCCCTATCTTAATAGTCATGAAAAAATGTTAGAAATCACATCATCTCTCAATAAAACAACGTCTTTATTCTTCATTCCTATCTTTCATCCAAACATCGCTCATATAACCCTACGTGTGTGAAATGGACATCCCTACACTCGGAGAATTCAATTCAAGCTATCATACTCTTGTCCATCTATCTCAGTACTTTTTAACTTGATGAATATTTAGATTTGCTCACACATTTTCATGCGACCGTTAATATTTCTTGAGGTACTAACAGACCGATTACTCATGTGCTTGCTGATTAGGTGATAGTATTTTCCTCGTCTTGCACCACCTAAGGCTTAGCAGTGACTCCCAGACCAGTTGGCCTTAGAGCACTAGGTGAAGAGGCACCCTAGCTATATTTTTTTATTGCTGTCTTGGCGATAACAAAACCAGTGTTCATTTTTCTTTTCACCATTTTTATATTTTCTTCATTTTTTTCATTTCCTTCATACTTTGGTTTTTAGACAAGAGCATTTCAAGGTATCCTCTACTATCCCGAATTTTAAGACGTGTGTAAGTGCATATAGTAGGGTATCAGCATTCAAATGTTTGGCTTCCAGAGTAGAAACTATTTTTCAGACTTATTTTTATCCTCAGATTAGCGACTTCCTTCATCTTACTAACCCTTGGGACAACGGATCATAACTACTTATTACCAGTTCGTTTATGAAAACTTCTAATTTTCTTGGTTTTCTTAAACTATTCCTATCTTTTGGATGTAATTTTTCACTTTCTACTCTTTTGTTATAAAAGAATTTTTTTTTTTAAAATTTTTGAAAATGTTGTGCTTATGCAAAGTATGATGCAAATTGATGCGTAAATAAGCACAAACCTCCCCCATACTTGTTTTCAACAGTGTCCTCAGTGTTGCTATCTGCTGGATCACAAAAACCTGTAAGCTTGGGAGGTCATTATTAATGGGCGCAAGAATATATGAAAGTGAAAATCCTCCCCCAAACTTTTTTTTGGCTCACAATTTTGAGGACAAAAGTTATGTTCAAGAGCCAAAAATACACCCCCCTCAAACATGAGTTAGACAATACGAAGCATTTTAAGAGGGGGTGGGTCATTTGGTCAAAGTAAGACTTTACAAAGACCAAAAAATAATACCAACCATTCAAAGATTTTATCAGTATAGCGTATAGGTTGGTGGAAGAATGTGTTGTATCGAGTCAAGAAAAAAATGGGGAAGGGATAAGAGGTGGTCGGGGTAGGGTTTGAAATTAGAGAAAAGAAAGAATGAGGATGAATGTGAATGATTAGGAAGAAGGAATGGTGACTGTTCAACCTCTATAGGCGGAGATTGATCAATCACAAAATCCGTGTTGTTTAAAAATTCAAGTTCGTCAGCAAAAAGTTCTTCAAAACTTTTATCAATGGTGTGATTGAACATTTTGCAGTCAAAGAGTTTTGTACCAGAATTTATCCTACTTGATTCAAAAATTATTGAGGTAGAGGACTCGAAAAGCTCATCTACCTCATTTTCAAAAATATCCAAATCAAGTTGAATTTCTGGTATTATTGAACTTGAATTAACGGATTGTGATTCATCAAAACTCACTGAAACTATAGGAACAGAAGAAGAACCGGAGAAAATAGAAGGTGAAATGGGTAAACAATTTGGTGTGTTGAGTGTTGCTGTACCAGATGTGGAAGATGGAGGCTGTATTTCTTCGAGTATACCTTTATCATCAACTTCAAGACATATTTGGGGTTCTGGAAGAATTAAAGGCTCAAGATGATGACCACAAAGAAGTGAAAGGATTTGATGAATTGGTGGGACAAAATCATCCAAAATTTCGGGTTCATCAATCTATATATCCCCAACGTCAATCACCTCATTCAAGTAAAGGTTAAAATTCTCAAACACCTCATCAAAAGTATGTTTTTCAATCAGTTTTGGTTCAAGAGTGGAGGTGTAGAGATTACAAGGGTTGGGTATGGTTTCACTTGAAATGGACCTTTCACAATCGGGTAAATCAAACACTACAAAGTAACACAACTTATCAGACATTCTATTTGGTGTACTTGATGAATTTATGAAACTGGAGTTGTGAATTTCAGTTTGGAATAGGGAGGTTTGATTAGGAAGGGTGTACAGTTTTGTTTTACTACCTAAATCCTTCCTAATTTGGTTCGACAGTTCCAGAAATTTTTCTAATGTCTGCTCCAGACTAGTCTTGGGTTGATAAGGGGTTTCAGTATAAGATTGAAATTCCTGTAGATAATTAAAACTCACAAATGACTGATTAGAAGAACTGTCTAAAGAAGGTGGAAAAGTCAGATTGGATTGATAGGAATAGAATGGTTGCGAAACTTGGGTAGGAGTAGGATCAATATTATGATAAGAAAAATATTGATATGGGTTGGTTGGCTGGCTATTTTTAATAGACATCTTATATGCCACAAACCGCATATCAAACTCTTCTCCGGACAGTGGTGGTGATGGTTGATATTGGTCCGGATTGAAATTTTGGCCTCTAGACCTAGCTATGTGCTCAGCAATGGACATTCGTCTAGGAGCTTCCTCACTCTGGGTATGATCTGAAACAGGTGTAGGATTAGGATACGGTTGATAAGACCTAGACTGAGATGGCCAACTGTTTCTTCCTGCTTGTTCTATATGATCTCTTAAGGACATGGAAGAGCCGAACGGTATACCGAAGGGATTTCGAAAACAAGAAATATCTGGTTATGGACAGCAAAGCTCGGCGAGTGTTCATCTGTTTAGATCACCCATTATAAGAAGAGAAGAAGGGGGAAGGGGTAAAAAGGGGAGAAAATAATTGGTTTGTTTTGAAAAATGACGGATTTAGACAAATCACACAAAAATGCACAAACAACCATGAAACTAAGGTTACCTAGGTCCAGTCTCTAGACCGCTCCTAGACTTCCAAAGGACAAGCCACAGGATAAATCCTCGACCGCCTCTGTACTACCCTTGTAGCCAGGTAAGTGCCAGGTGTTGGGGTAAAAATTTACACCCCGGTTGACCAAGTCAAAATCAAAGTCAACCCCAAGCCAAGTAGGCCCAAGCCCAGATCCAGTGGGCCCATGCCCGGGTCAAGCCCGAACATGAAGCGGCCGGCCTCCCCCCATGCCAAGATAAAAATTTTGTAATAAATAATTTTGTTGTATTTCTTTTATTTTATTTTATGGATAAATGTAAGAAAAATAGGCATAAAGCCAAATTTTTGTAAAGCCCATGGCTTATGTGCAAAAAGAAATGGCACATGAACCATGGGATAAGCAAAATGCCATTTTGTGAAGCCCAAGGGGCTATGTGTAAAGTGTATGGCCTATAAAGGCAAAGATAATGAAATATCTCAACAACTTTTTTTTCTCTCTCAAATTTTTTTTCCCGATCTGAGATCTTTCTCCTTCTTCAAGGTTCCAAAACCTTCTTCTTTCTCTTGAATTAAATCAAGAGTTCTACTCTCCTTTTTATAAAACAAAATAGTTCTTCACCACCAAACCCACAAAGGGGAACTTGGATCTTCACTAGATCTCAAAAAGGAGAGATTTTTAAAAATCCCATATCTCTTGATCTTCAAGATCCAGCCAACAGAAGAGGAAGAAGAAGAACCCTTCCCATTAACCCCCAAAAAAAAACATACACAGGAGTCTAACTCCTCTCTGATTTCTCTTTCGAGATTTTTTTTTTAGGCTAAAAGCCTCTTTTTCTCGCCGGCGCTCAAGCGCAGAGCGCCCGCGTGCCGACACGTGGCGCGCTTGCGCTCAAGCGCTCAGCGCTCGAGCTCAGAGCGCCCGCGTGCAGACACGTGGCGCACTTGCGCTCGAGCGCAAGTCGCCCCGGTGCCGACACGTGGCGCGCTTGCGCTCCAGCGCAAGTGGCCCCCATGCCGACACGTGGCGCGTATGCGCTCAAACGCCCAGCGCTCAAGCGCAGAGCGCCCACGTGCCGATACGTGGCACTCTAGCGCCTGAGCGCTAGCACCTGGGCGCACAGCGCCCAAGGTGCTGCCCCACGCATCCTTTGGATGTCTTTTCCCCCCTTTATTTATATATATATGTATATATATACATATGTATACATATGTACACATACACATACTCCATGACACTGTCCTTGTAAAAACTCTGCGTGGCTCCCGATATATCCAAACCCCCCTTCCAAAACAACACACACGTACACTGCACATTGAGTTCGCATGATCAGTTTAACCCGTCAATCGGAGGTTCCCTCGCTCCAAAGGTGATGGGTAATTAACGGCAGCTTAGTCCGCGGCTGCAGGAGATTCGGATCCCCACAATCATTAAACCCTGGTCTACCCTAGGCAGGGGGAATCTGTAGTACGCCTGATAAGCGCGCGTGTATTACCATCTCAATGGGGTGACGAAAAACACCCTACAGATTCTGGCACGCCCGGTGGGACGTTTCTCTCCTCCCATATTTCGGGTTAAACGTTCATGCGAACTCAGTCAATATACATATCGATTGTTTATACTGAAATGATGTTTTTTTTTTCTGTGCAGCAATCAACCTTCGACGACAATGTCTCCCCAGACGAATTCAGCCTCCAACGTGACCCTGATTCCATGCGTGGTCAAGATCAATGCTCGTGTGGTTCTCCCCGCAAGCCTCAGTCGACAGTGGGAGGAACCGCCCCGCCAGTTTGGATCCGTCATCATCTACCCTGCCGGAAGCGCTCATCTGGCGGAAATCCCGGCGGAACAGGTGGCCAAGCCGGTTCCAAGGGGAAAAAGGCCGAATGTTGTGATTGCTAAGGCACCACAACCGAAACTTAAGATGGTGTCTGAACGACTCCCTGGTGCTCCAGCGGGGGGCAAGAACTTCGGTACAAAGGGCAACATCAAATGTTGCGGACGAGCTCAGGCGATGACTCCAACAAATGCACAATCGAGCGTATCTCCAAGGCCCTCCATCGCCCGGTCTGTGGCGTCTTCCCAAAGAGCCGAAGTCTGCCAGGTGCTTAGAATAGAAAAGTTAAGGCAGAAGCGGCTCAGGTATCGAGCCAACAAGAGGGCCAAGGCTTCGGCTAAATGGAATCGTATGAAGTTCCAAGTGCAGGGTTGCCCCGTGACGACGGCTGAGTCGGACGTAAGAATCAGCAATTCCTTCGAGCCTCTGAAGTGGGTTCAGAAAAATGCCATGGCCGCCAGAATCAAGAAGACAGCGGTCCGAACAGTGCTACAAAGAGACGTGTCCCGGCCCCAACAGAAAAAGTATGACACTGTCTCTTCAAGGGTCTATCAGGCGCTTTGTGCCGCACGAAAGCAGCGGGGCAAATCCAGAAAAGAAGCGCCAGCACCATTCAAGAACCTGGTTAGGCCAGCCGCCTTCAATCGACTACCAGCTACCGAAGCAAGGGGGTCAAGACAGCGATCCGTGAAATCAGCCGCCAATGATAGAAAGACGGCCAGATATATCATCCATACGGTCTATATGGCGGGCGGGCGCCCCAGCGACAACCTTCGCAGCAAAGTAAGGACGGGGCCACCACATCCTAAGCCCAATCTAGCCTGAATGTGGTTGCCGCCGCCCAAGAACAGCTGCCCCCGCTGGATGAAGAAAACCCTCTCGATGAGGATGATAGGCAGATAGACCCCTCGGTCCATGTAGAGTCAAGCTCGGACAGCGAGGAAGAGCCGACTTTTCACCCGAGGACTGCGGAGCAGGAGCTGCTTCAAGAGCTTCGAAAACAGCTCAGGAGCAAAGATAAAGAGATGGCCAAGATCTATTCGAAGATTGACGACTTAACGAACGTGGTGATGCAGCTTACGGCTCAAATTGCTCGAGCGCCTCCCAATCAGGCACAAGCCGCTACTAATCAGCCGTGTGATGACAATCCGAGGCAGCCAATACCTGTTCCTTTGGGACCAAGACTGGTCGAGCCGAATGAAAGCCGGCCTCATTCCGCTTCTGGGGACGCCTTGGCCCCAGATAGCACTATCCCGCTAACACAGGATCGGATAATGGATTTGGTCACCAGCAAGGTTAAAACATTGGCGGCCGAAGCTGAAGCTCAGAAAGAAATCGGCAGTAGTGGGCGGCCATATCCCGCGCAGTACGACCTGATTGAGTTCCCAAGCGGCTACATCATTCCTAAGTTCGGAAGATTTGATGGAACGGGGAATGCAAATCAGCACGTCGCCCACTTCAAAGCATCGTGCGGAAATACAGAGGGCAATGACGCGCTCCTTCTTCGTCAGTTTGTCAACAGCCTGACTGGCGTCGCCTTCGACTGGTATGCGAGTATACCGGACGGGTCCGTCATTACCTTTGCCCAAATGGAGTCCCTGTTTCGGCAAAGGTTCATGAGTGTCGGTGATAAAATCTCCATTGCCGACCTTGTGAGGACCAAGCCGGGGAAGAATGAAAGCAACACCGACTTTATCGCCCGATGGCGTAATCTCACAGTCAAGTGCGAACCGCCGCTAGAGCAGGACCAGTCCGTCAGCCTTCTCATTGGGAACCTCAGCAATTGGATGGTCCCATTCTTGTGTACAGCGGGCCTCAAGACATTTCAGAAGCTAACCAAGAAAGTCCAAATGCTGGAACGCTCGAAGCAAGAGTCCCCACCGGACTCTCAGAGAGACAAAACCTGGAAAAGCAAGCGGGACGACAACCGTAGAAGCGGGAGTTTCAGCAGTACCAATGTCTTCAATGCCTCCGACAATGAAGAAAAGCGAAGGGCGGGCGAATCCAAAACTAACCGGTCTCGAAAGCCATTGCTGGGAGGAGATGGGCCTTCCCTAGAGGAGAAAAAGAACAAGGTTTACTCTTTCAGAAGGGACAAGGTCCGCAAGATATTTAAAGATACCTTGAACAACGGCCTCCAATTGCCGGAGTCGAAAAGACCCCAAGAAGCAAAAATGACCGACAATCCTCTGTATTGCCCGTACCACCGAGTAGTGAGCCATGCGATCGAGGATTGCTATATCTTCAAAGATTGGGTCGAGAAGCAGTACAAGGCTGGAGAGATCGAACTGTCCAAAAGTGTGTTGGTGAATAATCAAGTTGCAACCACCAACTTTATACAGACAGAAACTGAAGCCTTCTGGGAGCAGATAGCCGAACCCGCTGCCATGAGAAATGAAACGGAATCATCGCGGCCTCCGTGGAGTACGCACATATCTAATAAGACGAAGAAGATGATAAAGCTACTTCGGAAAGAACCCAGGACGGAATGGGAAGGGCAGAAGAAGCCTACCAGTCCAGCTGCCAATGCGGCTCCATCAGGCTCAAAATCCAAGAAGCTCAAGAAGAAGAAAAGTGCAGCTCGGCGCGAAAAAGAGTCTGCAGGGAGATCGACCATTCAAAAATATATCGATTCCCTCGAAGAATATGAACAAAGGAAAAGAACATTGATTAAATTGAAGGAGTTCTTCCCTGTACAAGCGGCTGAAATTCTGGAGGAGTTAGAAGAAGACTCCAATGAAGAGATCCCAGTAGTGACCTGCTACGCCATCCATCTTGGCAGCGACTCCGAGGATGAGCTCTGTTTTCCCGAAGAGGACGAGGAGCTCACCACAAAGGACAATCAAATCCAGCTCAGAAGCGGCAGGGCTCTACCGCCAAATCAGGGCAACGCACCAAAAGGGAAGGAAAAACAAGTCGCTAATGAAGAAGATGGCAGAGAACCGGCTGATGAAAACATAAGTCCTTCCTCGGTGGACTATAATATCTTGGCACATCTCCGGAAGCTTCCGTCTCCCCTGAGCATCTACGACGCCATAGTCCTATCTAAGGAGCTTAGAGATGTTCTCATTCACGCTCTACAAAACCCCGAGCGGTATCAGGCTCACTTTGCGGAAATTAATATGAAAGAAGCCCAGCACGCTTTGCATGCCGCCGCAGTCACATTTAAGGATGAAGACTTGCTACTGGGAACGACTGAGCATAATCGGCCGCTTTACGTGACCGGGTACAGCGACGGAGATCGAATTAATCGCATATTGATTGATCCGGGGTCCTCAGTGAACATCATGAACTTGCAAACTCTGAAGAGTTTGTCAATGGACGTCCGACACCTGTCAAGGGAAAGGATTGTCATTCAAGGCTTCAACCAAAATTGCCAGCAAGTTCTGGGGTCTATAGCTTTGCCAATCAAATTTGGGGATCTGCAAACTGAAGCTAAGATATACATGATCGACGCCGACACATCTTATAAGATTCTCTTGGGACGGCTGTGGCTCCACGATTACGGCATCATTCCGTCAACTCTCCATCAATGCATGAAGTATACTAAAAATGGCGAAGAAAGACGCATTGACGGAGACATCCAGCCGTTCGGTGTGCATAAAGTCCGATATGAAGATTCTCGGTACTTTATGAACCACCAAAATGCTAAGCCACAACTGACTGAGGATAGACCGGCCCCAAGACTCAAAAGAAAATCTGCGTCGGCTGTCACTTTCAAAAGCAAAAATACCCAAGTGCGCCCGCATTTCGGTAGCGACACTGATGAGTCCGACGCTGGAAGCCCGTCCTTCTGCAAAACTCGCCCTCATTTTGGCAGCGATACAGACGAATCTATTACGAAAGGCCCATCTAGCAGCAAAGTCCGCCCTCATCTTGGCAGTGACACTGAAGAGTCAGAAGAAGAAGACCTGTCGTGCAACAGCAGTGTAGATCGGCCCCCCATGCAGCAAGCGAAACTACGAGAGACCTTCGAAGTCGCAGAAGGGTCCCTGGCCATCACAAGGGTGCCGGAACGGATGTGCAAAGAGCTCGACGCATTGTCAGTCTCTACCGTGGACCAGCTGAAAACTTTCTACGTGCCCGGGAGGAGAAATGGACAGAAGGGCATCCTGTTTTATAGGTCAAAACCCGTTGTGCACCCGGACGACCTTTCTGTCGCGTGCCTGCCCTATGAGAGAGGCATAAGAGCCGTCCTCAATCCCAGATACTATGCGCCCGAGATGCGGGAATACTTTAAAAAGTGCGGATGCCGGCTATATTAAATGGAGTCCGAAGCAAAGTTTTATGAAGGGCTATGGTATCCGCCCCAGGTCCGAGCACTCATCGATGGACGAATTCCAGATAGACGGGGCATAGGCTACATTCAACCTGATTCCAAAGCGTGCTACATGATCCATGTTGGTGAGGCCATCGAAAGATTAAATGATGATGACGAGATAGCCGAGCCAGAAGAAGCCCCTCAAGAGCTCGAAGATGGCGGACAAGCAACCTTTGATGAGCTAACCGAGATTGACTTAGGAACGCCCGATAATCCAAGGCCGACCTACATCAGCTCACTCTTGACGGAGGAAATGAAAGAGCAGATAATTGCCCTGCTGCGTGAGTTCGTCGACTGCTTCGCGTGGACGTACAAAGAAATGCCTGGCCTTTCCCCTGAGGTAGCCGTGCATAAGCTGGCTATATCTCCTGATGCTAAGCCAGTCAAACAAGCTCCTCGAAGAATGAGAAGGGAGTTGGAAGAAAAGGTCATCGAGGAAACCAAGAAACTCATCGATGCCGGCTTCATCAAGGAAGAGAAATATGCAGACTGGATCGTATGCATAGTCCCAGTGAAGAAGAAAAATGGGCAGATCCGAGTTTGTGTCGATTTCAGGGACCTCAACAAGGCATGTCCTAAAGACGACTTCCCGCTACCGGTCATGGAAATGATGGTCGATGACACCTCAAATTACGAACTGTTCACCTTTATGGATGGCTCGTCTGGATATAATCAGATCAAGATGTCTCCTGAGGATGAGAAGCACACAGCATTTCGAACCCCGATCGGAATATATTGCTACAAGGTAATGCCATTCGGACTGAAGAACGCAGGTGCTACATATCAAAGGGCAATGACTAATATCTTTGATGACTTAATCCATAAAGTCGTCGAATGCTATGTTGATGATCTGGTCGTCAAGACTAAAGCCAAGGCCGATCATATCCAAGATCTCAGGACCGTTCTCACCAGACTTAGGGAATACGATCTGAAGATGAATCCTCTGAAGTGCGCTTTTGGCGTGTCATCGGGAAAATTCCTGGTCTTCATAGTCCGATATCGAGGGATCGAAGTTGACCCATCAAAGATAAAGGCCATCATGGAGATGCCCCCTCCGAAGAGTCTGACGTAGCTAATATCTTTTCAAGGCAAGCTTGCCTATATACGGAGGTTTATCTCAAATTTATCGGGGAGATGTAGGCCCTTCTCAAAGCTCATGAAGAAAGGAGCTCCTTTTATCTGGGATGCCGAATGTCAAGCAGCGTTCGAAAGCATCAAACAATACTTGTTGCATCCTCCAGTGCTGGACGCTCCCATTCCAAATAAACCGCTGATTCTCTACACTGCCGCGCTGGACGAGTCACTCGGTGCGCTCCTTGCCCAGAATAACGAGGAGGGAAAAGAAAATGCCCTCTACTACCTCAGTGGAACTCTAGTCGGGGCGGAACACAACTACTCCCCAATCGAAAAGCAATGCCTGGCTTTAATATTTGCTGTGAAGAAGCTGAGGCACTATTTGCTCGCTCATCGGGTTATGCTGATCTCCAAGGTCGACCCGCTCAAACACTTGATGACCAAAGCAAGCCTAGCCGGCCGAATGGCAAGATGGGCTGTCATGCTACTTGAGTTTGACATAGTTTATACCCCTCAGAAAGCAGTAAATAGGCAAGCTCTTGCAGACTTTCTCGCTGCTCATCCCATACCAGAAAGGTTGCCGCTAAATTGTGAGTTACCCGACGAACAAGTGCTGCACCTCGAGGAAGATGAGCCATGTTGGGAGCTCTACTTCGATGGGGCCTCATCAATAAGGAGCTCCGGCAGATCAAGCGTCCCGGAGGTAAAAGCGAGGATAGGATTGGTGTTCATCACGCAATCAATGGGAACCCTACGGCGTTCTTTTGCTCTCACCGAGCCTCGGACAAACAATGAAGCTGAGTATGAAGCTCTGATAGCTGGTTTGGAACTCGCCATAGAAATGGAAGTCCTTCGGCTACGGGTTTACGGTGACTCCCAGCTTGTCGTCAACCAAGTAAGCGGCGACTATAAGATATACAAACCCGAGTTAGCTCGGTACAGAGGCCGGGTGGTGGAACTCATGAAACGGTTCACTCATATTGAACTAATATGAATCCCTAGAGCGTTGAATGGAAAAGCCGACATACTCGCTCGCTTAGCCAAGGAGTTGGCTGATCCTGACATGGACGAAATTCTGATCACAGTCAGGAGCCAGCAAATTCTACCCCCAGTCTCTCTGCGAGAAGAGGAAAGCGCGGAACAGAAGAGCAGTCCCGCCGAAGAAGCTTCGATCTTCCAAGACGAGCCCGATTGGAGAGAACCCTTCATAGAGTACCTCAGATACGACAAGCTGCCCGAAGAAAAATCTGTGTGGATTCAGCTGAAGAAAAGAGCTCTCCGATACGTGTTTGTAAATGACACGTTATACCGCAGGTCATATGACCAATTCTGGCTCAGGTGTCTGTCATTGGCCGAAGCCTAAAAGGTCATGAAAGATGTTCACTCGGGCGTTTGCGGTGCTAACCAATCTGGCCCCAAGATGCGACATCAAATCAAACGGCTTGGGTATTACTGGCCCACTATGATACAGGATTGCGGAGAATATGCAAAGAAATGTCAGATCTGCCAAATCCATGGTGATTTCATTCACAAGCATCCCAATCCGTTGCATCCTACGGTGGCGTCATGGCCCTTCGAAGTCTGGGGCACCAACATTGATGGCCCAATTGATCCTTCATCATCTAAAGGCCACCGGTTCATACTGGCCGCGACAGACTACTTCTCCAGATGGGCTGAAGCTGTCCCGCTAAAAGAAGTCAAGAAAAAAGATATTCTGACATTCTTCCAGCATAATATTCTATACCGCTTCGGTACACCAAGAAGAATCATTTCTAACAACGGGCCTTCTTTCAAGAGCTTCAATGTCTCAAGGTTCGCTACTCAGCACAAGATAGACTGGAGATATTCCTCCATCTATAATCCAAGAGCCAATGGGCTAGCCGAAGCCTTCAATAAGACTCTATGCAAGCTCCTGAGGAAAAATGTTTCAGCCAACAAGAAAGACTGGAATCTCAAGCTTCACGAGGCATTGTGGGCATATCGTACCACGCACCGTACTCCAACTCAGTCCACTCCATACTCATTGCTCTTTGGAGTGGAGGCGGTCTTCCCCCTCGAAGTCGAAGTTCCAAGCTTAAGAATGGCCGTTCAGCATGAGTTGATGGAGGAGGAAAACGTGCTCCTTCGACTTGAAGAACTCGATGCCCTCGAAGAAAAGAGGCTCGCGGTGCAACAAAGTCTGGAGCTATACCGAGCCCAAATGTCACAAGCTATGACAAGATAACCCGTCTCCGCGCTTTCAAGAAAGGTGAATTGGTGTTGGTCCTCAAAAGACCGATCATCCCCAATCGACATGCTAAGGGAAAATTCGAGCCAAACTGGGAAGGACCATACGTCATCGAGAAAGTGTTCGACGGAGGATCCTACCAAATAATAAGTGCTGAGGGAGAAAGGCCCATGCCACCCATCAATGGCCGATATCTCAAGAAATACTATACGTGAATGCTCCAAGTCGCAGGCGAATTGAGCACATCAGCCCAACGGTCTGGATCATACATCCTGCAAAACCGTATACAATCCACGGGCGTAAATGACCCCTATCTCTCCCAAATCTTGCCGGTGAGACTACTTTTAAAGTCCCACCAGCGGCAAAAAAGGAGAGAAAAAGAGGAAAAATAATAATAAATAAAATAAAAGAAATAAAAAAATAAACGGTATGTCCACAAGCAAAACGGGCACGGATGAAAACCCGAAAGGGCTCCGTGAGTAAAAACAGCAGGACTACCGGCGAGTTTGTGAAAACCCGAAAGGGCGCAAACTCGTGAAAAGAGATGAATACACTCGCAAAGTCCTCTCGACCTTGTGAGGAGAAAACCCTGAGTGAGATCCTTACGAATCACAAAGGAGCAACACATTTAGGAATCCTCACGATTCCTAAGGAGAACATACACCTGCGAGATCCTCTCGACTCGTAGGGAGAAAATGCTTTTATGAGACCCTCACGGCTCATAAAATTGAAAAGCCTTAGGTGATAGGGACCCAAACCTGTCTCCTAAGCCATCGTTCCCCAACGGGCAACGGCAAATGATGAGTCACTCCTGGCATTTCGCTTCAGTGTTAGCGGTGCTGATGCCGACCAAAAATCCAAATCCTAAGTCCTCCCAAGGCAAATGATGAGTTGCTCCTGGCATTATTCCAGTGCAGCAATGCTGATGCCAAACAAGATCCAAATTCTAAGTCCCCAAACGGTGAATGATGAGTTGCTCCTGATACCATATTCCAGTGTAGCGATGCAGACGCCAACTAAAATCCAATTTCTCAAAATTATCCAGCCCTACGGTGGGTCCCCAAGTTGACCATCGTATACAATCCACGGGCTCAAATAATTCTCATCATACCCATGCCCCACCGTAATCACCAGTTACGCGGCTGGTCTTCGCTTTGGGAATGATGCTCCATTGATAAGACCCACTCATGTGTCCTCACGATATATGAGGAGAACAAACCTTTGTGGGATCCTTACGACTCATAAAGGAAAAACACACTTAGGAGTCCTCACGACTCCTAAGGAGAAAATACACCTGCGGGATCCTTACGACTCGTAGGGAGAAAATGCTTTTATGGGACCCTCACGGCCCATAAAATGAAAATCCTTAGGCGATAGGGACCTAAACCTGTCTCCTAAGCCATCGCTCCCCCAACAGGAATAGGCAAATGATGAATTGCTCCTGGCACGTGTGCTTCAGTGTTAGCAACGCTGATGCCTGTCCTAACCCCAAAATCCCAAACTCCAATCCAATAGACCCCTAAGTCGTTAAACTGGGAACAGATGACCCCTAAGTCGTTTAAACTGGGAACGTGGGAAATCTCCTCATGGAAGATGATGATTCGCTCCTGGTACCATATTCCAGTGCAGCGATGCTGATGCCAAACCAAAACCAATCCCCAAATCCTCTCATGGCAAATGATGATTCGCTCCTGGTACCATATTCCAGTATAGCGATGCTGATGTCAATACAAATCACAATCAACAAGTCAACTTCATCCCTGACGCCGCAAGAAGCGGGGCAAGTCAAACCCAGAACTGACCGTCCACGTCGCTAAAATGACAGCACCGACCGTCCACGTCGATAAAAGGGCAGAACCGACCGTCCAAGTCGCAAAAAGGGCAGAACCGACCGTCAAGTCGTAAAAAGGGCAGAACCGACCATCCAAGTCGCAAAAAGGGTAGCACTGACCGTCCATGTCGCTAAAATGGCTAGCACCGACCGTCCACGTCGCTAAAAGGGCAGAACCGACCGTCCAAGTCGCAAATTGGCAGAACCGACCGTCCAAGTCGCAAAAAGGGTAGCACCAACCGTCCATGTCGCTAAAAGGGCAGCAACGACCGTCAAGTCGCAAAAACGGCAGAACCGACCGTCCAAGTCGCAGAAAGGACAGAACCGACCGTCCACGTCGCTAAAATGGCAGTACCGACCGTCCACGTAGCTAAAAGGGAAGAACTGGACCGTCCAAGTCACAAAAAGGGCAGAACCGACCGTTCCAAGTCGCAAAAAGGGCAGAACCGACCGTCCAAGTCGCCAAAAGGGCAGAACCGACCGTCCACGTCGCTAAAATGGCAGCACCGACCGTCCACATCGCTAAAATGGCAGCATCGACCGTCCAAGTCGCAAAAAGGGTAGAACCGACCGTCCAAGTCGCAAAAATGGCAGCACCGACCGTCCAAGTCCCAAAAAGGGCAGCATCAACCGTCCATGTCGCTAAAAGGGCAGCATCGACCGTCCAAGTCGTAAAAAGGGCAGCATTGACCATCCATGTCGTAAAAAGGGCAGCACAGGATTCCTACAAAGCGGGAACCAGATCACTCCGGGCCAGGGAAACGTCTATCACGGACACTCCGTCTCGGAGACATGTCAAGTAACGACTGTCCATGTCGTAAAAAGGGCAGTGCCAGCTTCCCAAAAAGCGAGAACCAAATCAGGCGCCTCCAAGTAAAAGAAGATCCATCAATTTCTCGCACACGACCCACATATGTGGTGTGCATTTATTGATGGGGGGCAATTTGTTGGGGTAAAAATTTACACCCCGGTTGACCAAGTCAAAATCAAAGTCAACTCCAAGCCAAGTGGGCCCAAACCCAGATCCAGTGGGCCCATGCCCGGGTCGAGCCCGAACATGAAGCGGCCGGCCTCCCCCCATGCCAAGATAAAATTTTGTAATAAATAATTTTGTTGTATTTCTTTTATTTTATTTTATGGATAAATGTAAGAAAAATAGGCATAAAGCCAAATTTTTGTAAATCCCATGGCTTATGTGCAAAAAGAAATGGCACATGAACCATGGGATAGGCAAAATGCCATTTTGTGAAGCCCAAGGGGCTATGTGTAAAGTGTATGGCCGATAAAGGCAAAGATAATGAAATATCTCAACAACTTTTTTTTCTCTCTCAAATTTTTTTTCCAGATCTGAGATCTTTCTCCTTCTTCAAGGTTCCAAAACCTTCTTCTTTCTCTTGAATTAAATCAAGAGTTCTACTCTCCTTTTTATAAAACAAAATAGTTCTTCACCACCAAACCCACAAAGGGGAACTTGGATCTGTCACTAGATCTCAAAAAGGAGAGATTTTTAAAAATCCCATATCTCTTGATCTTCAAGATCCAGCCAACAGAAGAGGAAGAAGAAGAACCCTTCCCATTAACCCCCCCCAAAAAAACACTCAGGAGTCCAACTCCTCTCTAATTTCTCTTCCGAGAATTTTTTTTTAAGGCTAAAAGCCTCTTTTTCTCGCCGGCGCTCAAGCGCAGAGCGCGCGCGTGCCGACACGTGGCGTGCTTGCGCTCGAGCGCAGAGCGCCCCACGTGCCGACACGTGGCGCGCTTGCGCTCGAGAGCAAGCGCTTGAGAGCAAGTAGCCCCGGTGCCGACACGTGGCGTGCTTGCGCTCCAGCGCAAGTCGCCCCCGTGCCGACACGTGGCGCGCTTACGCTCAAGCGCAAGTGGCCCCCGTGCCGACACGTGGCGCACTTGCGCTCAAGCGCAGAGCGCCCACGTGCCGACACGTGGCACTCTAGCGCCTGAGCGCACAGCACCTGGGCGCACAGCGCCTAAGGTGCTGCCCCACGCATCCTTTGGATGTCTTTTTCCCCCTTTATTTATATATACATGTATATATATACATATGTATACATATGTACACATACACATACTCCACGACACTGTCCCTGTTAGAAAAAAATTTCTAACGGGGCGCTGCCCCACACCCCGCAAGGGGGCTGCTAGCCCCCTTGACCCCCAGCCCGCTATCCGGGTAGCGGGACCCCCGTAAAAACTCTGCGTGGCTCCCGATATGTCCAAACCACCCTTCCAAAACGACACACACGTACACTGCACATTGAGTTCGCATGACCAGTTTAACCCGTCAATCGGAGGTTCTCTCGCTCCAAAAGCGATGGGTAATTAACGGCAGCTTAGTCCGCGGCTGCCGGAGATTCGGATCCCCACAATCATTAAACCCCGGCCTACCCTAGGCAGGGGGAATCTGTAGTACTCCTGACAAGCGCGTGCGTATTCCCATCTCAATGGGGTGACGAAAAACACCCTACACCAGGTAAGTGGGAAGGAACCATAGTAGTGGGCCCTAATTAAAAACCACTAGCCTTAGTCACACTTGCCTAGACACTACAAAAGTAATGCGGATAAGCGATAGATTACCCACGACCTTCCTCTGTCCTTATTGAGGCGCGACGGTTCTTAGAGTCTGGTCTAGATATTTTTTTAAATTAATGTAGGGTTGATGCAGATGCTCGGTTTGTGATTTGTGGGGCTTAGGAAAGGTGATGAAATCCCCACATAATATGGATTTTGGTCTTGCCCCTTAAAAATCCGTATTAAAATATGCAAAAACAAACTGCAAAACAAAACTTTGCAAAAAGATTTTTTTGAGCGGCGATATTTTGCAAAGAATCCTGCAGAAAAGATATTTTATTGGATTTCAGAGGAGAGAGAAAGAGGTTAGAATCTTACCAGAGACGACTGAAGCCCTAGATCTCCTAACTGGCCGCGCTTCCGCCGCCGATGTGCACTTCCGGCCGCGGATCCGCCGCAAGAAGGATGGATCACTTGATGAAATTTGCTACGTGGCCTCCTGTACTCCTCTGACTCTCGATGAATGTCTCTGTCTCTCTGTATCCTTAAGTATGTGACTCCAGATTCCCTCGCAAAATTCACACAATAATCGTTAAATATACAATTTGCAATTTTGTTTTATTTATGATATTGATCGTATAAGAATTCAACATAAATAGTAAGAATAAAAGATTCAACGTTTCCCTGAGGACGACCCGTACTCACCTCGGTCTAGCTACACGCGATACCGTTCTGATTGCGGTTAACTACAAACACAACTTTTTCTAACCAATCAAACGGCGCCATTTGATTGGTTCGAAAAAGTTGTGTTTGTAGTTAACCGCAATCAGGACGGTGTCGCGTATAGCTAGACCGAGGTGAGTACGGGTCGTCCTCAGGGAAACGTTGAATCTTTTACTCTTACTTTAGATGTGTTGAAAAAGAGAGGAGGGATAAAGAATTTTGTGGAATGGTTTCTAGATCTACGTTAAGCACTAATGCAAAAATATAGATCTAGATTATTTTAGGGATGTAGTTATTATAATAAGGGGGCTTGTAGGGTTCGTTAGGATTTAGTAGTCATGAACGATTAATTAAAAGTTACCCTTTTATCCTTTAATAGATTTAAAACTAGAACGACGGTGAGGCGTGTAGATTAGGGTTTCTGGAGGGAAAAGGAATCCCACTCTTAACTCTTATCTCGACACGGAACTCCGTTCATATCTAGCCTTTACCAAAACAATCATTAATCTAATCTCTAATCGCGGTCGGAACTAACAAAGAATTGTTAGCGCGCCCGATTAGGATGTTAATGATTCTTTTGATAAAGTTCATAAACTTTATAGGACTTAAAAGGGTTTAGGGATGTTATCATCCATTAGTCTACCATAATCCTACGAACCCTAACAAGCGGAGAATTACTCGCGCATGTTGGGAGAAAAAGAGATGGAAAGAAATTGCATAATTAAACTACGAAGAAATAAAATAAGAAAAAGAAAGCTATCTTTATTAATCAACAAAATTCATTACACTTTGATTCCTTAGAAAATGATTACAAAGACTAGTTTGCTTCTCGATCTCTTCCAAGGAGGTAGACGAACAGTTGATGATCAGCCTGGATGCGTGAGCCGTCTAGGACTTCGTGATCTCGTCGGCTTGATGATTTTTCCAAGAGGCTCTCGGTCTTTATTTATAGTCCAAATCCAGAACCTTTGCTTCCAAATATGGAAGTTTAACAGCAAAGATTCACCCCTAAAAAGTGCAACCCCTAACTCCCCTATCATGCTGCGGATCCGCGGCCCAAGGGGGTATGGCCGCGGATCCGCGGCCACTTGATCATATCCATTGATCAAAATTCTGGGGCTTCCTCTATGTGACATGTGGTGTTCTCTGGAATTTTTGGAATTTGGAAATCTTCTCGTAATTGCTGCCAGACTTGATTTCTTCATTTTGATTTCTTAATTAGGCAGGTTTACTTTAACAACTTGATTTCCTTGATTTTAGACCTGCAAATTTTGCACAACAACTCAAAATAATATTTAGTAGACTTTGTTCTACTAGGATTTGGTCAATGATATTATTTGCATACATTTTCCTACCAAAAGCTAATTATAATATATCAACACATGGAAAATAGTATTTTTACATATAAACTCTCATATGTATGATATATTATAATAAAGGTCTTTTTAATATAGAAATAGTAGGAAAAATGTAATAACAAATGTGCAGTTTTATCAACTGAACACCAACTTTATACAAAAAGAATCTTTTTTCAAAAGAAACAAGTGGGAGTATGATAGAACTGGAAGTGATTCTAGAACCACAAATGGTTACTAAAAATTTAGTGGAACTTGGAAATTCAATTGGGTTCGACAATCCATTAGCCACTCCGCAGATTTAATGGGTAACCTCAGCCACCCAAAAGATACTTTGGTTTTCTCAAAGACGGTGACAGGGAGGTTTTGATAACCCAATCTTGTCACTACCACTGTTCTTGACTATGAGATCTGGCAGGTGGATGACTATAACGTCATTTTAAATTGAATTTAGAAGTGCATGTGTTTATGACTCTGCCAGAGGGTTGTTGTAGTCAGTGAGAGCAGCAGAAGTGTGGTGGGCAAGTTGCTTACGTCTATTTCTAGGCTAATGCAAGAAGTGTGGAGACGGATCATCTGTTTCGATGTAACAGTCATGGAGTTTGACTTCATCAGAATAACAGATGGACCAGGTAAGAAGGTAGTAGAGAGTGATGTCCTGGTATTTGGATGACGTACTCCTGATAGGAATTGATGTTCCTATACTTTGATCGGTTATACTTTGGTTGTCACAAAGGGTTTCTCCACTGTCACGCCCCGCTTCCCAAGATACATAAACACGGCACGTGATAGAGCCAACCATGCTACCTGTGGTTAGGAATCATCTCTCCACAGTCATATTACGGCTGTCAAGAAGATATCAAGAACAGTAAAATATAATATAGCTAACACATGTCCATCTACAACAATAAATAAAATCAAGAAAATGCATAAAGCGGAAACAAATCAAGATCCATATAAAACAATCTCCGAATCATGTCCCTTATGGGCTCACATCGATAAAATAAAACTACGGAAATCAATAAACTAAGAGTCTCTAAACTAAATAGCTAGCTCCTCATTGCTCGGCTTGATTGCTAAAGTACTCTTGATATGCCTATAATAAAGGTAGAGAAACTGGGCCATGCAAAACCCAGACGTCTGTGCGTCATAATATTAAAAGATTAGTAAAAATCAGGATATGATAATATGATTGAACATGCATTCAAATAATAAATACAGATATAAAACAGTGAGGTGCATGTATGTGATATGTATCTTAAAAACTGTACTTCTAGGTTATCTAATCTACAAGTCTTTGAAATCAATTTAATGGAATCGTCGATATAACTCAATAGTATCCCGTGCGTTCCCAGGACCACGGTCAAGATTCTCGGGCTGAATCCGAGACTTGCCGCTAAGCAATAAACAGATTAACATATGCAGATGAATGATGTCAGCAGCATCATTCCGAGGCTGGCCGAGCCCATAAAGACTGATCAGTATAAGTATCGAACTGTTGAGTTACAAGTCAGGTTTGATTATTGATTTCCTCTTACTCCCAATGTTTTGTGTTCAAGTCAGGTATTGATGATATAAATCTAATGCCAATATAGGATTAAGCAGGTACAGGTCTTGTCTATGTAGACAACAAGTCACGCCCGTTAGGACAACAAGTCAGGATTGTCGGCATTAGTAAAAGATCCAAGTAATAGGTCTAGTAATGTGTCGTGAACATGTCATGCAATATATAGTAACCAAAGTAGATACCAAATGTAACACTGTAACCAATATCGAAACACAACTAATGCCAGGATGCATATGTATCCATCTGTAATAACCGTTATACGTCCATTACCATATATGATGCAATCTAGATAACATATTGAACTGTTATAGTATTATGATAATATCATGATGTTTCGGTATGCAACTAGATAAACTATTATCATTACGGATACAAACGTATGCTATAAAATTTTAAATCGGTAATTTCTGCTGAATATTAAAATGCATGCACTATGATTTATCAAATAAATATTGATATAATAAAATAGCATGTTTCAAGTTTAGAACTTGCCTGATCGGATCTCACGTATAGATACGGATGTCATGTTCCGACGTCGAAATAAAGTCACGACGCAAACTAACGTAAGCAGGACTGGACCTGGCTAAGCAGCTGCGTGACGTGGTGACAGGGATAGATGACGACGGTGGCTGGGTCATCTGAATCGTCGGCGAGAACTCCGGCGATACTGCCGGAATTCAATAAAGAAAAGAACAAGAAAAGAAAAGAAGAAGATGAAGAGAGGAGAGGACTGTTGCTGTTGGTGGCTATGGGGTTGGTGAGGACAGAGAGGATGGTGGCGACGTGGTGACGGCGATGAGGGACTACCGGCGATGGGGTGAGAGTGGGTTCTTACGGTCGGGGACTGTGCAAGGTCATCGAGAAAAGATGGAGAAAAGGGTGAGGCAGAGGAGATGAGGTCGAGAGGAAGACGGTGACGGTAAGGGGTGGCGATGACGTGGGGGTGGCGACAGGGCATGGACAAGGGCGTGAGTTGGTGTTCTGGGTTCGCTCGGGGGTGAGGAAGAAAGGAGGGGGGAGAGAGAGAGTATGGGGGTTTTTAATAATAAGTTTTATTATATATATTATAGAGAGAGAGATACGAGAGAGAGAAGGATTATAGTCAATTAATATAATTAATATATTATATATTATATATGACAGTATTATATATATATTATTAGTTATAATATTATAATATATATATTATAGGATTTTACAGATAATACCAGGTTGCTCCGAATATTACCAGTAACCGTTCAAAAATATAGTTTTTAAATATGAAGAATATATGTAAAAGTTTAAACCATAATGCGATATTCTACAATTAAAAATATATACCCCCAAGTATGGATCTATGTAAATATACGTAGCGATAAAAAACGAGTCTGTTTAACGATTAGGACATGAACATGATATATGGGTGCAGCAACATGATATGGTGTATCATGACATGCAAGGCTAGATAACTGAATTTGTTATTTGGTTTTTATTTTGTATTATTAAAAGATATGTAGAATATATTATATATGTGTATAGAATCTAGATTTGCAAGGATACTCTGTACTAGCAAATATTTGATGTAATCTTGAACCATGATGGGTTTCAAATATGCGGGTCGGGTCGGATAATAACCACAACTATCAATTGCACTATCCGCAACCCAAAAGTAATAATAAAAAAGAAATTTGTTGTAAGATTTGAAATACTGTAAATAAAATATAGTATAACAGTTCTAGGGTGTTACATTATACCCAACTATAAAAGAATTTCGTCCTCGAAATTCCCGGAACAAGAAAAGATACAATAAAAACGGATCTAAGAAAAGAGTTGTAGAAACTTCCGTCGGATCTCGTCTTCACGTTCCTAAGTAGATTCTCCGTGCGAACGATTCCCCCATGAAATAAATACTGGTGGGATAATTTTATTCTTAAGGACCTTTTCTCGTCGATCCACAATTACCATTGGTCACTCTTCATATGTCAAATCTTCATTTACTGTTAATTCCGAGTGATCTAGGACGTGCATCTTATCTTGAACATACTTGTGGAGTTGAGATACATGAAACATGTCATGAACACCCGCCAAGGATGGTGGTAAAGCCAATCAACAAGCTACCTCTCCATCACGCTCGATAATACCGAAAAGCCCCACGAATTGAGGACTAAACTTGCCTCGACTACCAAATCGGATCACTCCTGTAACACCCTAGCACTGTGATTGATCTGCTAAAAAGTGTTTTCATAAAGTAACCATAATCAAGACGGTGTCACAAGTAGCTAGCCCTGATGTGTACGGGTCGTCCGCAGGGAAACGTGAACTCTTTTCTTTCTTTAGACGATTTGATTGAAGAAGGGTGATTATGTGTCGTTACGGATATAATACGGATATAAGATTTATAAAGAAAATACCTGCAGGGTTCATAGGACTTAGTAGTAATGGATGAATAATTAAAAATGACTCCTTTTATCTTTTAATAGTTTAAAACTAGATCGATAGTGATAAATATAGATTAGGGTTTCTTGGAAGAAACCAGGGTTTCCCCACTACTAACCCTTGTCCTTGTATTGATCTCTATTCATGTCTAACCCCTAACAAAAAAAGTGTTAAACCGGTCTCAAATCATGGTCATGACTATCAATAAATTGGTAGCGCGCCCGATAAGGATATTAACATTTATTTTGCTAAAGTTTATAAACTTTAAAATGTATAAAAGAAGTTAAAAGATTTTCTCATCCATTGTTCTACCCTATCCTACGAACCCTAGCAAGCTAGGAATTACTCGCTCTTGTCTAAAATAGAAGAAAGGATGAAGAAGAGTGAAAACATGATTAAGATACAGAAAATAAGTGCAAAAAGAATTAAATAAAAACTACCTTTATTAATCAACTATTGCATTTACAAATCCTTTGAAAGTAGAGTACAAGAACCCTAGTTGCTCTAGATCTCTTTCTTGTTGGAAGTAGATGAATAGCTGATGATCACTCGGATGCGTGGATTGCTTGGACCTCTTGATCTCTTTGATGATGATCTTTAATGTGAAGCTCTCGGTCCCTTATATAGTCACAAAAACTAGAAACTCTAGATTCCATATAATAATATATGCAGATATGATCAAATCACCAAAATATCATATCCAATGGCCCTAGATCCGCCGCGGTTCCACCGCATATCCCACACTTCAGCCGCGGATCCGCCGCAGTTTAGTAGGATCAGGCTTTGGGATTTTTTCTGGTGTTTTGTATTTTCATGTGGAGATCTTCTAGATGTCAATATTATGAGAATAATGCTGCGAGTCTCTGTCGTTGCTAGATTTCATGATTTACTTCAATATTTTGGCAGATTTGATTCCGACATCCCAATTTAACTCGGATCTCTTGGATTCCAGACCTGAGCTGATATCTGCACAATATCTCAAATCAAAGTGTTTTGTAGCATTTGTTATTTTTGAGATATTATCCTAACCATTTTATATGATATTAAATCTTAAGAATATTGATTAGAAATATTTGATATGATATGGATATTTTAATTACTAATATTTCATATAAATATTATATGCATATATTTTCCTTCATTATGTTAATTATAATGTAGAAACATATGATAATAAACGTTTTACAAATAAACCCTCATATGTTTTATATTTACAATAAACACTTTTTAGTACTTAACAATAGTGGAGAAAATATTCATTTAAATGTGCAATATTTTAGACTAATCAAATACTCCCAAACTTAATTTTGATCGTCCCGAACAAACTAGTTATAAAAGAGAAAAAGAAAAAGAAAGAAAAAAACCTAGCACACTTTCGTAGGCACCACGATTGCACTGAGCACGTTCAACAAACCTTTAAACCTCTAGATGTCCCTAGTAGGAGGAGTGTTGCCTCCTGAAGGTTTTCAGCGGATTACACCCACAAAATCCCATAATAAAAGAAAGACGATGAAACTTACATATAAAGATAAAAAAAACATATAGTAGGAAGAACTTGAAAATAAGAGTTTCAAACTACACTAGATTTTTAGAAGCCATGAGCCCTATCTTAATAGTTATGAAAAGACATCATAAATCAAATTATCCCTCAATACAACATCGCCTTTAGTCTTCCTCCCTATCTTTCTTCTAAATATTGATCATATATCCCTACGTGTGTGTAAAAGACATCCCTACACTTAGAGAATTCAATTCAAGCTATCATACTCTTGTCCATCTTCCTTAGTACTTTTCAGTCGGTGAATATTTCAGCGGATCACACTTTCTTCTAAATAGAGATATTTTTCAGACTTATTTTTATTATCAGATTAGTGATTTCCTTCATCTTACTAACCCTTGGGACAACAGCTCATAACTACCTATTAATAGCTTCGTTTTAAAACAACTAATTTTCTTGCTTTTGTTAAACTTCTTTCTATTTTTCATATGTATTTTTCACTTCCTAACTTTTATTATCAAATTTTTTTTTTGTACTTTATTTAGTATAATGTAAAAAATGATGCGTGAATAAGCACAAACCACCCCCTAATCTATTTGCAGTAGTGTCCTCACTGATGTTATCTATTAGGCTTAAAAACCTGTAGACTTTGGAGGAAAAGTTAGTAAAGGGGACAAGAATTAATGACAGTAAAATCCCCCCCTAACTTATTTTTTGGCTCCCAATTTTAAGAATTTTGTTTTTCTTTCAAGAGCCAAAATATTTTTCTCCCTCCCCCAAACTTGAGTGAAACAGTATTAAGAATTTAAAATTATAATAGGGGGGTAAAGTTATTGGTCTATGCAAAACTTTACAAAGACCAAAAGTCATTACCAACCATTCAGATATTTTATCGATGTAACAACATAGTTGGTGGAAGATCATAGATGTGAAGAAATAGGGAGATAAGAGGTGTAATCGATTGGATTTACGTCTGGGTTGGTAGATAAGAAACAGTGATGGTGCAATACTCGCATTCTCGTTCTTGATAAGAAGAAGTGGTGGCGGTTCAATTTCTTTGAGTGGGGGGTTGATTCATCACTATGTCCTTTAGGAATGCGAGTTCTTCGGCAAAAATGTATTCTAAACTTTCATTGATATTCCGAACGATAATCTCATCGGAAAGAACGGGCTGATACTCGGACTCCATAAAAGGTTCATATATAGCGTTAGATGTTGACCTGGACAGCTCGACTAACTCATTCGACAAGTTAAAGGATTTGGACGTGGGTGTGGACTTGTTAATAGAAAGGTCCTCATGTGTATAATAAATAGTAGGATCAAAAAATTAGGCACAAGTGTCGTCGAGATCAGTATCGTGAAGCTCCTCAAATTCGCAACTGTCGGAATCTATCTTTTCGACAGAACATACATCAATTAAATGAGTATAGGGTTCGGAGGGTTGACTTCCTAACATGTAGATATTAAGCTCAATTGTCATCTTCCCAAAAGATAGGTTCATTGAACCGTTACGAAAATTCATTATCACGTTGGAAGTTGCTAGAAAAGGTTGACCTAGAATCACCGGAATTTTGTTCCGTGGGTTTGCCATAGGCTGTGTATCTATAACTATAAAGTCTACAGGGAATATAAATTCCCCGATTTTGATTAACACGTCCTCTAGCTCATCCCGAGGTTGGGTGATAGATCGATCGGCCATCTGGGGAGTGCAATGCATAGGTTTCAACTCTCCTATACCTAATTCCTCATAAACAGAAAACGGAAGCAAGTTAACACTAGAACCTAAATCGTGTAGAGCACGATTGATATTTTTACCCCCAATAGTTATAGATATTGTAGGACAACCGGGATCCTTACGTTTCGTAGGCACCAATTGGGTAAGAGAATTTCTCATATTACTTATTAAGAAAACTTTTTTAGGCACTTGAATTTTTCTTTTCCTAGTGCACAAGTCCTTTAAATTTTTCGCATAGGAAGAAACTTGTTTGATAGCATCTAGAAGAGAAATATTTATGTTAACTTGTTTAAAAATTTCTACAATCTTCTCCATTTGGGGACTCGGTCTGTTGGCCCTCAACCTGCGTGGAAAAAGAGCTTTATCAACAAGGGTTGGGTCCAACTTTTGAGGAGAAATTTGTAGGGCTGGAATGGAACCCAAAATTGGATTTTCGATGGTCGTAGCTGGTCATTCCTTCAAGAAAGTGGGCTGAGGGTTTGAGACTAGTGTAAAATGGAGAATAGGCTCGGAAGAAGATGTTGGATTAGACGAAGTAGGAGTAGAAGTAGTAGCTGGGGTTTCATCAATGTCATCAACTTCAACTTGTTTCCCAATATTGTTATTCAGCACTCTTCCCGATCTTAACGCAGTTATGGTACTCACATTATGATTTTGAAGGATGAGATTCGCGCTTTGTGAGTGGCCGGGATTTGGTAGAGGTTGAGATGGAAGTCTCTTTTTCTCTCTCTCACTCATTGCGGCATTTAACTATGCAAGTTGTGCTTCTATCGATTTTATGTTTTCACCGTGGTAAGCAGTGAGTTGCACTATGGTTTGGATAGACGACGTTAAATTTGTTAGTGATATGTATGCCCTAGAGGCCATTACTATACATACGATGTATATTTTAGTGGATGCTTAGACATATATATGGAAGATTTTCTTGCTCGATATGATAGTATGCTATCTGGTTGCTCTTTATCTTAACGTGTACACTGATTGTCTCTATGTTACATATTGATAAAGCCCTTAGGATGAGTACTTGACTACCAGAACTATGATGCAGATCATACTAGTGGGGACAGTGTGGTCGCTAAGTACATCCTTCAAATGTTCCTAGTCGTAGGTGTATCGAGACAGGGCATCGATATATCAGAGTAGACTAGCGTATAGTTTCTCGACCCATGTAGCGATGGATGATCCCATATCCATTGGTGTTTGACATCAGAGACAGTATACGGGTGCTCAGTGGAGACTGGGTTCACTGGACGGACTCACCGAGAACTCCCAGATGGTATTATACCTAATGTCAGATGGCAGTTATCTGGTGACACTGGTACAGGTTAGTCTGTAGATCCGAGATCGTCATAGAGTCTTGTGTGATTCCCATTGTGCTTTGATTTCCACCATACCACGTTCAAGAGAACGTGCAAAACGGTGGCTTTTGGGTACAGTCCAGAGTCACATGGAGGCAATGAGCGATAAGAGGGGTTTTCGTCTCTCCCGGTATTGGGGGTTGATGTTGCGCTGTGCTCGATTGGCTATAACAGGAAGTCCTTGGCCAAGGCTGCTTCAGAGATATACTGGTATGTGTTATCAGTAGTTTCGCGACCCGTTATGAGCCTCATATCGGCATGAATTATCGAGTTACTGGGGTCTGACGTTTACCACTCCTAGACGAGATATGCGGCATATCAGACGAAGAGACCGGACTGTACGGTAGTGTTACTGATTGGATTCGCAGGAGTGTGAGCAGGCTTGCTTGTTGATCTTCTGATTGCTCAATACCCGGGTGGCCATTACGTTTAGCAGACCGCTTGCGGCTTGTGGGTGTTTGATATGATCATTACCTACTGCCGGCGTATTAACAAGTTTTTAGAGTCCTACACAGGGGTTTCCTAGCTCAAGCGAAACGAAGTAGGAGCACATATGTGATATGTGCGGAACCGAGATTGATACGATATGAGATACCGTATTCTATTCTCGCGATATGAGATATCGGTCGGTTATATATGATATAGCCGGTTTATCGGATCAAGTGTTGATTCGATAAGTTGATTCATAAGATATTAGTCGGTTATAGATGATATAGCCGGATTACTAAATCAAAAGTTGATTTAATAATTTAATGTATAATTATATATTTGATATATTACATTACATTATCTAGTATTAGCCCACTTATAATTTCTTTTCTCATTTTGGATACATTGATGTATATGTGATATATGTTGAATGTATCATGCTAGGTTACAAATGCAACTAGGGTTAATGAGGGTTAATCCATGCTAGGGTTAAGATTAGGGTTTATATTTATCATTAAGTAATTCAAAAATTGTTGAATTAGTCATATTTGATATTTGTTGAAAGCTTGTAGAAGTTTCATGTCATCTTTGACTTTGTTCACTCTCTTTGTCTTGCTTAAGATATTTCTTGACTAACCTTTAACCATAGCTTATGGTTAACTCTCTACAAGGGTTAAGCATGACATGCTTAGTTCTTGGTTGCATTTCTAAGCTCAACAATAATTCATTTGTTGAGTTAGTTCTTTCTTCTTCTTCCTCAAAGCTTTCTAGCTTCAATGGAGGTATGAGAAAAAGTGTGAGAAAATCAAATCTAAAGTGAGCCCATTTCCTACTTCATCATCCTCTACTACTTGCCATTTAGTATATGGTGTTTTCTTCAGTAATTCCATGGTTAGTGAAGAGATAGCTTGTGTTAGTGTCTCCCCGACGTAGATCATCTTCGGCCTCGAAGTCTTCGAAGCAAGCATGTTCATTTCTTCATCGGAGCCTCTCTAGAGTCCGGAGTTCACGATCGCAGCGAAAGGGACTACTACACCGAGCTATTGAAGTGAATGACCAGTCTACAAAGGTTGTATTCCTTGCTCACTTAGATTTGCAAAGTGTTTGCTTTTATATTCCGTCGATTTCTAGTATATGATTCTCTGTTAGGGTTAGCTAGATCGGAAAATTTTTGAATTTGGCATGGGCGATTCCTCCCGAAACCTTGCTGCTGTCCTAGGTAACCCTGCAGTGGTATCAGAGCCATGCTAGAAATTTATACGGATTTTGTTAAGATTACGAAACCGAAATACTCCGAAACTTGAAACACGGAAACTCACTTTCTGTCGATTTTAAGTTGTTGTCAAAAAAATTATTTAAACAAGTACAGAATGCTGTATGAGATGCAACATGAACACACAAGAAATTTCACCCCCTCTTGCCGGAATTGGGCCGAGCACCTAGCTAGGTTTTCCGAGCTCGCCGGCCATTCAGTGAGGGAATGGGTTAAATTTTTGGGTGTGTTCCAGATACTGGGTTTTGGTGTTTCAGGTGTTATTTGTTTTTTTCTAATTTTGCATGTGATGTAATCTTATACTACAAGCAATTCGGAGTGTTTCGTATTCGTAGTTTTAATAATGTTTCGGGTTATTCGCATGTTATCTAGACAAAGTTAAAAAATTCAATCAAATGTCAAAAACCCATTTTTCCAAATTTAACGTATTCGGAAAAACATGCAAGTGATTCTATGAACCCTCTAGAAGAATGAAACCCTAACTCGACTTTTGGATCGCGGAACCGCGGTGAAACCCTAGGGTTTGGCGTAATTCCGTGGCAACATGAGTGAGGCTTGGGTTTGCCCTTCTACGGCTGGTGCATAGGTACTGTGGTATTTCTGGGTATTACTAAAACTGTGCTCAAGTGTTGAGCTGTCGGGAAATTGTGGGACTTTGATGAATCGATCGAAAAGTTTAACTTCGTCCGGGTATCATGTGATGGGATACAATATTTGGAATTCACAAGTAGTTATGAGATAACTAATTTGAATGTTATAAATCTAGCAGTTTAGTCTCATTTGATCGGTTGCCACGGGATTTTGATGTGATCAAAAGTGCGTTGCAATCACGTTGTGTACGCGGATACTCGCCGGGTAAACTTAATAGATATCCACGCCCTATAGCCCCGACCAAGTGACTGTAGGAGAACCCCGTTGCCAAAAGAATCCGTTCGGGTGCTCGCGGCAGCAGTGTTCCGCCTTAGTGCACTTCGTCGACGGTATCGGGGGTGCAGCCGTCTACTAAAGTTTCCGACAAGCATTCGATCGGGATGTTGGGAATCTTGTTGAATTGCCCGACTAGATATTGAAAAGTGTTTTCGAGATTGAGACTAAAATGCGGGGTTTATAATTGTTAGGCATGCGATGTCTAAGGAATTCATTTGGTTAGGAACGAAATCCAAAGTATGTGATACGTTCGGTTTATGATGTCTAAGGTGGTTGCGGATTCCAACTGTTGTAGTTTTTCACTTTCTTTTCTGCGACCGTAAGTGTAATATGTGGTGTATCGCCAGTTTCGGTGCTATATGTCAACGACAACTGGGATACGCATATTTACTTACGTTGATGACATGTGATGTTATGTGTTGCTGTGATATGTTGTATTGGATCATTGTGATTGAATAGACGGGGGTTTTATGTGAGATGAAGGTTTTTCATTTTCATTCATGTAAAATTTCATTGTATGTAATATTCTTTTATTAGGGAACTTCCGGGTTGAGGATGATGTCACCATTGTATATTGTTTACTTTTCTGCATTAGGATAGACTCAAGGCGGGGAGCACAAGTAACCGGGTTCTAGGGTCCATTGGGAGACCATCTCGAGAAGTCGAGACCGGGTCTCCTAACTCTAGAATTGGTAGGGTTGCTTGCAGCTCTCTTAGGGGTCTAGGGGTGTGTGATTGGCGATTCATCACGACCGTGGAATCCGTGTTTTATACAGGCTTAAAGTAAAACCCGGAAATCCTAGCATATTCAATATTTCATATGTTTTTATTCTACTGCGATATTCTGTGGTGTGATTATTGATTATGTTCTGAGACGAATGCCTATATATTATATAAATGAGATATAATTAATATTGCAGCTTTCGTTTCATATCTGATGGTTGGGAAGCATAATAGATGGGACTTCATTAATGAGATTAATGAAAAAAAAGAAACCTAAAGATGTTGTAGAAAGTTGTCTCGAAAACTAGTAGCTCAAGTTGTTGCTTTGCATAGCGATATTCCTCGTAGAATATCCAGCACCTTATTCGATAAGGAAAGTGCCGAGAACCCTTCACCGGGAGTGACCTCTTTAGAGAAACTAGAAGATGCTACAAACTCGGTTTGTCTTTTGATTGTTTTTATAGTTTTTTCTTTGCATAGTGGTATTTGTGAAATATCCTGCACCTTATTCGATAAGGAAAGAGCCGAGATCCCTTCACCGGGAGTGACCTCTTTAGAAAACTAGTAAAAGCCTCAATAACACTCATTTTCAAAATCACTCAATTCTACGACGATATCAAGTTTATTACGCAAAGGCTTTTCATAAAAACCTGTCGTAGCCCTCCGTCATTTCAGATAAGTACTTTATAGTATTCGTGCTACATTTGTTGGCATGCGTTAAGGCGTAGTGTGCGGTAGCTATTTATGCTTATTTGTTACAGCAATATGATGCGATTGAGTTAGGGTAGTCGTGCGACTTTGTTGGCCTGCGTCAAGGGTCATGCGGATGGGTTTAATTCAATCGGGAAATGTACGGGTTGAACTTGACTAGAAGACTATGGTTTGTTGGTCCGCGTCAAGGTCATAGGACGCTAGGGGCAAAATTTTATCGGGAATTTCAAGTGTTGAAATTTGCAATGAGATTGCATACCTTCTATGAGATAGTTGGATCCCAATACCCACTGTGAGTAAGAGTTACTCCTGAGAGAGTTTTACACATTTCAATTAGCCGATCAAGTAGGTGTCTAGAAAGGTGTCAATGGGGTTATGCCTCTGGGAAAACGAGGTTTGTTTTAATTAGGTCCGTGCGAAAGCACGGGGAACCTCCCTCAAAGTACCGGCACTGGCCTGACTGAAAGATTGAGATAATTGTAGGGTGTAATTAATCCCGGCTGGTCTTTCCTTTTAGCGTTTGAAGGAAGATTTGACTAAAACAATGGGAGCCATCCTGATTAGATATATTAATAACCAATCTAATCTTGCAAGAGTATACGCTGAGTGTTTTCTTCTCCCTCTCTCCAGGTAGCGACCATGTCACCCTTTAATCAAGATAATAATATGGATGTATTGACCAAACCTGCTTGTTATACTGAGCTAGAAGAACGTTGGCCCCGCTCCAACTTATAAATGTTATAAGACCGAGCAGGAAACAGGGGATTACCAGAATTCCCGTGCCGCCCAAACGAAGAAAGTGCATGTTGATAATCATCTTCGGGTGTGTTCATTACCGAGAACTGTTTCTTTGTATCCTTTACGTCCTGGGTATGAGATACCGGATCAGGATCCCACATATGTAATCTATTACACGGGCTACAGATAGGTAGAGAACTGAGAATGGGTGATAAGTTTCAAGAGTTGAAAACGGTGCAAGTGTTGCAGCCAAGTTTGTTGGCAGTTATCACCCTGTTTTACCAAATACATTGATTCTGAACGAAAGTTATTAGATACCGAACCTGATATACAATATCATATCAGTCTCTTTATTTAGTAAAGAAGGATATAATTTTGTATTGTTGGATAATGTTTTGAACATTTCCTATATCAAATGTTGATCGGTTCAGCCACGTTATCTAAAAATATATATATTCTAAGTCAAATTACAGTTCTTAATGTATAGAACACACACAAGGGGAAGAGTTTAGAAATGAACAAATTCTTCTTGAGGCATTGTAGACTAGGTCATATCAATGCGATCCGACTAGCTATGTTACATAGAGATACACATTTAAATCTGTTTGAATTTACATCTTGTGAAACTTGCTAGTTATGTCACAAAGATAAGATGACCATAGCTTCGTTTATTGGAAGCAGAGAAAGAGTTGGTGAACTCTTGGGATTGATACATGATGATGTATGTAAGTCCCCTGTCTACACATGCCAGGACTGGTTCTTTGTACTTCATTACATTCACTGATGATCTCTCAAGATTCGGACATATGTTCCTGTTGAAACATAAGTCTGAGCCTTTTGAGATATTCAAAGAATATAAGTTAGAAGTAGATAACCAAAAATAGGTATAAGTATTATGTCCTTTCATGTAATCAGGGAGGAGAATAGTTAAGCATGGAATTCCTGGATTATTTTAAAGGAGAATGAGATTCTCTCAGCATTACTCCTCCGTATACACCACAGTATGTAGGTGTATCGGGGCGGAGCAATAACACCCTATGTGATATGGTGTGCTCTATGATGAGTACTGCTGAGATACCTATTTCCTATTGGGGGTTATGCACTTGAGAAGCTGCATACCTATTGAATAGGGTTCAAATCAAATCAGGTGCCTACCACTCCATATGAGATATGGTATGGGAAGAGCCCATATCTTAAGAATGTTAAGATTTGGGGTTGTCCGGCCTATGTTTAAAAGCAAATTCCGAACAAGCTCGAGGCAAGGTCAGTTCTGTGGAAGTTTGTTGGATATCCCAAGCATTCGCAAGGGAATATCGTCTACCCCACCGAGGAACAAAAGGTTTTTTGTTTTCTCAGCATGCCACCTTTAGGAAAGGGAATTTCTTGTGAAGAAATTAGTGGTCATGAGGTAGAACTGGAAGGAGTTCCAGCTATACAAACTGCAGCTGATGATTTGGTAGAACCGGAGGATTCAATAGCTCCTGACGAACCTCAGCCTCTCCGCCGATCCAGTAGGGTTCCTCATCCACCTGAGAGACACTTCGATTTTCTCTATAACAGTGGGAGCGAGGATTGCATCATGAGATGATGACCCAACTAGTCTCGAGCAGGCCATCAGGAGTGGGGACTCTGTGAGGCTAGATGCTAAGCGATCTAAGAAGGAATCCATATACACCAACAAGTATGGACTTTGGTTTCTATATCTGAAGGGTTAAATCCCCATCAGGAGCAAGTATATCTTGAGAAGATTACTTGGTGTACATGGAAAAGTTAAGACTTTCAAAGCTAAGACTTGTTGCAAAAGGTTCTCTTCATTGACCAGATGTGGATAATGATGAAACCTTTTCTAGTCCCTATGCTTAAGTACATCCAGATCCTACCTGCCATTGCTACATACCATGACCACGATATATGGCGGTTGAGTGTCATGACTGCTTTTCTAAATAGGGATTTAGAAGAGAGCGTCTATAAATACACAACCAGAGGGCTTCGTAGACAGTGGGAGCAGCAGAAACGTGTGCAAGTTGCTTTATAGGATAAAGCAGGTATCGTGGAGTTGGAACATCTGTTTTGATGTGGTAGTCAAAGAGCTTGACTTCATCAAAATGGTAGATGAACCTTGTATCAAAAAGGTAGTAGGGAGTATGATGGTGATCCTCGTATTGTACGTGGATGACATACTCTTGATAGGAAAGGAGTTTCCTATGTTACACTCGGTCAATCTCCTCTTATCACAAGGATTCTCCATATAGGATCAACGTGATACCTCCTAAACCTGGGTTTTGGATCTATGAGATAGATCTAAGTGGATGTTAGGATTCTCACTAGGTGTAGTGAGATGGTATCAATCGATCCTGGGGAGAATCACTGGATAGCTTCCAGGGTGGTAAGATCGACTGAATGTCAGTCACAGGCATTGTCTTTACCCTCAGTGGATGGACGGTATGTTGGAAGAGTTCCAAGCTAGATGCCGTGGCAAACTAGACGATAATGGCTGGATACATTGCTACCAAGGATCCTACCAAAGAGGCAGTCTGGATATATATAAGTTCATGAGATGAACTTCATTCCTACCATTGTATGACAATGGAGTTGTGGGTTAGGCCTAGGAACCCCCGTCCCATCGGAGATCCAGACATATTCTTAGGCAGTATCACCTGATCATGAAGATGGTCGATCTCCAGGGAGATCGAGATTAAGAGAGTACACACAGAGGACAACAGCGCGGATCCACTCACAAAGGCCAATTTCCCAGTAGAGACTTTCATGGGATGGTTGAGTATGAGATACTTCAACCACTGCTGATTGTTGGGTATGAGATACTACAACAGATGGTCCTAGTGTAAGTTGGAGATTGTTAGTGATATGTATGCCCCAGAGGCCATTACTGTACACACGATGCATATTGTAGTGGATACTTGGACATATATATGGAGGACTTTCTTGCCCGACATGATAGTATGCTATCTGGTTGCTCTTTATTTTAACGTGTACACTGATTGTCTCTATGTTACATATTGATAAAGCCCTTAGGATGAGTACTTGACTACCAGGACTATGATGCAGATCATACTAGTGGGGACAGTGTAGTCGCTAAGTACATCCTTCAAATGTTCCTAGTCGTAGGTGTATCGAGAAAGGGTATCGATATACCAGAGTAGACTAGCGTATAGCTTCTCGACCCATGTAGATGGGCGATGGATGATCCCATATCTATTGGTGTTTGACATCAGAGATAGTATACGGGTGCTCAGTGGAGACTGGGTACACTGGACGGACTCGCCGAGAACTCCCAGATGGTATTATACCTAACGTCAGATGGCAGTTCTCTGGTGATACTGGTACAGGTTAATCGGTAGACCCGAGATCGTCATAGAGTCTTATGTGATTCCCACCGTGCTTTGATTTCCACCTTACCACGTTCAAGAGAATGCGCAAAACGGTGGCTTTTGGGTACAGTCCCGAGTCACATGGAGGCAATGAGCGATAGGAGGGGTTTTCGTCTCTCCCGGTATTGGGGGTTGATGTTGCGCTGTGCTTGATTGGCTGTAACAGGAAGTCCTTAGCCAAGGCTGCTTTAGAGATATACTGGTAAGTGTTATTAATAGTTTCTCGACCCGTTATGGGCCTTATATCGGTACGAATTATCGATTTACTGGGGTCTGGCGTTTACCACCCCCAGACGAGATATGCGACATATCAGACGAAGAGACCGGACTGTACGGTAGTGTTACTGATTAGATTCGCAGGAGTGTGAGCAGGCTTGCTTGTTGATCTTCTGATCGCTTAATACCCGGGTGGCCGTTACGTTTAGCAGACCGCTTGCGTCTTGTGGGTGTTTGATATGATCATCACCTACTGCCGGCGTATTGACGAGTCTTTAAAGTCCTACACAGGGGTTTCCTGGCTCAAGCGAAACGAAGTAGGAGCACATATGTGATATATGCGGAACCGAGATTGATACGATATGAGATACCATATTCTATTCTCACGATATGAGATATCGGTCGGTTATATATGATATAGCCGGGTTATCGGATCAAGTGTTGATTCGATAAGTTGATTCATATGATATTAGTCGGTTATAGATGATATAGCCGGATTATTAAATCAAGAGTTGATTTAATAATTTAATGTATAATTATATATTTGATATATTACATTATATTATCTAGTATTATCTCACTTATGATTTCTTTTCTCATTTTGGATACATTGATTTATATGTGATATATGTTGAATGTATCATGCTAGGTTACAAATGCAACAAGGGTTAATGAGGGTTAAACCATGCTAGAGTTAAGATTAGGGTTTATATTTATCATTAAGTAATTCAAAAATTGTTGAATTAGTCATGGTTGATATTTGTTGAAAGCTTGTAAAAGCTTCATGGCATCTTTGACTTTGTTCACTCTCTTTGTCTTGCTTAAGATATTTCTTGACCTAACCTTTAACCATAGCTTATGGTTAACTCTCTATAAGGGTTAAGCATGACATGCTTAACCCTTGGTTGCATTTCTAACTTCAACAATAATTCATTGGATGAGTTAGTTCTTTCTTCTTCTTCTTCCTCAAAGCTTTCTAGCTTCAATGGAGGTATGAGAAAAAGTGTGAGAAAATCAAATCTAAAATGAGCCCGCTTCCTACTTCATCATCCTCTACTACTTGCCATTTAGTATAGAGTGTTTGCTTCAGTAATTCCATGGTTAGTGAAGAGATAGCTTGGGTTAGTGTCTCCCCGACGTAGATCATCTTCGGCCTCGAAGTCTTCGAAGCAAGCATGTTCGTTTCTTCATTTGAGCCTCTCTATAGTCCGGAGTTCACGATCGCAGCGAAAGGGACTACTACACCGAGCCATTGAAGTGAAGGACGGGTCTACAAAGGTTGTATTCCTTACTCACTTAGATTTGCAAAGTGTTTTCTTTTATATTCCGTCGATTTCTAGTATACGATTCTTTGTTAGGGTTAGCTAGAATGGCAAATTTTTGAATTTGGCATGGGCGATGCTTCCCGAAACCTTGCTGCCGTCCTAGGTAACCCTGCAAAATTAGCCGTTGTTTGTGTTTATTGTTTAATAAACGTTTCTAATTTCCGTTCGAGTGCATAGGTTTTATCGGTACCAGCCATTGAAATATTATTATAAGGAGCAAACTTGTTGGTCGGATTTTGAAGAGATTGCAGTTGAAAGGGTTACTGAAGTTAGTGTGGTGGCTGTTGCTGTGGAGGAAGCCTTTGATAGTTATTTTGGCATGGCAACTGATTTTGATTTTGAGATTTGTTTTGGTTCCAAGCAAAATTAGGATGATTCCTCTACCTCTGATTTTATGTGGATGAATAGGGGTCATTTCTAGATTGTTGCTGAAAAGCAGCATTGGTTTGTTCATGACCTTGAGATGGAGGATTCAAAGGACATTCTTCCATTAAATGTGATGGGTCAAAACAGCAACCACATACAGTTTTGGGGAGTGTAACTTGATTTAGGGAGGTTGAAGAGACTTTGTTTTCGATAGTTTCGAATTTCTTTTGCATCGCGGCCATTTCGGCTTTCACTGCGATGGAAACATCGAGCCGAAGGATACCTACCCTAGATGAAGACGATTTTGGTCTAGTGCTCTCCCATTGTGAGGTTTGTTCGGCGAGATCCTCCAGAAATTGTCAAGCTTCGCCATCGTCTTTTGACACGAAATGGTATTGACAAATGGTTTCAAGCATTTGTTTCGCGGCGGGATTAACACCCTCATATAAAATTCGGCAAAGTTGCCATCTATCAATTCCGTGATGGGGGTATTGTATAAGAAGATCCTTAAACCGTTCAAAGCATTTCAAGAATGGTTCGTTGGGAAGTTGGGTAAACTGGTTAATCTCGCTTCGAACACGGGCGGTTTTGTGATTAGGATAACATTTCTTAAGAAATGCTATAACGAATTCATCCCACTAAGCGATAGAATGTGCGGCAGTGCTATAAAGCAATTTTTCTGCTAGGTCGCACAAGATAAAAGGGAGAAGACATACGTTCTCGAATTTTGTTTTGAAAGTTGGGTTGTGTTCATCATTGCACATACGTTCTCGAATTTGGTTATGAAAACGTATGCGTCTTCAGATTCAAGCCCATGGAATTTGGGCAACAAGTTGATGAAGTGGTGTTTTATTTCAAAATTACCCCCATTGGCTGGTGGAAGAGATAAACAAGTAGGAAGGGATCCACGTATGGGGTAGCATCTTTCTTGGAGAGAGATGCGCGGTGGATTCTGCGCACCTACGGGTGGTGTCAGGGAGGTATCATTAAGTCCCGATGGAGATCCGTTCATTTTGGGAGTGGTGGGTGGAGGGGAAATAGAAGATGAACAAGTACCGACTTCGGAGTCGATAGAAAAAGCGCTGACAAGACGGGCACTAGAATCCCGTGTCTAGCCGATCATGCACTAAGCGGGTTTAGTGCACGTGGCAGCATGTGATATGTGAGAATTCTTTTTAAGAAGGTGTTTTTTGAAAAAGTGTCGGACGTGAGGATTGACTCAACAAATCACGAAATGCACAATCAATCCCTAGAACTAGGGTCACCTTGGTCAAGTCACTAGACCGCTCCTAGACTTCCAAAGGACAAGTCGCAGGATCAATCCTCTACCACCTCTTTATCACTCTTGTGGCCAGGTAAGTGGGAGGTATCCGCTATACGAACAACCGAAATAGCCGGCCTAATTAAGTAACCACTTTCCTTAGTCACACTTGCCTAGACACCACAAGAGAAATGCGGATAAGCGATAGATTACCCACACTACTAGAAATAAGGGTTGCCCCTACGGATTTACCCATAGGGGCAACCCACTGCCCCTACGGATATATCCGTAGGGGCAAAAAATTCATCTGTAGGTCTAAACGCCGTAGGTGCAAGTTGAAGCCCTGCACTTGCCCCTACGGTCAAAAACTTGCCCCTACGGAGTTCTGTGTAGGTACATTTGCACCTACGGATTAGGGCGTAGGGGAAAAAAAGTTATTTTATTTACGGTTATTTTAATTATATTAACTGTACCTACGGATTTATCCGTAGGTCCAAGAAGTATCCCCTACGGATATATGCGTAGGTATATATCCGTAGGGGCAAAATATCAGGAATCCTGATATTATGCCTCTACGGATATATCCGTAGGGGTCTTTGTTTGTCCCTACGGATATATCCGTAGGGACAAACCCAATCTCCCTGACACTGAGATCAGGGGGGAAATATGAGTTACTGCTGATATTTTGCCCCTACGGCTTAATCCGTAGGGGCAACATGTGTACCTACGGATTAATCCGTAGGTTCACATTATCTTCTTTTTTTTTTAAAAAGGGGCTGCCTTATTTTTTCTCGCCCTGTGCACAATAATATATATATCAATAAAATATAAAATTAATCATCACACAACACATATCGCAGTATTTATAATCACATCTCATGCATATAATATACAAAAGAAACCCAAATACTGAATATGATATAAATATAAACCAATATCAATATCAATATCAATATCATTTCAAAATGTAGTACAATATGTATGATATAAATAAATACATGATTCAAAAAATAAGAACCAAAAAGCTACCCTAGCTCGGTCCAGCTCCACCTCTGAATAACGATAGAATAACGTGCGCCTGCTCCTCGGTCAATAAACTTTGCAATTCGGCGCGAGCGGGGGTCTGAGCATCCAGTGGAGCTGGCGATGTGGTCTGCGCAGCCGCCGTCAAGGGAGTCGCTTGCGGAGCCACGGCTGCGAGAGTCTGAGCGCGCGCTGGAGCTATAGGAGCTGTCTGCGGAACCGCAGCCGATGTAGTGGCTTGCGGAACCGCAGCAGAAGGAGATGCATGACATGTACCCTGTCGCGTCTGGACCTAACGTGTGTAAGAAGCGTGTAAGAACTGTGTATTACTTGAATTCGCACCATTATCAAGTTATTTCGAAATCCCATTTGGATATCTAGTTTGGATAACCGTTGTTTATTTTAATTACATATGTATGTATGATTAATCAAACCTAACTCTAAAACCAAATAAGCTCAAGCTACGTACTAATTATGGATATGTTGATGAAAGGTTTACCTAGCACCTCATGAAGGGTTTGGAAGCATCACATGAACCAAAGATTGAATTTTTAGGGTGCTAAGTAAACAAACATAGAATCGTTCCTAGAAAAATTAGGGTTTCAAATTTTTCACATCATCTCATGAAAGAAAAGCTAGAGTTTAGAGAGTACAACCTTTGTAGCTCCCTACGCTAGACTCCTCGGCTGCTTGGGGTTTGAAAAAGCTCCTCTTGAACTCCTCTAGGTCACCGATGATCCACCCGGAGTCCGCTTTGTCCAAGCTTACAATTTCACCCGATCAAGAGAACGAAATGAAGCAAACACTCCAAACAAGTGGGCTAGACTTGTGTAGAATGGTGTTGTGGTTCTCTTTCTCACTTCAAAATCCTAACTTGATGAGTATTATGCTCACTTGAAAAATCTAGAGAGCAATGGAAGAAAGAGGAAGAAGATGGTGGCCCTTTTTGAATAAGAGAAGATAAAACATCTAGTTGAAAAATAGAAAATATATCTTTATATATTTTTTATCTCTCATCTCAAACCATGGTTGGATCATTATTGAACTTGAGTTAAAACCCAAAAGGAAAAGTAATCCATGGTTAAATGGTGGGTGAGCATGGTTAGGTCAAGAAGAGTGTAGAAAGCTTTCATGAATTATCCTTTCCTTTTCTTTTCTTTTAAATCAAATTCAATAATAATTTATATAAATAAAACCATGGTGTGAGTCTTATATTGCCACCATTTTCTTTGTATAAGCAACCATGATAGATGATGTATGTATGTATGTATGTTTACACATCCATATGTGCATGAAACTAGAAAGGAAGAAAAACATACATGCATGCATACATCCATCCAACACAAGAAAGGATTTCTAGTGAGAAACTAATGGCTAAATGATAAATCAACACTTGATTTATCAATCCGGCCATATCACATACGACCCCACCAAAAGCAAGCCGCCCGATCAATATACGGCATCCCATACGTGCATTTTAATTGGGTCCATGCGCATATCGCATACGCGCACCACAACATTTCGCCTGGACTAGGTAACTCCTTTGTGGGACTCTGAGACTCGTCAATATGCCGGCAGTGGGTGATGATCATATCAAGCACCCCCAAGATGCAAGCGGTCAGCTAAACGTAACAGCCACCCGGGTATTGTACGATCAGAAGAGAACAAGCGAACCTTCTTCAACTCCCGTCGAGCCAACCGGCAACACTTCCCGTACAGTCCGGTCTCCTCGTCTGATATGTCGCATATCAAGTCTAGGGGTGGTAAACGTCAGACCCCAATAACCGATAAGTCGTGCCGATGTGAGGCTCATAACGGGTCGAGAAACCACTGGTAACACTTACTTGTAAATCTCCAATCAGCCCTGGTCAGGGACTTCCCTGTTACGGCCAATCGAGCACAGCGCAACATCAACCCCCAATACCGGGAGAGACGAAACCCCTCCTATCGCTCATTGCCTCCATGTGACTCGGGACTGTACCCTAAAACCACCGTTTTGCACGCCCTCAGGGACGCGGTAAGGTGGAAATCAAAGCACAGTGGGAATCACACAAGACTCTATGACGATCTCGGGTCTACAGACTAACCTGCACAAGTGTCACCTGAGAACTGCTATCTGACGTGAGGTATAATACCATCTGGGAGTTCTCGGCGAGTCCGTCCGGTGTACCCAGTCTCCACTGAGCACCTGTATACCATCTCTGATGTCAAACACCAATGGATATGGGATCATCCATCGCCCATCTCATGGGTCGAGAAGCGTATACACTAGTCTACACTGGTATATCGATGCCCCGTCTCGATACACCTACGACTAGGGACCTTGAAGGATGTACTTATGGACTACCATGTCCCCACTAGTATGATCTGCATCATAGTCCAGGTAGTCAAGTACACATCCTAAGGGCTTTACCAACATGTAACTATAAGACAGTATAAAGAGACTAGTATACATGTTAAGATAAAGAGCAACCAGATAGCATACTATCATATCGAGCAAGAAAGTCATCTCTATATATGTCCAAGCATCCAATATAATATACATCATCTGTACAATACTGGCCTCTAGGGCATACATACAACTAACAATCTCCCACTTGCACTAGGGCCAGCTGCTGTAGTATCGCATACCGAGCATCCCGAAGAGTCTCTCAAACTGTATCTGGGGAATGGCCTTCGTGAGTGGATCCGCTGTGTTATTCTTCGTGTCAGCCCTCCTGACCTCGATTTCCCGGCGATCAACTATCTCCCGGATCAGGTGATACCGCCTCAGAATATGCCTGGATCGCTGATGGGACCTGGGTTCCTTGGCCAAAGCCACCGCTCCATTGTTATCGCAATACAAAGGTATTGGATTCTCAATGGATGGAACCACACCAAGTTCAGTAATGAACTTCTTGGTACAGACAGCCTCTTTCGCAGCATCGTTGGCAGCGATGTATTCACCCTCCATCGTCGAGTCTGCCACGATTTCCTGCTTGGAACTCTTCCAGCTAACCGCCCCTCCGTAAAGGGTAAAGACAAATCCCGACTGCGACTTAGAGTCGTCCTTATCACTCTGGAAGCTCGAATCGGTAAAGGACTCCACTTGGAGTTCTCCATTACCATACACCAAGAGCATCTCCTTAGTCCTTCGTAAGTGCTTGAGAATGCTCTTCACAGCTGTCCAGTGACTCTCTCCAGGATCAGCTTGATACCTGCTCACTACACTTAGTGAGTATGCTACATCGGGTCTGGTACATAGCATCGCGTACATAATAGAGCCTACAGCCGAAGCATAGGGTATCCCTTGCATGCGAGCTCTCTCCAAATTAGTCTTGGGAGACATCTCTTTGGAGAGAGTGACTCCAGAGATCGTGGGTAAATTCCCACGCTTGGATTCTTCTATACTAAACCTCTTTAGTATGGTGTCAATGTACCTGGATTGGGACAATCCCAATATCCGTTTGGATCTATCTCTATAGATCCTAATTCCCAATATGCAGGAGGCATCACCAAGATCTTTCATTGAGAATCTTTGTGATAAGAAGAGCTTGACCGATTGCAGCATAGGAATGTAATTTCCTATCAAGAGTATGTCGTCCACGTACAATACGAGGAAGACAACCTTACTCTCTGCCACCTTTTTGTAGATACAAGGTTCATCTACGTTTTTGACGAAATCAAACTCTTTGATAACGACGTCAAAGAAGATGTTCCAACTCCGCGATGCTTGCTTTAATCCATAAATGGATTTAAGCAGCTTGCACACCTTCCCGCTGCTCCCACTATCTACGAAGCCCTCTGGCTGAGTCATGTACACGCACACTTCTAAATCACCGTTTAGAAAGGCGGTCTTAATATCCATTTGCCAGATTTCGTAGTCATGATATGCAGCGATGGCAAGCATGATCCGGATGGATTTAAGCATAGCTACTGGAGAAAAGGTTTCGTCATAGTCCACACCTGGTGTTTGACGAAAACCCTTTGCAACAAGTCTAGCTTTGAAAGTCTCCGCTTTTCCATCTACACCAAGTTTTTTCTTGAAGATCCACTTGCTCCCAATGGGTTTTACCCCTTCAGGAGCAACTTCCAAAGTCCATACTTTATTGGTGTACATGGATTCCATCTCGGACCGCATTGCATCCAGCCATTTCACTGAGTCTCTACTCGTGATGGCCTGCTCGAAACTAGTTGGGTCATCATCCTCCATGATGCAATCCTCGCTCCCACCGTCAATGAGAAAACCGTAGTATCTCTCAGGTGGACGAGAAACCCTGCTAGATCGGCGGAGAGGCTGGGGTTCGTCGGGTACTACTGAATCCTCTGGTTCTACCAAGTCTTCTGTTATAGTTTGTGTCGCTGGAACCTCTTCCAGTTCTACCTCAATGCCACTTGTCTGTTTCATAAGAAAACCTTTTTCTAAGAAAGTGGCATGTCGAGAAATAAACACCTTTTGTTCCTCGGGGTGGTAGAAGATATACCTTTGTGAATTTTTGGGATATCCTATAAACTTACATAAGACCGATCTTGCCTCGAGTTTGTCCGGATTTTGTCTTTTGACATAGGCTGGACAACCCCATATCTTAATGTAATTAAGATGTGTTCTCTTCCCTTTCCATATCTCATATAGAGTGGTAGGCACTGATTTGGTAGGAACTCTATTCAATAGGTCCATGGCTATCTTAAGCGCATATCCCCAAAAGGAAATAGGTAACTCAGCTGTACTCATCATTGAGCGCACCATATCTAATAGGGTGCGGTTTCTCCGTTCCGATACACCGTTGTGCTGTGGTGTATAAGGAGGAGTGAGCTGAGAGAGAATCCCATTCTCTTTTAAATAATCCAGAAAATCATTGCTCAAGTATTCTCCTCCTCGATCAGATCGAAGGATCTTAATACTTTTGCCCGTTTGGTTCTCTACTTCTTGCTTATATTCTCTGAATTTCTCAAAAGCTTCTGATTTGTGTTTCATCAGGAACACATATCCGAATCTAGAGAGATCGTCAGTGAATGTAATGAAGTAGGAAGAACCATCCCTGGCATGTGTAGACATGGGACCGCATACATCACTATGTATTAGTCCTAAGAGTTCGGTAACTCTTTCTCCGTGTCCCGTAAACGGAGTTTTGGTCATCTTGCCTTTGAGACATGACTGGCAAGTGTCATAAGATGAAAATTCAAACGGATTCAAATATCCATCCTTATGCAACTTAGCTAGTCGTGTCGCATTGATGTGACCAAGTCTACAATGCCACAAGAAGGATTCGTTCATTTCTGAACTTTTCCTCTTGTGTGTGTTTTGTATATTGAGAACTGTATTTTGATTTAGAATGATTATGCCATTATGTAACGAGCCTGATGCAATCAACTTTTGATCTAGGAATATGTTCATAACATTATTCTTTACTACAAAATTATATCCTTCTTTACTTAATAAAGAAACTAATATAATGTTGCACATCATGTTTGGTATATAATAGCATTCATTTAGAATCGGTGTATTACCACTTGGTAATACTAGGTGATATTCGCCAACTGCTTTGGCTGCAACATTTGCCCCATTCCCTACTTGAACGGAATGATCATCTTTTCCCAGTTCTCTACCTTTTCGTAGCCCATGTAACTGCTTACATTTGTGGGATTCTGATCCGGTATCTAATACCCAGGACGTAGGGTGAACTGAGAAATAGTTCTCAATAACTAACACACCTGAAGAAGATGCATCAACATGCATGTTCTTTTGGGCGGCTTGAGAATCTAGATATTCTTCTATTCCCTGTTCAGTCTTATAACTCTTATAAGAAAGAACGGGTCCAACGTTCCCCTGCACAGTATAACATGCGGGTTCGGTCAATACATCCATATTATTATCTTGATTAAGGCATGACATGGTCGCTACCTGGAGAGAGAGAGAAGAAAAACACTTTAGCGTATGCTCTTGCAAGATCAGATTGGTTATTATCTTATCTAATCAGGATGGCTCACACTGTTTTTATCAAATCTTCCTTCAAACCCTAAAAGGAAAGACTAGCCGGGATTAATTACACCTTACAACTTCGCCGATCTTTTAGCCAGGCCAGTGTCGGTACTTTGAGGGAGGTTCCCCGTGCTTTCGCACGGACCTAATTAAAGTAAACCTCGTTTTCCCAGAGGCATAACCCCGTTGACACCTTTCTAGACACCTACTTGATCGGCTAATTGTCCTGTGTAAAACTCTCCCAGGAGTAACAATTACTCGCAGTGGGTATCGGGATCCAACTATCTCATAAAAGGTATGCAATCTCATTGCAAATCTCAACACTTGAAATTCCCGATAATATTTTGCCCCTAGCGTGCTATGACCTTGACGCATGCCAAACAACCCATAGTCCGCTAGTCAAGTTCAACCCGTACAATTCGTGATTGAATTAAACCCACCCGTACGACCCTTGACCCATGCCAAACAACGCCGTATGAATACCTTAATCCAATCGCATCTCATGCTACAGATAAGTAATAATCAGCTACCGTACACTACGCCTTGACGCATACCAAACAACCTCAGCACGAATACTAAATATTACTTATCTGAATTGATGGAAGGCTACGCAGGTTTTTCTGAAAAACCATAAGCGTAATGAACTTGATATCGTGGTAGAATCAAGTGAAGTTTTGAAATGGAGTGATTCTGAGGCTTTTTATTAGTTTTGCTAAAGAGGTCACTCCCGGTGAAGGGATCTCGGCTCTTTCCTCATCGAATAAGGTGCAGGACATATCATATATATCACTATGCAAAGCGAAGCTCCAAAAGCAGTCAAAAGTCAAACCGAGCCTTGTAGCATCTGCCAGTCTTGCTAAAGAGGTCACTCCCGGTGAAGGGATCTCGGCTCTTTCCTTATCGAATAAGGTGCGGGATATATCATATATATCACCGTGCAAAGCGAAACTGTAGCTACCCTTTTATTTTAAAATTTGATTCTACAATATCTTTTAGGTTTCTTTTCTTTCATTAATTACATTAATGAAGTCCCATCATTTAAGTCACCTAAACATCACAGATAAATACGACGTACACTTATGCCATCCGCATTTGCCTCGATGTCCCCTCGTGCACCGTTAGGTTAGGTAACTAACGGCAGAGCAGGGCAGGGCTAGCGCGGGTGTAAAACATAAGTAACGCCTATATAATATATCATATATACTATATACTGTATCCATCACAGAACATATCTAATGATCACATCACAGATATCGCAGCAGAAACATAGATATAATGTGGGATATACTAGGACGTCCGTATTTAGTATTTAGCCAACAATAGAAAATACGGATTCCACAGTCGCGATGAATAGCCAAGCCCACACCCTGGACCCCTACGAGAGCGGCAAGCGACCCTACAAATTCTGGAGTTTAGGAGACCCGGTCTCGACTTCTCGAAATGGCCTCCCACTGAACCCCAGAACCCGGTCACCTGTGCTCCCCTCCTTGGGTCCATCCTAATGCGGAATAGTAAATAATATACAACATAGGCGGCATCGACCTCAACCTGGAAGTGCCCCAAATAAAAGAATATTACATTACATTTGAATTTACATGAATGAAAATATAAAACTCTCATCTCACATAAAACCCCCCGGCTATTCAATCGCGACAATCCTGCACATCATATCTCAGCAACACATAATATCTCATATATCATCAACGTAAGTAAGTATGCGTACCCCAATTGTCGTTGATGTATAGCAACGAAACCGGCGATATCGACATACTACACTTACGGTCACAGAAAAGAAAGTGTAAAACTGCAATATTTGGAATCCATATCCTCTTTAGACATCGTAAATGCGAAATATCACATACTTCGTATTTCATGTCCAACTATATGAATTCCAGATATTGCATCACATTTCAGATAAATAGACGGTATTAAAGTTTTCGAACGAACGATCAAATACCCAAGATTCGCTAAAGCTCAACACTTGAGCGGAGTTCAAAAAACCCGGAGTGTGATACAGTGGTAGTGGTCCAGCCGTAAAAGGGTCAAGCCAACGCCTCACATGTGGCACGCCGTACTGCCCCAAACCCTAAGGTTCAAAGGGCAGTTCAAGACGGTCACATAATCGAGTTAAGGTTTGTTATCTTCTAGAGGGTCCACCACAAACAAACTTGCACGTATTTCCGAAAGATTTTAAACCCTGTGAAAAGTGAGCAAACGATACTCGTTCAAACACTTCAATACATTCTAATTTATCCGGAAAAGTCACGAAATCAAAATTCCGATCGAATCGACGAGTCCAAAACCATCTCCAGAATTTACAGAACTAAATTCAGATTAAAAATACTCCAAAAAAATAAACAAGCAGAGTCATGAGTTACTGTACAAAAACCAGACCATGATTCAACAGAACAGCCGCGGAACCGCGGCCTAAGCAGGCTATTGCCGCGGTTCCGCGCTCAGATTTACTGTTCATGTTCTCGTTTTTCACAGTAACTCTTATATTTACCTGCTGAAGTTTTTGCATATTTTTAATTCTGAAAATAACCAGATTTTAAAAAATGTCCAGAGAGCATTCTAAAAGGCCGTATTTCGGTTCGATCGGAGTTTTAACTTCGTAAAATTGTCGCCTAATGTTCTAGGTCGGCTCTGATACTAATGAAAGGTTTACCTAGCACCTCATGAAGGGTTTGGAAGCATCATATGAACCAAAGATTGAATTTTTAGGGTGCTAAGTAAACGAACATAGAATCGTTCCTAGAAAAATTAGGGTTTCAAATTTTTCGCATCATCTCATGAAAGAAAAGCTAGGGTTTAGAGAGTACAACCTTTGTAGCTCCCTACGCTAGACTCCTCGGTTGCTTGGGGTTTGAAAAAGCTCCGCTTGAACTCCTCTAGGTCACCGATGATCCACCCGGAGTCCGCTTTGTCCAAGCTTACAACTTCACCTGATCAAGAGAACGAAATGAAGCTAACACTCCAAACAAGTGGGCTAGACTTGTGTAGAATGGTGTTGTAGTTCTCTTTCTCACTTCAAAATCCTAACTTGATGAGTATTATGCTCACTTGAAAAATCTAGAGAGCAATGGAAGAAAGAGGAAGAAGATGGTGGCCCTTTTTGAATAAGAGAAGAAAAAACATCTAGTTGAAAAATAGAAAATATATCTTTATATATTTTTTATCTCTCATCTCAAACCATGGTTGGATCATTATTGAACTTGAGTTAAAACCCAAAAGGAAAAGTAATCCATGGTTAAATGGTGGGTGAGCATGGTTAGGTCAAGAAGAGTGTAGAAAGCTTCCATGAATTATCCTTTCCTTTTCTTTTAAATCAAATTCAATAATAATTTATATAAATAAAACCATGGTGTGAGTCTTATATTGCCACCATTTTCTTTGTATAAGCAACCATGATAGATGATGTATGTATGTATGTATGTTTACACATCCATATGTGTATGAAACTAGAAAGGAAGAAAAACATACATGCGTGCATACATCCATCCAACACAAGAAAGGATTTCTAGTGAGAAACTAATGGTTAAATGATAAATCAACACTTGATTTATCAATCCGGCCATATCACATACGACCCCACCAAAAGCAAGCCGCCCGATCAATATACGGCATCCCATACGCGCATTTTAATCGGGTCCATGCGCATATCGCATACGCGCACCACAACATTTCGCCTGGACTAGGTAACTCCTTTGTGGAACTCTGAGACTCGTCAATACGCCGGCAGTGGGTGATGAGCATCTTAAGCACCCCCAAGCCGCAAGCCGTCAGCTAAACATAACGGCCACCCGGGTATTGTACGATCAGAAGAGAACAAGCGAACCTGCTTCAACTCCCGTCGAGCCAACCGGCAACACTTCCCGTACAGTCCGGTCTTCTCGTCTGATATGTCGCATATCAAGTCTAGGGGTGGTAAACGTCATACCCCAATAACCGATAAGTCGTGCCGATGTGAGGCTCATAACGGGTTGAGAAACTACTGGTAACACTTACTAGTAAATCTCCAATCAGCCCTGGCCAGGGACTTCCCTGTTACGGCCAATCGAGCACAGCGCAACATCAACCCCCAATACCGGGAGAGACGAAACCCCTCCTATCGCTCATTGCCTCCATGTGACTCGGGACTGTACCCCAAAACCACCGTTTTGCACGCCCTTATGGACGCGGTAAGGTGGAAATCAAAGCACAGTGGAAATCATACAAGACTCTATGACGATCTCGGGTCTACAGACTAACCTGCACAAGTGTCACCTGAGAACTGCCATCTGACGTGAGATATATTACCATCTGGGAGTTCTCGGCGAGTCCGTCCGGTGTACCCAGTCTCCACTGAGCACCCGTATACCATCTCTGATGTCAAACACCAATGGATATGGGATCATCTATCGCCCATCTCATGGGTCGAGAAACGTATACGCTAGTCTACACTGGTATATCGATGCCCCGTCTCGATACACCTACGACTAGGGACCTTGAAGGATGTACTTATGGACTACCATGTCCCCACTAGTATGATCTGCATCATAGTCCAGGTAGTCAAGTACACATCCTAAGGGCTTTACCAACATGTAACTATAAGACAGTATAAAGAGACTAGTATACATGTTAAGATAAAGAGCAACCAGATAGCATACTATCATATCGAGCAAGAAAGTCATCTCTATATATGTCCAAGCATCCAATATAATATACATCATCTGTACAATACTGGCCTCTAGGGCATACATACAACTAATAGTTGATATATATAATATGACATGATATTTTACTATAAAGTAGTATACATACCAGCATCTCCTTCAACTCCTCAACGGTGGCCCTCAAGCTCACCAGTTCCTGCTGGACACGTCGCTCACTGGAGACGGAGGAAGTAACCGCCGAGATGTAGTCCAACCTCATATGGGCCATGCTAGGGCCCAGTCCCCGGCCTCTCTCCCAACCTCCATGGTGCCCTCCGTGTGCGGCGTCCAGAACTGGGGTCAGCAGCCTCGGATCGTTCTGTCCGGTAAAATCGATCCCCGAGGCCTCGGCCTGCTCAACCACCCGCTCCTATACCCACATTAAGCAGTAAAGTATAAGTATAAAATTTAAACTTGAAGCTTCCAAAACTAAAATTTCAAATATGGGTAGAATAAATATTTAACACTTACGCAATACTCCTGGGTAGCGACGTCGGGATATCGAAGCTCGCCCGTGGCGGGATCTGTCGAGGTGCCGTGGACGGCAAGATATGTGGACATCACGTTAGGTGTACCACCTTGCGCCACGGTCCGAGCTGTCTGCAATATTAGAAAATAACTCTTAACATTAGAAATATTAGAAAATAACTCTTAATATTGCAGAATTTCAGAAAGGTCGGTCTATTGTAATTTACCGATAACTCCATGGCTCGAGTAATATTCCTCGAGCCACCTGTATAAGTGGGGCAATCCCTCTTCGCCGACTTCCTGTTCTCTGTATTCTGAGCGGCCTGTTTCTGCACAACGCATTAACATTTAGTTTTCCAATTAAGGAACACAAAGAAATAAATTATATCATAAACAGTGAATTACATTTAAAATACATACCTGTTTGCGTTGGGAGTCGAAATAATCACACAATAGAGGCCATGTCTCTACGTCGACTCTCGCAAACGCCGGAGTAGATAGGAGGGCCGCTCTCTCTGCCTCGGGGGTCGCCATCCACAGGGAGTAGCAGTCGGCCTTCAGCTCATTCCTGTTGTATCGGACCTTGGTCTGCATGTTCTTCATCAGGCCATTGTACAGAGCATGAAGGTCGAGCACCCTCCCAGGGTGATCAGGGTTGGGTACAAGCTGAAAATCGTAATCCGAATGAAAATACAAAAATAACATTGTTATTAGATTGCAAGTGTTAATAATAAATATATTGGATAAGTCAAATGAAAATAGGCCGTTGATACGTACCCGAGCCTGATCAAAGAAGAGGGCGAATGAGCGCCGGTGCTGCTCGCCCCACTCAACGTGAAGTGGATAGTTCTTCACGAGCGGGCTCTCATCCCCCATATACCGGCCGAACCTCTTGGCATGAGGACCGGTATAGCGATAGTCAAGGGTAAAAAGGAGGGGGAATGGTGCCTCCCCCCTAGCTCTGTCAGGCCTCAGCCTATGGGACTGATTCGGGCCTCAAGTCCCCCTCTGGGGATAGGGAGGCCTTGCGTCTGCACGAAATATCAAGACAATCAATATTAAGAGAAAGTTGTATTAAGAAATCAAGCTTAAGCGAAAATTGAAGTGTGATATATACCTCCGGTGACTATCGCACGAGCCTGGGCCCGGGCAGCAGCACGAGCGGGATGATAGTTCCTCGGGTGAGGAACAACCGGGGTCCCGGATGCGGACGCATCCCCTCCAACTAGAAAATAAACATTGACGCTAAATTTCCATGAAGTTCATATTTATTCTATAGAGCATATGTAAAATGAATAAATATTTTATATTTATTCATACTAACCTGCAGACGATGCAGATGGTATGGAAGCGGCAGGAGTGGCCCCTGCGGAAGATGTGGACGCACCACCTATAATTAGACAATTAAAAATAGATTATATAAGTAATTGCAAAAAGAATGTGTAGATTAATAATATAACGTTCTAAATCAATATGCATGCACTATAGGATATATAAACATACCCGCAGGTGCGGTGGTGTCACCACCTACAGCTAGACAATAATAAAAATTGCTAAGTAAGAGCAAAAGGAATGTGTGTATATTTATGATATAGCATTCTAAATCAATATACATGCACTATATGATATATAAACATACCTGGAGGAGCGGGAGTGGCGTCTGTCCCAGATGTGGACGCATCACCAACAACTAGACAATCAAACATTGACAATATAAGTAATTTTGACATAAACATGCATGAATATCTGTAATATTACATTCAAAATGGATATGCGTGCAGTATACCTGGAGGTGTGGAAAAATCCACACGGAAGGAGGCATCCTAAGGGGTCTCCGATCTGAGTGCAAGACCGGCCCTCTGAAGCTCCCTACGAAGCTCTCCGGGCGGCAAAACCGCTCTGCCTCTGCCTCTGCCGCGGCTGGAGCTCCTGCCGCCCCTCGCTGCTCCCGACATCGTCATCAAATCTAGATAAACGGTTCGTGGACGCATTAGAAAATCATTAAAAGTATTGACTATATATGTATAGAGCTTAAAATGTGAAGTAATAATATAACATTACTGATAACCTTTTTCGTTTCGTGGGCGCATTATACATATCTACTTGGATTTCATCGTCGATGTCATTTCTAACCCACGTAACTTCATGATCGGTCGAAGATAACCCATCCTTCGAAACAGACGGTCAGAGCACTTTAAGCCTTCTCTCTTCTTCGTCCTCATCACTGTCCTCATATTCTAGGAAATCGTAGACATCTCTGGGTTTCCATCGGCATACAACACTCCACCCCGGATGCTTCAAACAATGTGAGTAGTATACTTGGAACGCTTGGTTCGGAAAGATAAACGGATCTTCCTGACAGTAAAATCGAAGTGTGTTCACACTGGTCAATCCATATTCATCTTTCCAAGTCCCAAGATTGCTTCTCCACCTGTCCGTATCGGTTCGCGTATTGTACCAAGTACACTGGAATATATAAAAGGGTTCTGATCGTCCGGGATAGTGGATGCCGAGTATACAATTTAAGTACCCATAATAGATCACACCGTCCGATCCTACCGTCACAATCCCACTATTCTGAGTGGTTCTAAATGTTTCTAATTCCTTAACTTCGAATTTGTATCCAAGGACACCAAATCCTTTGTAATATGCAACCTCCGTACTAGGAAATTGAGCTAAACATCTTGAATCACTTTCAAATGATGCAGACAAGTTCGGATCGTGGATCTAACAAAACAAATTTTACGACAAATACATAACGATACAAGTTTAGATTAAAACTGCTAGCAATAAAATGTTATTCGAATAACTTACATGATCTATGACCCAATCACAAAAATTATCCTGATGATATTTTTCCAATTGTTCTTCATTCCAATAAGGATGCCCCTCACGTACCTCGTTAAAATGAATTCTGTTTTCGACAAATAATGGTGACATTAATATTATATCATTTCATACACACACAAACACAGATATAACAATTAATCCAAAAAAACTTACTCTCTAATTTGTTCAAGACATGCGCAATTAAGCAAGATAAACCGGTATATCTTGTTGATAAACATAGTGTCTACCCTCTTATACTCGGCTTTACCATATGGTCCGTCTTGAATTCTTCGTGGTCGGTTAAGCCTTGTCTCAATGTTCTCGTCCAGATACCGGGAACAAAATGTGGTTGCTTCATCAAGAAGATAACCTTGTATGATAGAACCCTCTGGTCGATTTTTATTGCGTATATACTTCTTAAGAGTATAGAGCTACCTAATGAAAATATGTTGAATAAATAAATACGGGCATACAGGACAACAATAAATTTTTAAATTGCGCGAAACGAAAAATTACACGTACCTCTCGACGGAATACATCCATCGATATTGTACCGGTCCGGCTAATTTCGCCTCAGTTGCAAGATGAACCGTCAAGTGTATTATGATATTGAAGAATGACGGTGGGAAAATACGCTCAAACTTGCAAAGTATCAACGCAATAGAATTTCCTAGTTTATCCAGCGTCACAACCTCTAGTGTTTTATCACACAACTCCCTGAAAAAACAACATAGGTCGTTGATTACTAGACCAACCGAGTCGGGGAGAGAAGTCCTGAGGGCTAAGGGAAGAAGGTGCTCCAAGATAACATGGTGATCATGACTTTTCAGCCCATCGATCTTGCCCTTCACAATTTTTATTTTCTTGCTGAATGATCCTGAGAAACCTGTGGGGACTTTCAAATCATGCAACACCTGCAGGAATCTTTTCTTCTCCGGTTGTGACATATGATAAGCGGCATTGGGAAGTACAAACTTGCCCGGTTTACCCGCTACCGGTCTAGGGTGCAATTCACTTCTTATTCCCCACTCTTGTAGATCTATCCGAGCATTCATGTTGTCTTTAGATTTCCCGTCTTTATAAAGAAGCAAGTTAAGTATGTGCTCTGATACTCCCTTCTCTATATGCATGACGTCCAGACAATGACGCACTGAATTTGTAGACCAGTACGGAAGCTCGAAGAAAATGCTTAACTTGTTCCAATATGGTGGTTTGACCTGTTTCGTCGGATCCATCCCGAAGGTCACGTTATTGTAACTATCCCATTTAGCAGCCACGTCCTCTCCGGACAATGGGGATGGAGGTCCAAGAAGCTCCTGATGACCATCAAAGTGAACCGTGTCTAACCTATAGGGGTGGTCTGGAGGCAGGAAACGTCGATGGCCGCAATAACAAACCTTCCTGCTAAAATTCAAGAATTTCGATATTGTGTGTTCATGGCAATGAGGACATGCTTTGTGACCATGTACGGACCAACCTGATAGCATTCTATACGCAGGAAAGTCATTAATTGTCCACATTAAAGCCGCACGCAGTATGAAGGTTGTATTTGTGTTTGCATCATATGTCTCTACACCATCAATGAACAAAGATTTCAACTCCTCGATCAGAGGTCGGAGATAGACGTCGATATTGTTCTCCGGTGAGTTTGGTCCGTCGATAAGAAGAGGCATCATAAAGTATGATTGGTCCATAGCCAACCAAGGCGACAGATTATAAATTATCATTACAACGGGCCATGTGCTGTGACTTCCAGCCATATAGTTGAATGGGCTGAAGCCATCAGTAGCCAGTCCGAGCCGGACATTGCAAGGATCGCTACTGAATATTGCGTGCCTCCTATCAAAATCCTTCAATGCCGGTGAATCTCTTGGATGGCTCATTTTTCCATCTTCACTTGGAGGAGCACGGTGATGCCAAATCATTGCCTCGGCTGTTTTCTTGCACCTGAATAGCCTCTGTAGCCTCTGTGTTATGGGAAAGTATCGTGCTATCTTCACAGGTATATCAGGCTTCTTATCAGAATCTTTCGGCTTATACCTGGCCTCTCCACATGTTGGACACTCTTTCAAATCTGAATTCTCTTTCCGGTACAACACGCAATTTTTAGGACATGCTTGAATCTTCTCGCACTTTAGACCTAAATCAGACATCATCTTCTGGGCTTCGTACCAGCTGTCGGGCACATTATTTCCCGGAGGCATAGAATCTTTCAAGAACGAAAGAAGTATTGTGAATGACTTGTTGCTCCATCCATTTAGACACATAATCTGGAAAAGTTGGACGAACCATGAGAGGGTGGAATACTTCGCATTCTCATAAATTGGTTTCCTAGCATCATTCATGAAATTTTCATATTTATCCGCACGCGGTCCTTGACCGGAAGGAATGTCATCTTCGGTACGAATATATTCACTTAGGGCAGCCTCTACCATATCCTCCATTTCTTCTGATGGAAATAAATTATCGCCTTCTCCTTCTGCCGCATTACTGAATTCTTCTTCTTCTCCTGTCGCATTATCGTGTTCTACTTCTTCTGCAGCAGTACTGCATTCTTCTCCTTCCCCGTGATATTTCCAAGTTGTATAAAGTCTAGTAAACCCATGTTTTACAATATGAAGCTCTGCCAATTCTACCTTCTGCCAGTACTTATTGTCACATCTATCGCACGGACAGAGAATCTTCTCTATTATGATCTTATTATGTGCGAGTGCAAATTCAAGAAAAGCAGCAACTCCTGCGACAAAGTTAGGTTGCATACGTTGTTTCCAATCCACATACATCCAGTCCTTAACTCTGACGTACTCACGGGCCATGTTAGACTGTATAACATATAAATTGTAGGTTATGCTGACTATATTGAGAAATATAAGAACGAGATAGTTACTGACAAAGGAGAAAATCCGTGTATATGCTTTGTGTGTGCGTTTGTCGTTGAAAAGAATAAATTATCTCATGTATGTTAACCGATAGATGGGGACTAAGTGGCGCTTTTAGTTTCATATATGAGTATCGATGAGAATATGAAGGTTTCATATTATCATCGAGTATCGGTTTTAACTTGAACATATCGAATCACTCTCTAATTATGTGTTTGTTGTGTATTCTTGTTGTATGTGTGTGTTCCGGCTGTCGGGGGTAGGCTTCTATCCCATTAAGAATGTATAGAGCGAACACCCATCACTTGTGCTTTCAACCGTTTCGAGTAAATTTCGGCAGCACCTCCCCGCTGTTCTCCGAGTACACTGTAATAGAATAGATAATCATTTCAATGCTGTGAAACAACGCTGAAATGAACATCTAATCTAACTTTGTACACGGAGAACCAGCGGAAAGGTACCGACGAAATATCTCGAAATGGATGAAAACACAAGTGAATGAAGGCGTTTGCTTTATACATTCTTAACTTGTCCACACGGGACAAATCTATGGGTTACCATACGATTGAATATTCTCGTCGCGTAGACTATACGACGGTTGTTAGTATCGAGCTATACTGTCCGATATTTAACAACCTTCGTATAGTTCTATGTCACGACGAGCATCGCACGTATGTTAACCGATAGACGGAGACTAAGTGGCGCTTTTAGTTTCATATATGAGTATCGATGAGAATATGAAGGTTTCATATTATCATCGAGTATCGGTTTTAACTTGAACATCTCGAATCACTCTCTAATTATGGGTTTGTTGTGTATTCTTGTTGTATGTGTGTGTTCCGGCTATCGGGGGTAGGCTTCTATCCCATTAAGAATGTATAGAGCGAACACCCATCACTTGTGCTTTTAACCATTTCGAGTAAATTTCGGCAGCACCTCCCCGCTGTTCTCCGAGTACACTGTAATAGAATAGATAATCATTTCAAAGCTGTGAAACAACGTTGAAATGAACATCTAATATATCTTTGTACACGGAGAACCAGCGGAAAGGTACCGACGAAATATCTCGAAACGGATGAAAACACAAGTGAATGAAGGCGTTTGCTTTATACATTCTTAACTTGTCCACACGGGACAAATCTTTGGGTTACCATACGATTGAATTTTCTCGTCGCGTAGACTATACGACGGTTGTTAGTATCGAGCTGTACTGTCCGATATTTAACAACCTTCGTATAGTTCTATGTCACGACGAGCATCGCACGTATGTTAACCGATAGACGGGGACTAAGTGGCGCTTTTAGTTTCATATATGAGTATCGATGAGAATATGAAGGTTTCATATTATCATCGAGTATCGGTTTTAACTTGAACATCTCGAATCACTCTCTAATTATGCATTTGTTGTGTATTCTTGTTGTATGTGTGTGTTCCGGCTGTCGGGGGTAGGCTTCTATCCCATTAAGAATGTATAGAGTGAACACCCATCACTTGTGCTTTCAACCGTTTCGAGTAAATTTTGGCAGCACCTCCCCGCTGTTCTCCGAGTACACTGTAATAGAATAGATAATCATTTCAAAGCTGTGAAACAACGTTGAAATGAACATCTAATCTATCTTTGTACACAGAGAACCAGCAGAAAGGTACCGACGAAATATCTCGAAACGGATGAAAACACAAGAGAATGAAGGCGTTTGCTTTATACATTCTTAACTTGTCCACACAGGATAAATCTATGGGTAACCATACGATTGAATCTTCTCGTCGCGTAGACTATACGACGGTTGTTAGTATCGAGCTATACTGTCCGATATTTAACAACCTTCGTATAGTTCTATGTCATGACGAGTATCGCACGTATGTTAACCGATAGACGGGGACTAAGTGGCGCTTTTAGTTTCATATATGAGTATCGATGAGAATATAAAGGTTTCATATTATCATCGAGTATCGGTTTTAACTTGAACATCTTGAATCACTCTCTAATTATGCGTTTTTTGTGTATTCTTGTTGTATGTGTGTGTTCCGGCTGTCGGGGGTAGGCTTCTATCCCATTAAGAATGTATAGAGCGAACACCCATCACTTGTGCTTTCAACCGTTTCGAGTAAATTTCGGCAGCACCTCCCCGCTGTTCTCCGAGTACACTGTAATAGAATAGATAATCATTTCAATGCTGTGAAACAACGTTGAAATGAACATCTAATCTAACTTTGTACACGGAGAACCAGCGGAAAGGTACCAACGAAATATCTCGAAACGGATGAAAACACAAGTGAATGAAGGCGTTAGCTTTATACATTCTTCACTTGTCCACACGGGACAAATCTATGGGTTACCATACGGTTGAATATTCTCGTCGCGTAGACTATACAACGGTTGTTAGTATCGAGCTATACTGTCCGATATTTAACAACCTTCGTATAGTTCTATGTCACGACGAGCATCGCACGTATGTTGACCGATAGACGGGGACTAAGTGGCGCTTTTAGTTTCATATATGAGTATCGATGAGAATATGAAGGTTTCATATTATCATCGAGTATCATATATTGGTTTTAACTTGATCATCTTGAATCACTCTCTAATGATGCGTTTGTTGTGCATTCGTGTTGTATGTGTAACATGATTTTAAACTATTGAGATCAAGATTGATAGAACTGATCATCCTATATTGCAATGGCATTCATCTACCAAAAACTATTATTGCAATGGCATTCATCTATAACAATCAACAATTAAAACTACAAATATAGGATACTGATATCATAAAGCGTTATACGCAACATATGAATTCATATGACTGAAACATGCATCAAAAAACATGTTCATCCAAAAGAAAGGCCACTTTCAACAAATATAGACAAAGGATTATTATATTTACTATGAAACATATTAGAAAAATGATAGAAGTTAAATATGTTAATAACATGATGATAATCAAAGCAGTTGCGTACAGATGCTAAAACCGAATATGTGACACGATATTCTTGTAAAGATAGACATGTATTAAAAGAGGAGACGCCCATGTAAAATCCATAACTAAATCCCTATCTTGCCCTTCCTTTTCTTCAAATCAGAAATGTGTCTTTTTTTTGCAATTATATATAGCTAAAACAGAGAAGTTCCTACAATTCTAAGTATTTCCAATTACAACGGCCTATCCTCAAAATCCAGAATCTTATGAGTATCTTATGCAATTAGCAAACAAATCAAACCCAACAGTCTCCGTTTCCAAGAAAATTTGAGAATGACAAATAAAATTATTAATTAAACTGGGCTTTACCCACATTATTAGTCCAGTTTCCAACACCTTCTCAAACTAGACACATTTTCCTCTTATGATCATCATCAACATTTCAATTAACGAGCTTAATGCTAATTAGAATGGAAATTAACTTAGACCCTGAAATCCAAAACCCCAACCCCAACCCCAACAGCAACCCCTTGCCAAACCCCAACCCCAACCGCAGCCCGAGCCCCAGCCCCAGCCTTAGCCCCAACCCTAATGCTAACCGTAGCCCGAGCCCGAGCCCCAACCCCAACCACAGCCCTAGCTACAGCCCGAGCCCGAGCCCCAACCCTAGCCCAAGCCCCAGCCCCAGCCCCAGCCCGCAGCCCCAGCCCCAGCCCCAATCAAGAAGTGCTCAGGGACACACAACCCCAACCCCAACCCCAACCGGTACCCCCTGCCGAACCCCAACCCCAACCGCAACAGCAGCCCCCCAGCCCCACCCCTAACCCTAACGCTAACCTCAACCGATGCCTACCCAAACCATGAACCATAGACCTAAAACAATCAAAAATTTGTTTAATTAAGATTTTCTAACCTGTGCAGGCGGTGGCGACGATGAATCGGTGGCGACGACGAATTGGCCGTAGGTTGAAGAAGCAGGCGATGGCGACGACGAACGGAGATGAGGAAGAAGCAGGCGGCGGCGACGACGATTCGGCCGGTGCTGGCAACGACGAGAACAGCGACGACGAGAACGGCGATCGGCGGGAACGAAGGTTTGGGGATTTGGGTTCGCGCGCAACTGATAAGGGAATAAGAAATAATCAGCGTAGGGATCGATCACTTAAATCTCTATTTAGATGCCCCTACGGATATACCCGTAGGTGCTTGGTTTGCGGCTCCATAGGGGCAAACAACACTTTAAGATTTAATAATTTTTAAATAAATATGGAAGGACCGTAGGGGCAACCGTTTGGCCCTACGGAGTAATCCGAAGGGCCAAAATAAATCTGCCCCTACGAATGCTGTTATCCGTAGGGGCAACCCTCTATTTTAGTAGTGCCATGACCTTTCTCTGTCCTAATTGAGCGCGGCGATCCTTAGAGACTTGATCTAGATATTTTTTTTATTAATGTAGAGTGAAAATATGCTCGTTTTGTGATTTGTGGGGCCTAGGAAGGGTGATGAAATCCCCACCGAATCTGGATTTGAGTTATTGCCCCTTAATGTCCGGTTTAAATATGCACAAACAAACCAATATCAAAACACAAAAAAAGATTTTTGAGCGGCGATATTTGCAAAGAATCCTGCAGGAAAGATCAGATTATTAGAGCTTAGAGGAGAGAGAAAGATCTTAGAAAAATACCAGAGGATTTTGGCACCGCAGTTCCGCCAAACCACCGCGGTTTCGCCGCAAAACACACTATTCCACCGCGGTTCCGCTGCAAGGTAGTTGGATCGGTTGCCAATTTTTCTTCAGTGTCCTCCTATGCTCCTCTGGGCTATGTTGAAAGTCTATGAATCTCTGTTTCCTTGCTCCAGTTACTCCAGATCCCCTTACAAAACTCGCACAATCATCGTTAAATACACAAGATACGGTTTTGGTTCTCGATTATAATATGTTTGCTGGATTTTATAAGAAATCAACCCGAATAACAAAATAAAAATTACATCTGTTTCCCCGGCAACGGCGCCATTTGATTGATTTGCTAAAAAGTGTTTTCGTAAAGTAACCGCAATCAAGACGGTGTCGCTAGTAGCTAGCCGCGATAAGTACGGGTCATCTGCAGGGAAATGTGAACTCTTTTCTTGTTTTAGACGAGTTGATTGAAGAAGAGTGATTGTTTGTAAAGAAAAGACTTGTAGGGTTCATAGGACTTAGTAGTAATGGATGAATAATTAAAAATGACTTCTTTTATCTTTTAATAGTTTAAAACTAGATCGATAGTGATGAATGTAGATTAGGGTTTCTTGGAAGAAACTAGGGTTTCCCCATTTCTAACCCTTGTTCTTGCATTGATCTATATTCATGTCTTGCCCCTAACAAAACAAGTGTTAAAACAATCTCAAATCATGGTCGTGACTATCAATAAATTGGTAGCGCGCCCGATAAGGATATTAACATTTATTTTGCTAAAATTTATAAACATTAAAATGTATAAATGTGGTTAAAATATTTTCTCATCCATTGTTCTACCCTATCTTTCGAACCTTAGCAAGTTAGGAATTACTCGCACATGTTTAAAATAGAAGAAAGGATGAAGAAGAGTGAAAACATGATTAAGATACAGAAAGTAAATGCAAAAAGAATTAAATAACAACTAGATTTATTAATTAACTATTGCATTTACAAATACTTTGAAAGTAGTGTACAAGAACCCTAGTTGCTCTAGATCTCTTTCTTGTTGGAAATAGATGAATAGCTGATGATCACTCGGAAGCGTGGATCGCTTGGACCTCTTCTTCGATGATGACCTTTAATGTGAAGCTCTCGTTCCCTTATATAGTCACAGAAACTAGAACCCCTACATTCCATATAATAATATATGCAGATACGATCAAATCACCAAAATATCACATCCAACGGTCCTAGATCGGCCGCGGTTCCGCCGCCTATCCTACACTTTAGCCGCGGATCCGCCGTAGTTTAGTAGGATCAGGCTTTGGGATTTTTTCTGGTGTTTTGTATTGTCATGTAGAGATCCTCTAGATGTCTATAATATGAGAATAATGTTGAGTCTCTGCCGTTGCTAGATTTCATGATTTGCTTCAATATTTTGGCAGATTTGATTCCGACATCCCGATTTAACTCGGATCTCTTGGATTCCAGACCTGAGCTGATATCTGTACAATATCTCAAACCAAAGTGTTTAGTAGCATTTGTATTTTTGAGATATTATCATAACCATTTTATATGATATTAAATCTTAAGAATATTGATTAGAAATATTTGATATGATATGAATATTTTAATTACTAATATTTCATATAAATATTATATGCATATATTTTCCCTCGTTATGTTAATTCTAATGTAGAAATATATGATAATAAACTTTTTATAAATAAACCATCATATGTTCTATATTTACAATAAACACCTTTTAGTACTTAACAATAGTGGGGGAAATATTCATTCAAATGTGCAATATTTTAGACTAATCACACTGTTATACTATATTTGGGGTATTTCAAATCTTGCGACATATTTCTTTATTTTTATTGCTTTTGGGTTGCAGATAGTACAATTGATAGTTGTGTTTATTATCCGACCCGACCCGTATGTTTGAAACCCATCATGATTCAAGATTACATCAAATATTTTCTGGTACAGAGGATCCATGCAAATCTAGATTTTATAAACATATATAATATATTTTAGAATCCGCATATCTTTTAAAATACAATATAAAATAAAATAACATATTTTCTTATCTAGCCTTGCATGTCATAGTACCCTATGTCATATAGTTGCACCCATGTATCATGATTCATATCCTAATTGTTAAAACAGACTCGTTATTGATCGCTACGTAATTTACGCAGATCCGTTCTTAGGGGTATACATTTTTATTTAATGAATATCACATTATGGTATAAACTTTTACGTATATTCTCCATATTTAAAAACTAGATTTTTGAAGGGTTATAGGTATATATAACTATATATATATTTTATATATACGGTATATAACTATTATATAATATATATAATATATTAATTATATTAATATAACTAATTAAATCATATCTCTCTCTCTGTCTCCCTCTCTCTAACCTCATTCTCTCTATCCCTAATAATATATATATCATATAATATTATAATTAATATAAAACTAAACATACTCTCTTTCTCCCTTGTTCTTCCTTTCCCCCGCAAACCCAGAGCCCTAGCCACGCTCACGTCGTCGCTGTCCTGTCGCCGCCCCCTCACCATCACCGTCTCCCTCTCGACCTCACCCTCTTCTCCTCCTCACCCCTGAGATCTCCTCTTTCCTCTTCCCGATGACCTTGCACCAACTTTCCCGATGCCAACCCAACACCCCATCGCCGGAACCCTCGTCGTCGGGAAAACCCATCACCACCATCACTACCGACCTCCTCTTCACCTCCTCGCTTCCTTAGCACCCAAGAACACCATATACCACCACCACCGACCCCCATCACCGACCCCCATCACCGGCAATCCCCGATCACCAGAACCCACACTCTCGCCACCTCGCCGTCGACCTCGCCACCGTCACCTCGCCACCGTCACCTCGCCACCCTCTCCTCTGTGTTCGCCAACCCCATAACCAGCAACAACAACCACCACTTCTTTCTCTTCTTTTTCTTCTTTCTTGTTCTTTTCTTTTCTTGATCTCCAGCCGTCTAGCCGGAGTTGCGCTCATCGCTGATGATCCAGACGACCCAGCCACCATCGTCATCTAGTCATGTGACTACGTCACATCACTGCTCAGCCAGGTCAAGTCCTGCGCACGTAAGTTCTGCATCGCGACGTTATTTCAACGTCGGAACGTGGCATCCGTATCTCGACGTGAGATCCAATCAGGTAAGTTCTAAACTTGCAACATACTATTTTGATTGTATCGATATTTACATGCTTAACTATAGTACATAAGTTTTGATATTTAGTAAGTAGTACAGTTTTATAGCATCTGTTTGTACCGTACTGATAATAGTTTATCTAGTTGCATGCCGAAACATCACAATGTTATTATACTACTATAACAGCTCAATATGATTATCTAGATTGCATTATATATGGTAATGGACGTATAACGGTTATTACAGATAGATACATATGCATCCTGGCATTAATTGTGTTTCGATATTGATTATAGTTTTACATTAGTATCTATTTTGGTTAATATATAGTACATTACATGTTCATGGCCACTACCAGACTTGTTACTTGGATCTTATTGCTAATGGCAACAATCTTGATTGTTGTCCTGACGGACGTAACTTGTTGTCTGCATAGACAAAAACTGTACCTGCTTGATCCTATGTTGGTATTAGATTATATTGGCAATACCTGACTTGAACACAAAATCTTGGGGGAAAAGGGGAAATCAAGAATGTAACCGAAACGTAACTCAAGAGAATATTATTATTGTTTGCCGTGATTCCGGGCATTACGGAATAAATCATTGTTTGCCGTGATTCTTGGCATTACAGAATAATCATTATACCATGGTCCCATGGGGAATGAACGAGATATATTGTACCGTGGTCCCGTTAGGCATGAACGGGATATATACTTTTGAGTTACGATGAGAATTATATTAATTGATTTCAAAGACTTGTAGAATAGATAACCTAGAAGCACAGACTCTTGGATACAGATCACATACCTATATCTCATTGTTTTACCCTTGAGTTATTTATTTATACGCATGTTTAATTCTAGCATCCTATCAGGGTTACTACTATTATTTTGATATTTATGATGTACTGACGTTTGAGTTTTGTATGGCCCGGTTCCTCTACTTTTATCGCAGGTAGATCAAGAGTACTTTAGCAATCAAGCCGAGCAATGAGGAGCTAGCTATTTAGTTTAGAGACTCTTAGTTTATTTATTTCAGCAGTTTTATTTCTATTGATGTGATCCCTAAGGGACATGATTCAGAGATTGTTTTTATTTGGATCTTGATTCGTTTTCGTTTATGTATTTTCTTGATTTTATTTACTGTAGCAGATGGACATGTGTTAGCTAGATTATATATTTTACCGTTCTTGATTTCCGATAGACAGACGTAATGTGACTGTGGAGAGATGATTTCTAGCCACAGGTAGTATGGTTGGATCTGTCACGTGCCATGTTTACGTATTTTGGGAAGCGGGGCGTGACAACTCCTCTGGTCGGCGATATCTTCAAGAATACAAGATTACCAACTACGAACTCTAGAGGTCTTCGTCTAGTATTAGCACAACTTTGTTGGATATGTATGCCCTAGAGGCTATTATTGTATATGTCTACATGTGGATACTTGGACATATGTATGTACAGGAAAATTTTGCTCGATATGATAGTATCCTATCTAGTTTTTCTTTATCTTAACATGTGCATATGTTCTACTTGTTATTACGTATCATCTATACATGTTTATAAATCCTGTACGATCATTGCTTGAATACCTGCGTTGTGATGGCGATCATACATGTGGGAGCAGGGTAGTCGATAAGCACAACCTTAAAAGGTCCCTCGTCATTGAAGTATCGAGACTGTGCATCGATATTCCGGAGTAGACTGGTGTATACGTTTTTAGACCCCGACGAGGGGCAATGGTTGGTCTCGCAGCCATTGGTCTTTTGCACCTAAGATCGTATACAGGTACTCACTGGGGGTAAGTACACTAGACAGACTCACCGAGAACTTCTAGATGGAACTATACCTATCGTCAAATAGCAGTTCTTAGGTGACATGAGTACATGTTAGTCATAGGATCTGAGGTCGTAGTTTGTCTCGTATATATTCCCACTGTGCTTTGATCACTACCCTATTAAGGCTCTACTGATTCATGCAAACAGGTTTTGGTTGGGTACGGTCCCGAGCCACATTGAGGCAGTGAGTGATTGTCGGGGATTCGTCTCTCCCGGTATTGGGAGTCGATATCGCACTGTTCGATTGGACAGGACCATAAGACCTTAGCCAAGACAGATGGGATTTACTGATAGGTTGATCAGTAGTATCTACCATTGGTCCTGAGCCGCATCATCATGAATTATCGGATTATTAGGGTCTGACGTTTAACACACCCTAGACCCGATATGCGATACTTTCAGACGAAGAGATCGGACTGTACGGAGATTTTCACAGATAGGCTCAGTAGAAGTTCGGACGAGTTTGCTCATCGGCCTTCTTTTCGACAGATACATGGGTGGCCGTTACGTGCAGCTAATACCGCCGACGTGCTTGTGGTTAAAACCACTGCCATCGTACTGTCGAGTCTTTAGAGTCCCATACAGAGGTGTTTCCTGATTTAAAATCAGGAAAGCCTACAGAAGAGGCATCACGTGCTAACACGTGACCAGTAGTCACGTGTTGGCACGTGACATTTAAAAGCAACGGCAAAGGCACATCAGTTCCCTGATCAAGTCAAGGAAAAGGCTACAGAAGAGGTCACGTGCTCACACGTGGCCAGGGGTCACGTGTTGGCACGTGACATTTAAAAGCAGCGGACTCATTCTCTGATTAAATCAAGAAAAAGGCTCCAGACGAGGGTCACATGCTCACACGTGATCAGGGGTCACGTGGTGGCACGTGACGGCTAAGCAGTGGCCAGAAGGCAGAGCGCAAAAGGAAGAAGACGGCTCGTTCCAAGGGGGTCACGTGCCCACACGTGACCAGGGGTCACGTGCCTACACGTGACCAGGGGTCACGTGGCCACACGTGACCAGAGGTCACGTGGCCACACGTGACCGGCTTTCAAAGCCTATCTGTTAACATAATTAAATTCTGAGAAAAGATCTCTCAAATCTTTCCAAAGGAAAATGATTATTTAGAACCGATTGGATTAAAAATTTAAAGATTCTTCAATATCACCTATCTATGGAAAAATCTTGAATTTGGAAAGATTTTCCCTTAAAATCTAACCGAAATAACAAAGGAAAATCTCTGGATTTAAAATCCAATGGTGAATAAAATTCACCTAATAATCCAAAGGTCCAAATGAATGATGAATATGAATACAAATCAAATCTCTCAATGAAACATTCATCAAAAAAACTAATTGATTTTGCTGCTTCTCCTATAAATAGGAGCCAAGAGACACACAGCGAGATAGATACAGATACAGAGATCGAGATATAAGAAAAAAAGAAGAGAGCCTTGATACTTTGGAGGATTTGGATCTTCGGCAAAAGAAAACCCTAGGTAAGAAAGGGAAGGCTTTTTGAAAGAAAAAGAGAATTTAATTCTCAACAGAGGTTAACTCTGACATAAAACAGAAGAACATAGTTCTCTCTTTGGTGGAGAATCTGTAAAGTGCACATCTCCCCTTGAATCGAGAATTTAATTCTTATTGGGTTGAGATCCTGCCATGCAGATCCAAAGTATAGAGAGGGAATGGAAGCTTGAGAATTTAATTCTCACAGAACTATAGGAATTTAATTCCTTTAAAATAAAATTAGGGTTTAACCCTATGTTATGGGAATTTAATTCCTTCAGAATGAACAGAATCAGGGTTCAACCCTAGTTAAGAACTTAGTTCTGTTAAAATAACAGGGATTTAATTCCTTTAAGAAAGAAGAAATTAGGGTTTCACCCTATGACAGAATCTCATACCTCTCTAAAAGAGAGTGGGAATTTAATTCCTTTAAAGCTTTTATTAGGGTTTAACCCTATGATGGAATTCAGTTCTTCACATATATGAGGAATTTAATTCCTACAGAAAATTCAGAGTTCAACTCTATCCCAGAATATAAATCTTCAGAAGGAAATAGGAATTTAATTCCTCTTAAATTTATCGTTAGGGTTCAACCCTACGAAGAATTTAATTCTAAAAAAAGGGGGATTAACAGATCTTCCAAAAAACATACAAAGAGGCAGGGTCACGTGCCACCACGTGACCCCCGAAAAGATCTACAGAGAAGGGCCTGTGAGGCAGTGCCTCACGTGACCCGCGTGACCTTTGGCAGAAACTTTAACATACAAGCATTTAAATGCCCGTCACGTGATGGCACGTGATGCTCTAAAAGATGCAATATTCTCAGCAGAACAAATGAAGGGAGGGCGCCCTCACGTGCTACCACGTGACCCCTCTTGCTTCAGTGTTTAACACTAGATTAGAACCTCTGAATCTAGTGTTAAAACACTGTTTGGCCTTAGTGTTCAACACTAATCGAAGAACTTTATTTGCAGGGTTTAACACTGAATTTCTTAGTGTTTATTACTAAATTAAACCCCTGCTACTAGAGCTTAAGACTAACTCCCTTAGTGTTCAACACTAAATTAAAATCTCTGTAACCAGTGTCTAACACTGATTATTCTTAGTGTTTAACACTAATTTGAAACCTCTGCTGCTAGTGTTTGACATTGATTTGCTCTAGTGTTTAACATTAATTCGAACCCCCTGTTGCTGGTGTTTAACACCAACTGTCTTTTAGTGTTAAAACACTAACTTGATCCCAGTGTTCAACATTGTTGAATTAACGTTAGCCCAATCGGCTAAATGGCCAGAGGCAAAGCCTCTCCTTCAATGGATCAACAGGAAGCCAATATTCCAAACATGATTGGACTTAGCCCAAGATGGCCATAAGTCCTCAATTCAGACTTAACTGGGCTAATGGGCTCATAACATAATTAATTGGTCTTGATCCCATCAAAGAGGTGACGGGTCCTGATGACTACACATTGATACCGACTGTGAGGTCCTTAAACCCACGGACTATGAGGTCCTTAACCTTGACCGAGATGTCTTAAAACTAACATCGGACTGTGGAGTCCCTAAATCCACGGACTATGAGGTCCTTAACCTTGACCGAGATGTCTTAAAACTAACATCGGACTGTGGAGTCCCTAAATCCACGGACTATGAGGTCCTTAACCTTGACCGAGATGTCTTAAAACTAACTACGGACTGTGGAGTCCTTAAATCCACGGACTATGAGGTCCTTAACCTTGACCGCAATATCTTAAAACTAACATTGGACCGTAATGTCCTTAAACTACCCATAGACCGCAATGTCCTTAAACTACCCATGGACCGCAATGTCCTTAAACTACCTACCGACCATAATGTCACTAAACTAAGCAACAGAGCCCCCCTTTTTATTGCTCTCTTGTTGGATCTAAACGATCCCGTTAAGTTGATCTTAGTCTAAAAACTAGACTAACGTATCCTTAACAAACGTTTAAGTCGATCTTAGTCTTAAATGAGGCTAACGTATCCTTAAACCCAAACCTCCGAACCCAAATCTAAGATTATACGGATTTGGACTAGTCCACGCCCTACGGGCGACGACATAACTCAGTCTCCGTATACAATCCACGGGCAACCAAACATAAAATAAACACACGACACGAAGTGACCATCTGGAGAAGGAGAAAGTGGTTACCGCGATGCGGTAGCGTAATTAACTGCAGGGGCTTGCGCCTGCAGGGAAGAGCGTCCCCACAATCAAAAACCCCTCAAGCGAGGGGGAATCTGACGAAGTCTGCTACATCGGACGCATCCGTTTAAACCTTCGATAAACGGTGCCATAAATCAACTTGGCATCTTCGGAGAGGTGGACGGATAGCACCAATTAGCATCTGCCCCGAACCTCAGGCGAGACGACCGCGCGTCTCGGCAGCCGTTCGGAGGGGAACAGATTCTGGCACGCCCGGTGGGACCTCTTTCTCTTTCCACTCCACACTTCGTGTGTCGTGATTCGCGAACCAATCGCGGTTCGCTAATGGTTGCCCTTGGGTTTCAAGGTACTAAGACTTGGCGTCTTGCTTATTGTAGAAAGCAAAGAATCGATGGCTTCTATTTGTGCGCAATGCTCCAATTGCTCGGACTGCAATTGCAACCAACGCTCTGCCTCGCCAAGAGGTATAGCCTACGGACTCCAAGCTGCTTCACTATTCGCAATGCCCGTGGAACAAGTCACTCGAGCCACCACAGGATTGTTTTTTGGGACCATGCTCCCGCCGACAAGCTTCACCGCTCCGGTGCTGACAAAGAAAGCTCCTAAGAAGTCGGTCTTTGATCGTCTTACCCCTGCCGCGGCCCCTCTCAACGAGTCGCCCAACACCAGCGCTTCGGTCTTCTCTAGATTGGGCCAGAACTCCTGTGGACCCACAATGGGGCCTACAATCCCAGAGAAGGCTGCTTCTAAGAAAGTGACCAGTCCTGCTCCTGAAGTCGTCAAGGCGGCTTCCCCTGCCAAAAATTCGGTCTTTACAAGATTGACGGCTCCAGCCCCCGCTCCTGCTACCCAAAGGACATCGGTCTTTGACAGGCAAACACCAGCAGCGACCCCCCACCTACATAGGGGGCAAGACGAAGCCATCCTCACCGCTGAACCAACGCCGTCCGCTCGACACGCTCGACGTCGCCACTGGCGCCGAGTAAGGAAGGCTGGGGGCAACTCCCCCTCTGGGCTAACTCCATCAGCCCCGATGGCAGAAGTTAATGCTGCTGTTCCAACTGGGAACAGTTTTGAGATGCTAAATAAGGTACGTAGGAATTCTCCTACCGCGGTGCTAAAGAGGTCTCCCCCTCCGCTGAAAAGGCCTATAGAAATAAAGCCAGAACAACCCCAATCTCCTCAACGGCTGTCCTCCCGAATCTATAAAGTCTTGCGGCAGGCCCGAGACTCGATGATCGATCCAAACTTCTCCCGCCAGCACAAGAAGCTGAAAATCCAACAGGAAGCCAGTCACCAGGCTAAGCCACGAAAGTCTATCTAGGTGCCCACCTCAACGGCCCCCTCAACTTCCACTGCTCATAAAAAGACGAGGACGGAGAAGATCACCGGGCCTGCAACGAGAGCTAAAAGCGCTGAACCCAGACGCCCTAAGGCTGGGGTCAGGATGGTCCACACTGTATACATGGCGTCGGGGAAGGAAGACAGCCGTGCGTCTACAGGTCATAGACCGCTTACACGGTCAGTAACCAAAGCTCAGGAGCAACAGCAAAAACTCCAGGAAATGATGATTGCAATGGCCACGCTTACTGGGCCGAAAGAAAGCCCCGAGGCTTCCTCGGATCAGCAACAAGAACAAGAAACCGACGCCGAGTTCCTCCGGAGGATGTTGGAAAAAAAGGATAAAGAGGCTGCGGAACAAGCGGCCAATATAAAGCAGATAGCCCACTTATTCCAGGATATGGTGGGAATGATGATCCAACAAGACCCACCCGCTGAGGATCCCCCGATCGTCCTTGAAGACGACAGGGGAGAAACGTCGAATCCTCCGCCAGCCCTCTCAACGGCCAAGGAGGAGACAATCTCTAAGGCTGATTTGGACGATTATATAGCCCAGCAAATCCGGGTTCATCATGCGACTGAGGCAGCTGGTCAAGTCGTAAAAACGGGGCGGCTGTATCCAAGCTGGTACGACCAAATCAAATACCCGCCGGGTTATACAATACCAAAATTCCACGTATATAAGGGAACCGGCAATCCCCATCAACATGTTGCCCAGTTCAGGGCCCTTTGCGGTAACACCGGCGGTGATGATAAACTGTTGCTTCGCCAGTTCGTGGGCAGTTTATCAGAAACAGCTTTCGAATGGTATTCGGAACTCCCGAACGATTCTATCAAGACGTTCGCTGAAATGGAGTTGCTATTCACGCAGCGGTTCGCGAGCGCCAGGGAACGCACTCCAATAACGGCGTTGATTAATGCCAGGGTGAAACCAGGCGAAACATGGGTCCAGTATGCTATACGCTGGCGAAATTTATGGTCGAAATGCGAGCAACGCATTGAGGAAGCGCCCGCGGTGGGCATGTTCGTGGGAACCCTAGACCCTCACGCAACTATCTCCCAGTTTATGATATTCTTTAAGCCAACCACATTCCAGGCTCTATTCGACAAGTTGGCCCAGATGGACCAAATGGGTCATAGACCGTCTCCCCCGAAGCCCGAGCCTCGGAGTGACAAGGGTAAAGGAAAAGCAACCTTCGTCGCGAATACCCAGCAGCAACCCAATGCCCCAAAGCTGACGGATCAACTGGAAGAAAGGCGCCGGTATTATAATGAGAAAATGAAGCGTCCCTACTCGTTCCCACGGGACAAGACGAAACGGTTATTCGAGTTGGCAGTACGCAACAGACTTATAAACCTGCCATATCCAAGGCGATCGCCACAACCCACTGAGGTGAATAATCCTAACTATTGCCCTTACCATCAAACGGTAAGTCATCCGATTGAGGATTGCTTCGTCTTCAAAGGATGGATTGAAGATCAATACCTCCAGGGGAAGTTTGCGCTGTCCGAAAAGTGGAAGGTGAACCCACCACAACCGCATACTCCTAAGAAAGCAGATACACCGGGGGCAACCTGTTCCTTTATTGAGGAAGCTCCATGGGAGGTCGTGCTGTCAACTAAAACCAAAAGAATGCTAAAGGACCTTCATGCGTGCCCGGCAGTCGAATGGAAGGACCCGCTGGGACCCCAGATCATTGAAGGAATGCTGAGGCCGCGCCCAACTACAAAGAGCGGTAGTGATGGCCTAAGTACTCATGCCCTACCGTCAAAATCTTCGAAGAAAAAGAAGAAGAAATCTAAGAAGCCCGTGAGCCTGGAGACAAGTGCACGAACTTGCAGAAGCAGATTGACGCGCTGGAGGAGTACAATCAAAAGGCCCGGACTCCCGTCACGCTGCAAGAGTTCCTCAACCACATCTTTCAAGAGGAAGATGAGGGGGAGAGTTCGTTGGATGAATCCGAGGGATACGTGGCGAGTTGTAACGTAATCTCCCACTCGTTTACCGATGATGAAAAAACTCCTGGCACTAAGAAACTGGGGACAGAGCCTGAACCAGAGCTTGTGTGGCCAACAGATGAAATGATCGACGCCTTTCTAGACGAGATTCGTCTGAAGAGTAAAGCGGATCAGGAGCGTGAGATGGCCGCATCGGAAGGGGCCAAACGCAGGCAACTAAACGAAAGAGTTGAAGTACTTCCGCCAGATCGAAAGGCATCCGAGGAAGTCAAGAAGATATTCAAGATGAGGAAAAGGTTTGCCAAAGCCATGTCAATGGGAATGAAGCTACCACCCTCGGAAGAAAACACGCTTGATGGGGCGGAGAGACACCCTAATTATTGCGCATATCATCGGAAAATTTCACACCCCATAGAGGAGTGCGACGCCTTTAGGATATGGTGGCAGGGATATGTTGCTCATCGGCAACATTTTAAGCGCATGAAACGCAAGACTCGTCGGGAACGAAGAAGTACTGCCGACGGGCACAACAGAACTACTGGCAACTGTTACATGGTTAACGCCGGAGGGTCACAAGTTCTCACCTTTGGGAGCGACTCTGATGAAGAAATGGCTCTGGGCCCTCTCTTTAAAGAACCCGTTTTGGGAAAAAAGGAAGAACCAGAGGCCTGCGAAAACATTCAGCTGTGCAATCGTACGCTCCCGGAAAAGAATCTCGGGCCTGCAAATAGAAAAGATAAGGAAAAGGAAAAGGTCACTGAGGATATCACTTTAGATGACCAAGTCATGAAAGAGCTGACTATCAAGGACCCTCCCAGGAAGGGTAAGGTGGACTACAACATCCTAGCGCACCTAAGGAAGTTACCTTCTCAACTCAGCATTCTCGATGCCCTCCTATTATCAAAAGAAGCGCGGGATTCACTAATTAAGGCGTTACAAGAACCCGAGCAATTCCAAGCCTTCCTTGCTGCGGAAAGGATGAAGGATGAACTGGAAGAAGTGCACACGGCCGACATCACTTTCGGTGACGAAGACCTTCTCCTCGGAACATGCGACCACAACCGTCCCCTATATGTCTCTGGATACTGCCATGATATCAAGATAGGCAAGATCCTGGTAGATAATGGATCCTCCGTCAATCTCCTTAACGTTCGGGTGTTAAAGGAAATTTGCATGAGCGTGCAGCACCTCGCTCGTGACAAAATTACCATCTCTGGTTTCGACTCCCAATCGTCATGGACTCTCAGATCTGTAATATTGACATTACGCTTCGGACTTCTCGTCACGGACATCAATTTTCACGTCATTGACGCCAAGACTTGCTACAACGCCTTGCTCGGTCGTCCTTGGTTGCATGAGTAGAACATCATCCCTTCTACACAGCATCAGTGTATGAAGTACTTCAAGGATGGTTTCGAATATACCGTAACAGGTGAGCTGAATCCATTATCCGTGAACGAAGTCCGCAAGTACGAAGATGCGAAGTACTTTTTGCCAGACTTCGAGGATACAGAAAAGTGTCGCAAGCCAGAGAACAAAGTCGCCGCCACCATCCCTGTTTTCGGGAGCGATACCAAAGAAGAAGAAGAGATAGTTTATGCTGGGCCGTCTCGACACAACAACCCGGGAACGTCCGCCCCCATGTTGATCTTCGGAAGTGACTCGGAAGATGAGGTTAATGCCGTGTTCTCCAGTCGGCCGTCAATACAAGCATCCCCTAGCGATGATCAGAGTTTGCAAATCACCATGGTGCCGCGGAAACACTACAAGGATCTCGACGCACTTCAAGCTTACAATGTGCGGGACCTGCAGACGTTTTACGTCCCTCCCAGGCGAAAGGGAGAAAAGGTGATCTTATTCTACCGATCCACAGAAACGAGAGTGGAGAAAGAGATATGGCATGGCGCGGATGCTACACTCGACAGGCTCCAACCCATCCGTTTGCCCAGATACTACAAAAATGGACTAAAGAGGCTATTGAAGCGCCAAGGAGTACCCTTAAAACAGACTGTTCGACAAGCTCGGTTCTACAACAGGATTTGGAATGTCCCTGGGATTCAGCGCAAATTGCCCAACGGGAGAATGGAAACGCTTGGGCTAGGATATGTGAGATCCGGGAAACGGGAGCGAGTCCACGGCAGCTACGCCATATATAACTTCGATGAGGAGGAAAACGCCATGTCCAGCAATGCCAACCCTTCATCAAAACTGGATCCCGTGAGTGAAGTGCCGAGTCCGTCATTTGAAGAACAAGTGGACAAGCTTATCAGGAAAGCAGCTCAAAAGGCTCGGGAAGACCACAACCATGAGATGGCCATCTACGAGAAGGCCAGGACGCAACGTCTGTTTCAACAGGCTGCAAAAGACAAAGATGCTCCTCCCTGTCAACCCGTTGTACAAAAGGCCCGACGCAGAGGCAGAAATAAATCAAGAAGCGGAAAGAAGAGCCGACAACAACGACGCAGGATTAGGGAGTTACGTGATCGGGTATTGCGCGGCTCGGATTTGTCCCTCATGAAGAAGATGAGTCGAGCGTATTCCTTCCCCCGAGACAAGACGGAGAACTTACTCGAGCTCGCTATAAAACATCAAATGATCGCGCTTCCAGAGTCTAAGCACCCTGAGCAAGCTAACAAGGCTTCTTATCTGAGCTATTGCTCTTATCACCGAGCCATAGGACACCCTATCGAAGACTGCTTCACCTTCAAGAACTGGGTCGAGGACCAGTACCAACAGGGCAGATTTGCTTTATCCAACGGCTGGAGGGTAACGCCGCCACAAAAGCACGAACCCAAAGTCGCAAGAGCAGAACCGGATCCACCTCAGTCTTGGAAGCGGATTCGCACTTGTTATATGATTACGATATTAAAAGAAGAGCCCGAAGACATAGATGAGCTCCCTTGGTGCTTCGAAAACAATGACAATGAGGTAATCTCAGAATTTCCACCGGCTCCGAAAGAACCGTAATATGGCATACATACTACTGCAGATAACCTCAAGAAGATTGAGTTGGGATCGGCAGACGATCCGCGACCGACATTCGTCAGTGAGCGGCTATCTGAAGAAAGGGTGGCTGCATTAAAAGACGTGCTTCTACTGCATAAAGATTGCTTCGCGTGGAACTATTCCGAGATGCCGGGATTAGATCCGGAGATTGCTGTGCATAAATTAGGAATATCCCTGGATATCAAGCCAGTCAAGCAGGCGCCGAGAAGGATGCGGCTCGAGCTTGAGATGAGCATCAACGCCGAAGTCAAGAAGCCGATCGATTCCGGATTTATCCAAGAAGTCCAATATCCTGACTGGATTGCCAACATCGTTCCTGTAATGAAGAAAAATGGGACGGTGCGCATATGCGTGGATTTCAGGGATCTCAATAAAGCCTGCCCGATGGACGATTTCCCAGTACCGGTAACCGAGCTAATGATAGATAATACGTCCTCGCATGAGGTTTTTTCTTTCATGGACGGCTCATCAGGGTATAATCAAATAAAAATGCATCCTGAAGACCAGAAACATACGGTTTTCTGGACCTCTTTGGGAATATTCTGCTACAAAGTTATGCCCTTTGGTCTAAAGAACGCCGGTGCTACCTATCAAAGGGCCATGACAAAGATCTTCGATGATCTCATACATGAAATCGTCGAGTACTATATCGATGACCTCGTAGTGAAGAGCAGGTCATACGAAGAGCATTTAGAACATCTGAAGACCGTATTTCAACGCCTTCGGCAATATAATTTGAAGATGAATCCCCTCAAATGCGCGTTCGGAGTCTCCTCGGGTAAATTCCTGGGATTCATCATCCGACACCGAGGTATCGAAATAGATCCATCTAAGATCAAGGCGATCATCGAAATGCCACCCCCAAGGACTCTCAAACAGCTGCGGTCTCTCAAGGGGAAGCTTGCGTACATCCGACGGTTTATCGCCAACCTGTCAGGCAAGTGCCGTCCTTACAGCTACCTGATGAAGAAGGGAACCCCGTTTTTCTGGGACCAAAAATGCCAGAGCGCGCTAGATGAGATCAAGCAATACCTGCAGAACCCGTCGGTGTTAGCTGCTCCAATCAAGGGAAAGCCTCTCATTCTTTATACAACCGCCCTAGAAGGTTCTTTAGGCGCATTATGGGCGCAAGAAAACGACCAAGGGAAGGAGAGAGCGCTCTACTATTTAAGTCGAGTTCTGCTGGGGGCAGAAAGCAATTACTCCCCAATCGAAAAACATTGCCTGGCGTTAATCTTTGCGATAACAAAACTCCGGCACTATGCATTGGCACATGAAGTCCGTCTTGTATCAAAGGTGGACCCCTAAAATATCTAATGTCAAAGGCCATATTGACGGGGAGACTCGCTAAATGGGCCTTACTCTTGATGGAGTTTTCAATAACCTATCAGCCTCTCAAGGCGGTGAAAGGCCAAGCCATCGCCGACTTCCTTGCTGAGCATCAAGTACCTGCCGGTTCACCTCTAAACTGCGATTTGCCGGACGAACATGCATTTGACGCGATCGACGGTGGTGATACCCGATGGGAACTTTATTTCGATGGAGCGTCCTCCGTAATGAAGCGCAAACAAAGTACCCCATTGATCAAATCAGGGGTAGGCCTCATCTTCGTAACGCCACAAGGAGGGATAATGCGCTTTGTTTTCTCCTTGACGGAACCAAGGACGAATAATGAAGCCGAATATGAAGCCTTGATTGCAGGTCTCGAGATTGCCATCGACATGGGAATTGAAAACCTCCTCATATACGGAGATTCTCAACTGGTCGTCAGTCAAGTAAACGGCGACTACCAAACGTGCAAGCCGGAGTTGGTGAAATACGGAGAAAATGTGCGACAACTGTTGACCCAAATCCCCTCCTATACTTTGGAGAGCATACCACGAGCGGAAAATAGCAAAGCAGACGCGTTATCTAAGCTCGCTAAAGAACTGGCTGATGAGAACCTCGACGACGTCAGAATCGTGGTACAAAGCCGTCGAGTGGTCGCCCCAGCAGAAATATCTCCGGAATCATCCGAAGAAAAGGGAGCGATTGAGCAGACAACTCTACAAATAAAAGACCGTGAGAAGGTTGAGGACTGGAGGGAAGTCTTCATAGACTACTTTAAGTTTCACCGAATGCCCGAAGAAGCGTCCTCAAGACATCAGCTTATGAAACGAGCTCTATCTTTCGCTTTCGTCAATGATACTCTGTATAAGAGATCGTTTGATTCTTTGTGGCTGAGATGTTTAGGACCTGACGAAGCAGAAAGAGTCGTTCAAGAGATTCATGATGGAATTTGTGGTTCTCATCAAGCAGGCCCGAAGATGAAGTTAAAAATTAAACGGATGGGTTACTACTGGCCCACGATGATCCAGGACTGCCTCGAATATGCGAAGCAATACCACTCATGCCAAATCCACGGGGATTTCATCCACCAGCATCCGAATCCGCTACATCCGACGGTGGCCAGCTGGCCATTCGAAATATGGGGAACTGACATAGTCGGCCCCATCGAGCCGGCATCGTCTAGAGGACATCGTTTCATCCTGGCGACGACTAATTACTTTTCCAAATGGGCGGAAGCAGTACCGTTGAGGGAAGTGAAGACGGAGAATATCCTCCACTTTTTCAAGACGCACATCATTTATCGGTTCGGAACTCCACGGCGGATTATCTCCGATAACGGGCCAGCCTACAGAAGCCATAAGATTAGCCGCTTCACGCAACAGCACAATATAGACTGGAGATATTCTTCAGTTTACAATCCATGAGCTAACGGTCTGGCCGAGGCCTTCAATAAGACCTTGACAAAGATCATAAAAAAGACGGTGTCCTGAAATAAGAAAGACTGGCACGAGAGGCTGCAAGAGGCCCTTTGGGCCTATCGAACTACGTTCAAGACGGCCACGACCACAACGCCGTACGCGTTGGTATTTGGGACGGAAGCAGTGCTCCCCCTCAAGATAGAGTTACCCTCTCTACGAGTGGCAGTCCACCACGAGCTGACGGACGAAGAAAATGCTTACCTTCGGCTTGAGGAGCTTGATGCCCTCGATGAAACCCGGCTCATAGCGCAACAAAATCTAGAGGCCTACAAAGCAAAGATGACGCGCTCGTATGAAAGATTGACCAGGCCGAGGACATTCCGCCAAGGCGAACTCGTACTAGTAGTCAAAAGACCTATGATCCCCAATCGTGCCAAGCGGGGAAAATTTAAGCCGAACTATAAAGGCCCATACATCATAGACAAGGTCTACCAGGGTGGAGCCTATCTACACATGGACATGCACGGTGAAAGGCCTTTCAGGCCAATAAACGGCCGCTTCCTAAAGAAATACTACGCTTAATGAGCCACAGCCTGGTCAATGATAGATGACGACGACTTTGTCCGCTCGCTATCTTCCTAAACTCAGACTTTATAAGCAGTAGCTGGCCTTCCCCTGAACAGACCGAAACGTCCTTAAACTAACGACGGACCGAAACGTCCCTAAACTACTACCGCAGCATCCTTAGGCTGACGAGATGAATAAAAAAAAAGAGAAAGAAAAAATATATAAAAAAAACGGTATGTCCATAACCTCGTTAAAGGACACTTGCGGGATCCTCACGACCTTGCAAGGAGAAACCACCAGCGTGAGATCCTTACGACTCATAAGGGAGCAACACACTTAGGAGTTCTCACAATTCCTAAGGAGAAAATACACTTGCGAGATCCCCACGACTCGTAAGGAGAATTCTCTTACGGGACCCTCACGGCTCATAAGATTTGAAAGTCTTAAGTCACAGAGACCTAAACCTGTGCTTAAGCAAAATCCCCCATATCCTTCGACACTGCCCTACAAGCGGCTCAATACTGACCCTTGTATACAATCCACGGACGCGAATAAACATTTCCCCGGCAAAGTCCCGCCCGTGACTAGGGATATGTCCATATGGTAAGCAACCCTTATAGGTCCTCTCGACCTATAAGGAGAAAGCCCTCTTGTAGGATCCTTACGACTTGCAGAGGAACATACACTTAGGAATCCTCACGATTCCTAGGGAGAAAATACACCTACAAGATCCTCACGACTTGTAGGGAGAAATACCTTTGTGAGACCCTTACGGCTCATGAAGTCAAAAACCTTAGTCGACAGGACCCTAACCCTGTTTGCTAAGCCACCTTTGTTCAACATCGACAGAGGCAAATGATGATTCGCTCCTGGCAATATCCCAGTGGTAGCGATGCTGATGCCGAAAGAGGCGTCTAAAACCCAAGCTTGCAGCGAAAAGGCTAGCAAGCCACACATGCCTATGAAATAGCCGAAATGATGGGGCAACTTGCAATAAAAAGCAGCAAGTAAAAATGTATGCATGAAAAATAGCTGAAATGATGGGGTAACTCGCAATAAAAAGCAGCGAGTAGAAAATAAATAAATAGCCGAAATGATTGGGCACCGCAAAAATAGCCGAAATGATGGGGCAATCGCGACCTTCGCGATATAATAGCTGAAATGATAGAGCATCGCGGAAAGAGAAATAGAATAAAAAAAAGTTTTAATTTATGCCCTACTGGTGATGTTCCATCACACCCTGTACACAATCCAAGGGCGTAAACAAAAAAGGGATCATACTTCTCCCCCAGGTTTCATCAGAAGAAGAAGCCAAATCTCGACGGGCCAAAGGAGACCTGGAGATCGTTTCAACACTCGTCTCGTAACAACGGACACAACTCTAAGCTAAACGGAACAGCGGCAACTCCCAGTTCCATGGCTCGGCGATATACATATCACCAACAGTCAAACCTCCATTCCGTGAAATGCGGATACAATCAGCAAAATTCCTGGTTACGTGGAACGCGGATAACGTCACTCTTTGACCCCGTGGAAAACGTCCACAGCGGATCCTGGTCCTCGCAGAGCACGGCAGTGAACCCGTGTGAAGCATCCAGAGCGGAGCCTAGTCCTCGCCGAGCACGGCAGTGAACCCGTGTGAAGCATCTAGTGCAAAATTCCGGTTACGTGGAACGCAGATAACGTCACTCTTTGACCCCGTGGAAAACGTCCAGAGAGGATCCTGGTCCTCGCAGAGCACGGCAGTGAACTCATGTGAAGCATCCAGAGCGGAGCCTAGTCCTCGCCGAGCACGGTAGTGAACCCGTGTGAAGCATCTAGTGCAAAATTCCTGGTAACGTGGAACGCGGATAACGTCACTCTTTGACCCTGTGGAAAACGTCCAGAGCGGATCCTGGTCCTCGCAGAGCACGGCAGTGAACCCGTGTGAAGCATCCAGAGCGGAGCCTAGTCCTCGCCGAGCACGGCAGTGAACCCGTGTGAAGCATCTAGTGCAAAATTCCTGGTTACATGGAACGCGGATAACGTCACTCTTTGACCCCGTGGAAAATGTCCAGAGCGGATCCTGGTCCTCGCGGAGCACGGCAGTGAACCCGTGTGAAGCATCCAGAGCGGAGCCTGGTCCTTGCCAAGCACGGCAGTGAACCCGTGTGAAGCATCCAGAGCAAACACCGGACTGTGGAGTCCCTTAAATCCACGGACTATGATGTCCTTAACCTCGACCGTAATGTCTTAAAACTAACAATCAACCACCTCGATTCCCTACGGATTCTGCCTTGGTTTAAGGGTACATCTCTTCACTCCTTTGATATCTGGAGTTGTAATTCCTCAACGTCTTCAAAGAGGTGACGGGTCCCTACAACCAAACATCGGACTGTGGAGTCCTTAAATCCACGGACTATGAGGTCCTTAACCTTGACCGTGATGTCTTAAAACTAATATCGGACTGTGGAGTCCCTAAATCCACGGACTATGAGGTCCTTAACCTTGACCGTGATGTCTTAAAACTAATATCGGACTGTGGAGTCCCTAAATCCACGGACTATGAGGTCCTTAACCTTGACCGTGATGTCTTAAAACTAACATCGGACTGTGGAGTCCTTAAATCCGTGGACTATGAGGTCCTTAACATTGACTGTAATGTCTTAAAACTAACATCGGACTGTGGAGTCCTTAAATCCACGGACTATGAGGTCCTTAACCTTGACCGCGACGTCTTTAAACTACGATGCCTCGAGAAACCCCTGACTCCGTGAAACATGAATAAGGGTGACCACATCCAGTACTTGCAGGTCCTTACGACCTGTAAGGAAGAAAAACTCTCTTGTGAGATCCTTACGACTCTCAAGGGAAAACCCGCTTAAGAATCCTCACAATTCTTAAGAAGAACTCACACCTATGGGATCCTCTCGACCTGTAGGGAGAAAAAACTCTTTATGAGACCCTCGTGGCTCATAAAGTGCAATAGTCTTAGGAAGGAGATCTTAACCCTGAATCCTAAGCCACCGCTGCCCTGCAAGTAGGCCAAGATAAATTGTTCGCAGAATACATTCAATAAAAGAGACACATTATTGAGAAGAAAAATGTATCTTTTATTCATAAACCAAAATGGATACAAAGTACAATTCATGAAAGAACAAAAGAAAATACTCTCATCTATGAGTATATACAAGAAGGAAGAAAAAGATACAAATGTTTCAAGCCGGCAGGCGATTTAGCAGCTTGGTCAGCTCATCCTGCTTTTGTTGGGCCACGGCCTCATGATTTAAGATCGCCAAAAGACGGGCCTCCGCCTGAGCCTGCTGGGCCTGATACGAAGCGAGCTGGCCTTCAAGCTCTTTCTCGGTGGCCTTATGAGCCTCGACCCTCTCACGAGTGAACGTAGCAGCTTTATCGAGAGCCACCACCTCCTTTATGGACTCCTAAAGCACCCTCCAGAGTTCATACGCTTTGTTGGCCTTGGCAGTAAGATTAGCTTGAAGCTCGCTTAGCGCCTTAGAAGCCAGCTCCCTCTCCGAGAATTTACGGCCGAGCCCTTTTTTCGCACAACAATATGTTCGCCATGTGTCTCTCTATCAGGCCACGTAAGCTCATTTTCGCGACCGCAACCTTGGAAACGGGACGTACACGCTCAAGACCGTATAAATGGGCCCCCAGTCGACAGCAATAATCGATCTAAAATGCGCTCACATCACCTGATGTGAAAAGCAATAAGAAAGATTTCCGACATATTTCAAGCATGCATTCGCAATCATATGAGTATTCAAAAAATAATAATAGCATTTGCAATCATATGAATATTCATAATGCCCAAAAAGGTCTGATACACATGAAAGTGATAATAGCATTTGCAATTAAGGAAAGTTCTCATGGAAAGAACACAAAGTTCATTTATGCAAGCAAAAACATACATGCAGATGCCCAGCACACATGAAAGTTCAACACAAAGCAGGCGGAAACTAATTCGAAAACACTACACTAGCGGGAAAAGGTCGCCAAACACGGGATCAGTAGCACAAGGGTTAACAAAGCAAAGAACAAAATTCTCCATCTCTCTCTCCGCTCTCTCCAGCACATCAAAGCGACGATTCTCGCGAGGAGTCGCTCCCCATCGATTGGCGCCATGTTCGTCCGCGAAAGCAGACATGATAGCTCGCCGGGCCCTTATTTGGCTCAGCAGGTGAATTGAGCAATCCTTCAAAGCCTGAGTAATCAGGCACGCTTCATGAAAGCCCTCGAGTTTCTCTTCAGCCGCGTCAAGCATCGCCAGGGTTATCTCTGCCGGGTGAGGAAGAATGTCGGCAAGCACGGCAGCAAGAATCATCCGGAGCCAGAGGGACCCCATCGGGAGGGGGGACCCCCTACGGATCCAGAGTTCATACATCGCCGAGTCGCATTCGTCATCGGTAAGGAGTGGATCCACCAATCGTGTAGCAAAGCGAGGAATCATCTCCAAGATAGGCAATTCCCATGGCTGTCGACGAGCGTGTGGACGGTTGCAGGCCATGGCACTTAGTTGTTCTCAAATTAAATCGCGTCCAAAGGGGAATAAAAGTTCTCTGTGAAGAGAAAAAGAAGGCCATTGCCTCAGATATAAAGGGGTGCATTAAGTGCTGTGCGCAGAAAATCTTGCATGATGAAGCTATTTCCAAGGCCCAAAAAAGGAAAGGCATCGAAAATCAGGGAGATGGAACTATTTCCAAGGCCTTTTTTCTGCACCTGATATTGTGCACTGAAAATATGGCATGGGAAAATTTTGTGAACAGTCCCATCATGGGATCCCACGTGCAGAACACGTGAGGTCCAAACTTGATGTGCACTAAGGAAAATGGAGTAGCACCCTACATATTAAAAGCATCAACAACAACAATAAAAAAATGATAAAATCCCAGAGAGAGGCATGCAGATGTAGAAAGACATGATAAAACTTATCATTCATACTTTAAGAAGTTCATACAAAATAAAGAGAACACGTTTACAACGGCAAGACCTCAGACGCGGGGCACGGATTGAGAAACTCAAGCTTAACTTTGTCCAAGATCCTACAGGCATTTCGAACCTCCCGAGTATGTTTTCTCTTACGATCACAAGCGTCGGGGTCCTCGCGAATGTCCTCCACCCTCCGATAGGCGGCAAGTACGGCCGACTGCTGAAATGCCTGGTGCAAGAGATCAATGAGGTTGTCACGCCTTCTCTTCGAGATTAGACCCATCAGGTACACCGAATGTATCTTGTCCTCGGCAGCGTCCAATGCCCTGAGCGGTACACCGGCTCAGAAGAGAGGAAGCACCTCCCAAATTGTCAGCACGATGAGTCTCAAAATAGGAGAGCGACGGGGAGCAGCCGATGGTTGTACTCGTCAAAGCGGCTCATAATCTCAGCACACTGAGCATTGGTGAACTCCTGGTTCTGACTGCGGCCCAGTGCACGAATGTTCCCATAGGAAATGATTTCGTCAAGACCATACATATGAGCATCCATAATACCTGAAATAAAGATCATGAGAATTATTACAAAGCTACTGTTCCATTAATTACAGAATGACAACCTAAGGGCGAAGGAAACCCCAAGAAGCCTCTATGGGGAAGAACTTAATTCTTCACAAGAATTGAATTCCTTTTGGAGAGGGGAATTAAATCCCCAGAAACTTTTTTCTGTGAACGGAGTTAAACTCCATGGATTCGAACTGTCATCATCATCTCCTTGGAGGATCAGATGAACCCTACAAGAGATTTACTGCTGAAGATTAATTGGTTTCATAGGTTCATGTTTAAAGGGTAAAACCCTTGTTTTGGATTTAAAATCCAGAGGAATGTGAAAGTTCATCGTTTGTTCAAGGACATTACCTGAGGAAAGGAACTCTTTTCGAACAGAGTTAAACTCTGAAAATTGTTTCAAGGCAGAGAACTAAGCTCTGGAAGAAGAGAATTAAATTCTCAGAAAAAGTTTGCAAAGAGGAAGATAAGCAAAGTGGAGGCTCTTCTGAAATGACCCCAATATTTATAGGAGGTGATGGAAACGCTTCATCTCCCCAAATTCCTAGAGGAATCCAGCGGTCGCAAAAGGTGACAGCATTGCACTCACGTGCAGACACGTGAGAACAACGCTGTGGGGGTATTTGTTTCCTTATTTAAAATCAGGAAAGCTTACAGAAGAGGCATCACATGCTAACACGTGACCAGCAGTCACGTGTTGGCACGTGACATTTAAAAGCAGCGGCAAAGGCACATCAGTTCCCTGATCAAGTCAAGGAAAAGGCTTCAGAAGAGGTCACGTGCTCACACATGGCCAGGGGTCACGTGTTGGCACGTGACATTTAAAAGCAGCGGACTCATTCTCTGATTAAATCAAGAAAAAGGCTCCAGACGAGGGTCACGTGCTCACACGTGACCAGGGGTCACGTGGTGGCACGTGATGGCTAAGCAGTGGCCAGAAGGCAGAGCGTAAAAAGAAGAAGATGGCTCGTTCCAAGGGGGTCACGTGCCCACACGTGACCAGGGGTCACGTGGCCACACGTGACCGGCTTTCAAAGCCTATTTGTTAACAGAATTAAATTCTGAGAAAAAATCTCTCAAATCTTTCCAAAGGAAAATGTTTATTTGGAACCGATTGAATTAAAAATTTAAAGATTCTTCAATATCACCTATTTATGGAAAAATCTTGAATTTGGAAAGATTTCCCCTTAAAATCTAACCGAAATAACAAAGGAAAATCTCTGGATTTAAAATCCAATGGTGAATAAAATTCACCTAATAATCCAAAGGTCCAAATGAATGATGAATACAAATCAAATCTCTCAATGAAAAATTCATCATAAAAACTAATTGATTTTGCTGCTTCTCCTATAAATAGGAGCCAAGAGACACACAGAGAGATAGATACAGATACAGAGATCGAGATATAAGAAAAAAAAGAAGAGAGCCTTGATACTTTGGAGGAATTTGGATCTTCGGCAAAAGAAAACCCTAGGTAAGAAAGGGAAGGCTTTTTGAAAGAAAAAGAGAATTTAATTCTCAACAGAGGTTAACTCTGACATAAAACAGAAGAACATAGTTCTCTCTTTGGTGGAGGATCTGTAAAGTGCACATCTCCCCTTGAATCGAGAATTTAATTCTCATTGGGTTGAGATCCTGCCATGCTGATCCAAAGCATAGAGAGGAAATGGAAGGTTGAGAATTTAATTCTCACAGAACTATAAGAATTTAATTCCTTTAAAATAAAATTAGGATTTAACCCTATGTCATGGGAATTTAATTCCTTCAGAATGAACAGAATCAGGATTCAACCCTAGTTAAGAACTTAGTTCTGTTAAAATAACAGGGATTTAATTCCTTTAAGAAAGAAGAAATTAGGGTTTCACCCTATGACAGAATCTCATATCTCTCTAAAAGAGAGTGGGAATTTAATTCCTTTAAAGCTTTTATTAGAGTTTAACCCTATGATGGAATTCAGTTCTTCACATATATGAGGAATTTAATTCCTACAGAAAATTCAGAGTTCAACTCTATCCCAGAATATAAATCTTCAGAAGGAAATAGGAATTTAATTCCTCTTAAATTTATCGTTAGGGTTCAACCCTACAAAGAATTTAATTCTAAAAAAAAGGGGGATTAACAGATCTTCTAAAAAACATACAAAGAGGCAGGGTCACGTGCCACCACGTGACCCCCGAAAAGATCCATAGAGAAGGGCCTGTGAGGCAGTGCCTCACGTGACCCGCGTGACCTATGGCAGAAGCTTTAACATACAAGTATTTAAATGCCCGTCACGTGATGGCACGTGATGCTCTAAAAGATGCAATATTCTTAGCAAAACAAATGAAGGGAGGGCGCCCTCACGTGCTACCACGTGACCCCTCTTGCTTCAGTGTTTAACACTAGATTGGAACCTCTGAATCCAGTGTTAAAACACTGTTTGGCCTTAGTGTTCAACACTAATCGAAGAACTTTATTAGCAGGGTTTAACACTGAATTTCTTAGTGTTTAATACTAAATTAAACCCCTGCTAGCAGAGCTTAAGTCTAACTCCCTTAGTGTTCAACACTAAATTAAAATCTCTGTAACCAGTGTCTAACACTGATTATTCTTAGTGTTTAACACTAATTTGAAACCTCTGCTGCTAGTGTTTGACATTGATTTGCTCTAGTGTTTAACATTAATTCGAACCCCCTGTTGCTGGTGTTTAACACCAACTGTCTTTTAGTGTTAAAACACTAACTTGATCCCAGTGTTCAACACTGTTGAATTAACGTTGGCCCAATCGGCTAAATGGCCAGAGGCAAAGCCTCTCCTTCAATGGATCAACAGGAAGCCAATATTCCAAACATGATTGGACTTAGCCCAAGATGGCCATAAGTCCATAATTCAGACTTAACTGGGCTAATGGGCACATAACATAATTAATTGGTCTTGATCCCAAATTGGGCCAGAGACTATTTAATCCACCCCGGTTTAAGGGTACATCTCTTCACTCCTTTGATACTTGGCGTTGTAATTCCTCAACGTCTTCAAAGAGGTGACGGGTCCCGATGACCACACATTGATACGGACTGTGGGGTCCTTAAACCCACGGACTATGAGGTCCTTAACCTTGACCGAGATGTCTTAAAACTAACATCGGACTGTGGAGTCCCTAAATCCACGGACTATGAGGTCCTTAACCTTGACCGAGATGTCTTAAAACTAACATCGGACTGTGGAGTCCCCAAATCCACGGACTATGAGGTCCTTAACCTTGACCGAGATGTCTTAAAACTAACTACGGACTGTGGAGTCCTTAAATCCACAGACTATGAGGTCCTTAACCTTGACCGCAATGTCTTAAAACTAACATTGGACCGCAATGTCCTTAAACTACCCATAGACCGCAATGTCCTTAAACTACCCATGGACCGCAATGTCCTTTAAACTACCCATGGACCGCAATGTCCTTAAACTACCTACCGACCGTAATGTCACTAAACTAAGCAACAGAGCCCCCCTTTTTATTGCTCTCTTGTTGGATCTAAACTATCCCGTTAAGTTGATCTTAGTCTAAAAACTAGACTAACGTATCCTTAACAAACGTTTAAGTCGATCTTAGTCTCAAATGAGGCTAACGTATCCTTAAACCCAAACCTCCGAACCCAAATCTAAGATAATACGGATTTGGACTAGTCCACGCCCTACGGGCGACGACATAACTCAGTCTCCGTATACAATCCACGGGCAACCAAACATAAAATAAACACACGACACGAAGTGACCATCTGGAGAAGGAGAAAGTGGTTACCGCGATGCGGTAGCGTAATTAACTGCAGGGGCTTGCGCCTGCAGGGAAGAGCGTCCCTACAATCAAAAAACCCTCAAGCGAGGGGGAATCTGACGAAGTCTGCTACATCGGACGCATCCGTTTAAACCTTCGATAAACGGTGCCATAAATCAACTTGGCATCTTCGGAGAGGTGGACGGATAGCACCAATTAGCATCTGCCCCGAACCTCAGGCGAGACGACCGCCCGTCTCGGCAGCCGTTCGGAGGGGAACAAGAGGGTTTCCCTGCTTCGGGCGAAACGATGTAGAGGCCGTATGGTTTTACGGCAGGGTTTGATCATATACGTGATACACGGATCATGATTCATATGCATAATACTAGTAGGCTTTAGTTTAAGCCGGATCCTAGTATTATATTCTTGAATTATTTTCGTCTGTTTGTATTCGTATATTTTGGAATACGGATACGGGTATGTAAATACGGTGAGGGGTATTCTTGTAATTTGTTACAAGGGTGCTTCTAGAAGAAGACACCTCATTATTGTTTTTATCATTTTGATTAAATGATTAATGAGGTGGAGGTATGAGGTGTTATAAGTAATTAAAAGAAGTATGGCTACTTGGTGACTCATGGGATGACTCATAGGGTGACTCATTGTTTACTACTAGGGTATGCTTGATTCATTATGTGGTGAATTATTGGGTGCATTATTGATACACAAGCTTAGCCATTCTTCATTCATTCACTCATGAACACTCTAATCTCCTCTAAGCTCTCTTCTTCTACCTCAAACCCTAAATGTCTTATGTATTGAGTAACCTAGGGTATATTGAGACAAATTAATCCATCATCACTCTCTACATCCTCTAGGCTACTTATATTTTCATACTAAGTAACCTACTTACCTCGGTTTAGGGTAGGAACTCAAAGTACACACTCTCGGGTGGATCATCTTTGACGCGAGGAGGTCGACGATCAAGCGCGATCCGTACACTCATCGAGGAGCTAAAGGAGAGGAGTGACGACTCGAAAGACTTGGTTCATATAGGTATAATCACTTCATAATAGATTATTACCTATGTAAGTCTTTGTTATCTAGGGCTTAAGGTAGATCTTGAGATTAGCCGGTGTTGCAACCTTTAAAAATCGTTTTCGAAAATTCCTCCTCTCTACAAACCTAGTAGAGTGTACGACACTACCTTTCATGGTATCAGAGCCACTCCATAATCCTTATATAATTGGTAGCGACATTAGAAATCCGCCGTTTTTGTCGTGCACGAACTGCCGATAAAAATAGTTCCAAAAACTGATGTTTTGAGATGTTTGCACAGCCCATGGGCTCACAGTTTGAACTGAGAAGCTGCGGGGTGGAGCATGGGCATCCCACCCACCAATACCACCACAAGACGACTTTGGAGAGTGGGGACCCGAGAGCACCCCATATGGGTTCTCTCGGGTCTGCCAACCCAAGGGGGACACTTCGAGGTGGCCCCCAACGGTGAGTACCCCCTGAGGCCCCCCAGTTGATAGTTAATTTTACCCTCTTCGCCTCTGCGAAGATTCGGGAAGGTTTCGAGTTCGTTTCGACTCCCGTATTGGCTTAAACAGTCGTTTTTGGAACTTTAGCTCACTAATTTTTCATAGTTTTGGAAATTGGTTTCGTTTGCTAATTGCATGTTGAATTCTAATGTCATAGTTTTCTTTACATGGTTATATGATGCGTACATGTGTTGTTTAACGCCTTCTAATCGCTATATGTCGATTAGAAGGGGTACCACGCATCTTGTTTATATGTGGTGTTTGTTGTGATATCTTTGAGATGGATTTGTCGGATTGTCGTGATGGATAAAATATTGTGCAATGTTTGTATACAGTTTTGATTCATTTGTGTATTCATTATTGCGGGGCGAGTGTCCGACATGTGGACTGTCATTTCTGCCTTGTTGTATATTATTTTATTGGGGCACGACCGGGTTGAGGTCGATGTCACCACTGCACATATATTTTTCTTTTCTGTACTAGGATTACCCCACGATGGAGTGCTCGAATAGACGGGTTCTAGAGGGAAACGGGCCCGCATCTCATGGCGTTGAGACAGATGGGGCCTTACTCTAGAATTGGCAGGCTATTCGCCTCACTCGTAGGGGGTATAGGATGATTCACGGAGGAGCGCTCAAGTTACCAGATCCCGGGAAGTATTGGGTGGTCCATTCACCTTGTTGACTGGGGTTTCCTCTCTTCACGAATTGATGGGTAACTTTCCGTGCTCGTAGGGGTCTTGGTTATTGTTCATTTGAAAATATTGCATATTTGATCGAACATTTTCCTTACTTTTGTTAAGTACTTAAAGGTGTTTATTATTATTATGGAACATATGTGGGTTTATCTGCAAAATACTTTCTGTCATATGTTTATATATTATAATTAACGTTATGAAGAAAAATATATGCATATAATATTTATATGATATTTTGATAATTTAAATATGCATATCATATCAAATAATCCTAATCAATATTCTTAAAATATCATATCATATAAAATGATTAGGATAATATCTCAAAATAATAACAAATATTACAAATACTATGAATTAAGATATTGTGTAGATTTAGCTCAGCTCTAGAGATCGAGATATTAGAGATGTCGGGAATAAAATCTGCTGATATAGTTTAATCAAATCGTAAATGGTAGAGACTCAGAGAAGATTTAAAGAATCTAGGCATCACAACAATCTCCATGTTTCAACATGAGGCAACACCAAAATTTTGGAATCCTGATACCACCATGCCGCCGCCCAACCGCGACCAATATCATGCATTTGCGGCGGATCCACGGCAATATTGTGGCCCTTGGATCTGGGATTTTTTGGGGGTGATCACAACAACAAATCCTAACACATAGGATCTAGGGTTTCTGCTTCTAGGACTATTTAAAAAACCGAGAGCTTCAGATGAAAATTATCTCGAAATAGATCACTAAAATCATCACCTAATAGATCACTATCAAGATCAATAGATCAAAGATAGGTCCACGAATCGACGTAATCAATCGACGCATCATCTACTTCCTACGAGACAGAGATCGCGGGCATAAACTAGGGTTCTTGTACTATAAATTCGACGAATTTGTAAATGAATTTTGATTAAAAAAAGGTAGATTTTTAGTTTAGTTCTTTGCATTTTACTTTCTGCATTACTTTCTGCATTTACACTATGATCTCCTTCTCTATCTTCTCTTCTATCTTAACCACGCGTGAGTAATTCTACGCTTGATAGGGTTCGTAGGATTAGGGTAGATCAATAGATGATAAAATCTCTTAACTTCTTTTACATCTTTTAAAGTTTATAAATTTTAGCAAAACAATTGTTGACATCTTTATCGAGCGTGCTACCAATTTATTGATAGTCTCGACCGCGATTTGAGATTAGATTAACACTTGTTTTGATAAAGGCTAGACATGTATAAAGGTCAATGAAAAGATAAGGGTTAAGAGTGGGAACCCTATTCCCTCCAAAACCCTAATCTTCATTTATCACTATCGATCTAGTTTTAAATCTATTAAAAGATAAAAAGAGTCATATTTAATTAATCATCCATTACTACTAAATTCTATGAACCCTACAAGTCTCTTCTTCGTAAATTCTACATCCGTGTTCAACATAGATCTAAAAACTATTCTTCCTATTTTCAATCAACTTGTCTAAACCAAATAAAAGGTTCGACATTTCTCTAAGAACGACCCGTACTCATCTCGGTTAGTTACTAGCGACACCGTTATTGATTGCGGTTACTACTTTTACTAAACACTTCTTTTCCAAATCTAAAATCAATCAAATGGCGCTGTTGCCGGGAAAATGGCTGTAATTTTTTTCTTGTTATTCGGGTTGAATTTTTATAAAATCCAGTAAATATATTATAAACGAGAACCAAAACCGCATCCTGTGTATTTAACGATTACTGTGCGACTTTTGAGAGGGTATCTGGAGTCATTGGAACGTGGAATTAGAGATTCAGAAATTTTCATCAAAGCCCAGAGGGGAAAAGGGGTGCACTGACGAAAAATTGACAAAAGATCACGTTAAAGCGTGGCGGAATCGCGGCATTTGCAAGAAATTGGCCGCGGTTGGGCGGTGGCCCTGTGGATTTGTGCCCCCAAAATCTTCAGGTATTTTTCTCTGATTCTTCTCTCTCCTCTAAGATCCAATAATTTGATATTTTCTGCAGGATTCTTTGCAAAAAGCGCCGCTCAAAAATCTTTTGCGTGTTTTGATATTGGTTTGTTTGTGCATATCTTAACCGGACATTAAGGGGCAAAACTCAAATTCAGATTAGGTGGGGATTTCATCACCCTTCCTAGGCCCCACAAATCACAAAACAAGCATACTATTACCCTACATTAATTAAAAAATATCTAGACCAAGTCTCTAAGGATCGTCGCGCTCAATTAAGACAGAGCAGGGTCGTGGGTAATCTATTGCTTATCCGCATCTCTCTTGTATTGTCTAGGCAAGTGTGACTAAGGAAAGTGGTTACTTAATTAAGCCCACTATTTTCGGTGATTCATATAGCGAATACCTCCAACTTACCTGGCACTTACCTGGCCACAAGAGAGATAAAGAGATGGTAGAGGATTGATCCTGTGACTTGTCCTTTGAAAGTCTAGGAGCAGTCTATTGCTTGACCTAGGTGACCTTAGTTCTAGGGTTGATTGTGCATTTTGTTATTTGTTGAGTCAAGCCTCACGTCCGACTTTTTCAAAACAAACCATTTTAAAATCGTTCTCACACACGTTGCTAGTGCGCTAAACCCGCTTAGTGCATGATCGGCTGGACACCGGATTCTAGTGCCCGTCTTGTCCGTGTTTCTACTCTCGACTTTGAAGTCGGTACTTATTCATCTTCTATTTCCCTTCCACCCACCACATCCACCGAGATGGACGGTTCTCCATCAGATTTTAACAATACCACCGTGCCACCACCCGTAGGTGCACAGAATCCACCGTGCATCTCTCTTCTAGAAAGATAATACCCCGTGCGTGTACCCCTTCCTACTTGTCTATCTATTCCACCAGCCAATGGGGATAATTTCGAAATTAAACTCCACTTCATCAACCTGTTGCCCAAATTTCACGGGCTTGAATCCGAAGACGCATACGTTTTTATAACCAAATTCAAAAACGTATGCGCAATGATGGGAACAACCCAACTTTCAGGGGATGCTATGCAATTAAGTCTTCTCCTTTTTACCTTGTGCAACCTAGCAGAAAAATGGATTTATAGCACTGTCGCACATGCTATCGCCAAATGGGACGAATTCGTTATAGCATTCCTTAAGAAATTTTATCTCAATCACAAAACCGTCCGTGGTCGAAGCGAGATTAACTAGTTTACCCAACTTCCTAACGAACCATTCTAGAAATGCTTTGAGCGGTTTAAGAATCTTCTTCTACAATGCCCCCATCATGAAATTGATAGATGGCAACTCTGCCGAATTATATATGAGGGTGTAAATCCTTCTACGAAACAGATACTTGAAACCATTTATCAATGTCATTTCATGTCTAAAGACAATGGTGAAGCTTTGCAATTCCTGGAAGATCTCGCGGAACAAACCTTAAATTGGGAAAGCATTAGACCAACTTCATCTAGGGCAGGTATTCATCAGCTCGATGTTTCCATTACAGTGAAATCCGAAATGGCCGTGATGCAAAAGAAACTCAAGCCTATGGAAAACAAATTCTCATCAGCCTCCGTAAACCAAGTTACCCTACCAAAAACTGTACCAAAAACCGTGTGTGGTTGCTGTTCTGACCCATCACACTTAACGAAAGAATGTCCTTTGAATCCTCTGTTTCAAGGTCATGAACAAACTAATGCTGCTTTTCAGCAACGACCTAGAAACGATCCTTATTCTTCCACATACAATCAGGGATGGAGGAATCATCTTAATTTTGCTTGGAACCAAAACCAAATTCAAAATCAAAACCAGTTCCCAAGCAACTATCAAAGGCCTCCCCCACAGCAACAGCAGCCACCACAACAAAATTAGCACCCCTTTCAACCGCAAAATTTTCAAAACCTGGCCAACAACTTTGATCCTTATAATAATATTTGAACGACCGGTACCGATAAAACCTATGCGCTCGAACGTAACTTTGAAACGTTCATTAAACAACCCACGCAAACTACGGCTAATTTAACATCTTCTAGTCAAACATTACTTCAACACACTGCTTGCCACAGTGAAAGCATAAAGTCGATAAAAGCACAACTTACATAGTTAAATGCCACGATGAGCGAGAGAGAAAAAGGAAAACTACCATCTCAACCTCTACCAAATCCCGGCCACTCACAAAGCGTGAATATCATCCTTTAATGTGAGTGTCGTAACCATGTTGAGACCGGAAAGAGTGTTGAACAACAATGTTGGTAAACAAGTTGTTGAGGAAAAATCTTATGAAACCCCGGCCACTATTCTCCATTTCCAACTAGGCTCGAACCCTCATCTCACTTCCTTGAAAGAATTACCATCTACGACCATCCCAAATCCAATTTTTGGATCCATTCCATCCCCACAAACTTCTCCTAAAAAGTTGGACCCAACCCTTATTGATAAAGCTCCTTTTCCACATAGGTTGAGGGCCAACAAACCAAGTCCCTAAATGGAGAAGATTGTGGACATTTTAAAGCAAGTTAACATAAATATCCCTCTCCTAGATGCTATCAAACAAGTTCCGTCCTATACGAAAATTTTAAAGGACTTGTGCACTAGGAAGAGGAAAACTCAAGTATCTAAAAATGCTTTCTTAGTGAGTAATATGAGCAATTCTCTTACCCAATTGGTGCCCACGAAACGTAAGGACCCCGATTGTCCTACAATATATATAACCTTAGGGGGTAAAAATATCAATCGTGCACTACTCGATTTAGGTGCTAGTGTTAACTTACTTCCATATTTTGTTTATCAGCAACTAGGGATAAGAGGGTTGAAACCTACGCATTGCACTCTCCAGATGGCCAATCGATCTATCACCCAACCACGGGGTGAGATAGAGGACGTGTTAATCAAAGTCGGTGAATTTATATTTCCTTTGGACTTTATAGTTATAGATACACAGCCTGTAGTGAATCCACGGAACTAAATTCCGGTGATCCTAGGTCGACCTTTCCTAGCAACGCCAAACGCGATAATCAATTGTCATAACGGTTCTATGAACCTATCTTTCAGGAAGATGATAATTGAGCTTAACATCTACAAGCTAGGAAGTCAACCATCAGAACCCTATGCTCATGTGTGCTCTGTCGAAAACATAGCTTCCGACAATTGCGAATTCGAGGACCTTCACAATACGGATCCTACTATTTATTATACACGTGAAGACCCTTCTGTCGATAAGTCCACACCTAAGTCTGAACCCTTTGACTTGTCGAATGATTTATTCAAGCTATCGGAGTATCATGACTTCCTTTCCGATGAGACTATCATTCGGAATATCAATGGAAGTTTTGAAGACATTTTTGCTGATGAACTCGCATTCCTAGAAGACTTGGGAGTTATGATGAATCAACCCCCACCTAAAGAAGTTGAACAGCCACCCCTTCTTTTTATCAAGAACGAGAATGCGGGTAGTGCACCATCACCGTTTTGTCTCTACCAACTGAGACGTAAACCCGATCAATTCCGCCTCCTATCTCCTCACTTCTGCACATCTTTGATCTTCCACCAACTATGGTGTTGCATTGATAAAATATTCGAATGGTTGGTGTTGACTTTTGGTCTATATAGAGCTTTGCATAGACCAATAACTTTACCCCCCTCATCATTTTAAATGCTTGATACTATTTTACTCAAGTTTAGGGGGAGGAAATATTTTGGCTCTTGAAAGAAAATAAATTTTTACAAAATTGTGAGCCAAAAATAAGTTTGGAGGAGAATTTCACTGTCATTAATTCTTGTCCCCGTTACTAATTTTTCCTCCCAAGTCTATAAGTTTTTAAGCTTAACAGATGACATCAGTGAGGACACTGCTGCAAATAGGTTTGGGGGAGATTTGTGCTTATTCGCGCATCATTTTTTTTTTGCATTATACGAAATAAAACCACAAAATTTTTTTGATAATAAAAAATTAGAAAGTGAAAAAATTACATATGAAAGATAGGAAAAGTTTAAGAAAAGTAAGAAAATTAGATGTTTTATAACGAAACTAGTAATAGGTAGTCATGAGCTGCTGTCCCAAGGGTTAGTAATATAAAGGGAATCGCTAATCTGATAATAGAATTGAGTCTGAAAAATAGTCCCTATTCTTGAGTCCAAACATCTGAACGTTGATACCCTACTATACGCACTTACACACATCTTGAAACTTGGGATAGTAGAGTATATCTTGAAATACTCTTGTCTAAAAGCCTTAGTATGAAGGTCAATGAAAAAAATGTGAAACATAAAAAATAAAATGGTGAAGAAAAATGAACACTGGTTTTGTAATTGCTTAAGGCGGCATAAAAAAAATATAGCGAGCGTGCTTTATCATCTAGTGCCTTAGACCAACTGGTTTGGGAGCGACTGCTAAGTCTCAGGTGTTGCAAGACGAGAATATTGATAATTACACCTTAATAAGTGAGCACATTCGGTAATCGGTTGGTTAGTACGTCAAGAAGTATTAACGGTCGCATGAAGAATGTGTGAGCAATTCCATCTAAAATATTCACCGACTAAAAAGTACTAAACAAGATGGAAAAGAGTATGATAGCTTGAATTGAATTCTCTAACTGTAGGGATGTCTTTTACACACACGTAGGGGTATATGATCGATGTTTAGAAGAAAGGTAGGCACGAAGACTAAAGGCGATGTTTTATTGAGCGATGATGTGATTTCTGAAATCTTTTCATGACTATTAAGATAGGGCTTATGGAAACCGAAAAGCAAGTGTAGTATGAAACTCTTATTTTCAAGTTCTTTCTTGTATGAATCCATATCTTTGTATGTAACTTTCAAAGTCTTTCTTTTATTATGGGATTTTGTGTGTGTAATCCGCTTAAAACCCTCAGGAGACAACACACCTCCTACTAGGTACACCTAGAGGTTTAAAGGCTTGTTGCACGTGCTCAGTGCAATCGTGTTGCCTACGAAAGTGTGCTAAGTTTTTTTTCCATTTTCTCCCTCTTTTGAATAACTAGTTTGCTCGGGACGATCAAAATTAAGTTTGGGGTATTTGTTCAGTTGAAAATATTGCATATTTGATGGAATATTTTCCTTACTTTTGTTAAGTACTTAAATGTGTTTATTGTAATTATGGAACATATGTGGGGTTATCTGAAAATACTCTTTATCATATATTTATATATTATAATTAATATTATGAAGGAAAATATATGCATATAATATTTATATGATATTTTAATAATTTAAATATGCATATCATATCAAATAATCATAATCAATATTCTTAAAATATCATATCATATAAAATGATTAGGATAATATCTCAAAATAATAACAAATATTACTGATACTATGAATTGAGATATTGGGTAGATTTAGCTCAGGTCTGGAGATCGAGATATTCGAGATGTCGGAAATAAAATCTGCCGATATAGTTTAATTAAATCGTAAATAGCAGAGACTCAGAGAAGATTTAAAGAATCTAGACATCACAACAATCTCCACGTGTCAACATGAGGCACCACCAGAATTTTGGAATCCTGATACCACCATGCCGCTACCCAACCGCGGCCAATAACATGCATTTGCGGTGGATCCACGGCCATATTGTGGCCGTTGGATCTGGGATTTTTTGGGGGTGATCACAACAACAAATCCTAACACATAAGATTTTGGGTTTCTGCTTCTAGGGCTATTTAAAGGACCAAGAGCTTCAGATAAAAATTATCTCGAAATAGATCACTAAAATCATCACCTAATAGATCACTGACAAGATCAAGAGATCCAGACAGATCCAAAAATTGACGTGATCAATCGACGCATCATCTACTTCCTACGAGACAGAGATCGGGAGCATAAACTAGCATTCTTATACTCTAAATTCGATGGATTTGTAAATGATAGTTGATTAATAAAAAGGTAGATCTTTAGTTTAGTTCTTTGCATTTTACTTTCTGCATTTAATTTCTGCATATACAATATCATCTCCTTCTCTATCTTCTCTTCTATCTCAACCATGCGTAGGTAATTCTATGCTTGATTGGGTTTGTAGGATTAGGGTAGATCAATAGATGATAAAATATCTTAACTTCTTTTACATCTTTTAAAGTTCATAAAATTTAGCAAAACAATTGTTAACATCCTTATAGATTAGATTAACACTTGTTTTGGTAAAGGCTAGACATGAATAGAGGTCAATGAAAAGATAAGGGTTAAGAGTGGGAACCCTATTCCCTCCAAAAACCCTAATCTTCATTCATCACTATCGATCTAATTTTAAATCTATTAAAAGATAAAAAGAGTCATCTTTAATTAATCATCCATTACTACTAAATTCTATGAACCCTACAAGCCTCTTCTTCATAAATTCTACATCTATGTTCAACATAGATCTAAAAACTATTCTCTCTATTTTCAATCAACTCGTCTAAAGCAAGTAAAAGGTTCAACGTTTCTCTGAGGATGACCCGTACTCATCTCGGCTAGCTACTAGCGACACCGTTATTGATTGCGGTTACTACTTTTACTAAACACTTCTTTTCCAAATCTAGAATCAATTAGTTATACATTGTACAGGCTATCCACACGACCGGAGAACGTCGGGTTTCATTTGTGGCTCGAATGAAACCCGGGGCTCCAAATTTATCCGCTTTTCCATATTGCTTATCGCTTATCTATGATGTTGCTTATATCATGCTTGGAAGGAATGTAAAATATATTTGTACATATTAGTAGATGTTTTATATGTTTTGCACCCGCGCTAGTCCAGCCCCCGCTCTGCCGTTAGTTAAGTAACCTAACGGTGCATGACGGGGCCCCGTGGCGAATGCGGATGGCATATACGTACATTATATTTTCGTTCTTTTCTGGTATGATAGGAATTTATTGATGGGACCGCATTAATTTTGATTAATGCAAGATAAAAAACCTATAAGATGTTGGAATAAATTTCGAAAAACTATAGTCATATTCTTTCGCTTTGCATAGTGGTATTCGGTCAAGAATATCCAGCACCTCATTCGAGGAGACAAGAGCCGAGATCCCTTCGTAGGGAGTGACCTCTTGAGCAAAAGTTTATACTGTATATTACTCGGTTTCTTCAAAACCATAAGTTTTCAAAAGCGGAGCTTAAGTCACTCCTTTTCAAAACTACTTAGTTCCTTCAACGATATTAAGTTCATTACGTTAAAGGTTTTTCGCCAAAAAACCAGCCGTAGCCCTCCGTCATTTCCTACGAGTAGTACTTAGTATTCGGGCTGCGTTTGTTGACTCCGTCAAGGCGTAGTGTACGGTAGCTAAGTGGTGCTTGTTTGTAGCATTAATTGCTATTGGTTAGGACAGTCGTGTAACCTTGTTGACTCCGTCAAGGGTTATGCGGGTGGGTTTAATGCAATCAAGATAATGACGGGTTGAACTTGACTATGACTATTTGATTTGTTGACTCCGTCAAGGTCACTGGGATCCTAGGGGCAAAAACCACATCGGGAGTTTCAAATATACAGGAAACTTGCTAGTGTTGCATACCTTCTAGAGTGTGGTGAATAGAGTAGCTTCCATCTACGTTATCATGCAATGATAGTTGGATCCTGAACCCACTGATGAGTAGGATTACTCTTGGGAGATTATTTCACTTAACTATCAATACTATAAACCAAGTAGGTGTCTAGAACGGTGTTAGAGGGGCTACGCCTCCAGGGAAAAGAGGTTTTATAATTAAGGAACTTCGCGAAGACGTTGGATAACCTCCCTCGATGTAACGACACTAGACTGGCCGAAAGGTTAAGCAAGTATTATAACGTGTGATTAATCCTGACTAATTCTCCTTTTAAGGTTTGATTGAGAATTCGAGGAAACAGTGGGAACCATCCTGATTAGATAAACTAATAACCAATTTAGTCTTGCAAGAGCGCACGCTAAGTGTTTCTTTTCTCTCTCCAGGTAGAACCCATTTTACGCCCTAATCAAGATAATAAAATGTATCACTTAACCGATCCGAATTCTTATTCAGGGCTGGAGAATGTCGGTTCGGCTCTAACTTATGACAGCAGTCATGAGTACGAGCAAGGGAAAGAGGATTGCATGGATTCCTTGATGATCCTAATGAAGAAGAAGCATACTATTGCGTCTTCTTTAGGTGTTCTTGTTATTGGGAGCCATCCTAATTAGATAAACTAATAACCAATTTAGTCTTGCAAGAGCGCACGCTAAGTGTTTCTTTTCTCTCTCCAGGTAGAACCCATTTTACGCCCTAATCAAGATAATAAAATGTATCGCTTGACCGATCCGAATTCTTATTCAGGGCTGGAGAATGTCGGTTCGGCTCTAACTTATGATAGCAGTCATGAGTACGAGCAAGGGAAAGAGGATTGCATGGATTCCTTGATGATCCCAACGAAGAAGACGCATACTATTGCGTCTTCTTTAGGTGTTCTTGTTATTGATAACTGTTTTTCGGTCAGTCCTACCTCCTGGGTACTAGATACCGGATCATAATCTTATATATCTGTAATTTATTACAAGGACTGAGAAAAAGTAGGATGGTTGGACCTAGTGATATGTCCCTCAGAGTAGGGAATAGAGCACAAGTTGATGCTGCCGCCATCGGTGAATATCACCTAGCATTGCCAAACGGCAATACTATGATTTTGAACAATTTCTACTATATACCTTCCATGGTTTGCAACATCATATCAGTTTCTTTACTTGATAAAGATGGATATAACTTTGTTCTTAATAGAAATATCATGAACATTTACCTTGATAAGGTATTGGTTGTAGAAGGTACACTGTGTAATGATATCTATATTCTAAATCAAAATACAGTTTTCAATATACAAAACACACGCAAGAGGAAGAGTTCAGAAGAGAACGAATCCTACTTGTGGCATTGTAGACTTGGTCATATCGAAGAGAAAAAACTAAGTAAGTTGCATAAAGATGGATATTTGAATACGTTCGAATTTTCATCTTATGAAACTGTAACACCTTAGAATGCGATTAGTGTTAATTAAGCGATAATGCGGGTTTTTAGTTAAAAGTTAACTAAAACAGTTTTCACATATTTTATAAAAATTAATTAATATTTTATTATTATTTATTTTGGCTTGCACATACATGTGCATGTTAACTTGGGGATTATAGAGGTGTTACCATGCTTAAGTAGACATGGCACCCTAAACCAATTTTTAGCCATCTTAACGCACCTCACTTATTATTTGAATAAGGGTTGACTTGAGAGAGAGAGAGGGAGAGGGAGAGTTGACAATGGAGAATGATGAGGCATGGTGCAAGCATGGGAGCATTTAATGAGGAGAGAGAAGGGGCATGGCTCATTTTCTAACCTCACACCCTCATTTTCCTTCACCACTCTCACACTCTCATTTCCCTCAACATTCAGACACTCTCATTTCTTATTTTCCTTCTCATTCTCTTCCCCAAACTGAACCCTTAACCATTCCATCGCTAAACCAAGTCAAATCCTCACTAAACTTCATTAAAACCCTCACAAAGTCAAGTTAAGCCACTGGAGATGACTTGAAGCATGGAAAGCTAGGGTTTTTGAGCAAGTGTGCTAAGGTAGTGATCTCTAACTCTTAATTAGGCCTTTAAGATGTTGTGTTGCTTATTAGTTGCTGTTTAGAATACTAAAGTTATAGTTTTTGTGCAATATCGTATTTTTAGTAATATATTGGAGTCTCTGTGATCTTCTATCACTACGATAACCTACTGTAAAATCTAGCAATGTAGTAGTGTTGTGTTAGAAGCCCTGAATGTTCACATGAAACTCGGACCCCACCCAACCTAGTTGACCCGGCGATATGAGGTGAAATTCCGGCGTCCCCAGATTTTTGGGGGCTTGGGGAGTTGGGGTTTTGAGGGCAGCTGTCTGTTTATTATCCTAGGTGTTTGGTATTGCTTGATTTTTAAATATTGACTGTAGCAAAAATCTGGGACCACTTTGCTAATTTCTAGTGTTTCGGCAACGCGCGTTACGGTATCCGACACGGTTCGTGTTCTTTGTGTATCTTGCTGCACTTAGGTTTGATTTAGGATGTCGCTACACACGTTAGCCACTAAGCTAACACTTGAGAGTTGTAGGAGTCGATGCGTTGATCTAAACGTTGTTTGTATGTATTATTGGTCGGCTTCTAAGTTGCACTTGTTATGTTGTCTTGTGATAATAGGATCGCAGGCGGGGACTTCAGACGCTACAAGGAAAAGAAAGAAGGTGGTTGGATTTACCTAGCTCGAGATCATCGGTGAGTAGATTTAACATCTACGGGAGAATCGTCCGTATGGCGTTAAGCGTCGAGGGCTAGATATGATGTTATATCCACATGTTTATATGCATATGCGTTGATTGTGCATGAGCATCATTTGCATACCATTTCTTGTTGTACATTGACTTAGTACCTATTGGACACTGCATCATTACTGACGGTTTATATAGCACAAGCACTGAATTGTATGCTACACACACACCGTTGGTAATTGCCATGACATGCAAAACATATACATATATGTGGTACTGCATTCGTTATTGACATTGGGGCTGTTGTTCTTGTACAACCTTACTAAGGGAATATATATTGTTCCGCCTTCACTATTATCAATAGTTAGACGTTGATTCTTGTTCGATTGCATATATGAATTGCATCATGCATACATACATACATACATGCATACACACATACCTTGCTATAGCTACATATACACCTTTATGTGATGTTGAAATTGACTTCGGGGTATTTGGGAACCGCACGATATCTTTAAAAACTTGATTCATTTAAAAGAGCGGTTTTCCCTTGATATGCTCATATTACTTTCTATGTTGCATACATCATATTTCATGGATTTACGCATTGAGATACTGATTTCATGTGATTTATGGATTTGAGAACCGTGGCTATATTTCAAGAAAGTATGCATTGTTTGAAAACCCGGTTTTTCTTGATATGATATTTTGATGCGTCCACCATGAGTTTTCTCGGTTCTGAGATTGGTTTTAGAAACCCGATTCGAGGAGATGGATGATCCGTTTGCGAGTTCATGGTGGACCCGGTATGGTACCCCAGGGCAAGAAAGGTATGTTGTGCAGTAGACGATGAGCCTGGCAGAGGGACTACTACCTACCGGTGATAGTTTGGACCCGGTGGTTATCCGGAGGATACCGACCGGAGTCGTGAGATGGATATGGGCCAATCCGGACTGACGGAGCCCGAGTTATGTGGATTTATGTGTCGATGTTGGACACGGGTTTTCATGATGTTTCGAGTGTCGATGTTGGGCACTGATTGAATTGAGATTTAAGCGTGCTTGCGCTTTCTAAAAGATAGATCAAAAATATTTGTAACCGCAATCAAGAACGGCGTCGCTTTGCAGCTAGCCGGTGAGTACGGGTCGGTCTACAGGGATGTTGTGAATCTCCGATTCGTTCTTACGAGTTAATTCCGAAGGGTGTTCGGAGTTGTTATTAAATCTAAAATTCTAATTATTCTATACTAATTATCTAGATCTATTCTTGCTAGGGTTAGGTTTAGGGATGGTTTAGAAATGCAGGTAAATCTCAACGCTTTCTATACCCGAATGAAGATCTATGAGGAGTTATGGTAATTATCAATAAAGGGGATTAGATCCATTCGGGAAGGTGTTCCTTCCTCTAGGTTCTTGTCCTTCCTTTAGAGATCCTTACCCTAACCTTCATGGAAAACGCGCGCAACCGGGCCTTTACACTACGGTTTCATCGTTACCTCGAGGGGTAGGATGCCGTAGGGCGCGGTGTGTGCGTGTATGCATGGAGTCCTATTGTAAATAATTGGTGGGTAAGAAAGGGATGAGAGATCTCATCTCTCAAAATCCTTCCCCAAAGCTAAACCCTAAACAAGTTCCTAGGGCATGAAATTAAATCTACCTAGGGCAAAGAATTAAAATCTACACTAGGGCGAGAAATTAAATCTACTTACAGATAGCTCTCTCCAAACATCAACGCAGGGTTGTCAGATCTGGATTCATGAATTGAAAAGAGGCACCGATGCTCTCCAAAAGAATTCTAAAATTTATTAATGAAGGGAGGCATAAGATACAATCTTTAGAGTTCCTATTTATAATGAATAGGAAACCCTAGGGTTACATTTGTTTCGCATGTCTACAATTACAAAAATAGCCCTTAGGAAATCTTTTCAGCACCGCCACGATGTTTTGGTAAAAAGAAAATTCCCTTTTGTCTTCTTATGGCCGCGGAACCGCGGCAATAGTGGGCTTGGGCCGCGGTTCCGCGGCCCTTTGATGAGTTCAGCTGCTGAAATTTTTGGGTTTTGTCATGGATCACTTTGGGCTTCTGGTTCTTGGGTTCTTTTAACAATTGGGCTTCAATATTGATTCCCGATCTTCAGTGAGCAATTTGCAATGGCTTTTTAACCCTTTGCCTTGACATTTTGGGATCTTGCGTTGCCTTGTTAATTGTGAACTGTCTTTCGATGTAGGCTTGACTAAGATCCTCCCATTTGTTGGTCAAAAGTCCATATTTTCATCGTCTTTACATCGTTTTCACTGTTTCCTGTCCAAGAACCTGTAACCTGTAACATGTAGCAGACATGCGTCAAAAGTACCTGTTTATTTATAAAAAGAATAAGAATGGGGAATATAATAATGCAATATTATGGTGTAAACAAATACCCCCAAACTTATCTTTTGCTCGTCCTCGAGCAAACTTATTTTTATTCACTAAAATCCTAACCGCACTTTCGCAGGGAAACGCGATTGTACTGAGCACGTGCAACGAGCCGTTAAACCTCTAGGTGTCCCTAGTAGGAGGAGTGTTGTCTCCTGAGGGTTTTCAGCGGATTACACCCACAAAATCCTATCAATTCGGCCTTTCGACTTTTGTTCTCCAATTAGGTTTTCTAGCAAGAAATTCTATAATCATCGACTTGTAAATTATCCACCCATATTCTTCACACTTCCTCATTATTTAATTTAAGATTATATATGTTATGCAGACCTACTTAGCTTTCGGCATCTCTTAAGTTTTCCTTCTAAAGTTCCATCTCCACTTAGGAATTTCTATCAACTCTACTAAAGACACAAGTTCTATTCTTCATTCCTTTCCTTTATCTAAACTCCAATCACATACCCCCACGTGTGTGTATAGATCATCCTTACACTTGGAAATTCAAATCAAGCAATCATGCCCTTGTCCATTGTCCAAAGTACTTATTAGTAGGTGAATTTTTAATTGAATTTTTCTTACACATCCTTCATGCGACCGTTAATACTTCTTGAGGTACCAACAACCGATTACAAGATGCGTTAGCACTTTAAAGCGTACTTCCTAGTTTTGCAACACCCAAGGCTTTTAGCAGTGACTCCCAAACCAGTTGGTCTAAGACACTAGGTGATGAAACACCCTCGCTAAATATTTTTCTATTTTTGCAGCCTTAAATAATCACAAAAACCAGTGTCCATTTTTTTTATTCTTTATTCACACTTGTATATTTTTTTATTTTCTTCGTACTAAGGACTTTAGACAAGAGCATTTCAAGTTCTCCTCTACTATTCCAAGTTTCAAGGTGCGTGATTGTGCAAATTGTAGGGTATACATTTTCAGAATCTAGACTTAAGCTAGGAACTATTTTTCAAACTTATACTCTAATAAGAACATCAATACTCTTCCCTTGTTTTGACTTAGCCCAAGAAGTGAACCCAAAATTTGCCTATTTATAAATAAACTACAAGGCATATACTTTCTACCGCTAAACTTTAAGGAAGGTTATCTTTAGAGTTTTTTAATTTACTAAGTCTAAGATCTAGTTGTTCCTAGCCAGTTAACCTATTTTTCAAACTCTAGTCAATTAGCCAAAATTGAATACAATAATTTTTATAATTTTTAAAATTTTTCAATTTTTATAGGTTTTCAAATAAGTATGCAAATGCAAAAATATGTACAAATGAATGCGAAGGAAGAAGACGTACCGAGCATACCCCCAAACTTGAACTTGACAGTGTCCTCACTGTCATACTAAACCAAGAGGGTCAAAATGTCGGCACTCCCCTGTTTATTTATTTACAATTTGTTTTTTTTTTTTTAATGTTTTGAAATTTTTTTTTATTTTTATAGAAAATGAAAACAAATATATATATACATATATACAACAAGATTCCCCCCAAACTTAAGGTTGGCCTTACACAAGCCAAAGGTTAGCACCAACCATTCAAAAATCTTATCGTGGTAATGGTACAGTTGGTGCAAGAAAATGAGAAACACGCGAGACCGTGTGGAAAGAAGAATGGTAGAATATGGTCTCGGTGGGAGAGAAGAATGGCGGAAAGGAGAAAGAAGGAGCGCGCGAGTGAATAAATTAGCGCAATTTGTGATGACCGATGTGTTATAAGCGATTGCGCTAACCTATCAACTCGTCGTGAAATAGGGTCAAATCCCTCAAGATTCGCAAGAAAACATGGGTACGCCGAACTTGGTATAGGAGATGAAAGCGTAACGGTCATTTGTACGGTCGGGACAATAAGAGAGACGAAAGGGAGTGAATTAGGGATAGTATCTTTCTCACCGTAGTAAACTGTTTCGAACTTGAAAGATTCCATTAATGGTTCGAAACTACTATAATCAACCGAGTCTGATGGCTCATCTGAAAATGTCAAGGACTCAAACTCGGGCGGTGAGTCATCAGCATCGTCCGAAAAAGTGAAACACTCGTAGGTGTTATCGTCTGTGAGAATTGTGTCAGATTCAAAGGAAAAGGTTTCAAGCTCACAGTTTTCAAGCGGGGTCGGAACGATGGGAAGGAGGGAGGGTGATATAACAGTCAAAGGTTCAGGAGGATGAATTGGAAAATCAGACACAGCAAACAAAAATGATTCAACCTCAATATTATCCTCAAGACTCTCCTCAATACTATCATCAATATTTAACTCATCCATGCCATTATCATCAAAATCTAGACGCATATGAGATTCGGGAGAAACATTTAATAACTCAGGATGATGATTTGAACATAAAATTTCAATTAAATCGACAGGTTCATCATCCGAAATATTCCCGGCGTCTATATCCTCAATCAAGTGAAAATCAATTTCTTTAGACACCTCCTCAAAAGCATGGATATCTATCGATTTAGGTTCTAGATGGGAGGTGTAAAGATCGAAAGGATTAGATGCGGTTTCACTCGAAAGGGGTTCTTCACAATTTGGCAAATCAAGCACTATAAAATCACACAACTCATTTTTATTTTCAACAGGTGAACTATTTAGGGCAATCGATGGAAAACAGGAGTTGTGGGTTTCAATTGGGTAAGGGTAGGTTTGATTTGAAAATCCTCTCTCATTCTCACTCTGTCCAACCGCCTCCTTACACATTGAAAAATTTGAAGCTAGCGGGAAACTGGCTACCGGTTCAGCAGGTTGCATAAGGGCGGCTAAGGACGCTTCCACATTCCTAGTCATTTTATTTGTTGCTGCAATGTACGCCTCCAACGACTCTTCCAAACTAGACTTGGGTGGTAAGGGGGTTTCGGTAAAAGATTCGAAATCGTGTGGATATGCAAAACTCCTAACAGACTGAGTAGAAACGGTGTCTAGTGAAGGTGGGAAGGTCGGATAGGACTGGTAGGAAGTGGATAGTTGGGCAGGGGTAGGGTCAACATGTAGATAAAAAGGTGAAAAGTCGTGTGGATATGCAAAACTAGATGAGTGGAGAGGGGTGAAAGATCGGCTGCGAGATTAAGCAATATGCTCAGCAATGGACATCGGCTTAGGAGTTATAGCTGGACTTGAAGAAGTGTTATCAACATATGTAGGTGGTAAAGGTTGACTTGGTTGACACAAAGTGGGTTGAAAAGTCAAACTGTTTCTCCTAGATGCCTCTATTTGATCTTTCAAAGATTTTTTTGGCAAGGAAGGATCGTCTTTAAATTGACCGAACAAATTGACGTACGATGCAAAATTAGGTTCGGGATACCAAAGTTCGGCAAGTGATTTATTATGTGGGGTACCCATGTTGGAAGGAAGGGTGAAAGAAAGAAAGATGTGTGGTGGTTGTGCAAGGATTTATTTGCGGCAAAAATTTTGCAAGTTTCTATAAAAGATTTGTCCCTTTTTTTCTTTTTCTTTATTTGGAAATTGTTGCAACAAGATTGTTAATTAAAGATATGCAACCGAAAAATATTACTTGCAATCAGTTATTATTTTAAGCATATCACAAAGAATCTTTATTTGGAAAAAATTGTTGCAAAAAGATATTCGAGAAAAGATATGCAACAAAAAAGATTACTTGCAATCACTTTCTATTTTAAACGAGGCGCACAAATCCTGCACAAGATTGTTATTTGGAAAGAGAAAGATTTTTAAAGTGAAAGGAATCCTGCAGAAGATTTGACAAAGGATATATGGGGATTTGCATAGGAGAGAAATAGGAAACAAACCGTGCAAAAATTTCGTGATGATGATGCAAGAGGGCCGTGGAAAGGCGGCGGGAGCGCGCTTAGGCCGCGGTTTAGCGGTGGGATGGAGGCTTTAGGTCTCAAAAAAATTTCTACTGTTCTTTCCTTGCAATACCTCTCTGTTTTGATGTATCTTTTTCTTTTTAGAACTCTGAATTTTTCCAGATCCGTCAATCCTGCAAAGATTCACAAAAAAAAAGTACCCTTTCCAAAAAAATAACAAATGATATATTTTATATATTTTTTGGGATATTTTTTAGTTTTTTATGATTTTTTAAATTTAGATTAACCCGAAATTGCAAAAAGGAAAATTCTACGCCATCCCCGGCAACGGCGCCATTTGATTGCATTGAGATTTAAGCGTGCTTGCGCTTTCTAAAAGATAGATCAAAAATATTTGTAACCGCAATCAAGAATGGCGTCGCTTTGCAGCTAGCCGGTGAGTACGGGTCGGTCCACAGGGATGTTGTGAATCTCCGATTCGTTCTTACGAGTTAATTCCGAAGGGTGTTCGGAGTTGTTATTAAATATAAAAATCTAATTATTCTATACTAATTATCTAGATCTATTCTTGCTAGGGTTAGGTTTAGGGATGGTTTGGAAATGCAGGTAAATCTCAACGCTTTCTATACCCGAATGAAGATCTATGAGGAGTTATGGTAATTATCAATAAAGGGGATTAGATCCATTCGGGAAGGTGTTCCTTCCTCTAGGTTCTTGTCCTTCCTTTAGAGATCCTTACCCTAACCTTCATGGAAAACGCGCGCAACTGGGCCTTTACACTACGGTTTCATCGTTACCTCAAGGGGTAGGATGCCGTAGGGCGCAGTGTGTGCGTGTATGCATGGAGTCCTATTATAAATAATTGATGGGTAAGAAAGGGATGAGAGATCTCATCTCTCAAAATCCTTCCCCAAAACTAAACCTTAAACAAGTTCCTAGGGTATGAAATTAAATCTACCTAGGGAAAAGAATTAAAATCTACACTAGGGCGAGAAATTAAATCTACTTACAGATGGCTCTCTCCAAACATCAACGCAGGGTTGTCAGATCTGGATTCATGAATTGAAAAGAGGCACCGATGCTCTCCAAAAGAATTCTAAAATTTATTAATGAAGGGAGGCATAAGAAATTACAATCTTTAGAGTTCCTATTTATAAAGAATAGGAAACCCTAGGGTTACATTTGTTTCGCATGTCTACAATTACAAAAATAGCCCTTAGGAAATCTTTTCAGCACCGCCACGACGTTTTGGTAAAAAGAAAATTCCCTTTTTTCTTCTTATGGCCGCGGAACCGCGGCAATAGTGGACTTGGGCCGCGGTTCCGCGGCCCTTTGATGAGTTCAGTTGCTGAAATTTTTGGGTTTTGTCATGGATCACTTTGGGCTTCTGGTTCTTGGGTTCTTTTAACAATTGGGCTTCAATATTGATTCCAGATCTTCAGTGAGCAATTTGCAATGGCTTTTTAACCCTTTGCCTTGACATTTTGGGATCTTGCGTTGCCTTGTTAATTGTGAACTGTCTTTCGATGTAGGCTTGACTAAGATCCTCCCATTTGTTGGTCAAAAGTCCATATTTTCATCGTCTTTACATCGTTTTCACTGTTTCCTGTCCAAGAACCTGTAACCTGTAACATGTAGCAGACATGCGTCAAAAGTACCTGTTTATTTATAAAAAGAATAAGAATGGGGAATATAATAATGCAATATTATGGTGTGAACAGGCACTCAGGTTCCATGAGATTTACGGATATGAGGGCCGATCAAAGTGACTGCGCCTGAGATATTGGGATTTGGGGTGTCGTTGATGGACACCGGTTTTTCTATGATGATGATTCATTTATGATGATATGTTTTATCCCACACTCAGTAGTTATTTGATATGCATTGTTTCATGTATTTGTAGTACCTGATGGTGTACCTTGATCATGATTGTTGCATATCTATATTGTCATACTTATGCTATCAGATTGCATGTGATAGATTATCGCTGTTCGTGCATACTTGCGATTATCTGTATGATGTTATTTACTATTCACGAGTTGTCAACTCACCCCCGTTGTGCCACGGTGTTTTGCAGGCTTGACCCTCAGAGTAGTTGCGGCAGGGCTTCTTATTGTATCTATTTCAGCGGATACCGCTACGGTTGGCTGTGAGGTCTTTTTGCTGTAGGTGGGTTTTTGGTTATCCGATTACATCTATTGTATATCTCATTGTATCTAGTACTCTCCATCTAACACTTTCATGTATTGGCTTAGAGACGAGTTTGTGAGTACCGATATTGTATATTTTGTAACTCTGGGTGTCGTGCTCGTGTGAGCCGGCCTTTCTTATGTAGTTTTGTCTCTTTATGCTGTTTTTCACTTTTTATTGTCCATTTCTTCGCTACGACGTCGTATATATGCTTGTGGTGGTTGTTTTCCTCTTTTGGGCGTGATTTGCTCCCGTTTGGGGATGATTTATTTATATCCTGTGTTTGTACCTGTTTTGGGGCTAGTATTACAAAGGAGCTGCTGCCAAAATTTTGAAGAAAATAAACTTAAGCTTTAAGATTTTTACTTGAGATTTCCAAATGTTTTTAAAAAGAAAATGTTTTATCATTTCTTTCTTTATGGTTTAGATTTCTGGGTTTTCGTCTTACTTAAATTGCGTTACGCCTGTTGACGTCACATGGTTTAAGTGCCAGTCACATTCCTAAATTTGGGTCGTGACAGAAACTTGTCAGTCTTGTCTCAAGGGAAAGATGACCAAATCTCCGTTCACCGGACACGGAGAAAGAGCAGCAGAGCACTTGGGACTCATACGCAGTGATGTATGTGGTCCAATATCTATACATGCAAGGGGTGGGTTCTCGTACTTCTTCACATTCATTGATGATCTCTCTAGGTTCGGATTTTAAAACACAAATCTGAAGCTTTTGAGAATTCAAAGAATTCAGAAACAAAGTAGAGAACCAGACTGGCAAAAGTATCAAGATCCTCCGATCTAATAGAGGTGGGGAGACTTAAGTATGGAATTCCTAGAGTAACTAAAAGAGAATGGAATTCTCTCTCAGCTTACTCCTCCGTATACACCACAACACAACGGTGTATCGGAGCGGAGGAATCATACCCTTTTGGATATAGTTCGCTCCATGATGAGTAGTGCTGAGTTGCCACTTTCATTCTGGGGATATGCGCTTCAGACAGCAGCATACTTACTGAATTATGATCCATCCAAATCTGTGCCTAAGAATCCATATGAAATATAGAGTGGACAGAATCTATATCTTAAGCAGTTTAAGATATGGGGTTGTCCGGCCTATGTGAAAACACAAAAATCGGACAAACTTCAGGCACGATTAGTTCTATGTAAATTTGTGGGATATCCTAAGGATTCACTAGGATATCTGTTCTACCACACTGAGGAACAGAAGGTGTTTGTATCTCGCCATGGTACCTTTTTAGAAAGGGAATTTCTTGTAAAAGAAGTTAGTGGGAGTACGGTAGAACTGGAAGAAACTTCTGAACCACAAAATGTAACTGAAGATTTGGTGGAACCGCTAGATTCAGTAGTCCCAGACGAACCTCAGCCAATCCGCAGATCTAGTAGGATTTCTCATCCACCCTAGAGATACTATGGTTTTCTCATTGACGGGGATCGAGAGGATTGAATTTTGGAAGAAGACGATCCTACTAGTTTCAAGCAGGCCATTATCAGTAGGGACTCTGAAAAATGGCTGGATGCTATGCGATCCGAAATGGAGTCCATATACACCAATAAAGTGTGGACCTTGGATATTGCTCCACCTGGGGTAAAACCCTTGGATGCAAATGGATCTACAAAAGGAAATTTGGTGTAGATGGACAGGTGGAAACATATAAGGCTAGACTTGTTACAAAAGGTTTTCGTCAAAAACCAGGTGTGGACTATGACGAAACCTTTTCTCCAGTAGCTGTGCTCAAATCCATTCGAATCCTACTTGCTATTGCTGGCTTCCATGACTATGAAATCTGGTAGATGGACATAAAATGGCTTTTCTAAACGGAAGTTTGGAAGAGTGCGTTTGTATGGATCAGCCGGAAGGTTTTGTAGATAGTGGGAGCAGCGGGAAGGTGTGCAAGTTACTTAAATCCATTTATAGATTGAAGCAGGCATCGCAGAGCTGGAACATCTGTTTTGATGAAACAGTCAAGGAATTTGACATCATCAAGAACGAGACCTTGTATATATAAGAAGATTGTAGGACGAACTGTCGTATTTCTAGTTTTGTACGTGGACGATACTTTTTTGATGGGAAATGATATTCCTATGCAACAATCGGTCAAGCTGTTCTTATCACAAAGGTTCTCCATGAAGGACTTGGGTGATGCCTTATACATTCTGGGGATTAAGATCTACAGAGATAGATCTAAGAGATTATTGGGACTTTCGCAGTTCAGGTACATAGAGACCGTACTAAAGAGATTCAGTATGGAAGATTCCAAGCGCGGTAATATACCTGCATTTCACGGAATCACCCTCTCCAAAGAGATATCTCCCAAGACTGATGAGGAGAGGGTTCGCATGAGCACTATACCCTACGCTTCGGCGGTAGGATCTATAATGTATGCGGTGCTATATGCAAGACCAGATGTAGCTTACGCGCTTAGCATGGTAAGCCGGTATCAGTCAAACCCAGGTGAGAACCATTAGACAGCGGTGAAGAACATTCTCAAGTACCTGAGAAGGACTAAGGAGATGTTCTTGGTTTACGGTAATGGAGACCTTAAGGTCGAGTCCTTTACTGATTCAAGCTTCCAGAGTGACAAGGATGACAGCAAGTCTGTCTCGGCTTTTGTGTTTACCCTCAACGGAAGGGCGGTGTATTGGAGGAGCTTCAAACAGGACATCGTCGCAGACTTGACGATGGAGGCTGAATACATTGCTGCGAACGATGCCGCAAAAGAAACGGTCTGGATGAAGAAGTTCATTACTGAACTTCAGGTAGTTCCGTCCATTATTAATCCAATACCTTTGTATTGCGACAACAATGGAGCTATGGCTTTAGCAAAGGAACCACGGTCCCAGCAGAAATCCAGACACATCTTAAGGCGGTATCACCTGATCAGGGAGATCGTTGATCGCCAAGAGATCGAGGTGCGGAGAGTGGACACAAAAGACAACACGGCGGATCCATTCACCAAGGCCCTCATTCAAGCACAGTTCGAGCAACTTTTTGAGATGTTAGGTGTGCGGTATGCCAACAGCTGGCCTTAGAGCAGACGTTAGGTAATCGATACGCCAATATATGGCCTTAGTGCAAGTGGGAGATTATTGGATATGTATGCCCTGGAGGCCATTATTGTATATGTATATATGTGGATGCATGGACATATGTATGTACAGTACAATCTTGCTCGATATAATAGTAAGCTATCTGGTTTGTCTTTATCTTAACATGTGCATTTGTTCTACTTATTATTATGTATCATTTATACATGTTGATAAAGCCCGTAGGATCATTGCTTGACTACCTGCATTGTGATGGTGATCATACTTATGGGAGCAGGATAGTCGATAAGCACATCCTTAAAAGGTCCCTAGTTATAGGAGTATCGAGACTGGGCATCGATATTTCGGAGTAGACTGGTGTATACGTTTCTAGACCCCGACGAGGGGAAATGGTTGGTCCCGCAGCCATTGGTCTTTTACACTAAAGAACGTATACAGGTGCTTACTGAGGGTGAGTACGCTGGACGGACTCGCCTAGAACTTCTATATGGTGCTATACCTATCGTCAGATAGCAGTTCTCAGGTGACATGAGTACATGTTAGTCTTAGGACCTGAGGTCGTCATTTGTCTTGTGTAAATTCCCACCGTGCTTTGATCACTACCCTACCACGGCTCTACTGAGTTGTGCAAACAGGTTTTGGTTGGGTACAGTCCCGATCCACATGGAGGCAGTGAGTGATTGTCAGGAATTTGTCTCTCTCGGTATTGGGAGTCGATATCGCACTGTGTTTGATTGGCCAGGACCATAAGACCTTAGCCAAGGCAGTTGGGATTTACTGATAGGTTGATCAGTAGTTTCTCGGATTGGTCTTGAGCCGCATCAGCACGAATTATCAGGTTATTAGGGTCTGACGTTTACCACCCCCTAGACCCAGTATGCGATACTCTCAGACGAAGAGACCGGACTGTATGGATATTGTCACGGATAGGTTCAGTAGGAGTTCGGACGAGTTTACTCGTCGGCCTTCTTTTCGACAGGTACCTGGGTGGCCGTTACGTGCAGCTAGTACTGCTGACGTTCTTGTAGTTAAACCCACTGCCAGCGTACTGTCGAGTCTTTAGAGTCTCACACAGCGGGTTTCCCTGCTTCGGGCGAAACGATGTAGAGGCCGTATGGTTTTACGGCAGGGTTCGATCATATACGTGTACTAGATACATGGATCATGATTCGGACGCATAATACTAGTGGGCTTTGGTTTAAGCCGGATCCTAGTATTATATTCTTGGATTATTTTCGTCTCTTTGTATTCATATTTTTCGGAATACGGATACGGGTATGTATATACGGTGAGGGGTATTCTTGAAAATTCCGCCTCTCTACGGACCTAGTAGAGTGTGCGACACCGCCTTTCAAACTTTTCTGTCAATCTTGTGCCGCCTTCTTATGATTTCGGATCATGTTAACTTTCTCCACCATTTGCACAATAAGATTCGGTCCCAATAATCTTCTTTCTCCAGTATCGTCCCAACACACAGGTGAGCGACACTTATGACCGTACAATGCTTCGAATGGAGCCATCTGTACACTCGCCTGAAAACTGTTATTATAAGAAACTCCACCAAGTGCAAATGATCCTCCCATGAACCTTTGAAATCTAACATGCATGCTCTCAACATATCTTCAAGAGTTTGGATCGTTCTTTCAGACTGGCCATTTGTCTGAGGATGATAGGCGGTGCTAAGTTTCAAGCAAGTTCCCAAACTTTCCTGTAGACTCCTCCAAAAGTGTGATACAAATCGAGTATCGCGATCGGAAATGATGCTCACGGGTACTCCATGCAATCTCACAATCTCCTGCATTTACCGCTCTGCCAAAGCCTCCGTCAACTGACCAACTCGAAATGGTATAAAATGAGCTGCCTTGGTCAATGGATCGACAATCATCCAAACTGTATTATTACCCTTTAGACTCCGTGGTAGAGCTGTCACGAAATCCATGGTTATATGTTCCCACTTCCATTGAGGAATTGGAAGTGGTTGCAACAAACCAGCTACCCTCTGATATTCAGCCTTGACTTACTGACATACCAAGTACTTCGATACGTAGCGAGCAATCTCCCTTTTCATGCCTTTCCACCAGAAATGTTGTCGCAGATCTCTGTACAACTTTATGCATCCCTGATGTACGGAATACGCGGAACTATGAGCCTCCTTCATGAATTCTTCACTAACATCTCCTTTGGGCACACATAAATGACTACCATATAGTAACAAACCATTTTCATGAATTAACAAGTCTGTTCGAAGTCCCGCTTCTATTTGTTCTCGAAACTTTTGCAATCTTGGATCGTGCAACTGTGCTGCTTTAATGTTATCGATCAAGGATGACTGTACTTTCAACTGAATCAACTGTCCCAAAGAATTTGGTAGTACAATCTCCAATTCGAATCTCTGAAGATCAGCTACAATCTCCTTCTATGCATTCAATATCCGTATTGTTGGCAACCGACTTAGAGCATCCGGCATGACATTAATTTTCCCCGGATGGTATTTTTGATCAAGATCATAGTCAGCCATCAGCTCTAATCATCTATGTTGCCTCATGTTGAGCTCTTTCTGTGTGAACACATACTTTAGGTTTTTGTGATCGGTAAATACTTCTATCTTTTCGCACAATAAGTAGTGTCCCCAAATCTTTAGAGCGAAAATCACTGCTTCTAACTCCAAATCATGGGTTGGGTAGTTCTTCTCATGAGTCTTCAATTGTCTCGACGCATAAGCTATGACCTTCCCATGATGCATTAAAACACATCCCCAAGCCTTTTCCAGATGCGTCGTTGTGAATAACCAGCCCTCTGAAACCGTCTGGCACTATCAGAATAGGAGCGGTGGTCAATCTTTGCTTCAACGCTTCAAAACCTGACGCACATTTCTCGGTCCATACAAACAGTACCTCCTTTCACGCTAGCTTGGTCAATGGTTCTGCTATTCGGGCGAAGTTCTCCACAAATCTTCTATAGTATCTGGCAAGCCTAAGAAAACTTCTGATCTCCCCAACATTCTTTGGAATTGGCCAATCATAAACAACTGCAATCTTTTCAGGATCAACGGCAATTCCATCTCCGGATACAACAGGACCCAAGAACTTCACTTCTTCGAGCCAAAACTCGCACTTGCTCAACTTAGCATATAACTTTTCTTGTCTTAATGTTTGTAGTGCGATCCTCAAGTGTTCTTCATGCTCTTCATTGCTTTTCGAATAGACCAGAATATCATCAATAAACACCACTACGAACTGGTCCAGGTACGGTAAAAAGATTCGGTTCATCAAGTCCATAAATATTGCCGGTGCGTTTGTAACTCCAAATGGCATCACTAAATACTCGTAATGCCCATATTGAGTTTGGAACGCTGTCTTACAAATATCTTCTGATTTCACCCGAACTTGATGATATCCAGATCGCAAATCCAACTTCGAGAATACCCTCGCGCCACTGAGTTGATCGAATAATTCGCTGATGCGAGAGATTGGGTACTTGTTCTTAATAGTGACCCAATTTAATTCTCGATAATCGATGCACATCCTCCACGTGCCATCCTTCTTCATAACTAGAAGAACTGGAGCTCCCCATGGTGAACTACTGTTGGGAATCCAACCCTTCTCTAATAATTCGGCAACCTGTTTCTTTACCTCTTCCAATTCCACCGGCGCCATTGGATAATAAGCTTTTTAAATCGACGCCCCCGGAATAAGATCAATCGCGAACTCCACATCTCGTTTTGGTGGTAAACCCGAGATGTCCTCGAACACATCTATAAACTCCCGAACTACTGCTGGTGCTTCCTTCTTGTTTATTTTCATCGATGAAAGAATGCCATTAGTCGGCCTAGCCCTAAATTCGACTGGCCCGACAGATCTGCTACCTTCCAAAAATATGAACTCCGGATGTCCGGGAATCTGGAAAATCACTTTCTGGACCCTACAATAAATGTGAGCGTGGAAAATGCCAAGAAAATCCATTCCTAAGACAACATCATAGCTGGCAGTATCAATCACCAAGAAATCTGTGAATAACTCCATCCATAAATAACAATCGAGCAACCCTTGCACTCACTACTAGATACAATTCTCCTATTCCCAGTGTGTATGTTCCAGCAACAAGACAAGGCCGTGTATGGAATAGAGTGTGCACTAATAAACTTGGACGACATGAAGCAATGGGATGCACCTGAATCGAATAATGCCAATGCAGGAAAATTATAAACGAGTAGGATACCTGAAACAACATCGTCTGAAGTTTTGGCATCCTCGGCCGTCAAGGTGAAGGCCCATGCTCGATTAGGCCTCTGAGTGATCAGCTTTTGCCCATGAATCTGCTTCTGCGGTGGCTTCTGAATATCGTCTCTTAATCGTAACTTTGAAGGGCAAGTGTTCATACCATAATTTTGCATTATTCCCCATTCTTGTGCATTTTACAAATAAACAGGTGCTTTTGACCCATGTCTGCTACATAGTTGCAAGTTACAGATTCTCGAGAAAAAAACAGTGAAGACGATACAAAAGTGAGACTACGACCAATAAATGGTGGAATCTTGATCGTGCCCACATCTTGAGGAACATTGAAGATCAATTAACAAGTTCAAAAAGAACAAAAGCAGCGCAAGGTTCAAGACTTCGTCACGAAGCAACGGTAAAAGTCCATTACAATTATTCACTGTGGAGATCTGGAAGAGAACCAAAAGACATTCAGAATAAACAACTATAGAAACAAGAAGTACAAGTGCAACAGAACAAACCCAAAGAAATTCAGCCCATGAGCCTCCCACTTGGTCGCGGAACCGCGGCCAAACAGGCCCTATGGCCACGGTTCCGCAGCCGTCTAATGCCCGTGTCGGTGGAAAACATGTCAGTGCGCTGGCGGGCGTTGACTAGGTCTTTTTCTTAGGGGGTATTTTTGTAAAAGTAGATGTGACGCGATTGTAACCTAGGATTTCTATGAATCTATAAATAGGAACCCTAAATCTTGTATTAGGTTATGCCTCTTTTCATTTCATAAATTCAGGTCTGTAATTCCTGTGTTGATGTTTGGAGAGAGCCATCAATAAAATTAGTAAGTTTTCTATTTCATTGCCTTAGTCTACTTTTAATTATTTGCCCTAGTTAAATAGTTAGAATGTTTTTCGATTCCCTAATGAGCGAGTAGTCTCCTCGCTTGTTAGGGTTAGCTTTAGGGAAATGCTTGAGAGATGAAATCTCTCATCCCTTTCTTGCCCCATCACACATAATAATTAGAACTCCATGCATACATACACACACTGTTCCCTGCGGCACCTTACCCCTCGAGGTAACGGTGATACCGTAGTATAAAGGACCGGTTGTGTTTGTTTTCCATGGAGGTTAGGGTAATAATTGAGAAAGGAAGGACAAGAACCTAGAGGAAGAAACATCGTTTCTTCCCGATGGTAATAATCCCCTTTATTAATTATTATCATAACACCTAATAGATCTAAAATAGGGCATTGAAAGCGGTGAGGAAACATTCAATTTCCCAACTTACCCTAAACCTAACCCTAGCAAGATTCTAGTTTTAATATAAATTTAGGTTTTAGAGATAATCCATTCACAACGTTTGGAATTAACTCGTTTGAGCAAATTAGAAAAGACACAACATCCCTGTGGACCGACCCGTACTCACCGGCTAGCTACCAAGCGACGCCGTTCTTGATTGCGGTTATAAATATTTTTGATTCATCTTTTAAAAACGCAAGCGCATAAAATCTTATACAAATCAGCAAGCACTGATGGTATGGTCAATTGATCCACAAACTAGACAGAGTCCAAGCTTCTTTCGACAGTCCTTCTGTAGGTCTCCGGGTAGATGGCAAAAGTCACAAATCAAACTTCTTTTCTGATCGGATACACCAAGCTTCTTCATGGGTACAATGCCTCGCTTGATTACCGGAATGCTTCTGCGTACATGAGCTCGGTTTGGCGTTATCGCCGGCTTTCGCACTACAACAGCTTGTTGTTGAGTATAATTCACTTTCACCGTTAAACTCTGCTGCTCTATAACAACTCTGTTTCAGTGTACAGAAAATTTGTTTAAAAGTTAATGTACAAATGGAGTATTTGCAATCCTGTGTATGCTATAAGTATTTGATTTGCTTTTTAATATAAAGAAACAAGCTTGTAGCTCCCCGGTAAAGCCTTGCACTGCTGTGACGTATCCCCTGTGTTCGAATCCCCTCAGCCACATATTATTTTTAATTGATTTTTCTTTTAAACTTTTGGAAGCTCAAAAGTTTACACGTGAAAAACAAGTAAAAATGAAAAGTCACTTAAATCAAACATGTGAACTGAGGTATATGGTACGACCATGACACGTGGCAATCATCCTATACCCCAACCCCACTTATTGGCCGACGAGATTTGCAATGGGGCCGGCGCCGTCGGGCCCCCCATTGCAAATGCACCCAAATATTTTCCCTAACACCGCATGGCCTACATCACTACCCCCATACTGTTTGATTTCTCTGCATTTATCCATATATGATAAATCCCCTCTTTAATCCATTTTAATGCATATTTTTAATTCATTCTTCAATCCTCAAAACCCTAATTTCTCCTATAAATACCACATTTCACCATATCCCTCCTCATTCAGAATTCCATTGCTAAAACTCTCTAAAATTCCTAAGTCTAAGAAGTTGTACAAGTGGAGTTAGCTCAAGGCAAAGTTCCGGCGATATTTCGGGACAAATCCGGCGACGAAACGACTCCACGACGCTTTCGAAAGTTCCTTCTAGCTCTTCCCTTTTCTTTCAATCAGTAAGTTCCCTCTTCCTTTTTCTCTCTCCATTAAAAACAATCCTATTTTGAAAACACGTCGGAAGTGGAGTTAATCCGACTTCTGATTCTCATTTCTTTAAAAACTCATTTTTTATTAAACAACAGATTAACCTTTTAGTTACATATTGTTTAGTAACCATTAGACAACAATTGGACAAAGTATCAATTCAAAATATTATATTAAACAAATTCTATTTCACTTTTACAGTAAAATACCCTTAAGTTTGCATACGACATTACCTTATCTTTTTGCTCATATTATCTTTAGAAAACTCAGGAGGTAACCTACCTCATCACAACACTCATTCTTGATATAGCACGATGGCATTTGGAACTTGTGGGATAAAATACGAAATTACTTTTAAATACCATAAACTTTCAAAAACTATTTTCTTTAAAAGTGTATTATTTAATTACTTACAAATGCGCCTCTACAACCCATTTTGGGGACCCCGATTAGGATGGTGCGGATTATCGCACATCCTCAGGCATAGTAGAGGAAGATGCAGACCTCCTCACAGAGCATCCGATCTCGATGGAATCGTTAATGCAATTTTTAAGAAAAATATGATTTCTATTTAACAAATAAGTTCTATTTATATATATATATATATTATAAAAATATCTACTTTAAATATACAATATACATATTCCATGTTTTCTAAATCAAAGGAATCGCAAATTTCATGAAATCACCAATACAAATCAATACAATTCCAATATTACACTATAATACCATATACTATTCAAGTTAGGTTTATATTCACTAGAATATTTCATTTTATAAAAATTACAACTATGAAAACCCTAAAGACGACAATTAAATACTTGAGGTGTATTATGAGAATATATCAAAACTATTTTTCATAAAACCCCTCAAGTTATATTAATTTACAATAAAGACCCTAGTAAACATAGGTTTAAGAGGGACCAGTTCTCTTGAGCCTCAGGAAGCCGGAGAATATGTGTTAGACAACCTAAAAATGGTGTTATCAATACGGTAACTGTCTTGGAAAAAGACACAAATCCTGCCATCCATGTGCAGTAGTTACCGATAACATCAAAACTAATTCAGGACTTCAATTCGTTGTAAAGTGTCTGACTCAGACAGAGTCTCAGTCTAATCTGAAATCAATCAATCAATTTATCTTTGAATATGATTCAAGTATAACTCCATTTCAACATGAATCCATTTATACCAGAATTCAATCTATATCAACATGACTCGACTAAACCAAACCATGGATATACTATGATTACATGACTATTCATTATATCCATTCCGTTTACATGATATCATGGTTTCGGCAAGTCGTAGATCTATTAAACAATACAAATCAATACAAAATACATTACGGGGTTTTAAAGGGATAGACTGGTACGGAATGTGTTAGAAGTGGCACGAGACGGTCACTTTAATACACGAATATCCATTGTTGTTGTTCCGTAGCTTAATGGTACCTTGTGCTCCGTATACCTTAGTCGACGGAATAGTTGGACTCCTCTCGTATACACTGGTATATTCTGTACCAAGCTACAAACAACTGCGTTAACATAAAAATTAAATAGTATACAGTTATATTCTTTCTGTCTATTCTGTTTCTACCTTTCTTTGGGACTTACCGAGCGATTATTCGCTGACGACATTCCTATTTCTCTTCTTTCTTTGGAATGTTGTCAGATGGATCCGACTCACTGGAGATAGAGCCCAGTTCAGAGGACTTGGATCAGTTCAGCGAGGATCCCGAGCTTTAGACTCTTGTATATACTTTACTTTCATGTTCATGCCATTGTTTAGGCATTTCTTTCATCATTGTATTTACTTTTCAGTTGTATTGTAAAGAAATGTTTAATAAATAAAAGTTGATGTTCATTTACATTTCATGTTTTCTTGTGTATATTTACATTATATTTCTTAGTTATGCTTAGCGTGTTTACTTCTGAGTAAATACGTAGCGGGCCTCGTCACGTCTCCATACCCGGACACTAGGAAGCAGGGCGTGACAGGTTTTGTTGGTGGCCCATACAGGTCAGTGCTGCATGGAACCCTACCATGCAGGTCAGTTCTGCATGGACCTGCAGGTCAGTTCTGCATGAAGTCCTAAGCAATATAACACAAGAATCAGCAACTAAAAACATTCTTTACATTTCATATTCCTTGAATTTTACAATTTCATATGCTTTGAATCTATTCTAACCCTATTTTGTTCTTTCAAGGTTATGGATTCTCCAAACAATACCAGCACAAACATCAACAACACACTACTACCTCTTCCACTTACGCCTACCATGTATCTCCGATCAACGAGAAAACGGTATTGCTTGAGGCAATCTGAAGCCTCCTGGAAGGAAAGTAGCAGCAGACTGCTATCTTATTGAACCGCCCAGAAGCGGAAGCACCCGGAGTGAAGCAATTTCGGGCATTGCACCCGAAGCAATTTTCTGGGAAAGAGAGCCCTTTAGAAGCTAAAGAATGTGCTCAGAGCATTGAGGACGATCTTGCGGCAGCATAAGTGCCAGAGATCGCATGGGTATGGGTTGCAAAGCTGCAACTCACCGACAATGCCCGAGTATGGTGGAAGGCGAAAGAAAGTCGTCTTTCCCGGCCTATCGAATGGAAAACTTTTCACGACATGTTCAGCGCGAAGTATTTTCCAAAGACTTCCCAATTCGACATGGAGCAGCAATTCATTCACTTACAACAAGGCTCTATGTGGAGCAAATCGGTGGATGGGTATGATGCCGAGTTCACTATGTTGAGCAGGTAAAGATATGTCTCAAATATTCGATTTTCTTATATCACATACTACACAACTAACACAAGACCGTAACAGGTTCGCAGCACACCTCATTCCGACTGTTGAGATCGGGTCCAGACGATTTCAGTAAGGGTTAGATCCGGAGATCCAAGCTACTTTAGCTACAGGGGATTTCCCAATCCACGAACTGGCTCTGAAAGTTGCCCGTCGATATGAGGCGGTAGTGAAGATGAAGGGCATACCCCAATCTACCGGAGTGAAGCGACCTGCCACCCAGATGGTAGGAGAAGCTTCTTCAAGGCCATCTTTTGTACCCAGGAGTCCGGGAGTACCAATCAACCGGCCCAGCCCAGCCTTTTGCACCTACTGCAGAAGGGATGGACACCTAGCATAGGATTGTAGGCGTGTTAATCGCTTTTGCTTAGTCTGTGGCTCATCCACACATGATATTGGATCTTGTCCTCGAAGACTCAATCCAAATGTTGCACCCAGACCAGCAATTACTTATCCGCAGCGGCCAGCTATCTAGGCACCTGCTCCACGTCTTGCTCTCCCAGCTCCACCTCCTTATGGACCGACTGCACCTCCTCCTCTTCAGTTCCATCAAGCACAAATGAACTTACCACCAGTACAGAGGAATGCTCCTCCAGCAAGGAGGAATGTAGCGAGGCGACAGGCTTTCACAATGACTGTGGAAGAAGCTGAAGTCACTGGCCAAGTCATCACTGGTAACTCTTTCTTTTCAAGTTTTCTTTCAGTCTTTATATATACCCATATATCTTTTCTTATACCGAAAACTGATCCCACATAACTTCGGTACGATCTTAGTAGCCTCACTTCCTGCACCAGCACTCTTCGATACTGGAGCATCTCATTACTTTATGTCGCAATGGTTCATCCGAACTCATGCGATTCCAGTCAAACCTCTTGTATCCAGCTAGAATTTTAGTTCAGGGAATGGCGTTCTAAAGGCAATAATGGGATACGACCTGTGTCCAGTGTTCGTCTGCAGCACAGAATTCTATGCTGACTTCAAGGTGCTGGACATACCGAATTTCAATGTCGTTTTGGGTATGGATTGGCTAGGAACATTCTATGCTACCATTGACTGTCGTCAAAGGAGTGTAGTGTTCGAGATTCCAGAGCATCCGTTCTTTTATTTTAAAAGTGGAGACCGTACTCTGGAGCCAAGAACATATAAAGAAAAACCGAAGAAGGTAGCAATTGCAACATTTCAAGCAGAGGAAGGATCGAAGCCAGAGGTAGTTCGAGAATTCGATGACGTGTTTCCTGAAAACATATCAGGTTTGCCTCCCGATCGAGCTCTTGAATTCAGTATTTATTTATTACCTGTAGCACAACCGGTGATCAAAGCTCCGTATCTCTTGAGTCCCGAAGGTTAGAAAGAGATCCGAACTCAGTTGAACGAATTATTAAAGATAGGATGGATTCGTCCCAGCACTTCAAGTTGGGGATCGCCAGTTCTACTTGTAAAGAAGAAGGAAGGTTCATATCGAATGTGCATTGATTATAGAGCTCTGAATGAAGTAATTATAAAGAACAAGTATCCACTTCCGCGCATCAACAATCTATTCGATCAGCTAAGTGGGTCTTGCATTTTCTCCAAGTTAGATCTTCGTTCGGGTTATCATTAGGTGAAGGTCAAAGAGTCTGATATTCCAAAGACAGCATTCAGGACTCGTTATGGTCATTATGAGTTTCTTGTGATGCCATTTGGAGCGACCAACGCACTAGCGATATTCATGAACCAAATGAATCAAGTTTTCCGAGAGTACCTTGACAGGTTTGTTGTCATCTTCATCGAAGACATCCTGGTGTATTCTAAGAGTTGAAAAGAACATGCAAAGCACCTACGAATTGTCCTGGAGATTTTACGACAGCATCAACTCTATGCCAAGTACAGCAAGTGCGAGTTTTGGCTAGATCAAGTCGGTTTTCTTGGACATATTGTATCAAGCGATGGAATCTCTGTAGATCCAGCTAAGGTATCAGCAGTAAGCGAATGGCCGACACCGAACTCAATGAAGGACATTCAAAGTTTCTGGGGTTTAGCAGGATACTACAGCAGATTCATTGAAGGATTCTCGAAGATTGCAACACCCCTGACCAAGCTCACGCATAAAGATGAAGAATTCGTGTGGTCAGAAGCATGAGAACAAGATTCCATAGAACTTAAGTCAAGATTGACATCAACACCTATTCTCATCATACCGGACCAATCACGAGGTTTTGAAGTGTATTACGATGCATCCGGTAAGGGATTAGGATGTGTTCTATATCAGCACGGTAAGGTTGTAGCTTATGTATCAAGACAGCTGAAGATTCATGAGCGCAACTACCTGATGCATGATCTGATGTTGGCGGCCGTTATCTTTGCTCTTAAGATTTGGTGCCTTTATTTTCTTGGTGAACGAGTGGACATATACACAAACCACAGGAGTCTAAAATATGTGTTTACCCAGAAAGAGTTGAATATGCGACAGAGAAGATGGTTAGAACTTATGGTGGACTTCGACATCAACCTACAATATTATCCATGGAAGGTGAATGTAGTTCCTGATGCACTTAGTCGCCAACCACTATCAATGAATCTCACCGCACAGTGGAAGCTTCAACAAGATTTGCATCAGATGGAGATAGAAGTAGTCATGCCAGGTAACACTTCAAGTTTGATGAACTTACAAGTTCAGTCTACTATTATAAATCAGATCAAAGCAGCTCAAGCAAGTGATGCCAAGTTGCAAAAGATCAGAGAACAAGTAGAAAGTGGACTTAGAACAGAATTCATCATCCATGAAGACGGATTTTTAAGATACGGCAACAGATTGTGTGTACCACAAGATTCTTTTCGGGAAGAATTGATGAAAGAAACTCATTGCTCTTCATATTCAGTACACCATGGTGGTACAAAGATGTGCAAAGATCTGCGGCAACATTACTGGTGGCATGGAATGAAGCGTGAAGTAGCCAGAAGCGTCGCTAAATGTTTGGTGTGTCAGCAGGTAAAAGCTGAACATCACAGGACTGCTGGTTTACTTCAACCGCTACCTATCCCAGAATGGAAGTGGCAACACATCACTATGGATTTCGTGAATGCACTTCCTCGCAGCACAAAAGGTAACGATGCGGTATGGGTTATTGTGGATCAGCTCACAAAGTCGGCTCACTTTATTTCTTTTCGAGTTGGCCAACCTACCGTGACATTAGCAAAGAAGTACATGGTAGTAAGTATGAATCTAAGTAAGATTTAACTCTTCAATGTGTACTATCTCTGATACCCATGAACTCATGCAGGACATCGTGAGATTTCATGGAGTACCGGTTTACATTATCTCCGATCGTGACACCAGATTCCGATTGCAATTTTGGCAGAGTCTGCAAGTTAGCTTGGGAACAAGTCTAAACTTTAGCACAGCTTACCATCCATAAACAGATGGACAGTCTGAGCGAACGATTCAGATATTAGAAGACATGCTAAGAGGTTGTATGCTAGACTTCGGAGGAACATAGGAAGATAACCTACATCTTGTGGAGTTTTCATACAACAACAGCTACCAAACAAGTCTTAGAATAGCACCCTTTACAGCTCTATATGGAAGGAAGTGTCGTTCAGCATTAAGTTAGGACGACATCGGAGATAGAGAACTCCTTGGACTTGAGATGATAGAGCAACAGTGGATGTAGTTTTCACTATCAGGGAAAGAATGCGCAAAGCCCAAGACCGACAGAAGCACTGTGCTGATGCAAAATGTCGTCACTTGGAGTTCCAACCGGGAGATCATGTCTTTTTGAAGATCTCACCAAACCGTGGTGTGATTCACTTTGGATGGCAGGGTAAGTTAAGTCTGAGGTACATTGTACCGTTCAACATACTAGAACGAGTCGGAGAAGTGGCTTATCGCTTGGCACTTTCACCCTCATTGGAAGGAGTGCACAGTGTGTTCCACATATCCCAACTCAGAAGGTATGTAAGTGACCCTAGTCACATTCTTGATCACTCTGAGCTCACTGTATAGACGAATCTATCTTGTGAGCAACAACCCGTTGAAATCCTGGACAAAAAGATGAAGTCAATTCGGAACAAGGAAGTAAACTTGGTTCGAGTGATGTGGAGAAAAAACACAACAGGAGAATCAACGTGGGAAAAAGAAGACGATATGAGTACAAGATACCCTCACTTGTTTGTAAATTAGTCCTTAAAATAAATGTAAATTTCGAGGAAGAAATTTTTGTAAGGACTCTGTTTCAGTGTACAGAAAATTTGTTTAAAAGTTAATGCACGAATAGAGTATTTACAATTCTGTGTATGCTATAAGTATTTGATTTACTTTTGAACAGTAAGAAACAAGTTTTTGCTCACTGGTAAAGCCTTGCACTGCTGTGACGTATCCCCTGTGTTCGAATCCCCTCAGCCACATATTATTTTTAATTGATTTTTCTTTTAAATTTTTGGAAGCTCAAAAGTTTACACGTGCAAAACAAGTAAAAATGAAAAGTCACTTAAAACAAACATATGCCCTAAGGTATATGATACGACCATGACACGTGATAAGCATCCCACGCCCCGACCCCACCTATTGACCGGCGAGATTTGCAATGGGGCCGTCGCCGTCAGGCCCCTCCATTGCAAATGCTCCCAAAAATTTTCCCTAACACCCTTTGGCCTACCCCACTACCCCCATGATGTTTGATTTCTCTGCATTTATCCAGAAAATGATAAATCTCCTCTTTAATCCATTTTAATGCATATTTTTAATTCATTCTTCAATCCTCAAAACCCTAATTTCTCCTATAAATACCACACTACACCATAGCCCTCCTCATTCAGAATTCCATTGCCAAAACTCTGTAAAATTCTTAAGTCCAAGAAGTTGTACAAGTGGAGTTAGCTCAAGGCAAAGTTCCGGCGATGTTTCGGGACAAATCTGGCGACAAAACGACTCCACAAAGCTTTCGGAAGTTCCTTCTACCTCTTCCCTTCTCTTTCAATCAGTAAGTTCCCTCTTCCCTCTTCTTTCTCTATTAAAAACAATCCTATTTTCAAAATTCGTCGGAAGCGGAGTTAATCCGACTTCCGATTCTCATTTCTTTTAAAACTCAATTTTTATTAAACAACAAATTAACCTTTTAATTATATATTGTTTAGTAACCATTAAATCACAATTGGACAAAGTTTCAATTCAAAATATTATATTAAACAAATTCTATTTCACTTTTACAGTAAAATACCCTTAAGTTTGCATACGATATTACCTTATCTTTTTGCTCATATTACCTTTAGAAAACTCACGAGGTAATGACCTACCTCATCACAACACTCATTCTTGACATAGCACGATGGCTTTTGGAACTTATGGGATAAAATACGAAATTACATTTAAATACCATAAACTTTCAAAAACCGTTTTCATTAAAAGTGTATTATTTAATTCCTTATAAATGCACCTCTACAACCCATTTTGGGGACCCCGATCGGGATGGTGCGGGTTATCACACATCATCCGGCCCGGTAGAGCAAGATGCAGACCTCCTCACGGAGCATCCGATCTCGATGGAATTTTTAATGCAATTTTTAAGAAAATTGTGATTTCTATTTAATAAATAAGTTCTATTTTTATAAATATATATATATATATATATTGTCAAAATATCTAAATCAAAGGAATCGCAAATTTCATGAATCTACCAATACAAATCAATACAATTCCAATATTACACTATAATACCATATACTATTCAAGTTAGGTTTATATCCACTAGAATATTTCATTTTATAAAAATTACAACTATAAAAACCCTAAAGACGATAATTAAATACTTGAGCTGTATTTTGAAAATATATCAAAACTATTTTTCATAAAACTCTCTCAAGTTATATTAATTTACAATAAGGACCCTAGTAAATATAGGTTTAAGCAGGACCAGTTTTCTTGAGCCTCAGGGAGCCGGAGAATATGGGTGCTTGCCTATCTAAGGTAGACAACCTAAAAACGGTGTTATCAATACTGTAATTATCTTGGAAAAAGACACAAATCGTGCCGTCCATGTGCAGCAGTTATCAATAACATCAAAACTAATTCAGGACTTCAATTCGTTGTAAAGTGTGTGACTCAGACAGAGTCTCAGTCTAATCTGAAATCAATCAATCAATCAATCAATCTATCCTTGAATATGATTCAAGTATAACTCCATTTCAACATGAATCCATTTATATCAGATTCAATCTATATCAACATGACTCGACTAAACCGAACCATGGATATACTCTGATTACATGACTAACCATTTATATCCATTCCGTTTACATGATATCATGGTTTCAGCAAGTCGTACATCTATGAAACAAAACAATACAGATCAATACAAAATACATTACAGGGTTTTAAAGGGGTAGACTGGTACGGAATGTGTTAAAAGTGGCATAAGACGATCATTTTAATACACCTAATCTGAATATCCATTGCTGTTATTCCGTGGCTTAACGGTTCCTTATGCTCCGTATACCTTAGTCCACGGAATAGTTAGACTCTTCTCATATATGTAGGGTTCCTAGGCACTCTTGTGAGGGTTCATAAGGCATCAACCATGCCCGAATAAAATTTTAGACGTGTCGAACAACCCAAAGCCGGGATCTTTGCTAGATTATTAGGGTTTAACATGCAAGTAATCATCTTTAGTACTAAGTGTGAGGGATTACAACCTTTGTAGTCCACTCCTTCGCTTCATAAGCTCCGAGTAGAAGTCCCTTCGCCGCGATCCACGATCTCCCGGACTCAAGAGAGGCTCCACGACTCGAACGATCCATGCTAGCTTGTAGTGTTCCGTTTCTCCGATGATCTACGTCGAAATTGCTATAACTCAAGCTCTCTCACTCTAATGAGGTGAACACCCTAATCTAATGGGCTAGATTAGATGAGGATGATGGAGTGGTATTTATGCTATCTTTTTATATCAATTTCTCATAAGAAATCATCACAAAATGAATAACTAGTGAGCTTTCTCAAATCTCAAGAGAGAAGAAGATGATGGAAAAAGAGTTAATCCTTTTGTGATGAATAATAGAAAAGAATATATGATTGATCATGGAACCATGGTCAAGGATGACAAGGTTAACCTTTGTAGAGAATAAACTAGGGCTAGGGTTTGGTTAGGTTAGATAATGAGTCATAAGATAATATCAACCATAATATTTTACACTTGACAAAAGGAAAGCTTCTAGATGGTGCAAGAAGGAGCTAACCCTAATCAAACCCTAACCTTGCTTAATCTCCACTAATCAAGTTCCATTATTAATCATATCATGTCACAATAATATATATCACATATATATTATATATTTGCAACAAAAGAAAATAATACAATTAACATATATCGCATAAATATCAATGTATTATCCGGTGAGAAAATGAAATAATAAAGCAAGCCAATATTAAAAAATGTAATACAATATATCATATATATTATTATACATTAAATCATCGAATCAACACTTGATCCGACGATCCGGCTATATCGAATATAACCGACTAATATATCATGTACCGATTCATCGAATCAACACTTGATCCGATGACCTGGTTCATATCTAAATATCGCGAGTATATAATACGGTATCTCATATCGCATTATCCTCGGTCCTGCGCATATCACATATGTGCCTCTACTCCGTTTTGCCTGAGCCAAGAAACCTCTGTGTAGGACTCTAAAGAATCGTCAATACGCCGGTAGCAGGTGATGATCATATCAAACACCCACAAGCTGCAAGCGGTCAGCTAAACGTAACAGCCACCCAGGTATTGAGCGATCAGAAGATCAACAAGCTAGCCTGTACGTTCTCCTGTGAATCCAATCAGTAACACTCCCGTACAGTCCGGTCTGTTCGTCTGATATATCGCATATCAAGTCTAGGGGTGGTATACGTCAGACCCCAGTAACCGATAAGTCGTGTCGATGTGAGGCTCATAACGGGTCGAGAAACTACTGGTAACACTTACCAGTAAATCTCTATATCAACCCTGGCCAGGGACTTCCAGTTATAGTCAATCGAACACAGCACAACATCAACTCCCTATACCGGGAGAGACGAATCCCCTCCTATCGCTCATTGCCTCCATGTGATTCAAGACTGCACCTAAAAGCCACTGTTTTGCACGCCCTCTTGGACGTGGTAAGGTGGAAATCAAAACACAGTGGGAATCACACAAGACTCTATGGCGATCTCGGGTCTACAGGCTACCCTGTACCAGTGTCACCGGAGAATTGCCATCTGACGTGTGGTATATCACCATCTGGGAGTTCTCGGCGAGTCCGTCCAGTGTACCCAGTCTCCACTGAGCACCCGTACACCATCCTTGATGTCAAACACCGATGGATATGGGATCATCCATCGCCCATCATATGGGTCAAGATGCGTATACGCTAGTCTACTCTGGTGTATCGATGCCCTGTCTCGATATACCCTCGACTAGGAACAGTTATAGGATGTACTCATCGACTATCATGGCCCCACTAGTATGATCTCATCATAGTCCCGGTAGTCGAGTACAGATCCTAAGGGCTTTATCAACATATGAGAGAAAGACAGTAAACCAATACAAGTCAACATGTTAAGATAAAGGATAACCAAATAGCATACTATCATGACGAGCAAGAAAGTCCTCTCTATATATATCCAAGCATCCATCATAATATACATCATATGTACAACAATGGCCTCTAGGGCATATACATAACTAACAGTATACACTGGCATATTCTGTACCAAGCTATAAACAACTGCGTTATCATAACAATCAAATAGTATACAGTTATATTCTGTCTGTCTATTCTATTTATACCTTTGTTTGGGACTTACCGAGCGATTGTTTGCTGACGACATTCCTATTTCTCTTCTTTCTTTGGAATGTTTTCAAGTGGATCTGACTCATTAGAGATAGAGCCCAGTTCAGAGGACTTGGATCAGTTCAGTGAGGACCCCGAGCTTTAGACTCTTGTATATACTTTACTTTCATGTTCATGCCATTGTTTAGGCATTGCTTTCATCATTATATTTACTTTTCAGTTGTATTGTAAAGAAATGTTGAATAAATAAAAGTTGTTGTTCATTTATATTTCATGTCTTCTTGTGTATATATATATTATATTGCTTAGTTACGCTTAGCGTGTTTACTTCTGAGTAAATACGTAGCGGGCCTCGTTGCGTCTCCATACCTATACACTGGGAAGCGGGGCATGACATGCTCCCTGGTTGTCTTGAGAACTTGGGAGAAGGTGGTCAATCCCAAAGATATGATGTGTCTCTGAATTTCCACATCCAAGCTATGCATAAACATCCATGCCCTATCTGCCTCATTAGCAACCAAGGGCCCTGCAAATTGACTGAGCCGTGTCCACTTAGCCGCATGTGCATCAATGGATCCGCCATTCTGCTTCAAGCTAATAAACTTCTCTTCCATTTCTTCCCGAGCAGATTGCGGAAAGAACTTCTCTAAGAAACTACATGAAAACGTTGCCCAACTGATCGGCTTAGTCAGTTGGGTCTTTTCTACGAGCCACCACTCGCGAGCGTAATCAACCAATTGGATGCGTACTACATCCACTCTTTTCTCATCTAGAATCTGTGTGACAACGAAAAGGTTATCTGTATCAACTAGCCACTGCTGCGCTGGCAATGACTCCTCCAGTCCTGTAAATGTGGATAGACCGAGCTTTCTAAAGTCCGCCACGGTGCCCTCATGCTGTATTGGCCTGGGTACTACTGCAACTACGGACTACTGGACCGTCCGCAGACCCTCCTGGAAAGTCTCGGCCGGCCGCTGATTAAGCGAAGTTTGCCGCTTCTGGTTTTCAAGCATACCACATATAACTCTAAGCAATGCGACGATATCAATACGTCTCTGGTATGACCGCAAATCTCTATCCGCCATGATTTGAAGCCAAGACACTTAACAGAATTAGTAACGGTAAACAGGATTCAATAAACAAGATAGCTATAGATTCAAGACCGGCAAGATGGTATTATGGCAGGACATGTTCCTAATTCCGGGTTTCCTGGTTAGTATATTGGGTTCAATACCCAACTACAAAAGAACCAAATCCGACTAACCCTAAATTCCATGGCTCTGATACCAAACAAACCCTGTCACGTCCCACTTCCCAAGATGAGTAAACACGGCATGTGACAGAGCCGACCATGCTGCCTTTGGCTAGGAATCATCCCTCCACAATCACATTACGGCTGTCATGCGGATATCAAGAACAGTAAAATATAATCTAGCTAACACATGTCTATCTGCCGCAATAAATAAAATCAAGAAAATGCATAAGCGGAAACGAATCAAGATCCAAATAAAACAATCTCTGAATCATGTCCCTTATAGGCTCACATCGATAAAATAAAACTACGTAAATGTTGGATATAGTGCCCTCAAGGCAATTATTGTAATTGCAGGGACACGATTATGATAATTGAGGGAGGACCTATACAGGTAGAACAATCTTACTCGAAATGATAGTATGCTATCTGGTTTGTCTTTATCATTGACGTGTACACGTTTTACTTGTTATTGCGTGTCGATAATACATAATGATGAAGCCCGTAGGATTCTTGCTTGACTACCAGCATTATGATGGCGATCATATATGTGGGAGCTGGGTTGTCGATAAGCACATCCTTAAATGTCCCTAGTTATTGGAGTATCAAGACTGGGCATCGATATTCCGGATTAGACTAGTGTATACGCTTCGAGACCCCGACGAGGGACGGTAGCCGGTCTCACAAGCTATTGGTGGTGTGACATCTAAGATAGTATACAGGTGCTCACTGGAGGTGAGTATACTGAACGGACTCACTGAGAACTTCTAGATAGTATTATACCTATCGTCAGATGGAAGTTCTCAGGTGGCATGAGTACAGGTTAGTTCTTTGACCTGAAGTCGTCATTTGTCTCGTGTGAGTTCCCACTGTACTTTGATTACTACCCTACCATGGCTCAAAGGAGTCATGCAAATATGTTTTAGTTGGGTACAGTCCCGAGCCACATGGAGGCAGTTGTCGACAGTCAGGGATTCATCTCTCCTGGTATTAGGAGTCGATATCGCGCTGTGTTCAGTTGGCTATCACCAGAAATCCGTGGCCACAGTGGGTGAGATTTACTGATAGTTGATCGATAGTATCTCAATTAGCGATAAGCTAGACTCAAACACGACTTATCGTGTTAGTAAGGGTCTGACATTATCCATCCCTTAGACCCGATATGCGATACTCTTTGACGAAGAGACCGGACTGTACGGAGATTGTCACATTCAGGCTCAGTAAGGTAAGGACGCATTTGATTGTCGACCCCCCTTTTCGATAACTACCTGGATAGCCAATACGTACAGCCAGTGCCGCTGACGTGCTTACGGTTAAACCCCATGCCAGCGTATTATCGAGTCTTTAGAGTCCCATACAGAAGGTTTTTCCCGGTTCAGGCGACAGATGTAGGAGCCGTACGGTGGTACGTGCAAGGGGTCCGATTAAATACGTGTGCGCGATACACGGATTTTAATCGGACGATTGATAATACTAGCCGGCTTAGGATTAAGCCGGATTATTAAATCTGGTTTTGATTTAATAATTTATATATTTATTTTGATACATGTATTTTTGTATTATTGTTCACTATTTATTTTCTCTCTTTGGTGCTATCCGTTTTTTATATGGATACACGTATATGTAGCGATACATATACCGGGTGAAGTATTCCGTATTTATACGGCAATGCTTCTAGAAGAAGGACAACTCATATTTAATTTTCTATTTAAAAAATTAAATGGGAAATGAGGTGTAAAGTAAGAGACCATGAGGCATGGTTTGGAGGGATGGCATGAATGGTGTTGTGCATTGATGGTGCACTATTTGATCATGGTTGCTAGATTTTTTAGTAGCCATTATTATTCCTTTCCGTTTTGACTTGATGTTGATTTTTCTTCATCTCCTCCCACCATGCTCCATGCTTCACTCTCTCCTTCTCCTTCTTCTTCTTGCTCCTATTTTTGAGGAAGATGCTAGAGAGAAAAATTTAGCGGAGTATTCCTACATCACCGACCATCCAAACCTAGCAACATTGGGTCGTCGGTTTGAGCCTCCTCCGCGTTCCCTCGGGTGGATCATTTTCGGCAAGGGTGGTCGATTCTCAAGTGCGATCCCGACGGCTACGAGATTGGAGGGGTCTTCCACAATTGGGTGGACATGCGACAAAGGTTGTATTTCTCAACCTCTTGCACTTGTAGAATAACTAGTTTAGGTATATGGTCGTATCCTGGGTTTTACGGGACTCCGATGCTCGTAAGAATTTTTCGTTTTCGCTTCCGCCTCAGCCACAGCCTCCGCGGCGCGGGCGCCGGATCCTAACTTGGTATCAGAGCCTCCATAAACCTTAACTAGCTAGTTTGCACTTGTTTAGAATTTCGATCGACGGGTTTTTTCGAATCGCATTACCATTTTGCATGCCCGCTGTCCGAATTTGAAAGTTGTTTAAAAAATTATTCTGGAAGTTTTAAAAATGTGTGCAGGCATTTGTAGAGTTTAGGAAGAAATTTGGGAACACGAGCTCAAACTTTGGCCGTGAAACCACCGCACAAAGTGCCCATTGGCCGCGGTTCCGCGGTCGAAGTTTAGCTGTTATGCCCCCAATTTCTCCCAGGTGCTCTATGGTATGGAAATGTGATTTTGGGATGTATGGTTTTGGCCCAGATTTGTTTGAGTACTGGTTTGTACTTGGGGCCAATACGGAAAGTTTTGGTCGATCGAAATTTTGAATTCGTGTGTATCAGCGCGTATGATAGTTTCTGCGACCGTGAATATCATAGAGCGGTAGACTCCGACTGGTTGCTATATATACAATCAGACGGATTTACAAACATGATATTCATGCTGATGTTCTGTGTGGCACTGATGTTATGGATGGATTATCGTGATAGATAGCCTTGTGTGCAATGCTAGATGTACAGTTCAGATTCATTTGTATATTGATTATTGCGGGGCGAGCGTCCGACATGTGGACTGTCGTTTCTGCCAGTTTGTATATTATTTTATTGGGGCATGACCGGGTTGAGGTCGGTGTCACCATTGTATATATATTTTTACTTTTCTGTACTAGGATTACCCCGTGGAGAAGTGATCGAATAGCCGGGTTTTAGAGGGAAACGGGCCCGCATCTCATGGCGTTGAGATCAGAGGGGCCTTACTCTAAAATTGGCGGGATATTCGCCGCACTCATAGGGGGTATAGGTTGACCCACGGAGGGGTGCTCAAGTTACCTGATTCCATGAAGTGATGGATGGCCCATTCACTTTGTTGATTGGGGTTGCCTCACTTCGGAGATTGTCAGGTAACTTGCCGCACTCGTAGGGGTCAAGGATTTTTATTGCACTGACTATCCATACGACCGGGGAACTTCGCGTCTCATTTATGGCTCAAATAAAACGCGGGGCTCTTAGATTATCCGCTATTCCATATTGTTGTTCGCATGCTTGTGATGTTTTTTATCTGCTTGCGATGTTAAGATATATATATATATATATATATATATATTTAGTTGATGCTTCAATATGTTTTGCATCCGCGCTAGTCCAGCCCCCGCTCTGCCGTTAGTTAAGTAACCTAACGGCGCATGAAGGGGCCCCGTGGCGAATGCGGATGGCATATAAAAAGCATGTTATTTTGGTTGTTTCTTTTGTGGCTTGGAAACATAAAATGATGGGAACGCATTATTGAAATAATGCAAGGAAAAATAAACCTAAATGATGTTGTCGGAACCAATTTTAAAACCACTCGGTTTTCTTAAAAACTCATGGTCGTATTCTTTTGCTTTGCATAGAGGTATTCGGTTATGAATATCCTGCACCTCATTCTATGAGGGAAGAGCCTTGATCCCTTCATTAGGAGTTCGCTCTTAAGCAAAAGTTTATGTTACTAGTTTTAAAATGCTGAGCTTAAACCGCTCCATTTTAGAGTCACTCGAGTTCCTTCAACGATATCAAGTTCATTACGTTAAAGGTTTTTCGCCAAAAACCAGCCGTAGCCCTCCATCATTTCAGATAAGTCTTGGAGATAGTGCCCTCAGAGTCAATTATTGGATCACAGGCACGTGATTGCAATGATTGAGGGAGGACCTGTCCCAGTAGGACAGTCTTACTCGAGATGATAGTATGCTATCTGGTTTATCTTTATCATCGTGTACTGCTTTAGGTGACCTGACATGTCGCTATTACACGTTGATAGAGCCCCTAGGATTCTTGCTTGACCACCAGCAGTATGAGGGCGATCATATAAGTGGGAGCTGGGGTCTATAAGCACATCCTTAAAAGGTCCCTAGTCATGGGAGTTTCGAGACATGGCATCGATACTCCAGAGTAGACTAGTGTATACAGTCGAGACCCCGACGAGGGGCGGTGGCCGGTCTCACAAGCCACTGGTGTTAGTTGGTTCACCTAAGATGTATACAGGTGCTCATTGGGTTATGAGTACACCGGACAAGACTCGCCGGGAACATGCTAGTTGGTCTTATACCTGACGTCAGATAGCAGTTCCCTGGTGACATGTGTACAGGTTAGTTCATCGACCTGGGGATCGTCATTTGTCTCGTGTGAGTTCCCACTGTACTTTGATTACTACCCTACCACGCTCAAAGGAGACGTGCAAACAGGTTTTAGTTGGGTGCAGTCCCGAGCCACATGGAGGCACTGAGCGGATCTTCAGGGGTTCGTCTCTCCCGGTATTGGGGGTGAGGTCGCGCTGTGTCTAGGAGAGCCATTACACGAAGCCCTCGGTCGAGGCAGGAGATTTACTGGTAGGTATTCCAGTAGTATCTCAGGGTGTTCTGGGCTACACTCCGACACGACTTGTACCGCTTTTGGGGGTCTGACTTTACCAACCCCCTAGGCCCGCCATGCGATGCTCATAGACGAACGGACCGGACTGTACGGATATTGTCACTGACAGGCTCAGTAGGGTGTCAGGATGAGTTCGCTCATCGACGTCCCTTTTGGTCAATACCTGGTAGCCCGTTACGTATTGGCTTATAGCTCTGACGTGCTAGTCGTTAAATCCACAACCGAGGTGTTGACGAGTCTTTAGAGTCCCCCACATTCAGTTGCTCAAGTTTTCGGACGAAAAGCTGTAGAGGCCGTATGGAGATATGGCAGGGTCCGATCAGATACGTGCGGTATTGCACGGAGCAGGATCGGACGGATATTACTAGCCGGCTTTGGTTTAAGCCAGATCCTAGTATAGTATAGTGTAGATTTTGTCTCATTGCATTTGTATTTCGGTCGGAATACAAATGCGGGTGTGTATACACTGTATCGGGGTTTTCCTGTAATTTATTGCGGGACCAGTTTTCTGGAGTTGCCAGTTTGCTTTCCGTTTCGGCCATATTTCTTTGTATCTTTCAATGGCCGAAGTTTGGTGGAGGAGGGCTTATTTGCATTTGTGCAAATAAGCATTTGTGAAAGGTGTTCTTTGCATACTTTTGTGTCATGATGGTTTCATGATGGAGCCCCATCCTTTGACCTTCCATGGTTCATGATTGCTTGACTTTTTGTAGCAATCATGGTTGTTAATTTGTTGGTGGAGTGTGGTTTTGTTAGTGATCATTGCTTGACTTTGGAGTCATCATGCTTTTGATGATGGTTGAATATGATAACCATTTCCTTTCACTTGCTTATTCGTGAGGCTACCCTTTTTTCACTCCCTCACTCTCTCTCATTCTCTCCTCTCCAATATGCATGGCCGGCCAAGCTCCTTGGGGGCTGTCCAAAATTCTAGAGGTGGGGTTTTTGTGCTTTTGCTTTGATAAAAATCCCACAAGATCAATCTCCATTAGCTTGTATCATCCCTCCACAAAAAGGCAACCTCCATGAACCCCAAAATGAGACATGAGCACTACACGCATTCTACAGCAAACCTTGGGCACGTCGGCTCGCCAACTTCGTGCCCGAGTTGCCTCGGTATAGAGGTGGGAGCCCGTAAAAGAAGCCGGCGACGTGGTGCCCTTCCGGCGACGACGTGGAGACCGGAGATTCCGCGGGAGATCGGGACGACGACGAGAAGACCGGAGGACACGGATCAGTCGGTATATATCTCTTCCCCATCTTGTAGTTAGCTAGGACTAGTTAATGGCCCGATCCGGGTTTTAGTGCGCGGTGGTGCCGGTTTGAAAAATTAAAGTTAACCATCGCTTCCGCATTTGGCCTCGGGATGGAGGCCGGGGCGCCGCCGTGCACTTACAGTGGTATCAGAGCCTCGCCATTAACATAGTCTAGTTTTGTCTAATGTGTTTTACATTTCCGATCGAACAATTTTCCAAAAACCGTATTTTTCTTCACATCAGTTTCTGTCGAAATTTTTTGAAGTCCAAAAATTTTTCAGGTTGTTTCAGAATGATGTGTAGGACATTCTAAGAGTTCTGTGAGAATTTAGGCTCGTGAACAGTCCAAACGACCGCGGAACCGCGGCCAAACCCATGCTTGGGCCACGGTTCCGCCGCGACTTGAACTGTTCAGTCCCCCAAAATTCTACAGAATGCTCCTGAGTGGAAAATAGGTTTTCTGGAATGTTAATTTTTGGGCCCAGATTTCTTGATGTGCTACAGCAGTACTTGGGGGCCCACTTGGTAAATTTGATCGATCGGATATTTAAAACACATTATTTCACAGTATTTACATTATATCTGCGACCGTGAATGTCACTTGATCGGTAAATCCTGTCTAACTGCTATAGCCCGGTTAGACGGATTTGCGAACGTGACTTTCACGTTGATGTTCTGTGTTATGCTGTGATGTTGCGGATTGGTCATGGGGGATAGCCTGGATGCAATGCTAGTACAGTTTTTGTTGTATTATGTACATTTGATATTGCGGGGCGAGCGTCCGACATGTGGACTGCCGTCACTGCCTGTTTGTATTATTATTTTAGGGCATGACCAGGTTGCGGTCGATGTACCCGTTGTATGTATATTTTTCTTTCTGTACTAAGATTGCCCCGCGGAGGGGTGCACGGATAGCCGGGTTCTAGAGGGCAACAAGCCCGCATCTCATGGCATTGGGACGGAGGGGGCTTCACTCTAGAATTGGCGGGCTATTCGCCGCACTCGTAGGGGGTACAGGTTGACCCAGGAGGGGTGCCCAAGTTACCGGATTCCGTGAAGTGCTGGGTGGTCCATTCACGTTGCTGAAGGGGGCTGCCTCGCTTCAGGTTTTGGCGGGTAACTTGCCGCGCCCGTAGGGGTCTAGGATTTCATTGCACAGGCTATCCACACGACCAGGGGAACGTCGGGTTTCAGTAGTGGCTCTGTGAAACCCGGGGATCCTAAATATCTGTATTGTTCTGTGATGCTGTACATTTCTGTGATGTTGCATTTTATCACGCCTTGAGCAAAATATTATATATTGGTATAAATATTAGTAGATGTTGTATATGTTTTGCATCTGCGCTAGTCCAGTCCCCGCTCTGTCGTTAGTTAGCTAACCTAACGGGTAATGACGGGACCCAGTGGCGAATGCGGATGGCATATACGTACATCAGTATATTTTCGTTCTTTGTGGTGTGATCAATTGATGGGACTGCGTTGATTCGGATCAATGCAAGTTAAAACAAACATAATCTGATGTTGTTGGAACACTTTTCAAAAAGCTGTTATTGCAAGGACGTTCACTTTTGTTTTGCATCGTGGTATTCAGTTGGAATATCCTGCTCCTCAGTCGACGAGGCAAGGGCCGAGATCCCTTCACCGGGAGTGACCCCTTAGACAAAAAGTTTGCGTCAGGGCAATAACTTCACTATAGCCGATTACTTTTGCTTTGCATCGTGGTATTCAGTTGGAATATCCTGCAACTCATTCTACGAGGAAAGAGCCGAGATCCCTTCACCGGGAGTGACCTCTTTAGCAAAGGTTTTCGTCACTATATTTTTAAAAGCTATCCGTTCCTTCAACGATATCAAGTTCATTACGTTAAAGGTTTTCGCCAGAAACCATTCGTAGCCCTCCGTCGTTTCATATGGGTGGTCAATAGTATTCAAGCTGTGTATGTTGGCCAAAGTCAAGGCACAGTGATTGGTAGCTATTGGGGTATTCATATGCAGCATAGATAGATGCGTTGGTTTGGGACAGTCGTACTGCCATTTTGGCTAAAGTCAAGGGTAAGTACGGATGGGTTCAAATTAACCTGGAGAATGATGGGTAGAACTTGACATGTGACTTATGATATGTTGGCCAAAGTCAAGGTCATAAGAGCATGGGGCAGAAATCACATCGGGGTTTTCAAAAGAACTGAAACTTGCCAGATATGCGCATACCTTCTGGAGTGTGATACCGTGAGCGGATTCTGTCACGTTGTCATGCGATGATAGTTGGATCCCGATTCCCACTGATGAGTTAGTTTACTCCTCGGGTGATCCCGACTAATTCTTCTTTCAGGTTTGGAGAAGAATTTGACGGTACAGTGGGAGGTTTCCAGATTAGATAAATTGGTAACCATTCTGATCTAGGATAGAGTGCACGCTGAGTGTTTCTTTTCTCTCTCTCTTTGGTAGCGACCATTGACCCGACCCTAAGACTATGACTCAGTGACCAAGTTGACCGAACCTTTTTAAACATTGGTTTTTGGATTGTCAGAGTTGCATACCTCATTGCCACTCCTACTTTTACCCTTTTCTCCAGGACACCCCGTATTACTATGAACGTCCACTTCCATTGGACAAAACCATCGTATGGTTATATACGAACTCGAAAGAATTTATTCGAGGATGGTTTCTGGTTCTAGAGAAAACGGATGGGACTATTCAGTTGTCTTTTCCTTTTACCTTCTTTCAGGTTACGAGTACTCCTTGGTTTAGGAGATAGTACACCTATTACGCAAATTGGATAGTCTTCTTCCAAACCTTAGGCTGGTGCCGAACGGTGGGGAATGAAGAAAACCAATTAGCATAACGATGGTGTACAGAAGGTATTAAGTTAAGACAAAGCAAGGGATTAGTAAGAGGGCAAAGTAAATTGCGACTGATATTCACGACCAAACCAAGTATTTCATTATCACTCCCGCTTCACCTTTGTATTTCTCCAGGACACTCCGTATCATACGAAGATCCACAGTTTATTGGATATTCCATCGTATGGTTATATACGAACTCGAAAGGAACTTGTTCCAGTTCGGGGATGGATTCTGGTTCAGGAGAAATAGGAATAAGATTTATTCAGGTTGTCTTTTATCTTCACCTTCTCTCGCATTGCGAGTGCTCCTAGGATTAGGACAGTACACCCATTATGCTTATTGGATAGTCTTCTTCCAAACCATAGGCTGGTGCCGAACGGTAGGGAAGGAAGAAAACCATTTGGCCTAAAGGGGTGTGCAGAAGGTAATGACTAAAGACATATAAAGGGATTTGGAGAGGTGGCAAAGAATTATACGGTTACAGTCATGAATCTGGAAGAGGCATTACTAGGAATACCGGGATACCCCATCGAAACATTTCAATGTTTCAGTGCCACTGTGTACTGTTAAAAGAAAACTGATTTCCCAATTAGTCCTTACTCCAGGGTATGTATTTACCAGGTACGATTCTCACATCTGTATGGTTTTACAGATGATGAATGGGAGTAAGTTATTGGGAATTGGGTGATCATCCTTATTATATCGGGATTCGTTGTAATCGGTGATATTTGAGGAAGTCACCTGGACTGTTTGCCGGTCGGTAAATATTTGGTTTTGAATATCCGCTGTCATGCACCAATTTCAAATTGATATATCTGTACGTCTATTTTCATAGAGTGAGATATACCTTTTTGAAATTATGTCTACGACATTTACCTATATCAGTGGATGGTTAGGTAAGGAGCATTAAACAGCGGTGTAATTCTTCTTAACCATAAGTACAGTTTTCAACCTACGACACACAGTGAATGAGTTATCAGACTCAAGGGACTTATACAGAGTATTGTATGTTGTCCAGTGTCCATCAGGACAGAGGGGTTGGTCCTCGTACTATATTCGGTTTACTTATGACTTCTCTAGTTTTTAGACAAGTGTTTCGTGGAAACACAGGGTCCGAATTTTGAAAAGTTATAGGTATATGGATAAAGTAGAGAACCGGATGTTGCAAGTATCGGGATTCTTCAAGGTGATCGAAGATGTAGATACTTGTATGCGGTATTCAGTTGATAGTAATGACTAAGAGAACTTGCTTCTTTTTCAGGTTACTCATAATTGGAAGCATTCCTAAGTTGAGTAACGCTGATCGGCCTCTTTCCATTTAGTTGACATGCACTGGAGACAGCTGCATGGTTTGAATCTGGTTCAATTAAATCAGTGCCTCTGGTCCTATATTGGATATAGAACAGTTCGTATCTTAACGATGTTAAGGTACGGGGAGTTGTCCGGCTTATGATTAAAACCAGACACTGGACAACTCAAGGCAAGTTTCTGTAATGGCTGTTTGTGGGTTGACCTAGGCTATGACGAGGGTTGACTTTCTACCATCTGGAAGAACAATAGCGATATTGTTCTAGACTCGCCACAGTTTTAAATAAAATGGATTTTTCAGAAAACAGTAGTGGGAGTATGGTAGAACTGGAAGTGATTCCAGAACCACAAACGATTACTGAAGATTTGATAGGAATCTAAAGATTCAATCTGGTTTGACATTCCATTGGCCACTCCGCAGATAAGGTGGGTAACTTCAGGCACCCGAGAGGTACTCCGGTAGCCTCAAGGACGGTGACAGGGAAGTTCTTGTTTACCCACACTTGCCATTGCTGTTGTTCCAGGTTGCGAGACCCGGCGGGAGGATGAGTATAGCGTCGTTCTAAACTAGTTTTAGAAGTGTACGTGTATATGACTCTGCCAGAAGGTTGTCGTAGTCAGTGGGAGCAGCGGAAGGATTGGTGGACAGGTTGCTTATGTCTATTTATAGACTAAAGCAGATATAGCGGAGATAGATCATCAATTTCCGATGTGACAGTCATAAGGTTTGACTTCGTCAGAATAGGGGATGGATCTGTTAAGAAGGTAGTAGGGTGTGATGTCATGGTATTTGGATGACATACACAGAATAGGAAAAGAAACTCCTATACTACGATCGGTTATACTTTGGTCGTCACACGGTAGTTTCTCCACATGGGACTTGGACATTATATCAGACATACTGGTTACTGGATCTATGATTTTAGATCTAGATTTGGGAAGTTTCCCAATCTGGGTACTTAGACAGCATTCTAAGAGTATTTAGAATGGACGACTCCTGGCACGGTAGTGTACCTGCAGGTATTGGAGTCACCCTCTCTAAAGGTGTCTTACAGACTAAAGGGGAGAGGGATGTGCATGATTGGCAGATCACTTGCTTAGGCAATTGAGTCAATCATGAGATGTCAAGTACCACACCAGATGTTGTTCTTGCACTGGATGCAATAAGTTGACATTGATCCAATCCTGGAGAAACAGTCGGAAGCAGTTTTAGAACATAAGTGGATGTTCTAGGGATATGATAACGACAGCCTCATTCGGGAGACAGTTATCATTCCAGGCTTCCAAGGTGACCTGGACGACAAGGAGGTTGTCAGAGTTATAGTTTTCCTTCTGACGAGGGGCAGTATTTTGGACAGGTGGTCCAAGGAAATACTGAGGGAGGCATGACGCAGGATACTGATTAAGTTCAGTTGATGATACAGTCTAAGAAGTTTGGATTTGGAGTTCATTTATGAGCTAGGTCCCATCAGACATCCAGACACATTCTAAGACAGGTATTGCTCTTTTCGGGAGATGGTTTTCTCCGCGAACTTGAGATATAGAGAGACATAGAAAGAAACATCAAATCGGATCCACTCACTGAGGCTATTCCTCGAACGCAATAGTTTCGCAAACAGGCTTTGTGAGACTGACTAGTAGAGGAGTTGGGTGTTCGGTATCACACGGGCTGTGAGTATGTGACATCGCAATAATTAGCCTTGAGTGCAAGTGGGAGATTGTTGGAGATAGTGCCCTCAGAGTCAATTATTGGATCACAGGCACGTGATTGCAATGATTGAGGGAAGACCTGTCCCAGTAGGACAGTCTTAATCGAGATGATAGTATGCTATCTGGTTTATCTTTATCATCGTATACTGCTTTAGGTGACCTGACATGTCGCTATTACACGTTGATAGAGTCCCTAGGATTCTTGCTTGACCACGAGCAGTATGAGGGCGATCATATAAGTGGGAGCTGGGGTCTATAAGCACATCCTTAAAAGGTCCCTAGTCGTGGGAGTTTCGAGACAGGGCATCGATACTCCAGAGTAGACTAGTATATACAGTCGAGACCCCGACGAGGGGCGGTGGCCGGTCTCACAAGCCACTGGTGTTAGTTGGTTCACCTAAGATGTATACAGGTGCTCATTGAGTTATGAGTACACCGGACAGGACTCGCCGGGAACATGCTAGTTGGTCTTATACCTGACGTCAGATAGCAGTTCCCTGGTGACATGTGTACAGGTTAGTTCATCGACCTGGGGATCGTCATTTGTCTCGTGTGAGTTCCCACTGTACTTTGATTACTACCCTACCACGCTCAAAGGAGACGTGCAAACAGGTTTTAGTTGGGTGCAGTCCCGAGCCACATGGAGGCAGTGAGCGGATCTTCAGGGGTTCGTCTCTCCGGGTATTGGGGGTGAGGTCGCGCTGTGTCTAGGAGAACCATTACACGAAGCCCTCGGCCGAGGCAGGAGATTTACTGGTAGGTATTCCAGTAGTATCTCAGGGTGTTCTGGGCTACACTCCGACACGACTTGTACCGCTTTTGGGGGTCTGACTTTACCAACCCCTAGGCCCGCCATGCGATGCTCATAGACGTACGGACCGGACTGTACGGATATTGTCACTGACAGGCTCAGTAGGATGTCAGGATGAGTTCGCTCATCGACGTCCCTTTTGGTCAATACCTGGTAGCCCGTTACGTATTGGCTTATACCTCTGACGTGCTAGTGGTTAAATCCACAACCGAGGTGTTGACGAGTCTTTAGAGTCCCCTACATTCAGTTGCTCAAGTTTTCGGACGAAAAGCTGTAGAGGCCGTATGGAGATATGGCAGGGTCCGATCAGATACGTGCGGTATTGCACGGATCAGGATCGGACGGATATTACTAGCCGGCTTTGGTTTAAGCCAGATCCTAGTATAGTATAGTGTATATTTTGTCTCATTGCATTTGTATTTCGGTCGGAATACAAATGCGGGTATGTATACACAGTATCGGGGTTTTCCTGTAATTTATTACGGGACCAGTTTTCTAGAGTTGCCAGTTTGCTTTCCGTTTCGGCCATATTTCTTTGTATCTTTCAATGGCCGAAGTTTGGTGGAGGATGGCTTATTTGCATTTGTGCAAATAAGCATTTGTGGAAGGTGTTCTTTGCATACTTTTGTGTCATGATGGTTTCATGATGGAGCCCCATCCTTTGACCTTCCATGGTTCATGATTGCTTGACTTTTTGTAGCAATCATGGTTGTTAATTTGTTGGTGGAGTGTGGTTTTGTTAGTGATCATTGCTTGACTTTGGAGTCATCATGCTTTTGATGATGGTTGAATATGATAACCATTTCCTTTCACTTGCTTATTCGTGAGGCTACCCTTTTTTCACTCCCTCACTCTCTCTCATTCTCTCCTCTCCAATATGCATGGCCGGCCAAGCTCCTTGGGGGCTGTCCAAAATTCTAGAGGTGGGGTTTTTGTGCTTTTGATTTGATAAAAATCCCACAAGATCAATCTCCATTAGCTTGTATCATCCCTCCACAAAAAGGCAACCTCCATGAACCCCAAAATGAGACATGAGCACTACACGCATTCTACAGCAAACCTTGGGCACGTCGGCTCGCCAACTTCGTGCCCGAGTTGCCTCGGTATAGAGGTGGGAGCCCGTAAAAGAAGCCGGCGACGTGGTGCCCTTCCGGCGACGAGGTGGAGACCGGAGATTCCGCGGGAGATCGGGACGACGACGAGAAGACCGGAGGACACGGATCAGTCGGTATATCTCTCTTCCCCATCTTGTAGTTAGCTAAGACTAGTTAATGGCCCGATCCGGGTTTTAGTGCGCGGTGGTGCCGGTTTGAAAAATTAAAGTTAACCTTCGCTTCCGCATTTGGCCTCGGGATGGAGGCCGGGGCGCCGCCGTGCACTTACAATAAGTATCTCGTAGTATTCGTGCTATGTACGTTGGTCTCTATCAAAGCATAGTGTACGGTAGCTATGTGATACTTGTCTGTAGCATAGATATGTGATTATCTAAGACAGCCACATAGTCATGTTGGTCTCTATCATGGGGTTATGCGGGTGGATTTAGATTAATCTTGGATAATGGCGGGCTGAACTTGACTAGCGACTTATGGCATGTTGGTCTCTATCAAGGCCATGAAGTCGTTAGGGGCAAAAAGCATATCGGGAGTTTCAAACATACTGGAAACTTACCGGGAATGCGCATACCTTCTGGAGTGTGGTGACTTGAGTGGATTCCGTCAAGTTATCACATGATGATAGTTGGGTCCCGATTCCCACTGATGAGTACGTATTACTCCTCGGGAGATTTTTCACTTAAATGATCCAGACCGGTTCTCCCTTTAGGGTTTGAAGGAGAATTCGAAGAAACAGTGGGAGCCATCCTGACCAGATAAAGTGATAACCAATCTGATCTTGATAGAGTGCACGCTGAGTGTTTCTTTTCTCTCTCTCTCTGGTACAGCGACCCATGACTTACCTTAAAAACTCATGAACCAATTTGACCGAACCTTCTTACACCCTTTGGCTCTATCTTGTTTTGATTCGTGACAACGTCGTTTATATCCCTGCTACTCCTGCTTTACCCTTTGCATTTCTTCAGAACACGTCGTATAGCTACGATGATCCATATTGCTTGAAACGGCCATCGTATAGTTACATACGAACTCGAAGAAGTTGCTTCAGTCGAGGATAGCCACAGGTTCTGAAGTAATTGAATAGGATTATTCGGTTGTCTCTTCCCTCTACCTTCTCTCAGGTTGCAAGAGCTCCTTGATTAGGAGAGTACACCTGTTATGCTCATTAGATAGTCTTCTTCCAAATCTTAGACTGGTGCCAAAAGGTAGGGAAGGAAGAAAACCAGTTAGCGCAGGAACGGTGTGCAGAAGGTAAGAAGTAGAGACATATAAAGGGATTGAAGTGAGCGAAAAGGAAATTGCGACTAATGTTATGAATCTAGATAATGGAAAAGGCATTACTAGGAATACCTGACCATCCCCTATGAAACATTTTCATGTTTCAGTTTGTCTGTGTATGTATAATAGAGAACTGTTTTCTCAATCAATTCTAACTCTAGGGTATGTATTTACCAGTTTTGGATCTCACATCTGTACGGTGTTACAGATGATGAGTAGGAGCAGAATATTGGGAAATAGGCAATTTGATCCTCAATATCGGAATTCGTTGTAATTGGTGATAATGGATTAAATCGCCTGGTTTTTTGACTGACGGCAAATATTTGGTATCGAATAACTATTGTTATGCACCAAATTTTAAAATGAAATATCTATACCTTTATTTTTATAAAGTGAGATATACATTTTGAAAATTGTGTTGTAAATATTTACCTTTATCAGTTGAGGATAAGGTAAGGTGCATTGAATAACGGTGTAAGACATTCTTAACCAAGATACAGTTTTCAATTTACAAAACACAGAATTTGAGTTGGTATACTCTTAGGACTTATACATGAAACTGTATGTTGTCCAGTGTCCTTTAGGAAAAAGGTGTTGGTACTCTTACTTCATTCAGGATTACCTATGAGTTCTCTAGTTTTAGACACGCATTCGTAGTAATGCAAGGTCCAAAGATTTTGAGAAGTTTGTAGGTATAAGAATAAAGTAGAGAACTATACGTTGGATGTATCGGGATTCTTCGAGGAGATCGAAGATGTAGATACTTATGCTGGGTATTCCATCATAGTAATATCGAGAACTTGATTCTCTAACAGGTTATACATCAGTGGAAATATGCACAGGAAACAGCTACATGACTTTTGAATCTGGTTCCATCTAAATTAGTGCCTTGATTCTATATGGATATAGAATGGTTACATATCTTGAGCTTGTTAAAATATGGAGTTATCTGGTTTCTGTTTAAAAAAAAGCAGAATCCGGACAAACTCGAGGCACACTTCCGTAATGGCAGTTTGAGGATTTTGTTTCTACCATTTTCAAGATCAATTGTTATATTGTTCTTGACTCGCTACCTTTTTAGAAAAGGATCTTTTTGCAATAGAAAGTAGTAGGAGTATGGTAGAATTAGAAGTAATTTTAGGACCATAAATGCTTACCGAAAATTTAGTAGAATCTAACGATTCAATTGGACTTGACAAATCGTTAGCCATACTGATGATTTTAGTAGGTGACCTCAAACACCTGAGAGACACTTCGGTTTTCTCGTAGACGGGACAGGGAGGTCGGCATCATGGTGATGATGACCCTACTAGTTATCAGTAGGTCATAGGAAGTGGTAACTTCCAGGTGACCAGATGCTTCATATCCAAGATGGACTCCATGCATTTCAGCAAATTATGTATTTTAGATTTTGCCGGGTGCTCCTGAATGGGGTAAAACCCATTAGGAGCAGGTAGATCTTTCAAGATCTGTGCGGGTGGAAAGGTGATGCCTAATAAGGCTAGACTTGTTGTAAAGATTTTTCATCAAATTCCCATTGTTGATTGTGATGTGACTTTTACTTCAGTGTCTATGCTGAAGTCCATATGGATATCACTTGACACTGCTATTCCCCCTACTTGTTATCAGCAGGTCATACGAAGTGGTAACTTCCAGGTGACCAGGTATTTCATATCCAAGATGGACTCCACGCACTTCAGCAAATCATGGATTTTGGACTTTGCTGGGTGCTCCTGAAGGGGTAAAATCCATTAAAAGCAAGTAGATCTTTCGAGATCTGTGCAGGTGGAAAGGTGCTAACCTAATAAGGCTAGAATTGTTGTAAAGTGTTTTCATCAAATACCCATTGTGGATTGTGTTGTGACTTTTACTTCAGTATCAATGCTGAAGTCCATATGGATATGTTTTAGCGCTGATGCAGTTCATGGCTATGATATCTGGCAGGTGGGTGACTATAACGTCTTTCCAAATGAGATTTTGGAAGTGCACGTGTACATGACTCTGCCAAAGGGTTATCGTAGTCAGTGGGAGCAGCGGAAGGTGTGCAAGATGCTTATGTCTATTCGTAGACTAAAGAAAGGATAGCGGAGACAGATCATTTATTTTGATGTGACAGTCAAAGTGATTGACTTCATCAAAAAAAAAGATGAACCTAGTAAGAATGATGTAGAGAGTACTGTCCATGATTTAAATGACATGCTCTAAATAGGATGTGATGTTCCTATACTACAATCGGTCGGATTTTGGTTGTCACACAGTATTTTCTCCACGTTGGATATGGATAGTATATCGGAGTTCTGGTGACTGGATTTATGGATTTAGATCTAGATTTGGGATGACTCCTAAATCGGGTACTTAGATAACATTCTAAAAGTATCATAGAATGGACGACTTCTGGCGTGGTAGTGTACCCGCAGAGTACCCTCTCTAAAAGGATGTCTTTTTAACCGATGAAGAGAGGGGAAGGCATGAATGACAAATCATTTGCTTAGGCAATTGAGTCAATCATACAAAGTATTATACAACACCAGATATTGCTTTTGCACTAGTTGCATTAAGCATACATTTATCCAATCCTCGAGAAACAAAGGGAAGCAGTAATGAACATAAGAGGATGTTCTTGGTATAGAATAACAGCAGCCTCCTCTGGGAGGCGGTTATCGGTTAAGGCTTCCAAGATGACCTGGATGACAGAGATGCTGTCAGAATTATGAGTTTAGCCTCTTTTGAGGACCAGTGTATTGGATAGTGTTCCAATAAGGATACTGAGGTAATCATGGTGCAGGATCCTGTTTATAACTTAACAGAGGATACAGCCCAAGAAGTTTGTTTGTAACAACCCTAATTTTCCTATACAGATTTTTTTCAAATATTTTTTTCAAAATCCATAAAGGGGTATTTTAGCCTGAGCATAAGTTATAAGTAATTATTTTTCTTTTTAATTACAAGTTAAAAGAATGTAACAACTCCATTTTTAGTGTACAAAAATTTGCTTGAAAATTAATGTATATTGGGGTATTTACATTTTCTGTAACAACTTTAAGTAATTAAATAACTCCATAATTACAAGAAGGAGCTTGTGTCTCATTGGTAATACCTTGCACTGCTGAATCAAGTCACCAGAGTTCAAATCCCATGCCCCACATTATTTTTAATATTTATTTTGTTTTAAATTTTTTTGAAGTCCAACAGTCCACATAAGATAACTCCAGATTTTCCCACTACACTTGAAAAACTGAAAGTACCAGTGGGTACCCCCGGCGACCCTCCACCTCCCGAGACCCTGACTCGGCCGAGTCGGCCGGCGGACCGGCCGACTCGGGTCGGCGCCGCCTGCCGGACTTGGTCGGTCGGCTGAGTCATCAACATGAAAATCCTGTCTTTTTCCCTTCCCAACTTCCCTGCATACTTTAATTTTTGAGATCATTTCCAGAGAGCTCATTATACCCTATTTATTCGAATTTTTAATGATTTTAATACATTTTACAATTTTTTTTAATTAAAACCCTACATCTACCCTAACCCTATAAATTCTACCCCTACCCTCTATCCTCTCACCCTAAACTCTGAGCCAACTCTCAAAAAATTCTCAAGAAATCTTGTGTACTTTGATATCGAGCATGAAGCGAAGCTACGGCGAATTTTCCCGGCGAACTTTCGACGATCATTCTACGAGCTCCCGGCAACGAAGCGACGCACCGACGACTCCTCCCGTTCTATCTCTTTCTTCTAGTTGTCCAAAACCTATAAGTCCCATTTCTATCTTCCTTTTCTATTAAAAAAATACGGATTTACAAAACCCGACGGAATGGGAACAAATCCGATTTCCGATTCGGTTTCTTATAAAACTTCACTTTTCGTTAATACAATTATGCTTAAACTCTCTCATGTTAACTATTAAACACTAATCAACCAAATTGATCAAGTTTCATTTCATAAAATGATGGGTATTTCAATTTATCGTATTTTTCACTTAAATACCACATTGTTTCAATTCTACATTTAACTCCATTAAACTTGTTATACCTTTAAGTAGATCACGAGGTAACGACCTACCTCCTCACACACTCATATGAAACATAACACGATACCCTCGAGAACTTAGAATACGGGAAAACAAACATTTTCGTTTAGATACCCTTTACTTAATAAAACCATTTTTAAAAGATTTAGTATTGATACATCTTTACAAATAAATAACCTTTGAGCTAATAATAAAAAAATCTAGACTCAGCCAATTAAGGACTGTCGCACTCATTAGGACAGAGGAAGGTTATGGGCATTCATTCGTTTATCTAAACCTGACTTTGTGGTGCTTAGGCTAGACAAGTGAGAAAGATAACTTTAAAAGGTCCGTCTCATGGTGATTCGTGAGCGGATCCCTCCTTTCTTCACTTGTACTTACCTGGCCACAATTAGCGGTGAAGAGGCGATTTGAGGGATATCTCACAACTTGTCGTTTTGGACCAGTTAGGAGCAGTCTTAAGAGACCCTACAATATAGAATATGGGAAATCGTCATCTTTACAAATAAATACCATTTACTTAATAAAACCGTTTTCTGAAGGATTTAGTATTTATACAAATCTTTGCAAAGCGCCGCTACAACCCATTTTGGGGAACCCGTTCGGGACGGTACGGATTGTCGCATATCCTCGGGCTTAGTAGTACGAGATTCAGACTTCCGCACGGAGCATTCGGTCTCGAAAGATTTAAAATACGACATCTTAAGAAAATGAGATTTTTAGAATATAAAATATATATTAAAATTATTTTTGTATAAATATATGTATATTTATCATTAAAGTACCTATTTTGTTATAATATAAATATTCCAACTCTTTTCAAAAATCATAAGAATCATTTTACACTAAAATACCATGAATTCCATACAATACCAGTATTACAAATAAATACCTTTTATTATGGAATTAGGATATTTTCACTAGAAATATCACAATATAAAATCTACATTTATTACAACTCTAAAGACGAATAATAAATACTTTGGGTGTATTTTGAAAAGTATATAAAAGTATTTTTATATAAAACCCCCTCAAGTTCTATAAATTACACTAAGGACCCTAGTAAACATAGGTTTAAGCGGGACCAATCTCTTGAGCCTCAGGGAGTCGAAGAAGTGAGTGCTTGCCTATTTAATGTAGACAACTTAATAATGGTGTTATCAAAAAGGTAATCGTCTTTGAAAAAGACACAAATCCTGCCGCCCATGTGCAGCGGTTACCGATAACATCAAAACAATCAGGATTTCAATTTATTTTTCTAATTGTCTGACTCGGAGTGAGTCTCATTATAATCTGACTTGAATATGATTCAAGTACAATCTACAATCTACAATTTACAATATTACAATTCAACATGAATCCATGAATCCATTATTCCATATATTAAATCTATCAACTTGACTGAACCGAACCATGGATATACATCTATTTATATGATTCTCCAATTACATCCATTTACTGATATCATGGTTTCGGTCATTCATCCAATTATATAATCTATACGGTTACAATACAAGACAACAATACAATCAAAACACTACGGGGTTTAAGGGGTAGATTGGTACGGAAGGTGTTAAAAGTGGCACGAGACAGTAAGATTAAGACACATAACCTATATTCCGTTGCTGTTGTACCGTGGCTTAATGGTTCCTTATACATTCCGTTTGCCTTGGTCTCTAGCATATAGAGACCCCTCTCATATACACTGGCATCCTTCTGTACCAAGCTACAAACAACAGCGTTAACACAACATTACAACAATATAATACAACTTTAAAAGATACCTTCTTATTCTGTCTATTCTACTTTCCTCTTATCTTTGGGACTTACCGAGCGACCTGTTCGCTGACGACGTTCTATTTCTTTCTTCTTTGAATGTCGTCAGGTGATTTGGACCCGTCAGAGATCGAGCCCACTGCTAACACTTGGACCAGTTCAGTGAAGACCCCGAGCTCTAGTCATTGTACATTTTCATTTCAGTACCTTTTCATTTCTGTTATGCCATTATTTAGGCATTGCTTTATTTCAGTTGTATTTACTTTCCATGCATTATACAGAAAGAATGTGAATAAATAAAGTTGCTGTTTTATTATATCTTGTCTCTTGTGCATTTATTTTTTTATATTGCTTAGTTACGCTTAGCGTATTTGCTTCTGAGTAAATACGTAGTGGCCTCGTCGCGTCCTCTGCCCGTATACCGGGAAGCGGGGCGTGACAGTTGGATAGGAGTTGTTCATTGATGAACTTAGTCCCATCAAGTATTCAGACAAATTCTTGTGGTGGGGTATCGCTCAGTTTGGGAGATTGTTGATCTCTGCAAATTTGAGATATAGAGAGAAGAAGTTGAAACATTATTGCGGATTCACTCACTGAGGCTATTTCTTGAACACGGATATTCCTCAAACGATATTTGAGAAACTGATTAGTAGAGAAGTTGGGTATTCGATAGCACACGGGATGTGGATATGCGATGCCGCAATAGTTAGTCTTAAGTGCAAATGGGAGATTGTTGGATATAGTTCCTTCAAGGCAATTATTGTAATTGCAGGCATGCGATTATGATAATTGAGGGAGAACCTATACAGGGAGAACAATCTTACTCGAAATGATAGTATACTATCAAGTTTGTCTTTATCATTATTGTGTACACGTTTTACTTGTTATTGCGTGTCGCTAATACATAATGATGAAGCCCGTAGGATTCTTTCTTGACTACCAGCAATATAATGGCGATCATATATGTAGGAGCCGGATTGTCCATAAGCACATCCTTAAATGTCCCTAGTCATGGGAGTATCGAGGATGGGAATCAATATTCCGGAGTAGACTGGTTTATACGCTTCGAGACCCCGACGAGGGACGGTGTCCGGTCTTACAATATATTGTTGTTGTGACATCTAAGATAGCATACAAGTGCTCACTGGAGGTGAGTACACTGGACGGACTCGCCGAGAACTTCTAGATGGTATTATACCTATCGTCAGATGGAAGTTCTCAGGTGGCATAAGTACAGGTTAGTCCTTTGACCTGAAGTCATTATTTGTCTCGTGTGAGTTCCCACTGTACTTTGATTACTACACTACCACGGCTCAAAGGAGTCGTGCAAACAGGTTTTAGTTGGGTACAGTCCCGAGCCACATGGAGGCAGTGGTCGACTGTCAGGGATTCATCTCTCCTGGTATTAGGAGTCGATATCGCGCTGTGTTCAGTTGGCTATCACCAGAAATCTGTGGCCACGATGGGTAAGATTTAATGATAGTTGATCCGTAGTATCTCAGTTGGTGATGAGCTAGACTCAGACAAAACTTATCGGCTTAGTAGGGGTCTGACGTTATCTACCCCTAGACCCGATATGCGATACTATTTGACGAAGAGACCAGACTATACGGAGATTGTCACATTCATGCTCAGTAAGGTAAGGACGCACTTGATTGTCGACCCCCCCATTTCGACAACTATTTAGGTAGCCATTACGTACAGCTAGTGCTCCTGACGTGCTTGTAGTTAAACCCACTGCCAGCGTATTGTCGAGTCTTTAGAGTCCCACACAGAGAGTTTTTTCCCGTTCAGGCGACAGATGTAGAAGCCGTACGGTAGTACTTGCACTATGGTTTATCAAATAAATATTGATATAATAAAATAACACGTTGCAAGTTTAGAAATTGCCTGATCGGATCTCACGTTGAGATACGGAAGTCACGTTCCGACATCAAAATAAAGTCACGACACAAACTTACGTACACAGGACTGGACCTAGCTAAGCAGCTACGTGACGTGGTAACAGGGTTAGATGACGACGGTGGTTGAGTCGTCTGGATCATCGGCGACGTGTGCAACTCCGGCGAGACGGCCAGAATTCAAGAAAGAAAAGAACAAGAAAAGAAGAAGAAGAAGAAAGGAGATGACTGTTGCTGTTGGTGGTTATGGGGTTGGCGAGGACAGAAGGGATGGTGGCGACGAGGTGACAGTGACGAGGGCCTGCTGACGATAGGGTGAGAGTGGGTTCTTGCAGTCAGGGATGGTGTAGGGTCGTCAGGAAAAGGTGGAGAAGAGGGTGAGGCAGAGGAGGTGAAGTCGAGAGAGAGACGGTGATGGTGAAGTGGCGGCGGCGGCGAGGAGGCGGTGACGGGACGTGGACGAGGGCGTGGGTTAGGGTTCTGGATTCGCTCGTGGGTGAGGAAGAAAGGAGGAGGAGAGAGAGTATGGGTTTTTAATAATAGGTTTTATTATATATATTATATTATTTATATATATATATATATATTATAGAGAGAGTGTGACGGTAAAAAGACAGAGAGAGATTCGAGAGAGCGAGCGATGGATTATAGTTAATTAATATAATAAATATATTATATATTATATATGAAAGTATTATATATATTATTAGTTATAATATTATAATATATATATTATAGGATTTTACAGATAAAACCAGATTACTCCGAATATTACCTGTAACCATTCAAAAATCTAGTTTTTAAATATGGAGAATATACATAAAAGTTTACACCATAATGCGATATTCTACAATTAAAAATATATACCCCCAAGTATGAATCTACGTAAATATACGTAGCGATAAAAAAACGAGTCTGTTTAACAATTTGGACATAAACATGATATATGGGTGTAGCCACATGATATGGGGTACCATGACATACAAGGCTAGATAACCGAATATGTTATTTGGTTTTTATTTTGTATTATTAAAAGATATATGGAATATATTATATATGTGTATAGAATCTAGATTTGCATGGATACTCTATACTAGCAAATATTTGATGTAATCTTTAACCATGATGGGTTTCAAACATGCGGGTCGGGTCGTATAATAACCACAACTATCAATTGCACTATCCACAACCCAAAAGCAATAATAATAAAGAAATTTGTCGTAAGATTTGAAATACTCCAAATAAAATATAGTATAACAGTGCTAGGGTGTTACATCAATGTAAGATTTGAATAAAGTATCATGAATTCTAGTGACTAGATCTATGCTTTTAGATCTAGATTTGGGAAGTGTCCAAATTCGGGTACCTTGACACTATTCTAAAGTGTTTCAAAATAGATGAGTCCTAGCATGGTGGTGCACCCGCAGGTGAAGGAGCCACCTTCTCTAAAGAGATATCTTCTAAACTTATGAAGAGAGAGATTTGCATGATTGACATATCACTTACTTAGGCAATTGAGTCAATCATGAGATGTCAAATACCACACCAGATATTGCTTTTGCACTAGCTGCAATAAGCATATATTAACCCAATCCTTGAGAAATATTGGGAAGAAGTTAAGAATATAAGATAATGTTCTTGATGTATGGTAATGACAGCCTCCTGCAAGTGGCGTTTACCGGTTTAGGCTTCCAAGATGACCTGAATGACAGAGTAGCTGTCGGAGTTATAAGTTTACCCTCTTTTGAGGTTCAGTATGTTGGATAGTTTTCCAAGCAGGATACTGAGGTAGTCATAGGGCTGGGTGCTGATTAAATCAGCAATGGATACAGTCTAAGAAGCTTGCTGGATTTGGTGTTCATATTATGAAAAAGATCCCATCAGATATCCAGAAAAGTTTTAAGACAGGTATCGCTCATCTCGGAAGATAGTTGTTCTCTGCGAAGTTGAGAAATAGAGAGATAAAAATAGAAACATTGGAGTGGATCCACTCACCGAGGCTATTTCTCGAACACGTAAGTTTCTCAAAACGAGTTTTGATAGAGAAGTTGAGTATTCGGTAGCACGAGAGCTGTGTGTATGCGATACCGCGCGCAATAATTAGCCTTAAGTGCAAGTGGAAGATTGTTGGATATAGTGCCCTTAAGATAATTATTGTAATTGAAACTAGACGATTATGATAATTGCATGAGGACCTATACTTGTAGAACAGTCTTATTCGAAATGATAGTATACTATCTGATTTGTCTTTATCATTATGTGTATATATTTTGATAAAGCCCGTAAGATTACTACTTGACTACCAGCATTATGATGGAGACCATATATGTGGGAGCTGGATGGTCCATAAGCACATCCTTAAATGTCCCTAGTCGAGAGAGTATCGAGACTGGGCATCGATACTCCGGAATAGACTAGTGTATACTTTTCGAGACCCCGACGAGGGGGGATGGCCGGTCTCACAAATCATTGGTGTTGAGTCACCTAAGATAGTATACAGGTGCTCACTGAAGGTGAGTACACCGGACGGACTTGCCGAGAACTTCTAAATGGTATTATACCTATCATCAGATGGAAGTTCTTTTATGGCATGAGTATAGGTTAGTCCTTTGACCTGAGATTTTCATTTGTCTCATGTGAGTTCCCACTGCTCTTAGAATACTACCCTACAATAGCTCAAAAGAGGCATGCAAACTGTAGAATATATATATGCCATATAGACCATTATTTGTAATATATATTATGGATATGTATATATGTACAGGACAATCTTGCTCGAAATGATAGTATGCTATCTGGTTTTACTTTATCTTAACATGTACTTATGTTTTACTTGTTATTACGTATCTCTTATATATTTTGATAAAGCCCGTAGGATTACTGCTTGACTACCGGCGTTGTGATAGTAGTCATACTTATGAGGGCTGGGTAGTCTATAAGCATATTCTTAAACTGTTCCTAGTCATAGGAATATCGAAACAGGGCATCGATATTCTAGAGTAGACTAGTGTATATGTTTCTAGACCACAACGAGGGGCAATGGTTAGTCTTACATCCATTGGTGTGTTTCACCTAAGACTGTATACATGTGCGCATTGTAGGTGGGTATACTGGACGGACTCGCCGAGAACTGCTGGATGGTATTATACCTAGCATCAGATGGTAGTTCTTATGTGGCATGTATACAGGTAGTCTGTAGATTTAAGATCATCATTTGTCTCGTATGAGTTCCTACTGTACTTTGATTCTACCCCACCACGGCTAAAGAAATCGTGCAAACAGGTTTTAGTTGGGTACAGTCCTGAGCCACATGGAGCAGTGAGTGATTGTTAGGGATTCGTCTTTCCCGGTATAGGGAGTCGATATCGCACTGTGTTTGGTTGGTCAACACCATAAGTCTCTACCCAGGGCAATTGAGGATTACTGATAGTTAGATCAGTAATTTCTCGGATGGTCTTAAACCACACCAACTCGACTTATCGGGTTAGTAGGGGACTAACGTAAACCACCCCTAGACCCAGTATGTGATACTCTCAGACGAACAGACCGGACTGTACGGATGTTTTCACGGTTAGTCTCAGTAGGGGTTCAGATGAGTTTGCTCATCTGCCTTCTTTTCAACAGGTACCTGGGTAGCCGTTACGCACAGCTAGTGCTGCTGACGCACTTGTGATTTAACCCACTGCCAGTGTACTGTCGAGTCCCACACAAAGGGTTTCTATGGTTCAAGCGAAACGATGTGGAGTCCATATGTTTATACGTGCAGGGTTCCGATTGATTACGTGTACTAGTTGCACGGAATTTAATCGGACGGATTTTAATACTAGCGGGCTTAAGATTAAGCCGGTTTGTTGGATCAGATAATGATTTAATGCTACTATTATATTAGTAGTATTATTCTATCTCTTAGTTAGTCGTATTTTGATACGAATACGGGTATGTATATACGGTAGAAAGTATTTTATATTTATACAAAATACCTTCAAGAAAATGACACCTCATTATGTATATTTCTATTTATCAAAAATAGAAAATGAGGTGGAGGGGTGAGGTGGCTTCAAGCATGGCATGAAGTATGACTTTGGTATTTCTTTATTCATTTGTGAATACTATTAAAGTATGGCTTGTAATTTTAATAAAAGAAATAATGCTTTATATCTTTTTCTTTAGCCATTCTTCAACTCATTCTTGCATTGCCATTCTCTCTCCTCTCTAGAGTTCATTCTCTTCCTCATCCCTTATCATTCTCATATATTGAGAGACAATAGGATTTGAGATAAAAAAAATTACTACTAAACATCTCCATATCATGTAAGCAAACTAGATTAGCAAACTAGCTTGCTTAGTTTGCTTTGTTTTTAAGTAGGATCTTGAATTAAGAACCTTCAGGAGGATCATCTATGATCGAGAAAGCCGATGACCAAGCTTAATCTAGGACCGGAAAGAAGCCTAAGAAGAGGAGTAAAAAACCTGAAGGACATAAATCTCATAAGTATAAAATTCTATCATAGTAGAATAAACATCTATGTATTTTTGCTATTAGGGCTTATGGTAGTTCTTAGGTTGTAATCTTTGTTGCATACTTCAAAATCGATTTTTGAAAATTCCGCCTCTCTACAAAACCCATAGAGTATGCAACTTAGACTTACATGGTATCATGGCCACTCTATAAGCCATAGATAGCTCTTTAAGACGTTAGAAATCCGTTGTTTTTGTCACGCACGAACTGCCGACAAAAACAGTCCCGACAATTGATGTTTTGAGATGTTTGCACACCCCGCGGGCTCATGGTGTAACAACCCTAATTTTCCTATACAAATTTTTTCAAATATTTTTTTCAAAATCCATAAAGAAGTATTTTAGCTCGAGCACAAGATATAAGTAATTATTTTTCTTTTTAATTACAAGTTAAAAGAATGTAACAACTCCATTTTTAGTGTACAAAAATTTGCTTTAAAATTAATGTGTTGTTATCACTTTAAGTATTTAATTCACTCCTTAATTACAAGAAGGAGCTTGTGGCTCATTGGTAATACCTTGCACTGCTGAACCAAGCCACCAGGGTTCAAATCCCATACTCCACATTATTTTTAATATTGATTTTTTTAAAACCTTTAGAATACCAAACGTTTACACGTGCATATCTCACAAAAACCTCACTACACCCAAAAATATAACATTGCCAGAGGTTAGATGAACCGTCGGGGGGATCCCGGCCGCCTGACTTGGCCGGAAATCGGCCAACTCGGCCTCGACGGAAATCGGCCAACTCGGCCTCGACTCGGCCGTCTTAGTCCTCCGACCGAGTCACGGCCGAGTCACCCCCGAGTCGGCCGATTTCGGCGATGGCCCCAACATGAAAATTGTGTCTTTTCACATTCCCTATGCACCTGCAAAATTTTAGCCTCAGACCATTTCCAGAGCTCTTTTAAAACCCCAATTACTCCACTTTTAATACATTTTATCACATTTTTCATTTTAACCTTTCACCTACCCTAACCCTAGCCTAACCATATAAATACACCCCTACCCTCTACCCTCTCACCCCAAAATTCTGAGCCAACTCTCTAAAATTTCCAAGAAACTTGTGTACTTTGAAAACGAGAACGAAGCGAAGCTACGGCGAAATTCCCGGCGAACTTCCGGCGATTGTTCTAGGAGCTCTCGGCGACGAAGCGACGCACCGGCGATCCATCCCCTTCCATCTCACTCTCGTTATTTTCCAAAACTCATAAGTCCCCATTTCTATCTCTCTTTTCTATTCTAAAAAATACGGATTTACAAAACCCGACGGAATCGGAACAAATCCGATTTCCGATTCGGTTTTCTTATAAAACTTCACTTCTCGTTAATCCAAGTATGTTTAAACTCCCTCATGTTGACTATTAAACACTAATCAACCAAATTGATCAAGTTCCATTTCATAAAATGATTGCTATTTGACTTTATCGTATTTTTCACTTAAATACCATATTGTTTCAATTCTACATTTAAACCATTAAACTTGTTATACCTTTAAGTAGATCACGAGGTAACGACCTACCTCCTCACACACTCATATGAAACATAACACGATACCCTCGAGAACTTAGAATACGGGAAAACAAACATTTTCGTTTAGATACCCTTTACTTAATAAAACCATTTTAAAAAGATTTAGTATTGATACATCTTTACAAATAAATAACCTTTGAGCTAATAATAAAAAAATCTAGACTCAGCCAATTAAGGACTGTCGCACTCATTAGGACAGAGGAAGGTTGTGGACATTCAGTCGTTTATCTTAACCTGACTTTGTGGTGCCTAGGCTAGACTGGTAAGAAAGATAACTTTAAAAGACCCGTCTCACGGTGATTCGTGAGCAGATCTCTCTTTTCTTCACTTGTATATACCTGGCCACAATTGGCGGTGAAGAGGCAATTTGAGGGATATCTCATAACGTGTCGCTTTGGACCAGTTAGGAGCAGTCTAGTTGACTTAGGAGACCCTAGAACATCGAATACGGAAAATTGACATTTTTACAAATAAATACCACTTACTTAATAAAACCGTTTTCTAAACGATTTAGTATTTATACAATCCGCTACAACCCATTTTGGGGAATCCGTTCGGGATGGTGCGGATTATCGCACATTCTCGGGCTTAGTAGTGCGAGAGTCAGACCTCCGCAAGGACCATTCGGTCTCGAAAGATTTAAAATACGACATCTTAAGAAAATGAGATTTTTAGAATATAAAATATATATTAAAATTATTTATCATTAAAATACCTATTTTGTTATGATATAAATATTCCACCTTTTTCTAAAAATCACAAGAATCAATTTTACACTAAAATACCATAAATTCCACATAAATCAATATCACAAATAAATACCTCTATTTAGGAAATTAGGATATTTTCACTAGAAATATCACAATATAAAATCCACAACCATTATAACTCTAAAGACGAATAATAAATACTTGGGGTGTATTTTGAAAAGCATATAAGAGTATTTTTAGATAAAACCCCCTCAAGTTCTATAAATTACCCTAAGGACCCTAATAAACATAGGTTTAAGCGGGACCAATCTCTTGAGTCTCAGAGAGCCGGAGAAGTGGGTGCTTGTCTATCTAAGGTAGACAAATTAATAACGGTGTTATCAATACGGTAATCGTCTTTGAAAAAGACACAAATCCTACCGCCCATGTGCAGCGGTTACCGATAATATCAAAACAATCAAGACTTCAATTTACTTTTCTAATTGTCTGACTCAGTTTGAGTCTCAATATAATCTGACTTGAATATGATTCAAGTACAATCTACAATCTACAATCTATAATATTCCAATGCAACAAGAGTCTATGAATCTATTATACAACTTGACTGAACCGAACCATGGATATATATTCCATTCACATGGTTCTCTAGTTATTCCATTTACATGATTATAAAGTTACATCTGTTTACTGATATCATGGTTTTGGTCAGTCATCCAACTATACAATTCATACAATACAATACAACAATACAATCAAAATACTATGAGGTTTAAGGGGTAGATTGGTACGAAAGGTGTTAAAAGTGGCACGAGACAGTAAGACTTAATACACCTAACATGAATCCAGTTGCTGTTGTACCGTGGCATAAACGGTTCCTTGTACTATACTTGCCTCTAGTCTCTGGCATATAGAGACTCCTCTCGTATACACTGGCATTCTTCTGTACCAAGCTACAAACAATAGCGTTAACACAACATTACAACAATATAATATAACTTTAAAAGATACCTTCTTATTCTGTCTATTCTACTTCTCCCTTATCTTTGGGACTTACCGAGCGATCTGTTCGCTGACGACATTCTCTTTCTTTCTTCTTTGAATGTCGTCAGGTGATCTGGACCCGTCAGAGATCGAGCCCACTGCGGAAGACTTGGACCAGTTCAGTGAAGACCCCGAGCTCTAGTTATTGTACACTTTCCATTTCAGTACTTTTCTTTTTCTGTTATGCCATTATTTAGGCATTGCTTTTTATTTCAGTTGTATTTACTTTTCATGTATTGTACAGAAAAAATGTGAATAAATAAAGTTGTTGTTTTAATTATATCTTGTCTCTTGTGCTTTACTTTTATATTGCTTAGATACGCTTAGCGTATTTACTTCACAGTAAATGCATAGCGGACCAGTCCCGTCCCCTTCGCCGTATACCGAGAAGCGGGGCGTGACACACGGTTTGAACCGAGAGGCCATGGGGAGAAGCATGGGTACCCCAGGGAAACCCTAGAGGGGACCGAAGTCTAGGCCCACCCCCCAAGGCCACCACAAGGTGGCCTTGGGGAGTGGTGACCCAAGAGCACCCTAAAAGGGTGCTCTCAGGTCTTCCTCCCCTTGGGTGCTACCTCATGGTTGCCCCTGGGGGTGGGTATCCCCCAGGCCCCCCAATCAATAGTTAATTTTTCCCCTTTTGCCTCCGCCAAGATTCTGACGGGTTTCGAGTACGTTTCGACTCCCGGATTGGCTTAAAACGGATGTTTTTGGGACTTTAGTGGACTGAATTTTCAAGTCTTAGAAATCGGGAATGTTTACTAATTGTATGCAGAATTCTAACTTTTTAGATTTTTTTACATGCTTTTGTGATGTATATATGTGTTGTTGAATGTCTTCTAATCGCTAATGTCGATTAGAAGGGGTTGCGCTCATCTTGCGATGTTCTGTGTTGCGAACGGTTCGATAGATCGTCGTGTGAATGGCCCGGTGTGAATTTAGATGTGAGATGTGAGTGAATTTTGTAATTCATGTAATAATTGATGTATATTCTTTTATTGTGGCACATCCGGGATGAGGATGATGTCACCGGCTGTATATTATTTTTCATTTCCGCATCTAGGAATGACCCGCAGAGGAGTGCATGATTGGTCGACTTTTGCGTATGAATTTTAAAAATCAAAGTTAAGAATACCGCAATCAATAACGGTGTCTCTTGGTAGCTAGCCGATTGAGTACGGGTCGGTCCACAGGGAAAACGTGTTCTTTTCTAATTGTTCTAACGAGTTAATTCCTATTTTTGGTAGGTTTTGATTTTTATAAAAACTAAGATTGAATTTAATTTGATTTAAAACCTTGCTAGGGTTAGGATTAGGTTAGTTTGGAAAAAGAATTCTATTCACTGCTTCCTTTTCCCTAATTAAGAACATAGGTGTTATGGTAATAGTTAACAAAGGGGATTAGCACGACTAGGAAGAAACGTAGTTTCTTCCTTTTGGTCCTTATCCGTCCTTTCTTAACTCTTAGCCCTAACCTCTATGTAAATCAACCACAACTGGTCTAACTAGGGAATCACCGCTATCTCATAGGATAGGGTGCCGTAGTGAGCGGTGTGTGTTTGATTCACATAGAATCCTAATTTATAAAGTTCTATGGGCAAGAAAGGAGTGAGAGATTTCCATCTCTCAACCTATGTCACGCCCCGCTTCCCAGTATATGGCGAAGGGGATGCGACTGGTCCGCTACGTATTTACTCAGAAGCAAATACGTTAAGCGTAACTAAGCAATATAAAAGTAAATGCACAAGAGATAAGATATAATAAAGACAACAACTTTATTTATTAACATTCTTTTGTACAATACATGAAAAGGAAATACAACTGAAATAAAAACAATGCCTAAACAATAGAATGACAGGAAATTAAAGGTACTGAATAGAAAATGGACAATGTCTAGAGCTCAGGGTCTTCGCTGTACTGATCCAAGTCTTCTGCAGTTGGCTCGATCTCTGATGGATCCAAATCACCTGAAGACATTCAAAGAAGAAAGAAATAGAATGTCGTCAGTGAACAGGTCGCTCGGTAAGTCCCAAAGATAAGAGGAGAAATAGAATAGACAAAGAGTAAGAGAGAGAGAGAGAGTAGCTTTTACAGTTGTATTATATTGTTGTATTTAGTGTTAACGCTGTTGTTTGTATCTTGGTACAGATGGATGCCAGTGTATACGAGAAGAGTCTCACTTGCCCCGGAGACTAAGGTATCAGGAACTCAAGGAACCGTTGGGCCACGGTACAACAGCAACGGAATATAGGTTAGGTGTCTTAATCTTACCGTCTCGTGCCACTTTTAACACCTTCCGTACCAATCTACCCCTTAAACCCCGTAGTGTTTTGATTGTATTGTTTTTCTTGTATTGTAACTGTATAAATTGTATAATTGGATGACTGACCGAAACCATGATATCAGTAAACGGATATAACTGGAGAATCATGTATGTAACTGGAGAATCATGGATGTAACTGGAGAATCATGTAAATGGAATGTATATCCATGGTTCGGTTAAGTCAATATAGATTGAATAGTTTGAATATATGGATTCATGGATTCATGTTGAATTGTAGATTGTACTTGAATCATATTCAAGTCAGATTATTTAAAATGAGACTCAGTCTGAGTCAGAACAATTAGAAAAGAAATTGAAATCCTGAATTAGGTTTTGGTGTTATCGGTAACCGCTGCACATAGGTGGCAGGACTTGTGTCTTTTTCAAAGACGATTACCGTGTTGATAACACCATTTGTAAGATTGTCTAACTTAGATAGGCAAGCACCCATATCTCCGGCTCCCTGAGGCTCAAGAGACTGGTTCCGCTTAAACCTATATTTACTAGGGTCCTTATTGTAATTTATATAACTTGAGGGGGTTTTATGTAAAAATAATTTTGTATGGTTTTCAAAATACAACTCAAATATTTAATTATCATATTTATGTACATACAACAATTTAATGATCAAGATAAATATGTATACATGTTCGAATAGCATGAAATGAGTCAAGTATATTATACGAGTAACTACCAAAAACAATGATATAAAGAAATATTATGTACGACTAATTAATCAAGTCGAATGAATGTAGAACATAAACAAAAATATGGCTCTAAGTGTTTTTCATGCGTGAGTTCCAGTTTCATCTAAATTCAACTACCGGTTTGAGAGATATATCTGTTTTCGTATCGTTGGGCAAAACAGATCAGAATCTGTTCGGCACCGTCACATATTTTTAAAACACGGTTTGAGTTAATTTCCATCAGGTTTCAGGTTACGAAGATTATTAGAAAATTGTAGGTATTTTGAAGTACTTATCCAAAACACCAAGATTCATACGATTTGGATTTCTGAAGCTCTAGTTATGACCATTTTAATATCAGCGTTTAAAACAGAAATTCAGATTTCTGTACAGCAACTATATATTGTATTGCAAAGCCTATATCAGGTTGTTTCATGCATTCCTAAGTAATATAATATACAGAAAATTATAGTTCTATCAATTGTACATCTACACATCTAAATTTTGTCACAAACGGATATCGGGTGTTCGAGTTATGTCCAATTTAAAAACAATGTGCGAATCGAAACAGATTCTGTCCAGATCCGTCACTTAATATTGTAACGCAGTTTTCTTTATCTTAGATGGGTTTTAAGTAAAACTATGAAACTAAGAAAATCTATATTATTCGATGTAGTATCAAAAACACCTGAGTTTGCTCAATTTGGATACCGGTATACCAAGTTATGTGTCCTAAAAGTTGACCGATAACTGCAGTTTTCTGTTTTACGATCAGTGAATAAAAACGATGTAATTCCTAAACCGTTATGCGGTTCGATCTAAAATTTTTACAGCGTGTACAAAATAATATATTCTATCATATTTAAATTTACTAAAATTTTCAGAATTAAAAATTAATTTATAAAAATTATTTTAAAACTAAAGGTATTGATATGTCATATGTGAGAAATGTGAAAACCATGGTATTTATTTGTAACTTCATTTTTTTTTACAAACTTTAAATAAAATGATTTAAAATAAAATAACAAACATGCAATCCTAATTGGTCACTATGAAATCTTAACATGTGAATTGAGAGTAATGAAAAAGACTTTACAAACTATATATGTGTGTATGTTTGTGTGTTCATTATTTATATATGTATCCATTTAATTAATTATTTAGGAACTATGATATGTCAAGGGAAGTTTTTCATGGCAATATAAAACAAGAGAAATATAAAGAGAAAAAGAAAGAGATGGAGAGAAGGAAAGAGAGAAAGGACTTACATACGCAAGCCGGTATTGTCACTGGGCTTTTCTATCCGCCGATAGTCTCGCGTTACTAGCGAGACCTTCTTGAAGACTTCTTCATGTTCTTGTTCTTGGACTCTAGGTGAAGAAGGAGAAGTGAGAGATAAAAAATGTGAGGAAGGAAAAGATAGAGGAGGACAAATAAAGATGGTGTAATGGTGAATAATAATATATGCATTTAACATGAGAATTAAAAGAGAAATGAAAAGCCGCCATTCATTTTGGAAATGAAAGGTCTCATTTGTAGGTTATGAGAAAAATAAAAAAAATAATAAAAAATAATTGCAAGAATGAGGATTTAAACATGTAACTTATGGAATAACAATGCAAGGACTTAACAAATGTGCTACAAGGTTGTTCATGCACATATTTAATTAGAATTAAATATATGCTGTTGCTTAAAAAGAAAGTGGGCTTTCCAGATGGGCTGTAGAGAATAAGAATAATGGATTTGGGTTAAATATTTATGAAAGAAAAAATAAGAATGAGATGTTAAAAACTTAAATATAAGAAAAAGAAATTGTGCACAGAAAAATACATAATAGATTGTGGAATAAAATAATAATAAATTTAATAGAAAAAGGAAAATACCAAGTACAAATAAATACGGTATATTATTGAAGAGAGATAATACAAATGTATAAAGATTTTGGGGTCATTACAACCTACCCAATCCTAACCCTAACAAGTGAGGAACTACTCACTCATTAGGGAAATTATGATGAGATTCAGTTTTATAATTTTTATTTTAATTTACTAGTTAACTTGCAGATAATAAAAAACATATACGAAAATTGCAAAATTAAATTGCGGATAAGAAAAATTCAAGATAAAAAACTTACTTTTATTGACACCTCTTGACGATTACAATGAAACTAAAATTTAATCTAGAAATTAAAAGAGGCTGTAGGCTTTCCTATTTATAGATAAGAGAAAGTTTAGGGTTTACATTTGATCCATATTTAAAATTACAAGACTACCCTAAGAAAGCCGGGTCAAAGCACCGACACCCACCGACACATGCACCGACACGTGCACAGCACGGCCGCGGATCCGCGGCGGAATGCCATGTTTGGCCGCGGATCCGCGACCATCTTAGGGGTTCTCTGTCTCATCTTTCCACGGTTGCTTCATGTTGCTGTTTCCTTCTGTTTTCTTCTCTTGGTTCTTCAGAATCTTTTTTACTTTCTTCCAGATTTCCAACAGTGCAGAATTTGTGGACTTTTACCGCGTTGAAGTCTTGAATCTTGTGTTGCCCTTGTACTTTGTGCATTAAACTGTTCACTGATCTTCGTTTGTTCCTTAAACTGTAGGCGGCATCTTTTGGATTCATCTATTTGTTGGTCGTAGTCTTACATTTGTAGCGTCTTTTCCTGAATTTCATTGTATTGTTCTGAGAACCTGTAACCTGCAACTATTTAGCAGACATGGATCAAAAGCACCTATTTATTTGCAATATGATTAAGAATGGGGAATATAATAATGCAAAATTCTGATATGAACAAATACCCCAAAACTTATCTTTTGCTCGTCCCGAGCAAAGCCAATTTTATTCTCGAAAAAATCCTAACCTCACTTTCGCAGGGAATCGCGATTGCACTGAACTCGTGCAACAAGCCGTTAAACCTTTAGGTGTACCAAGTAGGAGGAGTGTTGTCTCCTGAGGGTTTTCAGTGGATACTACCCACAAAATCCGATCAATTTGGCCTATTGACTTTCATTCTTCAATTCGGTGTTCTAACAAGAAATTCTATTATCTTCAACTCAGAAATCATCAACCCGTATTTTTCACACTCACTTATCATTTAACTTAAGATCGTTTATGTTCTGTAAATTTATTTAGCTTTTAGCATCTTTTGAATTTTCCTTCTAAGGTTCCATCTCAACTTAGGAATTTTTATCATCTCTACTGAAGATATAAGTCCTATTTTTCATTCCTATCTCTTATCCAAACCCTAATCATATACCTCTACGTGTGTGTATGTATCACCCCTACACTTGGAAATTCAATTCAAGCTATCATACTCTTGTCCATTGTCCAAAGTAATTTTAGTTGGTGAATTTTAGATGAAATTGCTCACACATCTTTCATGTGACCGTTAATACTTCTTGAGGTACTAACGACCGATTACAAAATGTGTTTGCGCATTAAGGCGTAATTCCTCGTCTTGTAATACCTAAGATTTTAGCAGTTACTCCCAAACCAGTTGGTCTAAGGCACTAGGTGATAAAGCACCCTCGCTATATATTTTTTATTTTACGCAGCCTTAAGTAATTACAAAACCAGTGTTCATTTTTTTGTATCTCTTTATTCACATTCATACTTTTATTAAATTTTTTTCTCATACTAAGGATTTTAGACAAGTGCAATTCAAGGTATCCTCTACTATTCCAAGTTTCAAGGTGCGTGTATGTGCGAGTTGTAGGGTATATATTTTCAGAATTTTGACTAAAGTTTCAGAATTATTTTTCAGACTTACACTTCAATAAAAATTTCAATACTCTTCCCTTATTTTGACTTAGCTCAAGAACTGAACTCAAAATTTGCCTATTTCTAAATAAACTATAAGGACATATATTTTCTACCGTTAAATTTTAAGGAAGGTTAGTTTTAGGGTTTTTAATTTACTAAGTTTAGGATCTAGTTTTTCCTAGCTAGTTAACCGTCTTGTCAAACTTAAGTCAAATATGGCCAAGTTGAAATTTTTTTTTATCTTTTTAGTTTTTCAATTTTTTATTTGATTTTATCTTTTTTATATTTTTTTATTTTATTTTTTTTAATTTTTTTAATTTTTTTATAAAGATGCAATGCAGAATTAAACATGCAAAGAAAGAAAAAGAAAAAATATGTATAAAAATTAAAATATGCAATGCAATGATAACTATTTACAAACCACCTCCTCCCCCAAACTTACCAAAAGCAGTGCCCTCACTACTCAGGACCTCGGCGTCTACTTGAACGTGAACGGGAACGCTCCTCTCACGCCAGCAGCGTAGATACGCCATGTTCAATCTCTGTCACCCGGTGATCCAAGTTGGTCACCATCCCCACCAACCTATCAATCCCCCTAGTGGCTCTTCTAAGTAGACGTGCATGTTCTGCTGGGTTAAGCTCTTCCTCGCTCGCGGTCGAGCTGGAGCTGGGTGTTCTGGCGGGTACATGTTCGGCCGGTTCTTTTCGCGACCATACATCAGTTAGGCGGGTATAGGATGTGGATACGCCCTCAATAAGAGGCCTATTGGGTATACCTCCATGCATGTAAAACTTAAATTCCTCTACAGGGAGGAAATAGCGACACAGTTGTGTCACTAACATAGGACATGGGTAATTTGCGGCCCTTTTGCCAGCACCAATTGAATTAAGTAAAACCGTGCACATATCAAATCTAGGGTTCCTAGTCATTAAGGTATGCACGATATGAAGAGATGGGGTGAAAAATGTTGTGTTATGTGAACTGCCAAAAATGTTGTTTTGTGTCCAACGACACACGGTTAATACATTGGCAAAGAGGGTTCTAGCCTGTATGCCCTTCCTAGGTTCCCTCAAACAGTCATTACCCATTAAGGGTAAGTAGTCTTCAAATTGAAGGGGTTGGTCGTGAACAGGTAATCTAGGAATTAAAGTGACTTCATGGATGAAGTCCCTATCAATGATTATGTCCCTATCGCCCCAAAGTAATTTAATAAAACCGTATTGTGCTAGGCAACCTTCCTCCATGCACTCGTAAAAACGAGTGACTAGATCTGGAAGAGCGTAGGCGTTGGGATGATTGAAAATTAAAAAGTTCCACCCTCGCCGTGTGATCTCATCACCAAAATAACTCCCGTAAATTGTGTGTGAAAAGATTTGTGAAAAATCTCGTTCTAATTGCATGGTTGGTGCCATTCAGAAAGTTCACAGATTTATAAAAGATTTTAACAGAGAGGGAGAAATGATGCAAACCTCCTCTGAAAAAAATCAGAGGGTGACGACACAGAGGCGCGGCGGAAGGGCGGCAATAAGCAGGGTTTGGCAGCGTAAGGGCGACGCGATAGGGCGATCTCCTTCTTCTGGCTGCTGCGGCGGCTAGGGTTTTCTGAGAGGAATTTTTAGGGTTTGATAAAAACAGAGAGGGGTCGGGTTCTGTTTATAGAGGGAGTGTGTTGGTTATTTGCAAAAAGCCCCTCTTAAAAAGAGGAATTTATTCGTAAATAATTTTTTTTATTTTTTATTAAAACTGGAAATTTACAAAAATACCCAAAAAAAATTATTTTCAAATTTTTTTTAATTTTTTTATTTCATTTTTATATAATTACAAATGATACATACCCCCAAACTTGTTTAAAACAGTGTTTTGGCTAGATAATCGAAATTTAGGGGTAGATGGAGGAAGATCAATCAATGTGAATCGGCTCCTGCAAAAACAAGAGCTCCTCAGAAGGGTCCGCGGTGAGGAACGGTTTAAATCTGTGTCCGTTCACTTTAAATAGTGAACCGTCCTCCGGATTTTCTAAATCAACCGCACCGTGCGGATATACGGTGTGTACCAAAAATGGCCCTTTCCATCGAGATCTGAGCTTGCCGGGATGGAAATGTAACCGAGTGTCGTAAAGTAAAACCCGTTGACCTGGTTTGAAAGTCTTGCGAATAAGGTGTTTATCGTGGAACACCTTCGTTCGGTTTTTAACAACTACTGCGTTCTCGTAGGCTTCATCCCGCAGCTCGTTCAATTCGTTCAACTGCAGCTTTCTATTGCTGCCCGCATCTCCTAGAGATAGGTTCAACTCTTTTATTGCCCAAAATACTTTATGCTCAATTTCAACTAGAAGGTGGCAAGCCTTTACATAAACAAGCCTATATGAAGATATGCCAAGATCAGTCTTATAGGCAGTTCGAAATGCCCAAAGGGCATCAATAAGTTTTGACGACCAATCTTTACGGTTTTTGGAAACCGTTTTCTCTAATATCTGTTTAATTTGCCGATTTGAAATCTCGGCGTTCCCACAAGTTTGGGGATGATAGGGCTTGACAGCTTTTGAGTATTGGAGTATTTCCGCATTAAGGACTCGAAAGTCCTATTACAAAAATGAGATCCATTATCGCTGATAATTGCGCGAGGATGCCCAAACCGAGAAAAAATGTTTTTTTTGAGAAATCTAACGACAACCCTGTTGTCATTAGTTCGGCTGGGCACAGTCTCGATCTATTTAGAAACATAGTCAACAGCGAGTAGAATATACATGTTCCCAAAAGAGTTGGGAAACGGTCCCATAAAGTCTATCCCCTAAACTTCAAAAATTTGAACAACCAATATTGGTTGGAGCGGCATTTCATTTCTCCTAGATATCCGGCCCAAGTGTTGGCACCGGGAGCATGTCTTGCAGTACTCATGTGCGTCTTTAAAAAGTTGTGGCAAGTAGAAGCCACACTGCAATATCTTTTCTGCTGTCTTTTTGGGGCCAAAATGCCCGCCATACGCTTGATCGTGGTAGAATGACAGCACTCTCTTAAACTCATTGTCGGGGAGACACCGATGAATAATTTGGTCGGAACAGTATTTGAATAGATACGGTTCATCCCAGTAAAAATGTTTTACCTGGGATAGAAATCTAAGTCTGTCCTGATTCGACCATTCGTTTGGTATAAGTCCGATGGCCAAATAATTTACAATATCTGCGAACCAAGGTTCGCATGACACAGTTAAGAGCTGCTCATCTAGAAAAACGTCTTTAATAGGAATTTGAAGTGTAGGCGAAGAAGGAAGTCGTGAAAGATGGTCGGCGACTACGTTTTCACATCCTCTCTTGTCTCTGATCACAAGGTCAAACTCTTGTAGTAAGAGAATCCAACGTATCAGCCGAGATTTAGCGTCCTTCTTCGCGAAAAGATGGTGAAGAGCCGATTAAATAGGGCCTGAACTTTTCTAATGCAAACACAACAGCTAAGAATTCTTTTTCAGTTGTTGTGTAATTCAATTGGGCCTCGTTTAAGATTCGGCTAGCGTAATAAATTACTTGCGGCATCTTATTAATATGCTGTCCAAGGACAGCACCAATGGCGAAATCAGATGCATCGCACATAATTTCAAATGGATGTGTCCAGTCAGGAGATGAAAGAATGGGAGCGAAAATAAGTGAGTTTTTCAATGACTCGAATGCCTTCATACAGCTTGAGTCGAAATCAAAAGTGGTGTCCTTGGCCAACAAAAGAGTCAAGGGTCTAGCTATCTTGCCAAAATTCTTGATGAACCGTCTATAGAAACCGGCATGGCCAAGGAAGGCTCGAATGTCTCGGACGCATTTGGGAGGAGGAAGATTGGAAATGACTTCAATCTTAGTTTTATCTACCTCAATGCCATTTCGCGAGATGATATGTCCTAGGAAAATCCCTTCTCGAACCATAAAGTGGCATTTCTCCCAATTTAAAGTGAGCTTCTTATCCCTACATCGGGTAAGAACTGCGTCTAAATGTAGCAAACACTCATCAAAGGAGTCGCCGAAAATGGAGAAATCAACCATAAAAATCTCCAAGAATTTTTCCACCATGTCTGAAAAAATGCCCATCATACACCGCTGGAAAGTAGCGGGTGCATTGCATAACCCAAAGGGCATGCGACGATAAGCAAATGTACCGAAAGGACAACTGAATGTGGTCTTGTCTTGTTTTCGACGATGGGAACATGATTACAGCCGGAGTAGCTATCCAAAAAGCAGTAGTACTCATGCCCAGCCAATCGTTCTAGCATTTGGTCAATAAAAGGTAATGGAAAGTGTTCTTTCCGTGTCGCGGCGTTGAGTTTTCTATAATCGATGCATACTCGCCACCCAGTTTGGGTGCGAGTAGGTATTAACTCATTCGCTTCATTAGTTATGACCGTTATGCCCGATTTCTTTAGGACAACGTGAATGGGGCTAACCCACTGGCTATCAGAGATAGGGTAAATGATACCACTATCAAGACATTTTACAATCTCCTTTTTAACAGCCTCCTTCATGATAGGGTTTAGTCGTCTCTGTGGATCCCTTGCTGGCTTGGCATCATCCATCATATGAATATGATGTTCAACTATTAGGGGACTAGTCCCCTTGATGTCCTCCATAGTCCAGCCAAAAGCTTGCCGATTATTTTGTAAGACCATTAAAAGGGCTTTCTCTTTCTCGGGGGCTAAAGAAACCGAGATGATAACAGGAAGGGTCTCATTCTCACCTAAGTAAGCGTATTTAAGGTGAGACGGCAATAGATTGAGTTCGAGTTTTGGAGGCGAAACAATTGAAGGTAAAATTTGTGAAACTGTCTCAAACTCGAAGGATTCCAATAGAGGTTCGAAGCGAGTGTAAGCAACCGAGTCGGATGATTCAGCTAACTCATCCGAGAATTCAAAGGATTCAAACTCGGGCGGTGATTCTTCAAAATCGTTCGAAAAACAGAAACACTCGTAATCATTATCGGGCGTGAAAGCAGTGTCAGAATCAAGGAGGAACGCACTAGTGGCATCAAAATTGCTGTGATCGAACAGAAATTTTTCGAGCTCACAGTCCTCCTGAGTGATCTCTTGGATCGAGCAAATATCAAGTATATTAGCATTAGGTTCGGAGGGATGATTTCCCAACTTAAAAATGTTGAGTTCAATTGTCATGTTTCCAAAAGATAGGTTCATCGAACCATTTCGACAATTGATTACCGTATTAGAAGTTGCAAGGAATGGTCGACTGAGTATCACTGGAATTTGACTCCGGGGATTAGCTACAGGCTGTGTGTCCATAACAATGATATTAACGGGGAATATGAAGTCCCCTACTTTAATCAACACATCCTCTAACTCACCCCTAGGATGGGTGATGGATCGGTCGGCCATTTGGAGAGTACAATGTGTGGGTTTCAGCTCTCCAACGCCTAATTGTTCATATACTGAATAAGGAAGCAAATTAACACTGGCACCAAGATCCAAAAGTGCGCGGTTGATGTTCTTATCCCAAATAGTTATTGAAATTGTAGGAAAGCCAGGGTCCTTTTGTTTTCGAGGTAAAGGTTGGGTAAGAGCATCACTTACTGCACTAGCCAAGAAAACTTTCTTAGGTACCTGCAATTTCCTCTTCTTGGTGCATAAGTCCTTCAAGATTTTAGCGTAAGAAGGGACTTGTTAGATTGCATCCAAGAGAGGGATGTTAATGCTAACTTGTTTAAATAACTCCACAATTTTCTTCATTTGTGGAGTTTGTTTATTTGATCTCAACCTGTTTGGAAATGGAACATTTTAAAAATTTGTTGAGTCCAATGTGTGTGGAGTAGATTGCGGAGTTGGAACGGATCCCAGTGTTGGTGTTTTTGTGTAGTGAGATGTGGATCCGTTCGAATTAGTAGAAGAAGTAGAGCCTTGTGAAGAATGAAGAACATGCTCTGAAGAAGATGAAGAAGATAAAGCGGCGTCCGGGGTGTCATTATTATTGCCAACGTTGTTGTGCAATATCTTTCCAGATCTCAATGTAGTCACGGCACTCACATTATAATTTTGTTGTTCATGAGCAACATGTGCATTTTGTGTGTGACCAGGATTCGGCAGTGGTTCAGATGGAAGTTTCCCCTTCTCTCGCTCGCTTAAAGCAGCATTCAGTTGTGCAATTTGGGCTTCAATGGTTTTGATGCTTTGCTCATGTGATGCAGTGTGTTGAACCAAAGACTGGATGGAAGACTGGATGTTGGCTGAGAATTGCGTAGATTGTTTTAAAAACATATCCAGACTTCGTTCTAGCGAGAAAACCTTATCGTTATTTGGCTGAACAAAATTGCTTTGAGGAAAAGAGTTGTTTGGTGTAAAATTGTTCATTTGATTTTGGTAAGGTTGGGGTTGGAAAGCTTGTTGATATTGAGTTTGTTGAGGGGCTTGTTGTTGTGGAGGAGGCCTTTGGAAATTGTTATTGTCTTGGAATTGTTGTTGATTTTGATTCCAAGCAAAGTTGGGGTGGTTCCTCCAATCAGGATTATAAGTTGAAGAGTATGGATCATTTCTTTGTCTCTGCTGAAAGGCAGTATTGACTTGATCTTGTCCTTGAGCAGGTGAGTTGTAAGGACACTCTTCGGTCAAATGGGACGGATCCGAACAACAAGCGCAAATAGTGCGAGGGGGTAAAGCGGGGAAAGGAGAAGGCGATGAGAATTTGCTTTCAAATGCTTCTATTTTACGTATAATTGCGGCTATTTCGGCTTTCATTGCAATTGACATGTCAAGTTGATGAACACCTGCCCTAGACGAACCGGATGAAGTAGATGAAGTGGATGAAGTGGTCTGTCTAGTGCTTTCCCACTGAAGCGTTTGTTCAGCAAGATCGTCGAGAAATTGCCAAGCTTCCTCGTCAGATTTGGTAAGAAAGTGACCTTGACAAATGGTTTCCAACAACTGCTTAGTTGCTAGGTTCAGTCTTTCGTATAAAGTTTGGCAAAGTTGCCATCTCTCGACACCGTTGTGAGGGCACTGAACAAGAAAGTCCTTAAATCGTTCGAAACACTTCCAAAAAGGTTCGGAAGGAAGCTGGGAAAATTGATTAATTTCATTTCGAATTCTCGCTGTCTTGTGGTGTGGATAAAACTTTTTTAGAAAAACCTTAACAAACTCTTCCCAACTTTTTATGGAATGCGATGCTGTGCTATATAGCCACTTTTCAGCTAGGTCACATAAAGTGGAGGGAATGACACGTAGCCTTATAGCATCATCGGAAAGTTAGGTGGTCTTCATCATTGCACAAACATTCTGGAATTTGTTAATGAAGATGTAGGTATCTTCGGATTCCAGCCCGTGAAATTTGGGCAACATATTGATGAAGTGAGGTTTAATTTCGAAGTTATCCCCATTAGCCGGTGGAAGTGAAAGACAAGTAGGAAGTGCGGTGCGGGTTGGATAGATAAGATCCTGTAGCGCGATTCGTTGGGGAGCTTCAACAGGAGGGTGTTGTGGGTTATTCTCATCCAGTTGAGGTGGAATCTGTCCCGTAGTAGGAAAGGGGTTGTTAGGATTGAATCCCGACATCTCCTTAGAAGATGATGAATTTGAAGATGAAGGTAAAGAAGTGGAGGGAATTTCGACTTCTGAGTCGAACGCGTCGTCAGTAGGGACTAACGAGACACGAACTAAACGAACGCTAGTGTCCCTAGTCCAACTGGACATACACTAAATGAGATGTAGTGTAGTCAAACGTAGAATGTGGGGGGTAAGAAAACGTCAATGGAGAAAATGTGGGTGAAAGTAGGGTGCAATGGATTTCTAGCGACAAAATGGTAAGTTTTTGTAAAAAAATTTTTTTGTGGTTTTTTTTCTTTTTTTTTTATTTTATAAAGAGTTTTGCAAAAGATTTTTTATAAGGAACTAAGACACACTTTCAAGCAATCACAATTTAAGCATGCACAATCAAGCCTAGAGCTAGGGTCTCCTAAGTCAACTAGACTGCTCCTAACTGGTCCAAAGGGCAAGTTGTGAGATATCCCTCGAATCGCCTCTTCACCGCCAATTGTGGCCAGGTAAGCACAAGTAAAGAAATGCGGGATGCGCTCACGAATCACCGTGTGACGAGCCTTTTAAAATTACCTTTCCCACTTGTCTAGCCTAGGCACCATAAAGTCAGGTTTAAATAAACGATCGATTGCCCACAACCGTTCTCTGTCCTAATGAGCGCGACAGTCCGTAATTGGCTGAGTCTAAATATTTTTTAATTAACTCGAGGGTTGATACATATGCTTTTTGTGATTTTTGGGGTCCTATGAAGGGTAATGAAATCCCAACCCAATCTGAATTGGTGTTATAGCCCCTTAAAAGTCTGTTTTAATAATGCAAAGCAGTAAACACACAAAATCTAAAACACTTGCCAAAAAAATTTTATTTTTATTTGCGGCGCAAAGAATCCTGCACAAGATTGATTTATTGGAGAGGGAGAAGAAGTTTTGCACAAAGAACCCTGCAGAAAAAAATTTCAGTGAAGTTTAGGGGGTTACAGAGGAGAAATGTTATGCTTACAGAGCAAAAATGGACTGTTGACGTAAGCAATTGACCGCGGTTCCGCGGTCAAACCTTCACTTGTGCCGCGGTTCCACGGTGAAACAATTGCTACAGATCTCCAAATTTTTTCTGTTCTCTGTTGTGGTTCTCCTCTGACTGTTCAGATTTTCTGTTTCTGGATTTGTTCACCGAGCTTGCTCCAGATCTGAATCTGTCCTTCTTTCTTTCCTGCTCAATTCACACAAAAACCCTGCAAAAAATAACAAGATGATATTTTTATGTTTTTATATTTTTCAGTTTTTATATTTTTTTTCAATTTCAATTAACCCGAAATTACAAAAAGAAAATAACTACCGCTATCCCCGGAAACGGCGCCATTTGATTGGTCGACTTTTGCGTATGCGTTTTAAAAATCAAAGTTAAGAATACCGCAATCAATAACGGTGTCGCTTGGTAGCTAGCCGATTGAGTACGGGTCGGTCCACAGGGAAAACGTGTTCTTTTCTAATTGTTCTAACAAGTTAATTCCTATTTTTGGTAGGTTTTGATTTTATAAAAACTAAGATTGAATTTAATTTGATTTAAAACATTGCTAGGATTAGGATTAGGTTAGTTTGGAAAGAGAATTCTATTCCTTGCTTCCTTTGCCCTAATTAAGAACATAGGTGTTAGGGTATTAGTTAACAAAGGGGATTAGCACGACTAGGAAGAAACTACGTTTCTTCCTTTTGGTCCTTGTCCGTCCTTTCTTAACTCTTAGCCCTAAACTCTATGTAAATCAACCACAACCGGTCTAACTACGGAATCACCGCTATCTCATAGGATAGGGTGCCATAGTGAGCGGTGTGTGTTTGATTCACATAGAGTCCTAATTTATAAAGTTATAAGGGCAAGAAATGAGTGAGAAATTTCCATCTCTCAACCTACCCAATCCTAACCCTAACAAGTGAGGAATTACTCACTCATTAGGGAAATTATGATGAGATTCATTTTTATAATTTTCATTTTAATTTACTAATTAACTTGCAGATAATAAAAGACAGATACGAAAATTGCAAAATTAAATTGCGGATAAGAAAAATTCAAGATAAAAAACTTACTTTTATTGACACCTCTTGACGATTTCAAGAAACTAAAATTTAATCTAGGAATTAAAAGAGGCATGCCCCAAAAGAGGCTGTAGGCTTTCCTATTTATAGATGGGAGAAACCCTAGGGTTTACATCTGATCCATATTTAAAATTACAAGACTACCCTAAGAAAGCCGGGTCAAAGCACCGACACCCACTGACACATGCACCGACACGTGCATAGCACGGCCGCGGATCCGCGGCGGAATGCCATGTTTGGCCGCGGATCCGCGGCCATCTTGGGGGTTCTCTGTCTTATCTTTCCAGGGTTGCTTCATGTTGCTGTTTCCTTCTGTTTTCTTCTCTTAGTTCTTCAGAATCTTTTTTACTTTCTTCCAGATTTCCAACAGTGCAGAATTTGTGGACTTTTACCGTGTTGAAGTCTTGAATCTTGTGCTGCCCTTGTACTTTGTGCATTGAACTGTTCGCTGATCTTCATTTGTTCTTTAAACTGTAGGGGGCATCTTACGGATTCATCTATTTGTTGGTTGTAGTCTCACATTTGTAGCGTCTTTTCCTGAATTTCACTGTATTGTTCTGAAAACCTGTAACCTGCAACTATTTAGCAGACATGGATCAAAAGCGCCTATTTATTTGCAATATGATTAAGAATGAGGAATATAATAATGCAAAATTCTGATATGAATAGTGCACAAGCTACCGGGTTTTAGAATTCAGTGCGTAGCCATCTCGAGGAGTCGAGACCAGGGTCACCCAATTCTAAGATTGGCGGGTAGCTTGCCACACTTATAGGGATTTAAGATAGTTCACACTCGGCTATTCACACGACCTTGGAGGATTGTATTTCATAGGTAGCTCGATGAAATGCAAAGTTCCTAGTTGATCTATTTTTCCATTCTCTTACTACTACAATAATGGGTTGCCCCTACGGATTTAGCTGTAGGCGCAAACCACTACCCCTATTGATATATCCGTAGGGACACGAAATTAACCCGTAGGTGCAAAGGCCGCGGGTGCAAGTCTTCTCCCTGAACATGCCCCTACGGAGTAATAATTGCCCATACGCTTCTCCGTAGGGACAGTTACCTCTACGGATTACTCCGTAGGGATATAATATTTATTTAATTTATTGTTTTATAAAATAAATTACTTACCCCTACGGCATTACCCGTACGGCCTACTAAATGCCCGTACGGATAAATCCGTGTGTCCGGATGAATGTCCCTACGGATAAATGCGTAGGGGCAAGTTTTACCCCCCTGTTACTGAGTCCATAGGGACAAAATATCAGGTATCCTGATATTTTGTCGCTACGGCGAACTGTGTAGGGGAAAACTTTGCACCTACAGGTTAATCCGCCCTTCTATCGCCGCAGTACCCGTGCAACCGCCGGTAGCTTTGGACATCCTAGGGCGACGCATATGTCAAGGCGTGTCACGTCCTTGGGGACAGCCGTGCAATGTAGGACTAACTCCCCGTCACCCAGCCGGGTATTTGCAGTGGGCCCGGTATATTTTATCGGCGAGGAAATCACAGTTGATGAAGCTCGGACTGTATCCCGCCGTTTATGCTTCTTTTTTTCAGTATTCCACACCCCTACATGGTGGGTCAGGGCATTTCTGGAACAGTGGAACATTCCAACCCACACCTTCCTGCTATAAGATCGAGAAGTCTCCATTTCTTTGGAGGAGTTTGCGGAGGTCTCAGGTTTACCCGTTAGGGGGGAACATTATGAGGAATTTCTTCTCCCGGATGAGGAATTTCTTTACCCGTTAGGGGGAACATTATGAGGTATCCTGATATTTTGTCGCTACGGCGAACTGTGTAGAGGCAAACTTTGCACCTACGGGTTAATCCGTAGGTGCAACAGATGGCCCTACGAATTAATCCGTAGGGACAAAATATCAGGATTTTTTTATAAAAAAAAAGGGCTTCCTGTTTTTTCTCCGCCCTATGCACAATAATATATACATCATATAACCAAATACAGAAATATTCATAACGAACATCTCACACATAATATATAAAAGAAATAAACAAACAGAATACGATATCAAACTAAATCATCGTGAACAAACAAACAACCACCAATATCGTCCAAAATTTATACAATATGTATCAGATAAGTACATACATCCTCAAAAATATAAATAAAGTTACCCTAGTTCAGTCCAGCTCCTCCACCTCTAATAATCGTCGTAATCTGGCGCATCTGATCCTTGGTGCAGCCCTGAGTCGTCAAAAACTCGACTAATGAAGGAGCGGACTGTGTGGGATTCTAAGGTGGCAGTAGAGCTGCACGAGTGGTCTGCGCAACCACAACCGAGATAGTGGCTTGCGGAGCCACAGCCAAAGGAGATGCATGTGGAGCCGCAGCTGAAGTAGCCTGTCCCATCTGTTAAATTTTGTGTGTAATAAACGAGTAAGAACGGTGTATTAAATTTTAGTCGAGTTCGTATCATTATCAGGTTATTGCGAAACCCCAATCTAAGAATACTTAGGGACTTAGCCCTCGTTTGGGTATCTAGTTTGGAAAGCCGTAGTTTATTTTATTTAGATAGTTTTATAAAAGTATGATTAATCAAAGCTAAGTCTACAACCAAATAAGTTCAGGCTACTAATATTGCATATGTTACTATCTATAATGTGATATAATATTTTACTATTAAGTAGTATACGTACCACCTCCTTCAACTCCTCGACGGTGGTCTTCAAGGCGGCAACATCATTCTCTAGACGTCGCTCACGGGGGTAGGGGAAGTAACCGCCAGAGTGGAGTCCAACCTCATATGGGCCCTGCTAGGACCCAGTTCTCGGCTTCTCTCCCAACCTCCTTGGTGCCCTCCGTATGTGGCGTCTAGGACTGGGGTCAGCAGCATCGGATCGATCTGTCCAGTAAAATCGATCCCCGATGCCTCCGCCTGCTCCACCACCAGCTTGTACACCTACATTAACCATTAAAATATAAGTATATCATTTAAATTTGAACTTTTCAAAACAAAAATTTCAAACTTGTTGGAATAAATATTAACACTTATGCAATACTCCTGGATAGCGGTGTTGGGGAATCGAGGCTCGCCCGTGGCGGGATCTGTCGAGGTGGCATGGACGACAAGATACGCGGTCAGCACGCTCGGTGTACCACCCAGCGCCAGGGTCTGAGCTCTCTGTAATTCGCAAAAAAATTACATATATTATAAAATAACTCTTAATATTACATTATATCAAAATAGATCTATTCTAACTTACCGATGCCTCCATGGCACGAGTAATGTTCCTCGAGTCACCTGTATAGGTGGGGCAACCCCTCTTCGCTGACTTCTTATTCTCTTTATTTTGATCGGCATGTTTCTGCACAACACGTTCAGATTTAGTTTTTTAATTAAGCAAGACAAAAAAATAAATTATATACTAAATAATGAATTAAATTTAAATTACAAACCTGTTTGCGCTAAGAGTCGAAATATTGGCACAAGAAAGACCATGTATCTACGTCGACTCTCGCAAAGGCCGGAGTATATAGGAGAGCCGCTCTCTCTGCCACGGGGGTCACCATCCACAAGGAATAGCAGTCGATCTTCAGCTCGTTCCTATTGTATCGTACCTTTGATTGCATGTTCTTCATCAGGCCATTGTACAGAGCGTGAAGATCGAGCACTCTCTTAGGGTGATCAAGGTCGGGTACAGGCCGAAAGTCGTAATCCAACTGCAAATACAAAAAACAATGTATTTAAATTGCAAGTGTTAAATAATAATAAATATATTGGATAATTCAAATGAAAATATATATTAATACCCGAGCCTGATTTCTAAAGAGGGCAAATGAGCGCCGGTGCTGATCGCCCCACTCAACGTGAAGTGGACACTTCTTCACGAGGTGGCTCTCATCCCCATATAACAGCCGAACCTCTCGGCATAATCGCTGGTATAGCGATAATCGGGAGTAAAGAAAAGGGGGAATGCTGCCTCCCCTAGCTCTGTCAGGCTATAGCCTGTGGGACTGATTCGGCCTTCGAGTCCCTCTCTCGGAATGGAGCTGCCCTGCATCTATAAGAAATATCAAAACAATCAATATTAAGACAAAGTGGATTAAGAAATCAAGGTTTAACGAAAATTGAAGTGCGATATATAACTCTGGCGGCAGCAGCATGAGCCTAGGCCCGGGCAGCAGCACGAGCGGGACGATAGTTCCTCCGGTGAGGAACAGCCGCTGACCCGGATGTGGACGTGTCCCTTCCAACTAGAAAATAAACATTGACGCTAAATTTCCATGAAGTTCATGTTTATTCTTAGAGGATATGTAAAATGAATAAATATTTTATATTTATTCATACTAACCTGCAGACTGAGCGGAGGGTACGGAAGTGGCGGGATTGACCCCTGCGCCAGATGTGGACGCACCACCTATAATTAGACAATTAAAAATAGATTATATAAGTAATTGAAAAAATAATGTGTAGATCAATAATATAAGATTAATAATATAACATTCTAAATCAATATGCATGCACTATAGGATATATGAACATACCCGCAGGTGCGGTGGTGACCTCTGCCCGAGATGTGGAGGCACCACCTACAGCTAGACATTAAAAAAATGATTATCTAAGTAAGAGAAAAAATAATGTGTGTATATTTATGATATAACATTCTAAATCAATATGCATGAACTATAGGATATATAAACATACCAGGAGGTGCGGGAGTGGCCTCTGCCTCTGATGTGGACGCACCACCAACAGCTAGACAATCAAACATTGACTATATAAGCAATTTTAAAATAAATATGCGTGTATATCTATAATATTACATTCAAAATGAATATGCATGCAATATACCTGGAGGTGTGGCAAAGTCTACATAGAAGGAGTCATCCGAAGGGGTCTCCGATCGGAGTGCAAGACCAGCCATCTGAAGTTCCCTACGCAGCTCTCTGGGTGGCAGAACCACTCTGCCTCTGTCTCTGCCTCTACCGTGGCTGGTACTCCTGCCGGCCCTCGCTGCTCCGGCCGTCGTCATCAAATCTAGACAAGAGTACAATCATTACATATGCATGCTATATATGTATAGATCGTAAAAATGTGAAGTAATAATATAACATTACTGATAACATTTTTCGTTTCATGGACGCATTAGACATATCTACTTGGATTTCATAATCGATATCATTTCTAACCCATGTAACTTCATGATCAACCAAAGACAACCCGTCTTTTGAAACAGACGGTCGGAACACCCTAAGTCTTCTCTCTTCTTCGTCATCATCGATGTCCTCCATACGATCCTCGAATTCTGGGACATCATAAACATCACTGGGTTTCCAACGTCATACGACACTCCATCCCGGATACTTCAAGCACTGTGAGTAGTATACTTGGAATGCTTGGTTCGGAAAGATATATGGATCGTCCTGACCGTAAAATCGAAGTGTGTTCACACTAGTCAATCCATATTCATCTTTCCAAGGCCCGAGATTGTTTCTCCACTTATCCGTATCGGTTCGTGTATCGTACCAAGTACATTGAAATATATAAAACGGTCTGATTGTCCGGGATATTGGATGCCAAGTATGCAATTTAAGTATCCATAATAAATCACACCATCCGATCCTACCATCGCAATCCCACTATTCTGAGTGATTCGAGATGTTTCTATGTCCTTAACTTCAAATTTATATCCAGGGACACCGAATCCTTTATAATATGCAAGCTCCATACTTGAAAACTGAGCTAAACATCTTGAATCACTCTCTAATGATGAAGACAAGTTCGGATTGTGGATCTGACAAAACAAATTTTACGACAAATACCTAACGATATAAGTTTAGATTAAGACTGGTAGCAATAACATATTATTCGAACAACTTACATGATCTGCAACCCAATCGAAAAAATTATCCTGATGATATTTTTCCAATCGTTCATCATTCCAATCAGGATGCCCCACACGTTTCTCGTGAAAATGATTTTTGTTCTCAACAATAAATTATGACATTAATAATATATCGTTTCATACACACACAAACACAAATATAACAATTAATCCAAAAAAACTTACTCTCTACTTTCTTCAAGACATGCGCTATTGAGCAGGATAAACCGATATATCTTGTTGATAAATATAGTGTCCACTCTCTTATAATCAGCTTTACCATATGGCCCGTCCGGAATTCTCCGAGGCCGGTTAAGATTCGTCTTAATGTTCTCGTCCAGATAGCGGGAACAAAATGTGGTTGCTTCATCTAAAAGATAACCTTGCATGATAGAACCCTCTGGTCGATTTCTATTGCGTATATAATTTTTTAGAGTGTAGAGGCACCTAAAGAAAAATATGTTAAATAAATAAATACGGGCATATATGACAACAATAATTTTACAAATTGCGTGAAACGAAAAATTCCACGTACCTTTCAACGGGATACATCCATCGATATTGTACTGGTCTGGCTAACTTAGCCTCGGTTGCAAGATGAACCGTCAGATGTATTATGATATCGAAGAATAACGGTGGGAAAATACACTCAAGCTTGCAAAGTATCAACGAAATAGAATTTTCTAGATTCTCTAGCGTCATAACATCCAGGGTTTTAGCACACAATTCTCTAAAAAAGCAACAAAGGTCATTGATTACTAAACCAACCGATTCGGGAAGAGAAGTCCTGAGGGCTAATGGGAGAAGGTGCTCCATAATAACATGGTGATCGTGACTTTTCAGCCCATCAATCTTGTCTTTCACAATTTTTATCTTCTTGCTAAATGATCTTGAGAAGCCTGTAGGAACTTTCAAATCATGCATCACCTGCAGGAATCTTTTCTTCTCCGGTTGTGACATATGATACACGGTATTAGGAAGTAAAAACTTCCCTGGTTTGCCCGCTATCAGTTTAGGATACAATTTACTTCTAATTTCCCAGTTCTGAAGATCCATCCGAGCATGGAGGTTTTCTTTCGATTTTCCGTATTTACAAAGAAGCAAGTTGAGTACGTACTTAGATACTTCCTTCTCTATGTGAATGACGTCCAGACAATGACGCACTAAATTTGTTGACCGGTACGGAAGCTCGAAGAAGATGCTTAACTTGTTCCAGTAGGGTGGTTTGACATGTTTTGCCAGATCTATCCTGAATGTCACATTATTGTAACCATCTCACTGAGCAGTTACGTCCTCTCCGGATAATGAGGCTGGAGGCCTAAGAAGCTCCTGATGACCATCAAAGTGAGCATCATCTAACCTGTAGGGATAGTCTAGTGGCAGGAAACACCGATGACCGCAATAACAAACCTTCCTGCTAAAATTCAAGAATTTTGATGTTCTATATAGATGGCAATAAGGGCATACTTTGTGATCATGTACGGACCAACCTGATAACATTCCATACGCAGGAAAGTCATTAATTGTCCACATTAAAGCCGCACGCAGTGTGAAGGTTGTATCTGTGTTTGCATCGTAAGTCTCTATACCAGCAATGAATAAAGATTTTAACTCATCGATCAGAGGTCGGAGATAGACGTCGATATTGTTTCCCGGTGAGTTTGGTCCGTCGATAAGAAGAGACATCATAAAGTAGGATTTATCCATAGCCAACCAAGGCGACAGATTATAAATTATCATTACAACGGGCCATGTGATGTAGCTTCCAGCTATATAGTTGAATAGGCAGAAGCCATCACTAGCGAGTCCGAGCCTGACATTGTGAGGATCACTACTGAATATTTCGTTTCTCCTAACGAAATCCTTCCATGCCGGTGGGTCACTTGGATGACTCATTTTACCATCTTCACTTGGAGGAGCACGGTGATACCAAATCATTGCCTTGGCTATTTTCTTGCACCTGAATAGCCTCTGCAGCCTCTGTGTTATGGGAAAGTATCGTGCTATCTTGAGAGGTATATCGGGCTTCTTATCAGAATCTTTCGGTTTATACCTGGCCTTTCCGCATGTTGGACACTCTTTCAAATCTGAATTCTCTTTCTAGTACAACACGCAATTTTTGGGACATGCTTGAATCTTCTCACAAATCAGACATCATCTTCTGGGCTCCATACCAGCTATCGGGCATGTTATTTCTTGGGGGCATAGAATCTTTCAAGAACTTCAGAAGTATCGTGAATGACTTGTTGCTCCATTCATTTATGCACTTAATCTAGAAAAGTTGGACGAACCATGATAGGGTGGAATACTTTGCATTCTCATAAATTGGTCTTCCAGCATCATTCATGAACTTTCCATACTTATCCGCACGCAGTCCTTGGCCGGAAGGAATGTCATCTTTGGTCACAATACTATCACCTAGGGCAGCCTATACCATATCCTCCATTTCTTCTCCTGGAAAGAAGTTATCGTGTTCTTCTGCCGCATTACCGTCTTCTCCTTTTTCTTCTGCAGCATTAGCGTCTTCTTCTTGTCATTTCCCGTGATATAGCCAAGTTGTATAAAGTCTTGTAAAACCATGTTTAACGATATGAAGCTCTACGAATTCTACTTTCTGCCAGTACTTATTCCCACATCTATCGCACTGGCAGAGAATCGTCTCTAATATGATCTTATTATGTGTGAGTGCAAATTCAATGAAAGCAGCAACTCCTGCGACAAACTTAGGTTTCATACGTTGTTGCCAATCCACGTACATCCAGTCCTTAACTCTGATGTACTAATAGGCCATGTTAGACTGTATAACTTGTAAGTTATGATAACTATATTGAGAAATCTAAGAACGGGATGGTTACTAACAAAGAAGAAAATCAGTGGATACAAGTTTTTCGTTGAAAAGAATAAATTATCGATAAACAAACTTAGATTTGAAAATACACAAGTATGAGTTGTATTCTGTGTATCTGTATTTCAATTTATGATTTCTCTTAAGTTTGCTAGTGTGTATGTGCTTTGTGTAGGGTTGAAAATAATAAATCATCATTTTTTTGAAGAACTAAGTTCTTTATATAGGGTTACACCCTAATTTTTGGAGGAATTAAATTCCAATATGTTCCTGGTATTTCTTTTTGTTCGTTTGAAGCACTCACGTGGGAAACACGTGAGGCTTCAAAATAGTGCTAAGCACTAACGAGTCACCAAGCTATTTTTGAGTTTTCTTAGAGATGTTGATCTCCTGTTAATGACATTTTTAGTCATTGATGATCCTCAAGATTTTGGTTATGAGGATCTTGGATCGTCATCATTTTTTTGAAGAACTAAGTTCCTTATATAGGGTTAAACCCTAATTTTTGGAAGAATTAAATTCATATATGTTCATATTATTTCTTTTAAATTAGTTCTTTTTCCCTAAGTTTTGAATCTGCAGAACAAAATCTTCCAGATGAGAATTAAATTCTCAACTTGTGGGAAGATTTTCTTCTGCAAATCTCAACCAGAGGAAGATCCAAGTTCTTATATGAAGAGTTAAGTTTACGGTAAAGTTGTATATTTACGTTATCATCGAGTATTCTACTGAAAGAACTAGTGCACCTTAAACCCTAACTCTAATTTTTGGAGGAATTAAATTTCCATATGTTTATGTTCTTTCTTTTTAAGTTAGTGCTTTTCCCTAAAGTTTTGAATCTGCAGAACAAAATCTCCCCGATGAGAATTAAATTTTCAACTTGTGGGGAGATTTGCTTCTGTAAATCTCAACCAGAGGAAGAACTAAATTCTTATATGAAGGGTTAAGTTTACGGTAAAATTGTGCGTTTACGTTATCATCGAGTATTCTACTGAAGGAACTAGTGCACCCTAAACCCTAACCCTAATTTTTGGAGGAATTAAATTCCCATATGTCCCTATTATTTCTTTTTAATTTAGTTCTTTTCCCCTAAGTTTTGAATCTGCAGAACAAAATCTTCCCGATGAGAATTAAATTCTCAACTTGTGGAGAGATTTGCTTCTGCAAATCTCAACCAGAGGAAGAACTAAGTTCTTATATAAAGGGTTAAGTTTACGGTAAAGTTGTGCGTTTACGTTATCATCGAGTATCCTACTGAAGGAATTAGTGCACCCTAAACCCCAACCCTAATTTTTGGAGGAATTAAATTCCCATATGTTTCTGTTATTTCTTTTTAACTTAGGTTCTTTTCCCCTAAGTTTTGAATCTGCGGAACAAAATCTCCTCGATGAGAATTAAATTTTCAACTTGTGGGGAGATTTGATTCTGCAAATCTCAACCAGAGGAAGAACTAAGTTCTTATATGAAGGGTTAAGTTTACGGTAAAGTTGTGCGTTTACGTTATCATTGAGTATCCTACTGAAGGAACTAGTGCACCCTAAACCCTAACTCTAATTTTTGGAAGAATTAAATTCCCATATGTTCCTGTTATTTCTTTTTAAGTTAATTCTTTTCCCCTAAGTTTTGAATCTACAGAACAAAATCTTCCCGATGAGAATTAAATTCTCGACTTGTGAGGAGATTTGCTTCTGCAAATCTCAACCAGAGGAAGAACTAAGTTCTTATATGAAGAGTTAAGTTTTTGGAAAAGTTGTGCGTTTACATTATCATCGAGTATTCTACTGAAAGAACTAGTGCACCCTAAACTCTAACCCTAATTATCCCAAATTATCCCTAATTAACCCAAAATTAAATACTAATCATCACCCTAACTAAAATTATCCCTAATTAACCCAAAATTAACCTAAATTAATCTAATTAACCCAAATTAACCTAATTAATCCAAATTAACCCTAATCATCGCTTTAACCCAAATAAAATCTATTCAAACCAAAATTAACCCAAATAAACCCTAATCAACACCCTAACACAAATACACTCTATTTTACCTAATTAACCCAAATTAACCCTAGCCCAAACCCTAACCCAAATCAACCTAACCCTAATCAGCACCCAAACCCCAACCCAAATTAACTCTAGCCCAAACCAAAATTAACCCTAGTTAATCTAATTAACCCTAACTAACCCTAACCCTAACCCAACCTAATTAAACCTCACCCTAACCCTAACCCTAAACCAAAGCCTAACCCTAACCTTAAACCGAACCCTAACCTTGACACCAAACCGAACCCTAACCCTAAACCTAACCCCAAACCAAACCTTAACCCTAACCCTAACCTACCTAATTAACCTTAACCCTAATTAACCCCCAATTAACCCAGAACTAACCCTAACCCTAACTCTAAAATCAACAATAACACAAAAATTATGAATAATTAATACTTCAAAATGGAAATTAACTCACCTCACTTGTAGTTTTGCCGGCGGATGGAGCTCGACGAGGTGGAGGAGGCCGGGGATGGAGCTCGACAAGGTGGTGGCGGCAAGATGGTGACGAGCGGGAAATTTTGGCAAGACTGTGGCGAGACTGAGGTGGGGGAGCTCGACGAGGTGGTGGCGGAGACTGAGGTGACGACGACGGCGGAAAGTTTTGGCGATGAGAAGTAGGTCCGGCGGGTGACGATACTGAGGTGACGACGTGCGGGGAAGTTTGTGGGAAAAATTAAGGGTAAGGAATTCTGGGCTTTATTTTTTTTTATAAATAACCCTTAGTTGCCCCTATGGATTAATCCGTAGGGTCTTCTTTTGCGGCTCCGTAGAGCCAAATAAAAGATTACGTTTTAATATTTTTAAATTAATCCGTAGGTCAACATAGGGGCAACCGAATGGCCCTACGGATTAATCCATAAGGGCAATAAAAAGTTGCCTTTATGGATTCCTGTAGCTGTAGGGGCAAACCCTTATTGTAGTAGTGTCTGTGATGTTGATATCTGTGATGCTTATCATGCCTGCGACGAATGGTTATATGTATATATATACATTTGTTGTATATGTTCTGCATCCATGCTAGCCCTGCACCTGCTCTGCCGGTAGTTAAGTAACCTAACGATGCATGACAGGGCTACATGGCAAATGCGGATGGTATATACGTACGTTCTATTTTCGTTGTTTTCTGGTGTGATAGGATTTAAATTGATAGGACCGCATTAATTCTCATTAATGCAAGATAATAAACCTAAAAAGATATTGTTGGAACAAATTGAAAAAACCACTCGGTTCTTTTCAAAACACCCGTTTAAAAGGCGGAGCTTGAACCACTCATTTTCAAAGCTATCGTTCCTACAACGATATCAAGTTCATTACATTCAAGGTTTTCGCAAAAACCAGTTGTAGCCCTCTGCCATTTCAAATAAGTAGCACATCGTATTCATGCTATGTTTGTTGGCCTTCGTCAAGGCATAGTGAATGGTAGCGGTATGTTGCTTGTTTATTGCATAGATAGATGCATTGGTTTAGGACAGTCGTATGTCCTTGTTGGCCTTCGTCAAGGGCGAGTACGGATGGGTCTAAATTAATCAGGACAATAACGGGAAGAACTTGACTTGCGTCTTATGATTTGTTGGCCTTCGTCAATGTAACACTTTAAAACATGATTAGAGTTATTTAAGCGATATAATATGGGTTTTTGATAAACTTAACTAATAAACCGGCTTCGCGAGACCATTTTGGTCTACACATGGCTAGGCACTTTGGTCGTTGGTTTCTCGATCAATCTCTCTGACGTCGAAGAAAGACTTCGAGGAGCGGGGAGGATTTTCACATATTTTTATTTAATTAATTAATATTTTATTTAATTATTTATGTACTTGCGGTATTTTTAGGCACATTCATATGCATACTAATCTAGCATTAAGGATTATGCTAATCATGTTTGGCTAGCCATGGCACTTTAACCATACCATTATGTTTCATATATTTTAAGTAATAAAAGGTTTTGTTTTTATTTTAAAAAGAAAAGACAAGACATGAAGGCATGGGGGGATGTCGCTGCACACGATTAGCCCGCTAAGCTAACATACGGTAGCTCGTGGGAGTTAGTTCGTTAGTTTTGCGTATGTGTTTGTGTCTTATCGGAAAGTTTATTAACTTCACGCGTTATGGTTTTGTGCGATGCTAGGATCACTTGATGGGACTTCGGACGCAGTTAGGAAGGGGTAGGAGGTGATCGGATTCACATAGTTCGAGACCGTCTGGTGAGTAGATTTAACATCTATGGGGGAATCTCCTGTATGGCGCTAAACGCCGATGGATAGATTCGAGTGGCATAACTTGTGCTATATGCTTTTATATTGTGATTTGTGCATGAGTATCATGTTTTGCATCCTATTATCTGTTGTACATTGACATATCATTAATAGGACAATGCACCAATAGTAACGGTTCATGTTGCACGAGCACTAATTCATATGCCCACACATACCGTTGGTAATTGTCATGTCACGCACACTTTAGATATTGCTATGAATAACTATATCGTACCACATTCGTAATTGACAGTTAGACATTGTTCATTATACTAGTACGCATCATGTTAGCATCATTCATACATTGCTATAGTGCCATATTCTCATATAATGTTTCATGAGATTTCTGTTTCGGAGATTTGGGAAACCGCAAAGTATATTTGAAAACTTGAATTATTTAAAAGGGTGGTTTTCCTTGATATGATATTTCGTGTCCACCATGGGTTTCTCAGTTCTGAGTAATGAGTCTACCCGATTCGAAGAGTGAGGAGAAACCGTCTGCGGGTACATGGTGGGCCCGGTAAGGTACCTCGGGGCAAGAAGATCGTATAGAAAGGCGATGAGCCCGGCAGGGGAGCACTATCTACCAGTGACTGTATGGAAACTTGGCGGATATCCGGAGGATACCGTTCGGAGTTATATGATAAGATGGATATGAGGGCCGATCAAAGTGACGGCGCCTGAGATATTGGGATTTGAGTGTCGTTGATTGACACCGGTTTTGATGATGATTTATTAATGGTACCACTGTTTTATCCTACATTCAGGACTTATTATGGCATGCTCTGTTATTTTATTGTTGTTGGGCCACGGCGGCGCCCCGGCCGTCTAACCGAGGCGCCCCGGCCGTCTAACCGAGGCCAGATGCGAAACAAAAACTATTTACAAAACTGGCGCTACCGCAACCCAATGCCCGGATCTTTCCATTAACTGTATTCTAGAAATCTGTAAAAGAGTTTGGAAAGATTATACCGATCGATCCGTGTCCTTCGGTCTTCAATCTCTGCGCCAAACTCCTCGCTGCCGCGGCGACGAAGTCCGCTCCCCGATCTCGCTCGTCAAAATGGCACCACATCATCGAATCTTTATATGGGCTCCCGCTTCAAAATGAAGCAACTCGGACATGAAGTTTGCTAGCCGACATGTCCAAGAATGAAGTAGAGAGAGTGTATGATCTTTTGTCTCAAGGCATCCAAACGATTGGGTGGAGGTAAATTGGAGTTGCTAAGATAGAGAATGTGAGCACATGAGATTTTGCTTGTGAAGCAAAGGAAAATGGGGCTCGGCCTGTCTTGAGGTATTGGTGAAGGAAGGCTCTAAGGATTTTGCAAGTGGTGATTGCAAAAATAGAAATTGGCAGTGAATGAGTATATCCTCAACAACCCCTTGCCAGTAAATATATCAGCCACCTCATCACACCCCCTCTCCTCACAGCAAGGTCGGCCCCAGCAGCCACAGGAAAACCCACACATTTAGAAGCTTCCCCCGAATTTGCAGAAAACCCCTTGGACCAAAATTCAGCCAACACCTAAAGTAATCACATAAAATACCATGCCTCATAAATGACCGTGCCCACTCCTTTGCCTAATAAATGCAGCCCCCAATCAAGCTCTCGAAATGGGCAACCCCCCATGTGCAGGAATTTCAGTGCAAGGGAAAAACAAAGCAAGAGAAAATGGCTCACAATAATTAAACATGGTTGGTGATATTTTGGACGGAAAAGAAAACTGGCAACTCCGAAAGCAATCCCATAACGAATTACGAGATTACCTCTCAACAGTAAATACATACCTGCATTTGTATTCCGATCGAATACGAATGCAACGAGACAAAAATATTCCTACGCTGTAATACTAGGATCCGGCTTAAACCAAAGCCCGCTAGAATTATCCGTCCGATCATGATCCGTATACAAGTGCACGAATATGATCGAACCCTGCCATAAAATCATACGACCTCTACAACGTTTCGCCCGAACTTGGAAAACTGTCTGTGGGAGACTCTAATGACTCATCAATACACTGGCACTGGGTAAAACTACTAGCACGTCAGAGATACTAGCTGTACGTAACGGTTGCCTATATATTGAAAGAAGGGGAAGCTGATGAGCGAACTCATCCTGAAACCCTACTAAGCCTGACAGTGACAATATCCGTACAGTCCGGTCCGTTCGTCTATGAGTATCGCATACAGGGCCTAGGCGGCTGGTAAACGTCAGACCCTCAATAGCGGTATAAGTCGTGTCGGAGAGTAGCCCAGAACACCCTGAGATACTACTGGAATACCTACCAGTAAATCTCGATTACCCTGACCAGGGATTTCGTGTAATGGCTCTCCTAAACACAGCGCGATCTCACCCCCAATACCGGGAGAGACGAATCCCCGACGATCCGCTCACAGCCTCCATGTGGCTCGGGACTGTACCCAACTAAAACCTATTTGCACGACTCCTTTGAGCCGTGGTAGGGTAGTAATCAAAGCACAGTGGGAACTCACACGAGACAAATGACGATCTCAGGTCGACAGACTAACCTGTATACATGTCACCTGGGAACTGCTATCTGACGATATGTATAATACCAACTAGCATGTTCCCGACAAGTCCTGTCCAGTGTACTCATAACTCAATGAGCACCTGTATACATCTTAGGTGAACAAACTGACACCAATGGCTTGTAAGATCGGCCACCGCCCCTCGTCAGGGTCTCGACTGTATACACTAGTTTACTCTGGAGTATCGATGCCCTGTCTCGAAACTCCCTCGACTAGGGACCATTTAAGGATGTGCTTATGGACCCCAGCTCCCACGTATATGATCGCCATCATACTACTGGCAGTCAAGCAAGAATCCAATGGGCTCTATCAACATGCAATAGTGAACTAAAGCATATACACGATGATAAGGACAAAGCAGATAGCATACTATCATCTCGAGCAAGACTGTCCTATCGGTATAGGCCCTCGCTCAATCATTGCAATTACATACCTGCGATCCAATAATTGACTTTGAAGACAGTATATCCAACAATCTCCCACTTGCACTTAAGGCTAATTATTGCGATGTCGCGTACTCACAGCTCGTGTGATACCGAACATCCAACTCCTCTACTAATCAGTTTCACAAAGCTCGTTTGTAAAACTATAGTGTTCGAGAAATAGCCTCAGTGAGTGGATCCGCCTTGATGTTTCTTTCTGTCCCTCTTTATCTCAAGTTCGCTGAGAAAACTATCTCCCAAAATGAGCAATACCTGTCTTAGAATATGTCTGGATATCTGATGGGACCCGGTTCACAAATGAACTCCAAATCCAGTAAACATCCTAGACTATATCGTCAACTGAATTTAATCAGTATCCAGCACCATGCCTCCCATAGTATCCTCTTGGACCACCTGTCCAAACTACTGCCCTTCGTCAGAGGAAAAACTATAACTCTGACAGTCACTCTATCATCCGGGTCACCTTGAAAACCTGGAATGATAACTGTCTCCCGAAGGAGGCTGTCGTTATCAAATCCCTAGAACAACCACTTATTTTCTAAAACTGCTTCCGAACGTTTCTCCAAGATTTGATTAATATCAACTTATTGCATCTAGTGCAAAAACAACATCTGGTGTGGTACTTGACATCTCATGATCAACTCAATTGCCTAAGCATGTGATCTGCCAATCATGCACATCCCTCTCCCTTTTAGTCTGTAAGACACCTTTAGAGGGTGACTCCATCACCTGCAAGTACACCACCATGCCAGGAGTCGTTAATTCTAAAATACCTTTAGAATGCTGTCAAAGTACCCAGATTGGGAAACTACCCAAATCTGGATCTAAAACCATAGTTCCAGTAACCAGAATGCCTGATATTATATCCATATCCTTTATGGAGAAAATCCTGTGTGACAACCACAGTATGACCGATCGTAGTATAGGAATTTCACTTCCTACAATGTGTATGTCATCCAAGTATCAGGACATCACACCCTACTATTTTCTTAACAGATCCATCCGCTATTCTGATGAAGTCAAAGCCTATGACTGTCACATCAAAATTAGATGATCTATCTCCACTATATCTGCTTTAGTCTATAAATAGACATAAGCTACTTGTCCACTATGCGTCCGCTGCTCCCACTGACCACAACAACCCTGTGGCAGAGTCATATACACGTACACTTCTAAAACTAGTTTAGAACGATGCTATACTCATCCTTCTGCGGGTCTCATAGTCTGGAACAGCAGTAGTGACAAGTCTTGGTAAACAAGAACCTCCCTGTCACCGTCCTTGAGGCTACCGGAGTACCTCTCGGGTGCCTGAGGTTACCCACCATATCTGCGGAGTGGCTAATGGAATGTCAAACCTGATTGAATCATTAGGTCCTATTAAATTTTTAGTAATCGTCTGCGGTTCTGGAATCTATTCCAGTTCTACCATACTCCCATTACTGTTTTCTGAAAAAGTCCATTTTACTAAAATTGTGGCGAGTCAAGAACAATATCACTATTGATCTTTCAGATGGTAGAAAATTTACCCTCGACATAGCCCGGGTTAATCCACAAATTGCCATTACAGAAACGTACCTTGAGTTATCCAGAGTCTGGTTTTAAGCATAAGCCGGACAACTCCCCGTACCTTAACAACGTAAAGATATGAACCATTCTATATACCATATAGAAACAGAGGCACTGATTTAATTGGAACCAGATTCAAATCATGCAGCTGTCTCCAGTGCATGTCAACTAAATGGAGAGAGGACGATCAGCATTACTCAACTTAGGAGTGCATCCAATTATGAGTAACCTGAAAGAGAAACAAATTTCTCAAAACCATTACTATCAACTGAATACCAAACACAAGTATCTACATCTTCGATCACCTTGAAGAATCCCGATACTTGCAACACCTGGTTATCTACTTTATTCTTTTACTTATAACTTCTCAAACTTGGACCTTGTATTTTTACGAAACACATGTCTAAAACTTGAGAAGTCACAAGTAAACAGAATACCGTACGAGGACCAAGCCCTCTGTCCTAATAGACACTGGACAACATACAATACTTTGTATAAGTCCCGTGAGTTGAACAACTCAAACCCTGTGCGTCGTAGGTTGAAAACTGTACCCAGGTGATTTCCTCAAATATCACCAATTATAACGAATTCCAATATAATGAGGATGATCACCTAATCCCCAATAACTTATTCCCACTCATCATCTATAAAACCATACAGATGTGAGAATCATACCTGATAAATACATACCCTGGAGCAAGTGTCTAATTGGGAAATCAGCTTTCAATTAACAATGCACAGTGAAACTAAAACATGAATATGTTTCGAAAAAGGTGTATCCGGGTATTCCTAGTAATGCCTCTTCACTTATGCAGATTCATGACTGTAACCGTATATTTCTCTGCCATCTCTCCAATTCGCTTTATTTGTCTTTAGTCGTTACCTTCTGTACACCATCGTTAGGCTTAATGGTTTTCTTCCTTCCCTACCGTTCGGCACAAGCCTATGGTTTGGAAGAAGACTATCCAATAAGCATAATAGGTGTACTGTCCTAATCCTAGGAGCACTCGCAACCTGAGAGAAGGTAAGGATAAAAGAAAACTGAATAAATCTTATTCCTATTTCTCCCGAACCAGAATCCATCCTCGAAAAAGTTCCTTCGAGTTCGTATATAACCATACGATGGATTTATCCAATGAAATTGGATGTTCGTAGTGATACGGGGTGTTCTGGAGAAATACAAAAGTGAATTAGGAGTGGCGATGAGATACGTGGTTTGGTCATGAATGTTAACAGCCGCAATTTACTTTGCCCTCTTTCTGATCCCTTTATTTGTCTTTACTTATTACCTTCTGTACACCCAACTTAGGCTAATTGGTTTGCTTCATTCCCTACCTTTTGGCACCTGCCTATGGTTTGGAAGGAGACTATCCAATAAGCGTAATAGGTGTACCCTCTCCTAATCCTAGAAGCCCTCACAACCTGAGAGAAGGTAAAAGGAAAAGACAACTGAATAGTCCTATTCAATCTCTCCAGAACCAGAATCCATCCTCGAAGAAGTTCCTCCGAGTTCGTATATAACCATGCGATGGATTTATCCAATGGAAGTGGATGTTCGTAATAATACGGGGTGTTCTGGAGAAACTCAAAGGATAAAAGAAGAAGTGGCAATGATGTATGCAACTCAGACAATCCAAAAGCCAGTGTTATAAGATAGTTCAGTTAACTTGGTTACTGAGTTATAATAAAGGGTCGGGCCATGGTTGCAGTCAAAGAGAGAGAGAAAAGAAACACTCTACGTGCACTCGAAACTAGATCAGAATGGTTAATCACTTTATCTAATCAGGAAACCTCCCACTGTATTCTCAAATTCTCCTCCAAACCTGAAAGAAGAATTAGTCAGGATCACCCGAGGAGTAGTCCAACTCATCAGTTGGAATCGGGATCCAACTATCATTGCATGATAACGTGATGGAATCCACTCACGTTATCACACTCTAGAAGGTATGCGCATGTCTGGCAAGTTTCCTGTATGTTTGAAACTCCCGATATGATTTTTACCCCAAGCGGTTTATGACCTTGACAGAGGTCAACATATCATAAGTCTCAAGTCAAGTTCAACCCGTCATTGTCCTGGATTAACTTAGACCCACCCGCACGTGCCCTTGACAGAGGTCAAAATGACCGTGCGACTGTCCTAAATAATCGCATATCTATGCAGCAAACAAGCATTACCCAGCTATCAAGCATTGTGCCAACATACACAGCATGAATACTAAGTAATACCTGTAAGAAATGACGGAGGGCTACGACTGGTTTTTGGTGAAAAACCTTTAGCGTAATGAACTTGATATCGTTGAAGGAACGGGATAGTTTTTTTTTATAAAAATATAGTGGCGAAAACCTTTACTAAAGAGCTCACTCCCGGTGAAGGGATCTCGGCTCTTTCCTCGTCGAATGAGGTGCAGGATATTCTAAACTGAATACCACGATGCAAAGCAAAAATTAATCGACTATAGTGAAGTTATTACCCTGACACAAACCTCTGTCCAAAGGGTCACTCCCGGTGAAGGGATCTCGGCCTTTGCCTCGTCGAATGAGGTGCTGGATATTCATAACCGAATACCACTGTGCAAAACAAAAGAGAACGTTTTTGTAATAACAGCTTTTTTAAAAATTTGGTTCCAACAACATCAAATACAGGTTTGTTTTCCTTGCATTGATAAGAATCAACGCAGTCCCATCAATTAATCACACCAGAAAAGAACGAAAGTAAAATGTACGAATATGCCATCCGCATTCGCCACTGGGTCCTGTCATCACCCGTTAGGTTACTTAACTAACGACAGAGCGGGGATTGGGCTAGCACGGGTGCAAAAAATATACAACATCTACTAGTATATATATCAATATATAATAATCGCTCCGGGCATGATAAATGCAACAACCCAGAAAAGTAATAAGTATCACAGAACAATACAGATAATCTGGGATCCCCGGGTTTTATTGAGCCACAAGTGAAAATCGACGTTCCCCTGGTCGTGTGGATAGCCTGTGCAATGAAAACCTATACCCCTAAGAGCGCGGCAAGTTACCCGCCAAAACCTGAAGCGAGGCAGCCCCTTTCAACAAAGTGAATGGACCACCCGGCACTTCACGGAATCTGGTAACTTGAGCACCCCTCCTTGGGTCAACCTATACCCCCTACGAGTGCGGCGAATAGCCCGCCAATTCTAGAGTGAAACCCCTCCATCTCAACACCATGAGTTACGGTCCCGTTGCCCCCTAGAACCCGGCTATCCGTGCACCCCACCGCGGGATAATCCTAGTACAGAAAATAAAATAATATACAAGGGTGACATCGATCTCAACCCGGTCGTGCCCTAAAAGAATAATATACAAATAGGCAATGACGGCAGTCCACATGTCGGACGCTCGCCCCGCAATATCAAATGTACAAATAAATCCAAATAGCACTACCATTGCACAGGAACTATCCACCACGACAAATCCGCAACATCACAGCACAACACTAAACATCAACGTGAATGTCACGTTCGCAAATCCGTCTAAAAGAACTATAGCTATTAGATAAGATTTACCGATCAAATGATATTCACGGTTACAGATAGTAATGTAATGCACTGCAAAACTTTAAACAATGTTAAAAAATATCGACTTCGAAATAACCCCGATATAGCCCAAATAAACTGATAAAACTTTATCCAAATTGGGCCAAATAAACAACACCACAGAACCAAATTCCTAGAGACCAAAGCACACCCAAAACACCAGCCCCTCAATTTTCCTAACTGGCCGGCGACGCCGGAATAATAGAGGTGGGGCTCGGCCCAAAACCGAGGGGAGAGATTCTTATTTGGGGTGTGTTCATGTGTCCTCCTGTGTAGTCTTCTGCACATGTTTAAATAATTTTTCGAGAACATTTTGAAATCAACAAAGACTGCATATTTCAGTGGCAGTGTTTGGGTTTTGTTTCGGTTTCAATATTTTAACATTGTCTAAACAAGCTAGAATACGGTTAATAGTTAGGCTCTGACACCATGTTGGGCCACGGCGGCGCCCTGGCGGTCTAACAGAGGCCAGATGCGGAACAAAAACTTTTTACAAAACCGGCGCTACCGCAACCCAATGCCCGGATCTTTCTATTAACCGTATTCTAGAAATCTGTAAAAGAGTTTGGAAAGATTAAACCGATCGATCCATGTCCTACAGTTTTCAATCTCTGCACCAAACTCCTCGCTGCTGCGCCGACGAAGTCCGCTCCTCGATCTCGCTCGTCAAAGTGTCACCACGTCATCGAATCTTTATACGGGCTCCCGCTTCAAAATAAAGCAACTCGGACATGAAGTTTGCGAGCCGACATGTCCAAGAATGAAGTAGAGAGAGTGTAGGATCTTTCGTCTCAAGGCACCCAAACGATTGGGTGGAGGTAAATTGGAGTTGCCAAGATAGAGAATGTGAGCACATGAGATTTTGCTTGTGAAGCAAAGGAAAATGGGGCTCGGCCAGTCTTGAGGAATTGGTGAAGGAAGGCTCTCGGGATTTTGCAAGTGGTAATTGCAAAAATAGAAATTGGCAATGAATGAGTATATCCTCAACAACCCCTTGCCAATAAAATTATCAGCCACCTCATCACACCCTCTCCTCTCCTCACAGCAAGGTCGGCCCCAGCAAACACAGGAAAACCGTCACATTTAGAAGCTTCCCCCGAATTTGCAGAAAACCCCTTGGACCAAAATTCAGCCAACACCTAAAGTAATCACATAAAATACCATGCCTCATAAATGACCATGTCCACTCCCTTGCCTAATAAATGTAGCCCCCAATCAAGCTCTCCAAATGGACAACCCCCCATCTGCAGGAATTTCAGTGCAAGGGAAAAACAAAGCAAGGGAAAATGGCTCACAATAATTAAACATGGATGGTGATGTTTTGGACGGAAAAGAAAACTGGCAATCCCGTAACGAGTTACGAGATTACCCCTCAACTGTAAATACATACCCGTATTTGTATTCCGACCGAATACGAATGCAACGAGACAAAAATATTCCTACGCTATAATACTAGGATCCGGCTTAAACCAAAGCCCGCTAGTATTATCCGTCCGATCATGATCCATACACAAGTGCACGAATATGATCGAACCCTGCCATAAAACCATACGGCCTCTACAACGTTTCGCCCGAACTTGGGAAACTGTCTGTGGGGGACTCTAATGATGCATCAATACACTGGCACTGGGTATAACCACTAGCATGTCAGAGGTACTAGCTGTACGTAACGGTTGCCTATGTATTGAAAGAAGGGGAAGCTGATGAGCGAACTCATCCTGAAACCCTACTAAGCCTGACAGTGACAATATTCGTACAGTCCGGTCCGTTCGTCTATGAGTATCGCATATAGGACCTAGGGGGCTGGTAAACGTCAGACCCCCAATAGCGGTATAAGTCGTGTCTGAGAGTAGCCCAGAACACCCTGAGATACTACTGGAATACCTACCAGTAAATCTCGATTACCCTGACCAGGGATTTCGTGTAATGGCTCTCCTAAACACAGCGCGATCTCACCCCCAATACCAGGAGAGACGAATCCCCGACGATCCGCTCACAGCCTCCATGTGGCTCGGGACTGTACCCAACTAAAACCTATTTGCACGACTCCTTTGAGCCGTGGTAGGGTAGTAATCAAAGCACAGTGGGAACTCATACGAGACAAATGACGATCTCAGGTCGACAGACTAATCTGTACACATGTCACCTGGGAACTGCTATCTGACGATATGTATAATACCAACTAGCATGTTCCCGGCGAGTCCTGTCCAGTGTACTCATAACTCAATGAGCACCTGTATACATCTTAGGTGAACCAACTGACACCAATGGCTTGTAAGACCGGCCACCACCCCTCGTCAGGGTCTCGACTGTATACACTAGTCTACTCTGGAATATCGATGCCCTGTCTCGAAACTCTCTCGACTAGGGACCATTTAAGGATGTGCTTATGGACCCCAGCTCCCATGTATATGATCGCCATCATACTGCTGGCAGTCAAGCAAGAATCCTATGGGCTCTATCAACATGCAATTGTGAACTAAAGTATGTACACGATGATAAAGACAAACCAGATAGCATACTATCATCTCGAGCAAGACTGTCCTATCAGTATAGGTCCTCGCTCAATCATTGCAATCACATACCTGCGATCCAATAATTGACTTTGAGGGCACTATATCCAACAATTGTTGTACCCTGATGTTGTACCTTGATCATGATTATGTCGCATTCTACACTGTTATACATATGCCATCATGACTGCATACTTAGGATTTGTCGCTTTTTCGTGCATATTTGCAATTTCTCGTATGATGTTATTTACTACTCACGAGCCGGCAACTTACCCTCGTTGTGCCATAGTGTCTTGCAAGTCTGATCCTTAGCATAGCCGTGGCGGGGCACTCTACTTCTTCTATTTCTGCGGATACCACTACTTTTGGGCTTGAGATATTTTGTAGGTGGGTTTTGCGAGTATCCATATACTTCTATTTGTATTCTTATCCTTGTATCTAGTACTCTCCATCTACCATATGTATGTATTGACTTAGAGACGAGACTGAGAGATTCGACATTTGTATTATATGTGACTTTGGTTGTCGTGCTCGTGTGAGCCGACTTTTGTATTATGTTGCGATGTTGTTTCTTTTCATATTTGTTTATTTCTTCGTCTTTGGTATCGTATATCTGTTGTGGTTGTGTTCCGCCTTTAGGCGTGAGACTTGCTCCCAATTGGGGATGATGTTTTATATATCATATTTTGTAGCCATTTTCGGATCAGTTTTTACAAAGGAGATGCTGCCGAAATTTTAAGTAACAACTTGAGATTTTAAAAGAGATGTGATGTTTTGAAAACAAATGTTTTACCACTCTACTTCTTTTCACGGTTTAGATTTCTGGATTTTCAGCTTACTTGACTTTCGCTATGCCTCTAGACGTTGCATGATTTAAGTGCCGGTTAAGTTCCTAAATTAGATCATGACAAAGTTTGTATCAAAGCACTAGGTTTTACCTTTCGGAGTGTAGGATGACCCTTGGTATGATGGAGTAGGTAGCTTAAGCAGAGTGGCGTAGCGTGTGTATGTTCCGCAGCATACTTACGACACGATATTCCGTCTAAGTGACCTTAGGATATGATTTGCTTGTAATTCCTTCCTTGATTCCATGTATCCTTATGATTCAATTTCTATGTTCTTATCGAATCATGTTTCTTTTTCCAGCCACTATGCCGCCAAAGACTATGAGGGCCCAAAGGGCGACCGCTAGAGATGAGGTCGGGACAGGCTCGTCTAAGACGAGGGCTGACCAGGGCGGTACGCCTACCCCTCAGGAGCAGGTTGATCCACCTTCTCCAGGCCGGATTGCTAGGCTAGAGGCTAGTATTCAGGACTTGCATCAGATGGTTGGATCTATAGTTGAGACCAGTCGAGCACAGAGATCAGATGTTGTTCCACCTACTACGGGGACCGTGATTGTACCTACTACTCAGATAGTCGTACCTACCGCTACTAAGACCATCACCGTATCTTTATCGGAGTTTATGAGGTTGAAGCCTCTGGTTTTCACTGGCACAGACGCAGCTGAGGATCCACAGTCGTTCCTCGACAGGTTGGCTAGGATGTGTCATTCCATGAGATGTTCTAATGCGAAATCGGTCGAGTTTGCTAGTTTTCGTCTTGAGGGTCTTGCCCAGACTTGGTGCGAGTCTATTGAGAGAGGCCGAGCCGCAGGTCTTCCTCCTATGATCTGGGATGAGTTCGCAATGATTTTTCTTGCTAGTTTCCTGCCACAGAGCGTCAGGGATGCCCAAGCTCGCAGTTTTGAGTCTTTGCACCAGACTTCCGGTATGACAGTGGCCGAGTATAATATCCAGTTCATCCAGCTATCCATATATGCTCCATATTTGGTGGAAACTGAAGAGAAGCGCGTTAAGAGGTTCGTGCGAGGCCTTGATACCCGGTTGTTCCTCTCTATTGGCGCCCAGCACTTTGATATGTATGCAGCAGCGATGGACGCCGCCCTACTAGTAGAGGAGTGTATTGCCGAGACTACGGTTGTTCCAGGACTGAAGCAGATTCGTACTGGTGTATCAGCTCAGAGGTAGTTTGGCAGAGGCCGTGGCGGATTCTTTCTAGGCCATAGTGGTAGCAGAGGCATGAGACGAAGCCAGTTATATAGCTCTTACCCACAGGTTCAGCAGCTATCGTCAGGATGTTTTCGGTATGGGAGTCTGTATCACCGTATCAGGGATTGTACTAAAAGACACTAGGACGAGACAGCAGTTCTACATGTTACCTTACCACCTTTACCTCCTCAGAGAGCATTGCCATTTACGCCCGTCGTTGCTCCACGCTATAGACCGATGCTCGGAGAGGTCGTGGTCATGGCGGTCTTATTCAGAAGGGACGAGGTGGCGGAGGTGGAGGACAAGCCTGAGTTTTTTTTTGAATCCTCAGGATGTGCAGGCATCGAATGCAGTTGTGACAAGTACTCTTTCGGTGTGTTCTTTCGATGCGCGCATATTGTTCGACCCTGGATCTACACACTCATATGTATCCACGCACTTCGTACCGAGATTGGGCCGAGATTCATCTTTGTTAGATCAGCCGCTCATTGTGATTACTCCCATTGGAGAGTCTTTTGTTGCTCAACATATGTTTCGGTCGTGCACCATTCGTATTGGGGAAAGAGATTCTTCCGTCAATTTGATCCTTCTTTATATGTTGGACTTTGATGTTCTCCTCGGCAAGGAGTGGTTAGCCACTTGCTATGCGTCCGTAGACTGCCGTGAGAAGCCGGTCAGGTTTTGATTTTCGGGAGAGTCGGTTCTTATGATGTAGGGGGATCGCAGTGCCGCCCCTCACAGTTTGATTTCTGACAATTGCGCTAGTCGACTCTTGAGGAAAGGATGTCGGGGATTCTTAGCTTATATTCGTGATACTGGAGCCACAACAGATCCGTTGGATTAGGTTCCGATTGTGAGAGAGTTTCTCGATGTATTTCCTGATGAGTTACCTGGATTGCCACCAGAGCGCGATATTGAGTTTTGCATCGATTTGATTCCCGGCACGGGGCCTATTTCTATACCGCCTTATCGGATAGCCCCGGCAGAACTTAAAGAGCTTAAGAATCAGTTGCAAGATTTACTTGACAAGGGACTTATTCGTCCGAGTGTGTCGCCTTGGGGAGCTCCTGTCCTGTTCGTTAAGAAGAAGGACGGCAGTATGAGATTATGTATCGATTATCGTCAATTGAACCGAGTTACGGTGCGGAATAGGTATCCTTTACCTCATATTGAAGATTTGTTCAATCAGCTCCAGAGAGCGGGATACTTTTCCAAGATTGATTTGAGATCGGGTTTGTTTACCCCAATCAGAGCAAAGCTCTGTTCAAATTCCAAGGCGGGAAACGAAGCAACGCTTCTGTTTCCCCCAATCAGAGCAAAGCTCTGTATTGAAAATTAAAATTGAAATAAATGAAGCAACGCTTCAGATCCTTTGTGCTGCGCGCAACGCGCCACGTGTCAAAAGCTGATACAATAGCGCAGCGCCCGAGACAGCGCACCCAATCAGAGCAAAGCTCTGTTTAAAGCAAAATCAAAGGAAGCAACGCTTCAGTTGCGCAGGCGCTGCGCTGCGCGACACGTGTCAGCGCAGATGCGCTAGCGCAGTTGCGCTGCGCTGCGCGACACGTGTCAGCGCAGATGCGCTAACGCAGTTGGGCTGCGCTTTGCGCTGCGCGACACGTGTCACGCGCTGGGGCGTTTGCGCCAAACAGAATTAAAATTCTAAGAAATCTTTCTGTTCTTGTTAAAACAAGAAGATTTTCTTCTGTAAAACAGAAGCCCTTGGATCAAAGATCCAACGGTGGGGAAAATTCCCCAAATCGCTCAAAGAAAGATCTCTTTAACAAATTTAACTAATTTATGGGCACTATAAAAAGGACCCTAAGCCTCAATTCAAAGGCATCAACATTTGGTGAAAAATCAAGAACTTCAAACAGAGAGAACTCTGAAGAAATTTCAAAAGAAGAAAAGGTAAAAACCTTTAGGAAAAAGAGAAAATTCTCTTATGAACAGATTATTGATCTAAGAACAAGATCAATAATCTTAAATAAAAAGAAAAATAAATAATAATAGTGCTTTGCACTTTCTTATGAACCATTGGTTCTTGAATCTAAAAGATTCTCAAATTACAGTGCTTTGCACTTGAAAAATTGCACTGTTGCGCTCCTTGGTTGGCGCAAGCCACCAGGGAGCGCCACGTGTCAACAGCACAATAGCGCAGCGCACGGACACAGCGCACTGCGCTGTTGCGCTTGCGCTCACCAGAGTGCGACACGTGTCGCTCCCACGAGCGCTTGCGCTCATTATTTGGCGCAAAGCGCCAGATAAGCCACTGTCAAATAACTAATGCATTGCATTATTGGCAGAAGGGCCTAGCCCAATTAAAAAAGGTCTAACAGGCTGAACTAAATGCTTTGCATTATTTAAAAAAGGGGCAGAGCCCAAGCAAAGACAGATGCTCTGCATCAAAAATAAAGGGACAGAGCCCAAATCAGAAAGGCCTAACAGGCCAGAATAAAATGCTGTGCATTACTAACATGGGCAAAGCCCTATCACAGGTCTAACAGGCCAAATGCAAACAAAACGTTGGACATTTCTCAGTTGGACTTAACCCAATCATGGCCATAAGTCCTCAAATTAAATTGACTGAGCACGTCGGCTCTCTCAAATTAATCTACATCCGGTTCAAGGGTACATCTCTGAACTCCTCTGACACCTATCGTTGTAATCCTTCAACGACGTCAGAGAGGTGACGGGTCCCGACGACCACACATCGATATGGACTGCGGGGTCCTTAAACTCGTGGACCGAGACGTCCCTAAACTAATATCGGACCGAGACGTCCATAAACTAATATCGGACCGAGACGTCCCAAAACTAATATCGGACCGAGACGTCCCTAAACTAGAACGTGGACCGAAATGTCCCTAAACTACCTATGGATCACTAAGTCCCTAAACTGGAACAATAGAGCCCCCAAACGCTCTTTGGTTGGATCTAAACGATCTCTTTTAAGTTGATCTTAGCCTCAAATATGGCTAACGTATCCTTAAACATTCAAACAGATTTTAGTCCCAAATTGGACTATAAGACCCCCAATCAACTTTGGTTCAAGGGTACATCTCCGAACTCCTCTGACACATGTCGTTGTAATCCTTCAACGTCGTCAGAGAGGTGACGGGTCCCGACGGCCATATATTAAATGGACCACCATGTCCTTAAACTGGAAATGGATCTAGACGATCCCGTTAAGTAGATCTTAGTCTGGAAATTAGACTAACGTATCCTTAACAAACGTTTAAGTTGACCTTAGCCTCAAATATGGCTAACGTATCCTTAAACCAAAACCCAAAACCCAAATCTAAGAAAGTACGGATTTGGACTGATCCACGTCCTACGGGTGATGAAATAAATAGTCTCCGTATACAATCCACGAGCAACCACAAACAAAATAAACACCCACGACACAAAGTGAAATTCTGGAGAAGGAGAAAGTTGTTACCGCAATGCGGTAGCGTAATTAACTACAGGGGCTTGCGCCTGCAGGGAAGAGCATTCCCACAATCCAAAAACCCCTCAAGCGAGGGGGAATCTGACGAAGTCTGCTACATCGGCCGCATCCGTCTAAACCTCCGATACACGGTGCCATAAATCAACTTGGCATCTTCGGAGAGGTGGACGGATAAAACCAAATAGCATCTGCCCCGAATCTCAGGCAAGACGTCCTAGCGTCGCGGCCACCGTTCGGAGGGGAACAGATTCTGGCATGCCCGGTAGGACCTTTTCCTCTTTCCACTCCACACTTCGTGTGTCGTGTTCGCGAGCAAATCGCGGTTTGCTGTGGTTGCTTGTGGATTCAAGATACTTAGATTTGGTGTCTTTCTCCGTGCAGGAAACAGAAGATCAATGGCTTCAAGCTGCACTACCTGCAACTGCAACTCTCGCTCCGTCCCTGCTGGAGGAGTGACTTATGGGCCCCAAGCGGCCTCCCTTTTCAAGATGCCAGTGGAGCAAGTAACTCAAGCCACCACTGGACTATTCTTCGGGACCATGCTCCCACCGATGAGCTTCAATGCCCCAATAATATCGCAAGAAGCTCCAAAGAAGCCAGTCTTTGATCGACTTACCACTGCCGCGACCCCTCTCAACAGGTCGCCCAGTTTCAATACCTCAGTTTTCAACAGACTGGGACAGAACGTCCGCAAACCTGCGATACCCGAAGCTGCCATCCCAAAGCGGATAGCCATCCCGACGCAAACGGACGAAATCATTGGAAAGGTTCCTTCTTCCGAGAAGTCAGTTTTTACGAGGCTGGCCATTCCGGTTACTGCTCCAGGCAAGGTCCTCAAAGCTGCTTCCCCTACCCAGAGCAGGGGGAATGAAGAAGCTTATCCAACAACGGAGGTGAATCCATCCGCAAGACACGCTCGACGTCGCCACTGGCGTCGAGTAAGAAAGGATTGGGGTAACTCCCCCTCTGGATTTACGCCACCAGCTCCGATGGTGGGGATCGATGCTGCTGTTCCAACCGGGAACAGATTCGAATTGTTGAATACGGTGCGCAGAAACTCTCCTACTGCGATGTTGAAACGAACTCCTTCACCTGTGGAGAATACTCCAGAGAAGAAGCTAGAGCAGCCCCCTCAACGGCTGTCCTTTAAAATTTACAAGGTCTGGCGGCAGGTCCAAGAGTCCGTAATTGATAAAATCTATCTCCGCCGACAAGAAAAGATGAAGGTGCGGCAGGAGAAGGATTACTCTGTCAAGCCACAAAAAGCAAAAGCTACTTGGGTGCCAACTACAACGGCCCCCTCAACTCCAATCACTCAAAAAAGGAGGCCGCAGAAAGCCCCTATGTCTTTGGCAAATCGCAAAGACACCAGACACAAACGTCCTAAGTCTGGGGGCATGGTGGTGTACACCGTTTATATGGCTTCCGGAAAGGAGGAAAGTCATACTTCGACGGGTCACCGACCGCTCACCCGATCTGTGACGAAAGCCCAGGAGCAGCAACAGAAGCTTCAGGAAATGATGACTGTGATGGCTTCACTTACCGAACCGAAAGAAAGTTCGGATGTATCATCAGAACAGCGTCACGAACAAAAGACTGATGCTGACTTCTTACGTAGAATCCTCAAAAAGAAGGAAATAGAAGCCGCAGAACAAGCGGCTAACATAAAACAAATGGCACTCCTCTTCCAAGACATGGTAGGGGTGATGTTACAGCCGGACCCTCCAGCTGAAGACCCTCCAGTCATTGTCGGAAATGACGGAGGGGAAACATCTGATCCTCCTCCTGCTCTTTCAGCAGCCAAGGAAGAAACCATTTCCAAGGCCGCGCTTGATGACTATATAGCTCAGCAAATACGAGCTCATCCGGCGAGTGAAGCAGCTGGGCAAATTGTTAGAACTGGACGACCCTATCCGGGCTGGTATGACCAAATCAGTTACCCGCCGGGATATACGATCCCTAAATTCCACGTATATAAAGGGACAGGGAATCCGCATCAACATGTCGCTCAATTCAGGGCCTTATGCGGCAACACTGGAGACGATGACAAATTGTTGCTTCGCCAATTCGTTGCCAGCTTAGCAGAAACAGCCTTTGAATGGTATTCGGAGCTACTTAATGACTCTGTCAAAACATTTGCGGAGATGGAGCTACTGTTCACGCAAAGATTCGTGAGTGCTAGTGAACGCACCCCGATAACAGCACTGATAAATGCCAGGATAAGGCCAGGTGAAACGTGGATCCAATACGCAACACGATGGCGGAACCTATGGTCAAAATGCGAACAACGCATAGAAGAGGCACCTGCGGTAGGCATGTTCATGGGTACCCTTGACCCTCAAGCGACCATCTCGCAATTCATGATGTTCTTCAGGCCGACCACCTTCCAGGCCTTGATCGACAAATTAGCCCAAATGGACCAGATGCGCCATGGACCGTCTCCTCCAAAACCTGATTCTCGAAACGAGAAAAGAAAAGAGAATGTGATCGTCGTCGCCAATGCTCAACGACAGCCGAGCAATTCAAAACCGGTCGTTCGCCAAAACAATGTGCGTCCGTGCCCATCCCTCGAGGAGAGACTAAGACGTCCATACTCGTTTCCTTAAAATAAAACGAGAAGACTGTTCGAGCTGGCAATGCGCAACAGAATCATCAATCTGCCGAGTCCAAAGCGTCTGTCATAGCTAGACGATCTTAATAATCCCAATTATTGCCCTTACCAACAAACGGTAAGTCACCCGATCGAGGATTGTTTCGTCTTTAAGGGATGGATCGAGGATCAGTACCTACAAGGCAAATTCATGCTGTCTGAAAATTGGAAGGTAAACCCGCCACAGCCGTACACTCCGAAGAAAACGGATACAATGGGTGCAGCTTGTTCTATCGTCGAAGATGAGAATGATGGAGAAAACTCATCAGATGAATCCGAAGACTACGTAGCGACTTGTCATGTGATTTCTCATTTACTGGCAGATGATGAAGAGGCTTCTTGCGCCGAGAAACCAAAGGCGAACCCTGAGCCGGAGACTCTACAGCCATCAGACGAGTTAATCGATGTCTTCCTAAATGAAATTCGTCTGAAAGCAAAAGCCAATTAAGAGCGTGAAATGGCCATACTGGAAAGAGCCAAGGCATTCCCGTCAAATCAAAAGTCATACACTGCGGGTAAAAACAAATTCAAGAAGAGGAAAAGGTTCACCAAAGCTCTATCAGTAGGAATGAAGCTACCGCCCTCTGAAGAAAATACTCTCGCTGAGGTAGAGATACACCCTAACTTCTGTTTATATCATCAGAAGATCATACATCCTACCGAAGACTGCGAATCCTTTAACTGTTGGTGGCAAGGGTATGTCGCTCAAAAGCAACACTTTGACAGGGCAAAATGTGAAGCTTGTAGACGCCGAAAAAAATGCGATAGATGAGCACAAAAGAGCCGCCGACGATTGTCATATAGCCGACTCCAAGGGATCACAAATTATCACCTTTGGAAGTGACTCTGACGAAGAAGCTACCCCCAACCCTTCTCTCGGGGAATCTATTTCAAAAATAAAGGAATTGAGGAGCTGCGAGAACGTTCAGCCGTGCAATCGTACGCTACTCGAAAAAAAAATCTCAGCTCCGCAAACAACGGAGCGAACAAAAAGGATAAAGGAAAAGGAAAAACGGCCTTCGTCGCCGGCGCTCAACAACAATCAAGTGACCCTAGACCGGTTGCTCGCCAAAGAAACAAACGGTAACCCCTCCAGGAAAAGTTGAAACGTCCTTACTCGTTTCCGCAAGATAAACAAGGGGACTGTTCGAACTGGCAGTGTGCGACAGACTCATCAATCTGCCGAGTCCAAAACGTCCGTTACGGCCAGGCGATATTAATAATCCCAATTATTGCCCTTACCATCAAACAGTAGGTCATCTGATCGAGGATTGCTACGTCTTCAAAAACTGGGTTGAAGATCAATACCAACAGGGCAAGTTCGTCATCTCCGAAAATTGGAAGGTGAGCCCGCCACAACCACACGCTCCGAGAAAGATGGATACGCCGGGGGCATCGTGCTCATTCATAGGGAAAATCCCATAGACCGAAAAGTCAATAAACTAGATATTCGCCTCAAATACGGCGACACTGGACTGAAACGTCCTTAAACTAACGACGGACTGAAACGTCCTTAAAGTAATGATGGACCGCAATGTCCTAAAACTTGCAAACGACCGAAACGTCTTTAAACTACTACCGCAGCATCCTTAGGCTGACGAGATAAAAAAAAAGAAGAAGAAGAAAAATATAATAAATGAAAACGGTATGTCCATAAGCAAAAAGGGCACGGATGAAAATCCGAAAGGGCTCCGTGAGTAAAAACAGCAGGGCTACCGGCGAGTGTTTGTGAAAACCAAAAAGGGCGCGACCTCGTAAAAATAAAAAAAAGAAAAAAATATAATAAAAAGAATATAATAAATAAAAACGGTATGTCCATAAGCAAAAAGGGCACGGATGAAAACCCGAAAGGGCTCCGTGAGTAAAAACAGCAGGACTACCGGTGAGTGTTTGTGAAAACCCGAAAGGGCGCAACCTCATTAAAAGACACTTATAGGGCCCTCTCGACCTTGTAAGGAGAAACCACCCACATGAGATCCTTACGACTCACAAGGGTGCAACATTTAGGGATCCCCACGATTCCTAAGGAGAAAATACACTTGCGAGATCCTCACGACTCGTAAGGAGAACTCTCTTATGGGACCCTCATGGTTCATAAGATTTGAAAGTCTTAAGTTACAGAGACCTAAACCTGTGCTTAAGCAACCCCCACAACTTCTGATATTGCCCTACAAGTGGTCCAATACTGACCCTTGTATACAATCCACGGGCGCGAATAAGCATTTCCCTAATCAAGTCCCATCCGAGACTAGGGATATGTTCGCATGGTAAACAACCCTTGTTAATCCTCTCGATTTATGAGGAGAAAACCCTCCTGTAGGATCCTTACGACTTACAGAGGAACAAATACTTAGGAATCCTCACGATTCCTAAGAAGAAAATCCACCTACAAGATCCTCACGACTTGGAGGGAGAAATACTTTTATGAGACCCTTAAGGCTCATGAAGTCAAAAGCCTTAGTCGACAGGACCCTAACCCTGTTCGCTAAGCCATCTTTGTTCGACATCGACAGAGGCAAATGATGATTCGCTCCTGACCATATCCCAGTTGTAGCGGTGCTGATGCCGAAATCGGTGTCTAATTTCAGGTTTACGGCGAAAAGCCAGTAGGCCGCACATGCATATGAAATAGCCGAAATGATGGGGCAACTTGCAATAAAAAGCAGCAAGTAAAAATGTATGCATGTAAAATAGCCGAAATGATGGGGAAACTTGCAATAAAAAGCAGCAAGTAAAAATGTATGCATGTAAAATAGCCGAAATGATGGGGCAACTTGCAATAAAAAGCAGCAAGTAAAAATGTATGCATGTAAAATAGCCGAAATGATGGGGCAACTTGCAATAAAAAGCAGCAAGTAAAAATGTATGCATGTAAAATAGCCGAAATGATGGGGCAACTTGCAATAAAAAGCAACAAGTAAAAATATATGCATGTAAAATAGCCGAAATGATGGGGAAACTCGCAATAAAAAGCAGCGAGTTAAAATAAAGTAAACAGCTGAAATGATTGGGCACCGCGAAAAATAGACGAAATGATTGGGCAATCGCGATCTTCGCGACATAAAAGCTGAAATGATAGAGCATCGCGGAAATAAAACAATAATAAAAAAAATAATACTAAAAAGAAAAATATGATGAAATTTCTGCCCTACAGGTGAGATCACATCCATCCCTGTATACAATCCAGGGGCACAAACAAAGAAAAAACACGACTTCCCTCCCCATGCTCCATCAGAAAACGGAGCCAAGTCTTGACGGTAACTCATATAAAACCGGAAAGACGATCGGAGATCATCTCGCACCACGCGGAGTGGTCTCCACCTCGACGTTCGTTTCGATACAGCAGACGAGTTGTCGCCCCAGCGTTTTTCCTCCAACAAGGATCAGACGCGACAATCAAACAAACGAAGTCACGGCAAAATTCCAGCTCCACCTCGACGTTCGTTTCGATACAGCAGACGAGTTGTCGCCCCAGTGTTTTTCCTCCAACAAAGATCAGACGCGACAATCAAACAAACGGAGTCACGGCAAAATTCCAGCTCCACCTCGACGTTCGTTTCGATACAGCAGACGAGTTGTCACCCCAGCATTCTTCCTCCAGCAAGGATCAGACGCGACAATCAAACAAACAGAGCCACGACAAAATTCCAGCTCCACCTCGACGTTCGTTTCGATACAGCAGACGAGTTGTCGCCCCAGCGTTCTTCCTCCAGCGGGATTCGGACGCGACAATCAAACAAACGGAGCCACGGCAAAATCCCTAGTTCCAAACCTCAACGGTTCACCAGCAACCCAAAGATAACCGCGACATTCGTCTCGATACAGCAGACGCGATGCCAGCAAAACGAAGCAAAGGCCAAATTCCTAGCTTCAGGGTCTTGACGGCAACTCACATAAAACGTGAAAGACTATCGGAGATCATCCCACACCAGCGCGGAGGGGTTTTGACTCATCGGGGCTTGCCAAAATGAGCCTAACCTCAAGTAAAAAGCGGCATGGCAAATTTCTAACGCTTGCTCTTCCGACGGTCAAACTGCCTAGGAAGATTGCTTGAAGACGTCTTGTCCGGCCCCCGAAGGGATCAGAGACACGGCAGTCGCAGGGCTACTCGAACAGTACGATTGCCTATCGAGAACTATATCAGCTTATGCGACATACGATGGCCAAAACCCTAAGTACCACCGACCTTAACGGGCTTCTGTCGTAAAGAGCAGAGGTTAAATGCGACGTTAGGATGTTCTTGCGAGAAATGCTCAATTCTTCTCGACTTGTGAAGAAATTGATGTCTGTGCGAGAAATTCTTGAGGCGGCTCGACTCGTGAGATAAAGCCTTAGGCAATGAGCATAAAAGAAGCCTGTTTCCTAAGCACTGGGACCCTGCAAGTTGGCCCAAAACGGTCTCTTGCATACCATCCACGGGTCTCACTCTCCAACGTCGAATTTCGACAAGGAGGGAAACAACCACTTACGGGTCCTCTCGACTTGTAAGAGGGAAAATTCTCTTATAGGATCCTTACGACTTATAAGAGAAAACACACTTAGGAATCCTCACGATTCCTAAGGAGAAAACCCACCTACGAGATCCTCTCGATCCGTAGGGAGAAAAGTCTCTATGAGACCCTCACGGCTCATAGAGTTGAAAAGTCTTAGGCGGCAGATCTGAACCTGCAGCCTAAGCCAACGCTATCTCGTGAAGAAATCAAGATGCTTACTCTATTATCTGCCAATTATGTTTATCAAGACAGCATGCTGATAATAAGAGAGTAACAGATAGAACATCCGATTTACATTTGATCAACCGTTCAAGACATACTCATTCATGCATGTGCAAACGGTTCAGAACGAGGAATAAGACAAGCTGAAATGGAAATTTTCTATTCACATCATAAAAAGGGGTTCTTACAATCACGAAGAAATAAATAATAACTTTATTAAAATGTTTACAAAGGTATAAACTCGGATCCGGGACACGGATTGAGGAATTCAAAAGTAAGGCCATCCAGAGTTCTTCTGGCCTTTCTGATTATTCTTGTGCGCAGCCTCTCACGCTCCTGTGTGTCAAGATCCTCGGCAAGCCCATCCGGCCTTCGGTAAGCAGCAACTATCGTCGTCTGCGAAAAAATTTGATGTAGGATGTCGATGAGGCTGTCCCGCCGTTTTTTCGAGATCAGCCCCGTCAGGTACACTGAATGCACCTTGTCTTCAGCATCATCCAGCGCATTGAGCGGTAGGGCCTCGTGAAACCCCGGAAGTGCTCTCCATATTGCTCCCAGCACGACCTTCAAGAGAGCTGAACGACGAGGAAGCAGCCAACCACCGCTTGCGTTGAGGCGACCCATGATCTCCGCACACTGGGCGTCCGTAAACTCCTGGTTTTGATGATGGCCCTGTGCGCGGATATCGTCGTAGGTAATGAACTCGTGCAAACTGTATAGACGCACCGCCATTATGCCTGAAGGAAGTACCACAGGAAGATTAGCGATAAAAAATAATAATAATAAAATAAATATATATATATAAAATATACACAGAGAGTTAAACTCCTCGAGAGCAGTGCTCTGCAAACAGGAGTGACACCTGTCAAAATCAGTCATGAGGAGAATTCAAAGAAAATCCCCTAAGAACATTGAGAGCTTTCCTCTGAAAAGATGATATAATAATAATGGTAATATAAAATGCCATCTTTAGCTTCCAAGACCCATGAAGAACTCTTAAGAGTTCTTCTATATGATTTGGAAGGAGCAAAGCTTTGCTCCATTAAGGAATTAAGAAAATACAAGGTGATTGTTTTAGAGAGCAGAGCTCTATTATTGGAACCCTAATAGGATCCCCTTTGGTTCTCTTTAGATCCTTTTAGATCTATAGAGCAAAGCTCTGCTAAGTAAAACCCTAAATGGGTTTTCTTTAGATCAGGAATCTATTGAGAGCAAAGCTCTGTTAATTACCATCAACTTAATTTAAATTAAAAATTTTACCTCAAAGGTTTTAAGAAATTCTAACGCTTGGAGTTCTTAAAAGCAAGAGCAGGGCTCTGAGTTCTGAAAGTAAAATTTTGAAGATGAAAATCATCTAAGGGACCAAAGGTCCTATTTATAGGCATCAAATGCCCTTTCAACTTCCAAGAGTTACCGCGATGGTTGGAATTCTGCCACCGTTGCGCTCACGTTTGTAAGGACACGTAGGCGCAGCGGCAGGGGGGCATTTGTTTACCCCAATCAGAGCAAAGCTCTGTTCAAATTCCAAGGCGGGAAACGAAGCAACGCTTCTGTTTCCCCCAATCAGAGCAAAGCTCTGTATTGAAAATTAAAATTGAAATAAATGAAGTAACACTTCAGATTCTTTGCGCTGCGCGCAACGCGCCACGTGTCAAAAGCTGATACAATAGCGCAGCGCCCGAGACAACGCACCCAATCAGAGCAAAGCTCTGTTTAAAGCAAAATCAAAGGAAGCAACGCTTCAGTTGCGCAGGCGCTGCGCTGCGCGACACGTGTCAGCGCAGTTGCGCTGCGCTTTGCGCTGCGCGACACGGGTCAGCGCAGTTGGGCTGCGCTTTGCGCTGCGCGACACGTGTCACGTGCTGGGGCGTTTGCGCCAAACAGAATTAAAATTCTAAGAAATCTTTCTGTTCTTGTTAAAACAAGAAGATTTTCTTCTGTAAAACAAAAGCCCTTGGATCAAAAGATCCAACGGTGGGGAAAATTTCCCAAATCACTCAGAGAAAGATCTCTTTAACAAATTTAACTAATTTATGGGCAATATAAAAAGGACCCTAGGCCTCAATTCAAAGGCATCAACATTTGGTGAAAAATCAAGAACTTCAAACAGAAAGAACTCTGAAGAAATTTCAAAAGAAGAAAAGGTAAAAACCTTTAGGAAAAAGAGAAAATTCTCTTATGAACAGATTATTGATCTAAGAACAAAATCAATAATCTTAAATAAAAAGAAAAATAAATAATAATAGTGCTTTGCACTTTCTTATGAACCATTGGTTCTTGAATCTAAAAGATTCTCAAATTACAGTGCTTTGCACTTGAAAAATTGCACTGTTGCGCTCCTTGGTTGGCGCAAGCCACTAGGGAGCGCCACGTGTCAACAGCACAACAGCGCAGCGCACGGACACAGCGCACTGCGCTGTTGCGCTTGCGCTCACCAGAGTGTGACACGTGTCGTTCCCACGAGCGCTTGCGCTCATTATTTGGCGCAAAGCACCTGATAAGCCACTGTCAAATAACTAATGCATTGCATTATTGGCAGAAGGGCCTAGCCCAATTAAAAAAGGTCTAACAGGCTGAACTAAATGCTTTGCATTATTTTAAAAGGGGGGCAGAGCCCAAGCAAAGACAGATGCTCTGCATCAAAAATAAAGGGACAGAGCCCAAATCAGAAAGGCCTAGCAGGCCAGAATAAAATGTTGTGCATTACTAACATGGGAAAAGCCATATCACAGGTCTAACAGGCCAAATGCAAACAAAACGTTGGACATTTCTCAGTTGGACTTAACCCAATCATGGACATAAGTCCTCAAATTAAATTGACTGAGCACGTCGGCTCTCTCAAATTAATCTACATCCGGTTCAAGGGTACATCTCCGAACTCCTCTGACACCTATCGTTGTAATCCTTCAACGACGTCAGAGAGGTGACGGGTCCCGACGACCACACATCGATATGGAGTGCGGGGTCCTTAAACTCGTGGACCGAGACGTCCCTAAACTAATATCGGACCGAGACGTCCATAAACTAATATCGGACCGAGACGTCCCAAAACTAATATCGGACCGAGACGTCCCTAAACTAGAACGTGGACCGCAATGTCCCTAAACTACCTATGGATCACTAAGTCCCTAAACTGGAACAATAGAGCCCCCAAATGCTCTTTGGTTGGATCTAAACGATCTCTTTTAAGTTGATCTTAGCCTCAAATATGGCTAACGTATCCTTAAACATTCAAACAGACTTTAGTCCCAAATTGGACTATAAGACCCCCAATCAACTTTGGTTCAAGGGTACATCTCCGAACTCCTCTGACACATGTCGTTGTAATCCTTCAACGTCGTCAGAGAGGTGACGGATCCCGACGGCCATATATTAAATGGACCACCATGTCCTTAAACTGGAAATGGATCTAGACGATCCCGTTAAGTAGATCTTAGTCTGGAAATTAGACTAACGTATCCTTAACAAACGTTTAAGTTGATCTTAGCCTCAAATATGGCTAACGTATCCTTAAACCAAAACCCAAAACCCAAATCTAAGAAAGTACGGATTTGGACTGATCCACGTCCTACGGGCGATGAAATAAATAGTCTCCGTATACAATCCACGAGCAACCACAAACAAAATAAACACCCACGACACAAAGTGAAATTCTGGAGAAGGAGAAAGTTGTTACCGCGATGCGGTAGCGTAATTAACTGCAGGGGCTTGCGCCTGTAGGGAAGAGCATTCCCACAATCAAAAAACCCCTCAAGCGAGGGGGAATCTGACGAAGTCTGCTACATCGGCCGCATCCGTCTAAACCTCCGATACACGGTGCCATAAATCAACTTGGCATCTTCGGAGAGGTGGACGGATAAAACCAAATAGCATCTGCCCCGAATCTCAGGCAAGACGTCCTAGCGTCGCGGCCGCCGTTCGGAGGGGAACAGGGTTATCATCAGTTGCGGGTCCGGAATGATGACATTCCGGAGAATGCTTTTCGGACGCGCTACGGGCATTACGAGTTCTTGGTGATGTCCTTCGGGCTCACCAATGCCCCAGCCGTGTTCATGGATTTGATGAACCAGATTTTCAGGCCGTTCCTCAACCAGTTTATAATCGTATTCATTAACGACATTCTGGTCTACTCCAGGAGTTACGAGGAGCATGAGCAGCACTTGAGGATTACGTTGCAGACATTGAGAGAGCACCAGCTGTTTGATAAATGTTAGTTATATGTGTATCCTAGAGGCCATTACTGTACATCCGATGTATATTGTAGTGGATGTTTGGACATATATAGGGATGCCTTTCTTGCTCGACATGATAGTATGCTATCAGGTTGCTCTTTATCTTAACATGTACTCTGATTGTCTCTATGTTACATGTTGATAAAGCCCTTAGGATGAGTACTTGACTACCAGTACTATGATGCAGATCATACTAGTGGGGACAGAGCAGTCGTTAAGTACATCCTTCAAATGTTCCTAGTCGAGGGTGTATCGAGACAGGGCATCGATATACCAGAGTAGACTAGCGTATACGCTTCTCGACCCATATGATGGGCGATGGATGATCCCATATCCATTGGTGTTTGACATCAGAGAAGGTATGCGGGTGCTCAGTGGAGACTGGGTGCACTGGACGGACTCGCCGAGAACTCCTAGATGGTATTGTACCTATCATCGGATAGCAGTTCTCTGGTGACACTGGTACATGTTAGCCTGTAGACCCGAGATCGTCATAGAGTCTTGTGTGATTCCCACTGTGCTTTGATTTCCACCTTACCACGTTCAAGAGAACGTGCAAAACGGTAGCTTTTGGGTACAGTCCCGAGTCATATGGAGGCAATGAGCGATAGGAGGGGTTTTGTCTCTCCCGGTATAGGGAGTTGATGTTGCGCTATGCTCGATTGGCCATAAAATGAAATCCCTGGCCTGCGTTGCTGAGATCTACTGGTAAGTGTTATCAGTAGTTTCTCGAACCGTTATGGACCTTGCATCAGCATAACTTATCAGGCAATTTGGGTCTGACGTTATACCACCCCCAGGCTATGATATGCGACATATCAGACAAAGAGACCGGACTGTACGGTAGTGTTACTGATTGGATTCGCAGGAGTACGAATAGGCTTGCTTGTTGATCTTCTGATAGCTCAATACCCGGGTGGCCGTTATGTTTATCAGACCGCTTGCGGCTTGTGGGTGTTTTATATGATCATCACGTACTGCTGGCGTATTGACGAGTCTTTAGAGTCCTACACAGAGGTTTCCTGGCTCAAGCGAAACGGGGTAGGAGCGCATATGTGATATGGGCAGGACCGAGATTAATACAATATGCGATACTGTATTCTATTCTCGCGATATGTGATATCGGTCGGTTATATATGATATAGCCGGGTTATCGGATCAAGTGTTGATTCGATAAGTTGATTCATATAGTATTAGTCGGTTATATATGATATAGCCGGATTATTAAATCAAGAGTTGATTTGATAATTTAATGTATAATTATATATTTGATATATTATATTACATTAACTAATATTAAGCTCACTAATGATTTCTTTTCTCACATGATGTGCACATTGTATATATGTGATACGTATGTTTGTGTACATGTATTATGTCATGATTGATGATACATACAAGATGGGTGTATGAGACTTATACCATGCTAGGGTTAAATTAGGGTTTTGATTATTTCTTAAGTTATTACAAAAGAGAAAAAGCTCGGTCAAAATTTTAAAGCTTGGAGAAGCTTGTAGAACTTTGTCAAGGTCAACTCTTTTGTCATTCCTTAGGATATTTGTCCTTGACTCAACCTTTAACCATAGCCTTGGGTTTATTCTCTACATGTGTTAAGCATGATGGTTTTAACTCACCCATGGTTGCAATAATTCATTTGGATGAATTATTCATGTGAGATATTCTTCTTCTTCTTCTTCTTCAACAAAAGCTTTCTAGCTTCAATGGAGTTTGAGAAAAAGTGTGAGAAAATGAAATCTAAAGTGAGCCCACTACCTACTTCATCATCCTCTACTACTTTCCTTTTAGTATAGAGTGTTCTCTTCCCAAAGTTCATGACCTAGTGAAGAAATAGCTTGGGTTAGTGTCTCCTCGACGTAGATCATCTTCGGCCTCGAAGTCATTGAAGCAAGCATGTTCGTTTCTTCGTGGAGCCTCTCTAGAGTCCGGAGTTTACAATCGCAGCGAAGGGGACTACTACATGGAGCAATTGAAGTGAAGGACCGGTCTACAAAGGTTGTATTCCTTGTTCACTTCTCATTTGCAAAGTGCTTGCTTTAGTATTCCGTTTATTTCTAGTAGACGATTCTATGTTTAGGGTTACCTGATGATGCCTTCCGAAACCTTGCTACCGTGCTAGGCAACCCTTCAGTGGTATCAGAGCCATGCTAGAAATTAATCTAGATTTTGTTAAGATTACGAAACCGAAATATTCCGAAACCTGCATCGCCAAAACCTGCTTGCTGTCGATTTTAAAAGGTTGTCAAAATTTTTTTAAAACAAGTACAGAGTGATATATGGGATAAATCAAGAACACTGACAAAATTTGAGGCCATCTGGGCAAAATTGGGCCGAGCACCATCATGCCAATCTCGGCCAAATCCGAGCCCCACCCCCCACCCCCAATTTTTTTCAGTGTTCAAGTGACTGGGTTTTGGTGTTTGAGGTGTTGTTTATTTTTGCTAATTTTGCATGTGATGTAATTTTACACTATAAGCAATTCGGAGTATTTCGTATTCGTAGTTTTAACAATGTTTCGGGTTGTTCACGTATTGTCTAGGCGAAGTTAAAAAGTTCGATCGAATGTCAAAAACCCATTTTTCCATGTTTAACGTATTCGGAAAAATATGCAAGTGATTCTGTGGACCCTCTAGAAGAACGTAAACCTTAACTCGATTATGTGGCCGTCAAAACTGCCACTTGAACCCTAGGGTTTGTGGTAGTTCAGCATTGTCACATGTGAGGCGTTGGTTTGACCCTTCTACGGCTGGTTCATAGGTACCGTGGCATCTTATGGGTATTATTAAAACTGTGCTCAAGTGTTGAGCTGTCAGGAAATTGTGGGACTTTGATGAATCGATCGAAGAGTTTAACGTCGTCCGGATATTATGTGATGGGATACAATATTTGGAATCCACAAGTAGTTATGAGATAACTAGTTTGAATGTTATAAATCTAGCAGTTTAATCTCAGATGATCGGTTGCCACGGGATTTTGATGTGATCAAAAGTCCGTCGCAATCACGTTGCGTACACGGATACTCGCCGGGTAAACTTAATAGATATCCACGCCCCATAGCCCCGACCAAGTGACTGTAGGAGAACCTCTTCGCCAAAAGCATCCGTTCGGGTGCTCACGGCAACGGTGTTCCGTCTTAGTGCACTTCGTCGACGGTATCGGGGGGTGCGGCCGTCTACTAAAGTTTCCGACGAGCATTCGATCAGGATGTTGGGAATCTTGTTGAATTACCCAACTAGATATTAAAAGGTGTTTTGAATATCGAGACTAAAATGCGGGGTTTATAATTGTTAGGCATGCGATGTCTAAGGAATTCAATTGGTTAGGCATGCGATGTCTAAGGTGGTTGCGGATTCCAACTGTTGTTTTTCACTTTCTTTTCTGCGACCGTAAGTATAATATGTGGTGTATCACCGGTTTCGGTGCTATATGTCAACGACAATTGGGATACGCATATTTACTTACGTTGATGACATGTGATGTTATGTGTTGTTGTGATATGTTATATTGGATCGTCGTGTTTTGAATAGCCGGGGTTTTATGTGAGATGAGAGTTTTTTATTTTCATTCTTGTAAAATTCATTGTATGTAATATTCTTTTATTGGGGCACTTCCGGGTTGAGGATGATGTCACCATTTTATATTATTTACTTTTCCGCATTAGGATAGACCCAAGACGGGGAGCACAAGTAACCGGGTTCTAGGGTCCAGTGGGAGACTATCTTGAGGAGTCGAGACCGGGTCTCCTAACTCTAGAATTGGCAGGGTTACTTGCCGCTCTCGTAGGGGTCTAGGGATGTGGGTTTGGCTATTCATCACGCCCGTGGAATCCGCGTTTTATACTGGCTTGATATAAAACTCGGAAATCCTAGTATATCCAATATTTCATATATGTTCTTCTGGTGCAATGTTCTGTGATGAGATCATATTACTGCCTGAGACGAATGTTTATATTATATATATGAGATATATATTGTATATTGTTGATTTCGTTTCAAACGTGATGCTTGTGAAGCTTAATAAAAATGGGACTTCATTAATGAAATTAATGAAACAAAAGAAATCCAAAGATGTTGTAGAAACTTGTCTCGAAAACTGGTAGCTCTAGTTCTTTCTTTGCATAGCGGTATTCCTTGAAGAATATCCAGCATCTTATTCGATAAAGAAAGAGCCGAGATCCCTTCACCGGGAGTGACCTCTTTAGCAAAACTAGCAGATGCTACAAACTCGGTTTCTCTTTTGATTGCTTTTTTGTTTTTGCTTTGCACAGTGGTATTTGTGAAATATCCTGCACCTTATTCGATAAGGAAAGAGCCGAGATCCCTTCACCGGGAGTGATCTCTTTAGCAAAACTAGTAAAAGCCTTAAAAACACACCTTTTCAAAATCACTCAATTCTACGACGATATCAAGTTCATTACGCAAAAGGTTTTCTTAAAAACCTGTCGTATCCCTCCGTCATTTCAGATAAGTACTAGTAAGTATTCGTGCTATGTTTGTTGACCTTAGCCAAGGCGTAGTGTGCGGTAGCTAATTAGTGCTTATCTGCAAAGCATATGATGCGATTGAGTTAGGGTAGTCGTGCGACTGTTGACCTTAGCCAAGGGTCATGCGGGTGGGTTTAATTCAATCGGGAAATGACGGGTTGAACTTGATTAGCACTTATGATTTATTGATCTTAGCCAAGGTCATAAGTTGCTAGGGGCAAAATATTATCGGGAATTTCAAGTGTTGAAATTTGCAATGAGATTGCATACCTTCAATGAGATAGTTGGATCCCGATACCCACCGCGAGTAAGAGTTACTCCCGGGAGAGTTTTACACATTACAATTAGCCGATCAAATAGGTGTTTAGAAAGGTGTCAACGGGGTTACGCCTCTGGGAAAACGAGGTTTATTTTAATTAGGTCCGTGCGAAGGCACGGGGAACCTCCCTCAACTGGCCTGGCTGAAAGATTGGCAAAATTGTAGGGTGTAATTAATCCCGGCTAGTCTTTCCTTTTAGGGTTTGAAGGAAGACTTGACTAAAACAGTGGGAGCCATCCTGATTAGATATATTAATAACCAATCTAATCTTGCAAGAGCATATGCTGAGTGTTTTCTTCTCTCTCTCTCCAGGTAGCGACCATATCACGCCTTAATCAAGATAATAATACGGATGTATTGACTAAACCCGCTTGTTATACTGTGCTGGGAAACGTTGGTTCCGCTCCAACTTATAATTGTTATAAGACCGAGCAGGATATAGGGGATTGCCAGGATTCCCGTGCCGTTCAAACGAAGAAAGTGCATGATGATGCATCTTCTTCGGGTGTGTTCATTAAAGAGAATCAGTATCCTTTACGTCCTGGGTATGTGATACCGGATCAGGATCCCAGATATGTAATCTGTTATATGGGCTGCAGATAGGTAGAGAACTGAGAACGGGTGATAAGTTTCAAGCATTGGAAACGGTGCAATTGTTGCAAGCCAAGCAGTTGGCAGTTATCACCTTATATTACCAAATACATTGATTCTGAACGAATGTTATTAGATACCGAACCTGATGTAGAACATCATATAAGTCTCTTTATTTAGTAAAGAAGGATATAATTTTGTATTGTTGGATAATATTTTGAACATTTCCTATATCATGAGTTGATCGAATCAGGAACGTTATCTAAAAGCATATACATTCTAAATCAAACCACAGTTCTTAACGTACATAACACACACAAAAGGAAGAGTTCAGAAATGAACGAATCCTTCTTGAGGCATTGTAGACTATGTCATATCAATGCGACCCGACTAGCTAAGTTACATTAAGATGCATATTTAAATCAGTTTGAATTTACATCTTGTGAAACTTGCCAGTCATGTCTCAATGATAAGATGACCATAACTCTGTTTATTAGAAACAGAGAAAGAGTTAGTGAACTCTTGGGATTGATACATGATGATGTATGTAGGTCCCATGTCTACACATGCTAGGACCGGTTCTTTGTACTTTATTATATTCACTGATGATCTCTCAAGATTCGGACATATGTTCCTGTTGAAACACAAGTCTGAACCTTTTGAGATATTCAAAGAATATAAGTTAGAAGTAGAGAACCATAATGGGTATAAGTATTATGTCCTTTGATAAGATCAGGGAGGACAATACTTGGGCACGGAATTCCTGGACTATTCTAAAGGAGAATGAGATTCTCTCTCAGCATTACTCCTCCGAATACACCACATCAAGTCGGTGTATCGGGACAGAGCAATCGCACCCTATGTGATAAGGTGTGCTCTATGATGAGTACTACTGAGTTTCCTATTTCCTTTTGGGGGTTACGCACTTGAGAAGCTGCATACCTATTGAATAGGGTACCAATCAAATCAGATGCCTACCACTCCATATGTGATATGGTATGGGAAGAGCCCATCTTTTAAGGATGCTAAGATTTAGGGTTGTCCGGCCTATGTCAAAAGCAAAATCCGGACAAGCTCGACGCAAGGTCAGTTCTGTGAAAGTTTGTTGGATATCCCAAGCATTCGTAAGGGAATATTTTCTAACACACTGAGGAACAAAAAGTGTTTTGTTTCTCAACATGCTGCCTTTTTAGTGGTCATGAGGTAGAACTGGAAGGAGTTCCAGCTATACAAACTACAGCTGATGATTTGGTAGAACAGGAGGATTCAATAGTTCCCGACGAACCTCTGCCTCTCCGCCGATCTAGTAGGGTTCCTCATCCACCTGAGAGATACTTAGGTTTTCTCTATGACAGTGGGAGCGAGGAATGCATCATGAGATGATGACCCAACTAGTTTCGAGCAGGCCATCAGGAGTGGGGACTCTGTGAGAATGGCTGGATGCTAAGCGATCTGAGATGGAATCCATATACACCAACAAAGTATGGACTTTGGTTGCTTTATCTGAAGGGTTAAATCCCCATCAGGAGCAAGTATATCTTGAGAAGATTACTTGGTGTACATGGAAAAGTTAAGACTTTCAAAGCTATGCTTAAGTCCATCCGGATCCTACTTGCCATTGCTACATACCATGACTACGATATCTGGCGGTTGGATGTCATGACTGCTTTTCTAAATGATGATTTAGAAGAGAGCGTCTATAAGTACACAGCCAGAGGGCTTCGTAGACAGTGGGAGCAGCGGAAACATGTGCAAGTTGCTTTATGGGTTAAAGCAGGCATCGCGGAGTGAGAACATCTATATTGATGTGGTAGTCAAAGCGTTTGAGTTCATCAAAATGCTAGATGAACCTTGTATATACAAAAAGGTAGTAGGGAGTATGGTGGTGATCCTCGTATTGTACGTGGATGACATACTCTTGATAGGAAAGGAGTTTCCTATGCTACGTTCGGTCAATCTCCTCTTATCACAAGGATTCTCCATATAGAATCAAGGTGATACCTCCTAAATCCTGGGTTATGGATCTATGAGATAGATCTAATTGGATGTTAGGATTCTCACTAGTTGTAGTGAGATGGTATCAATCGATCCTAGAGAGAATAACTAGAAAGGTTCCAGGGTGATAAGAATGACTGAATGTCAGTCACAGGCATTGTCTTTACCCTCAGTGGAGGGTTGGTATGTTGGAAGAGTTCCAAGCTAGATACCGTGACATACTAGACGATAAAGGCTGGATACATTGCTACCAAGGATGCTACCAAAGAAATAGCCTGGATGTACACTAGTTCATGAGATGAACTTCGTTCCTTCATTTGTGTGACAATGAAGTTGTGGCTTAAGCCTAAGAACCCCCGTCCCATCTGAGATCCAGACATATTCTTAAGCAGTATCACCTGATCATGGAGATGGATGATTTCCAGGGAGATCAAGGATAGGAGAGTAGACTCGGAGGACAACACAGCGGATCCAGTCACAAAGGCCAGTACCCTAGAGAGACTTTTATGGGATGGTTGAGTTTGTGATACTACAACCACTGCTGATTGTTGGGTATGAGATACTACGACAGATGGCCCTAGTGAAAATAGGAGATTGTTAGTTATATGTATGCCCTAGAGGCCATTACTGTACATACGATGTATATTGTAGTGGATGCATGGACATATTTAGGGATGACTTTCTTGCTCGACATGATAGTATGCTATCAGGTTGCTCTTTATCTTAACATGTACTCTGATTGTCTCTATGTTACATGTTGATAAAACCCTTAGGATGAGTACTTAACTACCAGGACTATGATACAGATCATACTAGTAGGAACAGAGTAGTCGTTAAGTACATCCTTCAAATGTTCCTAGTCGAGGATGTATCGAGACAGGGCATCGATATACCAGAGTAGACTAGCGTATACGCTTCTCGACCCATATGATGGGCGATGGATGATCCCATATCCATTAGTGTTTGACATCAAAGAAGGTATGCGGGTGCTCAGTGGAGACTGGGTACACTGGACGGACTCGCCGAGAACTCCTAGATGGTATTGTACCTATCGTCGGATAGCAGTTCTCTGGTGACACTAGTACAGGTTAGTCTGTACACCCGAGATCGTCATAGAGTCTTGTATGATTCCCAATGTGCTTTGATTTCCACATTACCACGTTCAAGAGAACGTGCAAAACAGTGGCTTTTGGGTACAGTCCCGAGTCACATGGAGGCAATGAGCGATAGAAGGGGTTTCATCTCTCCCGGTATAGGGAGTTGATGTTGCACTATGCTCGATTAGCCATAACATGAAATCCCTGGCCAGGGTTGCTGAGATCTACTGGTAAGTGTTATCAGTAGTTTCTCGAACTATTATGGACCTTGCATCGGCATGACTTATCAGGCTATTGGGATCTGACGTTATACCACCCCCAGGCTATAATATGCGACATATCAGACGAAGAGACTTGACTGTACGATAGTGTTACTGATTGGATTCGCAGGAGTATGAACATGCTTGTTTGTTGATCTTCTGATCGCTCAATATCCGGGTGGCCGTTACGTTTAGCAGACCGCTTGCGGCTTGTGGGTGTTTGATATGATCATCACGTACTGCCGGCGTATTGACGAGTCTTTAGAGTCCTACACAGAGGTTTCCTGGCTCAAGCGAAACGGAGTAGGAGCGCATATGTGATATGTGCGGGACCGAGATTAATACGATATGTGATACCGTATTCTACTCTCGCAATATGTGATATCGGTCGGTTATATATGATATAGCCGGGTTATCAGATCAAGTGTTGATTCGATAAATTGATTCATATAGTATTAGTCGGTTATATATGATATAGCCGGATTATTAAATCAAGAGTTGATTTGATAATTTAATATATAATTATATATTTGATATATTATATTATATTAACTAATATTAAGCTCACTAATGATTTCTTTTCTCACATGATGTGCGCATTGTATATATGTGATATGCATGTTTGTGTACATGTGTTATGTCATGCTTGATGATACATACAAGATGGGTGTATGAGACTTATACCATGCTAGGGTTAAATTAGGGTTTTGATTATTTCTTAAGTTATTACAAAAGAGCAAAAGACTTGGTCAAAGTTTTCAAGCTTGGAGAACCTTGTAGAATTTTGTCCAGGTCAACTCTTTTGTCATTGCTTAGGATATTTTTCCTTGACCCAACCTTTAACAATAGCCTTGGGTTTATTCTCTACATGAGTTAAGCATGATGGTTTTAACTCACCCATGGTTGCAATAATTCACTTGGATGAATTATTCATGTGAGATATTCTTCTTCTTCTTCAACAAAAGCTTTCTAGCTTCAATGGAGTTTGAGAAAAAGTGTGAGAAAATGAAATCTAAATTGAGCCCACTTCCTACTTCATCATCCTCTACTACTTTCCTTTTAGTATAGGGTGTTCTCTTCACAAAGTTCATGACATAGTGAAGAAATAGCTTGGGTTAGTGTCTTCTCGACGTAGATCATCTTCGGCCTCGAAGTCATCGAAGCAAGCATGTTCGTTTCTTCGTGGAGCCTCTCTAGAGTCCGGAGTTTACAATTGCAGCGAAGGGGACTACTACACGGAGCTATTGAAGTGAATGACCGGTCTACAAAGGTTGTATTCCTTGTTCACTTTTCATTTGCAAAGTGTTTGCTTTAGTATTCCGTTTATTTCTAGTAGACGATTCTATGTTTAGGGTTACCTAGAACGGCAAAATTTTAATTTGGCATGGACGATACCTCCCGAAACCTTGCTACCGTGCTAGGCAACCCTTCAATAAATTCTCGAAGTGTGCTTTCTGGCTTGACAGTGTTGACTTCTTGGGTCATGTGATTATGAGAGGTAGTATATGGGCGGACCCAAAGAAGATCGAGGCCGTACAGCATTGGCCCAGACCTGTTTCTATGACAGAGGTCCGTAGCTTCTTGGGCTTAGCCGTTTATTACCGTCGTTTCATGCAGGATTTCTCTAGTATCGCAGCACCGCTGACCGGATTGACCCGGAAGGGAGTTTCTTTTCTTTGGACTGAGGCATGCGAGAAGAGTTTTCAACAGTTGAAGACTCGTTTGACGACTGCACCGATTCTATCTTTGCCTTCAGGATCAGGCAGCTATATTGTTTATTGTGATGCTTCTCGAGTGAGGCTAGGTTGAGTGTTGATGCAGCATGGTAGAGTTATCGCTTATGCTTCTCGGCGATTGAAGAAGCACAAGCAGAACTATCCCACGCATGATCTGGAGATGGCCATGGTGGCCTTTGCGCTCAAGATTTGGAGACATTACTTGTATGGCGAGTCGTGTTAGATCTTTATAGACCAGAAAAGCTTAAAGTACAACTTCCAGCAGCGGGATCTGAATTTGAGGCAGCGCTGTTGGATGGAGCTTATAAAGAACTATGATTGTGAAATCCTTTATCACCCGGGCAAGACGAATGTGGTAGCTGATGCTTTGAGTCGTAGGCCCGGAGGTAGCTTGTTTCATTTGAGCACGATTCAGAGACAGTCTTCTACAGATTGGCAGATCTTATACGACAGCAGAGTACAGTTCGAGTTCTCTTCCACCAGGGGACAGCTTGCTCATGTCCGTGCCCGTCCACTTCTACTCGATAGCATCTGAGAGGCACGGTTTGAAGATGCTCGTTTGTTTGAGATTATGGAGCATGTTCGGCAGGGAAGAGATTCGGAGTTTGTGATTGATGGCTAGGGAGTGTTATGATTTGGGACTCGTCTATGTGTACCAGATTCTGAGGGGCTGACATGCGAGATCCTAGAAGAAGCTCATCAGTCAGCATACAGTGTTCATCCAGGTTCCACCAAGATGTATCGTGATTTGAGAGATATTTACTGGTGGGAAGGGATGAAGAGTGATGTTTCTGATTTGGTTCGAGATGCCTGACTTTCCAACAAGACAAGGCCGAGCATCAGAGGCCGGCAGGAGAGTTATAACCTTTGCCTATTCCGGAGTGGAAATGGGAGCAGATCTCCATGGATTTCATTGTGGGTCTACCAAGGTCGAGTCAAGGGTATGACTCTACTTGGGTGATTGTAGACTGGTTGATGAAATCAGCTCACTTCCTCCTAGTGAAGACCACTTACGGATTTGCTCAGTATTCTCAACTCTACATTGATGAGATTGTGCGATTGCACGGCGTTCCGACATGCATTGTATCCGACAGAGGCACTCAGTTTACCAGCCGTCTTTGGCATAAACTTCAGGAAGTTTTGGGTACCCGTTTGAGTTTCAGCATCGCTTTCCATCCACAGACTCATGGTCAGTCAGAGCGGACTATACAGACTCTTAAGGATATGCTTCGAGTGTGTGTGCTTGATTTTGGTGGCAGTTGGGATCGTCACTTGCCCTTTATAGAGTTCTCCTACAATAACAGTTTTCGGGAGACGGTTCATATAGAACCTTTCGAGGCCTTGTATAGGAGAAAGTGTCGATCGCCAGTCTGTTGGACCGAACTCAGCGAGAGCAAGATTTTGGGACCGCAGCTAGTTCTGAAGACCACGGAGAAGATCCAGTTGATCTAGGATAGGATGAAGCAGCCCAGTGCAGGCAGAAGTCTTATGCCGACCGTCATCATCGCAGACTTGAGTTCACAGTGGGTGATCATGTTTTCTTACGGATCTCCCCGATGAAGGGTGTGATGAGATTCGGAAAGAAATGGAAGTTTAGTCCTAAATTTGTAGGTCCTTTCGAGATCCTTGAGCGAGTCGGTACCGTTGCCTATCGTTTGGCACATCCGTCCAGTTTTCCAGATGTACACCCCATATTTCATGTATCGATACTTCGCAAGTACCTTCATGACCCTTCTCATGCGATTCAGCACCAGACGATCCAACTAGAGCGCGATCTATTTTTACCGAGCAGCTGGTAGTTATTCTGGACCGGCAGGTGAAGAAACTACGGTCAAAGGTATTACCGTCCGTGAAATTTCTATGGCGTGTCCCGAACAGCGAAGAGGTCACATGGGAAGCCAAGAGCGAAATGCGGAAGAAATTCGCTCATCTCTTTGAAGGTACGCATAGTAAGATTTTATATTCGGGGACCGAATTTCTTTAAGGGGGGAAGATTGTAACACCTTAAAACGCGATTAGAGTTAATTAAGCTATATAATATGAGTTTTTGATAAACCTAACTAATAATTAATTTTCACATATTTTATTTAATTAATTAATATTTTATTTAATTATTTATGTACTTGCCGTATTTTATGGCATACACATGTGCATGCTAATCTAGCATTAAGGATTATGCTAATCATGTTTGGCTAGACATGGCACTTTAACCATACCATTATATTTCATATATTTTTAAGTAATAAAAGGTTTTGTTTTTATTTTAAAAAGAAAAGACAAGACATGAAGGTATGGGGGACAAGGAAGTAAGTGGGCATTTAATGAAGAGAGAGAGGGAGAGCATGGCTCTCAAGAGTCAACCCTCTACTCTCATCTCTCTCTCAACCCTCAACACTCTCTAATTTCTCATTCTTTTCTCATTCTTCTTCTTCCTCTTCTTCTTCCAAAAATCCCTCTCTTGAAAATATTTTCCTACAAACCTTGAGCCTAGATCACCACTAAACCTCACTAAACCCTTCATTAAGCATATTTACCCTCTCTTGGAGTCTTGGAGCTGCATGGTTAGGGTTTCTTCCAAGTTTTGGTGAGGTAATGATCTAAAACTCTTAATTAGGCTCTAAGGGAAGTTCTTGTGTTATCTAGTTTCACTAAAATACCTTAATGTCTTGGTTTAGTGCTTAATATCGTATTTAATTAAGGTTAGGGTTTCTGTTTAAATCTGCTATCAAACCCAAGACCTTTTTGAGAAGTTACCACTACTGAGAGATAGTCTAGAGGCCTAGAACCTAACCCCAAAACCTGAGCCCTCCCCCTCTTGCTGAGGCCGCAGATTTGTTCAATCTGGCTGCAAATTGTACCACATTTGTAACTGACAGTTAGACATTGTTCATTATACTAGTACGTATCATGTTAGCATCATTCATACATTACTATAGTGTCATATTCTCATATGATGTTTCATGAGATTTCTGTTTCGAGGATTTGGGAAACCGCAAAGTATATTTGAAAACTTGAATTATTTAAAAGGGCGGTTTTCCTTGATATGATATTTTGTGTCCACCATGGGTTTCTCGGTTCTAAGTGATGAGTCTACCCGATTCGAGGAGAGAAGAGGAATCGTCTGCGGGTATATGGTAGGCCCGGTAAGGTACCCCGGGACAAGAAAATCGTATAGAACGGCGATGAGCCCGGTAAGAGAGCACTATCTACCGATGACGGTATGGAAACTTGGAGGATATCCGGAGGATATCGTTCGGAGTTATATGATGAGATGGATATGAGGGCCAATCAGAGTGACGGTGCCTGAGATATTAAGATTTGAGTGTCGTTGATTGACACCGGTTTTGATGATGATTTATTGATGGTACCACTGTTTTATCCTACATTTAGGACTTATTATGACATGCTCTGTTATATTATTGTTTTACCCTGATGTTGTACCTGATGTTGTACCTTGATCATGATTATGTCGCATTCCACACTGTTATACATATTCCATCATGACTGCATACTTAGGATTTGTCGTGCATGCTTGCGATTTCTCGTATGATGTTATTTACTACTCTCGAGCTGGCAACTCACCCCCGTTGTGCCTTAGTGTCTTGCAGGGCTGATCCTTAGCATAGGCGTGACGAGGCACTCTACTTCTTCTATTTCTGAGGATACCGCTACTTTTGGGCTTGAGATATTTTGTAGGTGGATTTTGCGAGTATCCGTATGCTTCTATTTGTATTCTTATTCTTGTATCTAGTACTCCCCATCTACAATATGTATGTATTGACTTAGAGACGAGACTAAGAGATTCGATAATTGTATTATATGTGTCTTTGGGTGTCATGCTCGTGTGAGCCGACTTTTGTATTATGTTGCGATATTGTTTCTTTTTGTATTTGCTTATTTCTTCGTCTTTGGCGTCATATATCTGTTGTGGTTGTGTTCCGCTTTTAGACTCCCAAGTGGGGATGCTGTTTTATATATCATGTTTTGTATCCGTTTTCGGATCAGTTTTTACAAAGGAGATGCTGCCGAAATTTTAAGCAACAACTTGAGATTTTAAAAGAGATAAGATATTTTGAAAATAAATGTTTTACCACTCTACTTCTTTTCACGGTTTAGATTTCTGGGTTTTCGGCTTACTTGAATTGCGCTACGGCTCTAGACGTTGCGTGATTTAAGTGCCGGTTGCGTTCCTAAATTGGGTCGTGACAGTCAAGGTCATATGAGTTTGGGGCAAAAACCACATCGGGAGTTTCAAACATAGAGAAAACTTGCAGATTGAGCACACCTTCTGGAGTGTGGTGACTAGAGTGGCTTCCATCTCGGTCATCATGTAATGATAGTTGGATCCCGATCCCACTGATGAGTAGGATTACTCTTGAGAGATATTTTTCACTTCATAATTAGCTAACCTATTAGGTGTCTAGAAAGTGTTAACGGGGCTACACCTCTGCGGAAACGAGCTTTATTTTAATTAGGTTCATGCGAGAGCCCGGGGAATCTCCCTTGGCGTACCAACACCCACCTAGCTGAACAGTTAGCAAACTTGTAAAGTGTAAATGATCCCAACTAATTCTATTTTTAAGGTTTGATGGAGAATTCGAGGAAACAGTGAGAGTCATCCTGGTTAGATAAGATAATAAACCAATCTAATCTTGCAAGTGCATACGCTGGGTGTTTCTTTTCTCTCTCTCTGGAAGCAACTATGATGGGACTTAAACTACTACTCGAAAAAAATACACTGACTGGGCCAAACTATAAAGATTGGCTGAGGAACGTCAACATTGAACTGACTTATGACAATGGGGCATATGTCCTCACCAGTACTGCTCCCTCTATCCCAAGGCCAGATTCTACAGTTGCGGACATCGAGATCTGCAAAACGTGGGACTTAAATTGCGAAAAAGCTAGGTGCATTGTTCTGGTGTCAATGAATAATGAACTTCAGAAGCAGCACGAGAATATGGACATCAAATTCATCTTTCTCCATTGCATGGATTTGTATGGAGGGCATTCTCGTATTGCAAAGTACGAGACCTCAAAGAAATTGTTCCAAATAAGGTTAGCTGTTGGATTACCGGTAGGAGAACACGTCATAAAGATGATCAATCCTATTGAAGAACTCGCAAACCTCGGATGCGTGTTAGAGAATGAGTTTGTTCCCCTAATAATTAAACACAATAATAAAAGATAAGCTCTGTTAAATCCAATAAGACAGCGCCTCACGTGCTCTCCACGTGAGTGCCAGCGCCGACCTTTTATAGGATTAAATCCTATAGTGGCGTTGCACGTGAAGTTCATGTGAGCGTCGATGTGCAAAGCACATGAGCACCTACTATATATAACAATTTAATTCTTAAGTGGTGTCCACGTGCATAACATATGAGCGCTAGCGTCCAAATTAAGAGCAGGTAGAATTAAATTCTACATGGAAATTACTTCCCTAAACCTGGGATATTCTCTATTAAACAGAGTCGATGGATCAAAAATCCAATGGTGATGATAAATTATCAAATGATAGAATTAAATTCTATTAGGAGAAAATATCTCCCTGATCTTTCTAACTGAGAAAGATACTCTCGGTTGGATCAAAAATCCAATGATAGAATTAAATTCTATTTTGGGAATGTATTTCACCAATCTTTCTCTGTTAAATATAGCACCCTTGGATTAAAATCCAATGGTGATTAAAAATCACCATTTGACAGAATTAAATTCTGTATGGGAAAATGTTTTCTTAATCTTGTTAAAAACAAGAAAACATATTCTATAAAATAGAAATCCACTGGATCAAAAATCCAACGGTAGATAAAATCCCCCGAACAATTTTTAAGCCAATTAAATCAATTGGTATCATTCAAATGAGAGATTTTCTCAAACTAGTCAACAAATTTGACTCTCCTATATAAAGGATGGGAGACTCCAAAAATACCTCATAAGATTCTGCAAACAAAAAGATAGAAGCTGCAACTGAGAATTCAATTCTCTTTCAAATAAAATTTATATGTTCTTTCAAACCCTAGCTAAAGAAAAAATAGAGATAAAATGTATCACTTTTGCCTAGCATAAAGAAAATTGTAACGCCCCACGCCCCAGTACAGATGGTATTGTTCGGTCTGGCCGAAACCGCACGGTTTTGTCCTTTAGAGCGAACCGGACCCGACCAGGGGCCACTTCCCAGGAGGTCACCCATCCCAAGACTTCCCGGGCCCCAGCATGCTTAACTACGGAGTTCTCAAGCTCCTGTAGCGCCGATTCACTTAAAAGGCGCCTCTGTAATTAAGGGTAGTATCATTACATTTATAATGCAGTTCGGTCCTCTTTCAGAATGTGTTCCGAAAATTCCCCATTGTTCTACAGTGGATCTTACGGACTCAAGAGATGGCCCCCACGGATTCAAGAGGTGGCCCCCGCTCCCTTGGCATTCCAATTTGTTCCGTGTGGCACTTTGTTCCGTGAACAAGAACCGGGTCCCGACATTCTCCCCACCTTTGAACAATGGTTCGTCCTCGAACCACAAAGCTACTACTAAGGGACCTTCATGGGCTACCAAAAATATAACGCCCCATGCCCCAGTACAGATGGTATTGTCCGCTCTGGCCGAAACCGCACGGTTTTCTCGTTTAGAGCAAACCGGGCCCGACCAGGGGCCACTTTCCAGGAGGTCACCCATCCCAGGACTTCTCTGGCCCGAGCACGCTTCACTACGGAGTTCTCAAGCTCCTGTAGTGCCGATTCACCTAAAAGGCGCCTCTGTAATTGAGAGTGGTATCATTACATTTATAATGTAGTTCGGTCCTCTTTCGGAATGTGCTCCGAAAATTTCCCATTGTTCTACAGTAGGTCCTACGGACTCAAAAGGTGGCCCCCATGGATTCAAGAGGTGGCCCCCGCCCCCTTGGCATGACAATTGGCGTGGCATTTTCTTCCGTGAACAAGAACCGAGTCTCGAAAAAAATAAGGGTTCAACCTTCCATAAAAAGAACTTAGTTCTTCCTCTGATCTAAGATTTGCAAAGAAAATCTCCCCACAAGTTGAGAATTTAATTCTCATCGGGAAGATTTTGTTCTTAAAACTCAAAATCTAGGAAAAAGAACTAGATTAAAAGAAAAGGAGAGAGAGGAGAAATTATGGTTTTAGGAATTTAATTTCTCTGCAAGCAGGGTTTAACCCTATATAAAAGAACTTAATATAAAAAAAAACACGGTTCTCCAATAAAAAAAAGAGAAAAAGATCCCAGATCATTAAATCCAAAGACCTTGGTGATCATTAATGGCCAAAATGCCGTTAACAGAGATTCAATATCTAAAAAGAAAAGGACTTGGTGCCTCACGTGAGCGTCCAAAAGATTCCCAAAACAAAGAACTCAATGCCTCACGTGCTTCCCACGTGGCGCCCCACACAAAGGACTCAGCGCCTCACGTGCTTCCCACATGGGCGCCCAAAATAGAAGGCACAGTGACTCATATGAAATACATGTGAGCGCTGAATAAAAGTGCAGAAACACTATAAAGTCGGTCAAAATGACTAAGCGCTTAGCACTGATTGGGCAACGCCCACATCCCAAAGCCGCACGTGCTCCTCACGTGAGCGCCATACCAAGTGCTTAGCACTCCATGTTCAGTCAAAATGACTAAGTGCTTAGTATTGATTGAGCAACGCCCACGTCCCAGCGTCGCACGTGCTCCTCACGTGAGCGCCATACAAAAGTGCTTAGCACTATACATTCAGTTAAAATGACTAAGTGTTTAGCACTAATTAGGCAGCGCCCATGACTTAGTGCTTCACATGATACATGTGTGAGCGCCAGAGCCACAAATAAGTGCTTAGCACTTCTGCATAAAGAAAAAGGGCTGAGCAAACAGAACCCAAATAAGAGCTTAGCACTTTTGAATAAAATAAAATAAAAAGACTGAGCAGGCCAAGCCCAAATTGGGCTAAAAGTCTCTCTGTAGTTTCTTACAGCTGAGCCCAAATACTCTGTTGTTGGATCTCAACTAAAATTTGATGATCCTTAAATGTTTCTAAGTTGATCCTAGTCTCAAATAGGACTAACGTATCCTTAGTTAAAATAAATTGAGCCCAAATGCTCATATACTTAAATCGATCTTAATCTCAAACTAGATTAACGGTCCTTAAATAAAATAAAATATTTATGAACTAAAGGAATATATAACCTAAGTTCAAAATCCAAATTCATAAATATACGGATTTGGACTGAATCGCGCCCTACGGGCGACGACATAAAATAGTCTCCGTATACAATCTATGGGCAACCACAACAATCAAAATAACACATGACACGAAGTGAACTACTTGAGAAGGAGAAAATGGTTGTCGCAATGCAATAACGTAATTAACTGCAGGGGCTTGCGCCTGCAGGGAAAAACATCCCCACAATCAAAAACCCCTCACAAATGAGAGAGAATCTGATAAAGTCTGTTACAACGGTCGCATCTTTCCAAACCTCTGATATACGGTGTCATAAATCAACTTGGTATTTTCGGAGAGGTGGATGGATATATCCAAATAGCGTCTGCCCCCAAATTCAGGCAAGACGATCCATCCCAGTTCGTCTCTGTTTTCGGCGGTAAACAGAGTTATACATTGACTTGATTCTACAATCCCTTCCGCACACCTTCTCTCAGTTCGTGCTGAACTTTAACATGTACGGGATGGAAGCGGATCTTTCAAAGCTCCTCAACATGTTGACGGTACCTGAGAGCTCCTTGAGAAAGGAGAAGACACATGTTCTTATTGTTGGAGAATCTTCCTCTTTTAAATCCAAAACGAAAGCAAAGGGGGAGAAGAAGAAGAACCCCATCAAGCCAAAAGGAGGTGTCAAAAAGGTGCAAGGAACGAACAATTCGAGAAGAGTAAAAGCGGGAAAGGATGAGTGCTATTACTGTCACGAGAAAGGGCACTGGAAGAAGGATTGCAGGGCTTTCAAAGCCAAAGGCAAGGACACGAAACAAGCTGATGCTTCGGCTTCAGGTGTGTTAGTGATTAAAAACTGTTTCTCGGTTAACTCTACATCATGGATACTAAATACCGGTTCTGGTTCTCACATCTGTAATTCTTTGCAGGCACTGAGAAACCTTAGAGTGCTGGAGGCAGGTGATATGATCCCCAGGGTTGGTAACGGAGCAAATGTAGATGCTGTTGCAGTAAGAGATTATCACCTGGGTTTGACGAGTGGACACATTTTGGTGTTGTATAGCTGTTTTTGTGTACCGAGTATGCTGTATAATATTATATTAGTATCTTTGTTGTCTAATGAAGGATATAATTTTGCACTTGAAAGAAATGTCATGAACATTCACCTAAATCAAGAACTGATTGGGTCAGGCACATTAGATAACGGTATATACATACTCAATCAACATCAAGTTTTCAATGTCTGAAACACACTCAAAAGAAAAGGCTCCAGATTCAAACCAAGCCTTCTTATGGCATTATAGACTTGGTCATATTAATGAAATAAGGTTGACTAAGTTATATAAAGATGGATATTTGGATCCGTTCGAATATGTATCATATGCAACTTGTCAATCATATATCAAAGGAAATATGACCAAATCTACGTTCACAAGACACGGAGAAAGAACCACTGAGCTCTTGGGACTCATACACAGCGATGTATGTAGTCCGATGTCTATACATGCACGAAACGGTTACTCCTAATTCATCACTTTTACTGATGATTTCTCAAGGTATGGACATGTATTCTTAATGAAAAATAAATCCAATGCCTTTGAGAAATTCAAGGAGTATAAGAATGAAGTGGAGAAACAAACAGGTAAAAATATCAAGATACTTCGGTCTGATCAGGGTGGAAAATACTTAAGTATCAGTTTCCTTGAATTCTTAAAAGAGAATGGAATTCTCTCTCAGCATACTCCTCCGTATACACTTCAACAAAACGGTGTATCAGAGAGAAGGAATCACACGCTACTCGATATGGTGCGTTCCATGATGAGTGGTGCTGAGTTGCCACTTTCCTTCTGGGGTTTTACGCTTGAATCATCTGCATACTTATTGAATAGGATTCAAACTAAATCTGTGCCTGCCACTCCATATAAGATATGGAGTGGTAATAGACCGTGTCTTAAGTATATTAAGATATGGGGTGTCGAGCTTTTGTCGAAAAGCAGAATCCAGACAATTTCGAGGCACGATCAGTTTTATGCAAGTTTGTGGGATACCCCAAGAATTCAAGGGGATATCTTATCTACCACACTGAAGAACCAAAGGTGTTTGTCACTTGCCACATAGTCTTTTTAGAGAACGAATTTCTTGGAAAAGAAATTAGTAGGAGCGCTGTACAACTGGAAGAAATTCCAGAACCACAAACTACTACTGAAGACTTAGTAGAACTTCAGGTTTCAATAGAGCCCGACGAACCGACGCCACTCCGCATGTCTAGTATGCATTCTCATTCGCCTGAGAGATACTGTGGGTTTCTCATAGACGGGGTTTGGGAGGATTGTATCATCGATGATGATGAGCCTATTAGTTTTCAGCGGGCTATCACGAGTAAAGACTCGGTGAAGTAGCTGGACGGTATGAGATCCGAGATGTAATCTATGTACACTGTTTCCTGATTAAAAATCAGGAATTACCTCAATGAAGTATCGCGTGTTCACACGTGACCAATGGTCACGTGATGACACGTGATGGTTAAAATCTCATCAAGCAGAAATGAAAACAAACGTCTGAAAGATGGCTCAATTGGGGTCACGTGCTCACACGTGACCAAGGGTCACGTGCCAGCACGTGACAGGCTTTGAAAGCCTTACAGCTTAATAGAATTTAATTCTAAAAATCGGGAATTACCTCAATGAGGTATCACGTGCTCACACGTGACCAATGGTCACGTGTTGACACGTGACAATCAAAACAGAAATAAAATAACAAATGGCTGAAGGAAATACCTCAATGAGGTGTCACGTGCTCACACGTGACCAATGGTCACGTGTTGACACATGATGGTTACAACTGAAGCGTAAGTAAATGCTGAGAAAAGGACTCAATTGGGGGTCACATGCTCACACGTGACCAAGGGTCACGTGTCAGCACGTGACTGGCTTCGAAAACCTTACAGTTAATAGAATTAAATTCTAAAAGTTTCTAAATCTTTCCAAATGGAAAAGGATTATGGGGACCGTTGGATTAAAAATCCAAAGGTGATTAAAAATCACCAATTTATGGAAAAATCCTAAAACAAGGAAAGATTTCCCTAAATCTCACCGAAAATAACAAACAGAATATCTTTGGATTGAAAATCCAACGGTGAATAAAATTCACTGAATGATCTAAAGGCTCATATTAATTATGAAAACAATCAAATCTTTCAATGAAAGATTTGCTAAACAAATTGATTCTTTTCCTTCTCCTATAAATAGGAGCCAAAGGGAGAGAATTGGGAGATAGAGTTTTGGAATCTTGAAATTTCAGAAAGAAAAGAAAGGAGAATTTAATTCTCAACAAAGAAAAACCCTAGGTGAGAAAAGAAAAGGGATCAAAAGTTCAAACAGAAAATTTAATTCTCAAATCTAAGAGTTTAACTCTTCTGCACAAAAGAACTTAGTTTTTCCTCTGGTTGAAGATCTGCAAAGAGCACATCTCCCCATAAGTTGAGAATTTAATTCTCATCGGGTTGAGATCCTGCCATGCAGATTCAAAACTTAGAGGGGAAATTGAGTTTGGAGAATTTAATTTTCCCAAAAAAAAACTAGGGTTTAACCCTATATGGGAATTTAATTCTCCCAAACTCACAGGAATTTAATTCCTTCAAGATTGACAAAACTAGGGTTTAACCCTAATTGAGAATTTAATTCTCTCAAATTCAGAGGAATTTAATTCCTCTTAAAAAGAAATTAGGGTTTAACCCTATATAAGAATTTAATTCTTCCATTATAGGAATTTAATTCCTCCAAAATCATGATTAGGGTTTAACCCTACAGAGAATTTAATTCTCAAAATAAAATAACAGAGAACTCAAAAGATCTCCATACATGCAAAAGACTAAGGTCACGTATCCCCACGTGACCCCTAAATGGATCCCCCAAAAATGAGAAGGAGGAAAAAGCTTTGAGGCAATGCCTCACGTGCTCCCACATGATCCTCATTATATATGGAACAAAAGCAAAGGCAAAATCTAACTTGGGCGCTCTCACGTGTTACCACGTGACCCCTAATAAATGTTCAAATAAATCAGGGTATGAGTGTACATCACGTGCCCACACGTGATGGCTATGAAAATTAAAAATGTTTAACACTTGTTTGCAGAACAGGACAAAGGGGATCTGGCCCCACTTTTTGATGCCATCACGTGCTCCCACGTGACCCCTTCCTCTTCTAGATATTTAACACTAATCTGACAGTTTTGTTTCCAGTGTTTAACACTGTTATCTTTTAGTGTTTAACACTAATTTGAGATATAATGTGTAATCCTCAGCCAAAGACCCAAATGTTATCAAAGCCCTAAAACTCTTGTTTAGCATTGCTAAATAATGTGGGCTGAAACCAGACAAATGTCTAATGGTCCAACAGAGGGCCAATACTTCAAACTTAATTGGACTTAGCCAAAGTTGGCCATAAGTCCTCAATTCAGACTTAACTGAGCCAATGTGCTCATAATATAATTAATTGATCTTAGTTCCAAATTGGACTACAGATCATTTAATTCACCTTGGTTCAAGGGTACATCTCTTCACTCCTTTGATATTTGTCGTTGTAATTCCTCAACGTCTTCAAAGAGGTGACGGGTCTCGACAACCACACATTTCATAGACTATGACGTCTCTAAACCACGGACTATGATGTCCTTAACCTCGACCGTGATGTCTTAAAACTAACAACGAACTGTGGAGTCCTTAAATCCACAGACTATGATGTCCTTAACCTCGACCGTGATGTCTTAAAACTAACAACGGACTGTGGAGTCCTTAAATCCATGGACTATGATGTCCTTAACCTTGACCGTGATGTCTTTAAACTAACAACGGACTGTGGGGTCCTTAAACTCATGGACTATGATGTCCTTAACCTCGACCGTGATGTCTTTAAACTAACATCGAACTGTGGAGTCCTTAAATCCATGGACTATGATGTCCTTAACCTCGACCGTGATGTCTTAAAACTAACAACGGACTGTCCGGTACTTAAACTCACGGACTATGACGTCCTTAACCTCGACCGTGATGTCTTAAAACTAACAATAGACTATGGAGTCCTTAAATCCACGGACTATGATGTCCTTAACTTCGACCGTAATGTCTTTAAACTAACATTGGACCGAGATGTTCTTAAACTAATTATCGACCACAATGTCATTAAACTAACAACAGAGCCCAAATGCTATTTTGTTGGATCTAAACGATCCCGTTAAGTTGATCTTAGTCTAAAAATTAGACTAACGTATCCTTAGCATACGTTTAAGTTGATCTTAGTCTCAAATGAGGCTAACGTATCCTTAAACCCAAACCCCCCAAACCCAAATCTAAGAAAGATACGGATTTAGACTAATCCACGTCCTACGGGCAACAACATGAATCAGTCTCCGTATACAATCCACGGGCAACCGAACACAAAACAAACACCCACGACACGAAGTGACCATCTGGAGAAGGAGAAAGTTGTTACCGCGACACGGTAGCGTAATTAACTGCAGGGGCTTGCGCCTGCAGGGAAGAGCGTCCCCACAATCAAAAATCCCTGAAGCGAGGGAGAATCTGACGAAATGTGCTATATCGATCGCATCCATTTAAACCTTCGATACACGGTGCCATAACTCAACTTGGCATCTTCGGAGAGGTGGACGGATAGCACCAATTAGTATCTGCCTCAAATTTCAATCAAGACGTCAGTCTTGCGCGTCTTTCGGAGGGGAATAGATTCTGGCACGCCCGGTGGGACCTTTTCTTCTTTCCACTCCAAACTTCGTGTGTCGTGTTCGCGAACCAATTGCGGTTTGCTAATGGTTGCCCTTGGGTTTCGAGGTACTAAAATTTGGCGTTTTGCTTGGTGTAGAAAGCAAAGATCAATGGCGTTCACCTGCTCGAAATGTTCCACATGCAACTGCAACCCACGTTCTAGCTCAACTGGGGGCATAGCTTACGGGCCCCAGGCGGCTTCCTTGTTCACAATGCCGGTAGAACAGGTCACCCAGGCTACTACAGGATTGTTTTTCGGGACTATGCTCCTGCCAACGAGCTTCAGCGCTCCTATGCCAGCACCGGAAGCTCCCAAGAAGTCGGTCTTCGATCGGCTTGCTACTACCACGGCCCCTCTCAACGGGTCGTCCAGCTCCAACTCCTCGGTCTTCGCCAGACTGAGCCTGAACTCCGATGGGCCTGCCAAGAAGCCCATGACACCTGAAGTGGTCATCCCAAAGAAGATAGCCATCTCTGCTCCTGAAGTCGTCAAGGCGACTTCTCCTGCCAAAGGGTCGGTCTTTACAAGACTTACTATTCCGGCTCCTGTTCCTGCTCGAAGGTCTATCTTTGACAGATTGGATACCGCTACTCAAAAGACGTCAGTCTTCAAGAGGCTGATGCCAGCAACAACCCCTCACCTAGAAAGGGGGCAAGACAAAGCCATCCCCGTCACCGAACCAACTCCATCAACTCGACACGCTCGACGTCGTCACTAGCGCCGAGTAAGGAAGGATAGGGGCAACTCCCCCTCTGGGCTAACTCCACCAGCTCCAACGGTGGAAATTAATGCTGCTGTTCCAACCGGAAACAGCTTTGAGCTGCTGAACAAGGTGCGCAGGAACTCGCCTACCGCCGCACTGAAGAGATCTCTTCCACCAGTGGAGACTGTCACAGAAATAAAGCCGGAGCAGTCTCCTCAACGGCTATCTTCCAAAGTTTACAAAATCTAGTGACAAGTCCGGGAGTTGGTGATTGAGCAGGACTATCCCCTCCGGCAAAAGAAGCTGAAGGTCCGACAGGAAGAAAACCGTCCTGTTAAGCCACAAAAGGCGACGGCTACTCGGGTGCCCACTGCAACGGCCCCCTCGACGTTGACCACTCATAAGAGGGGAAGGCCGGAGAAAATCCCCATGCCTGCGACGAATGTCAAAGGCACTGAGCCCAAATGCCCTAAGTCTGGGGGCATGATGGTGCATACTGTTTACATGACATCCGGGTAAGAGGATAGTCGCGCTTCTACGGGCCACCAACCACTCACCCGATCCATCACGAGAACTCAGGAATAGCAGCAGCAGAAACTTCAGGAGATGCTGACTGCGATGGCCGCACTCACCGGGCTAAAAGAAAGCCCGGAGGCGTCATCGGAACAATGTCACGAACACGAGACTGATGCTGAATTCCTTCGGAGAATGCTCGAAAAGAAGGACAAGGAGGCTGTGGAACAAGCGGCCAATATAAAGCAAATGGCCCTTCTATTCCAAGACATGGTGGGCATGATGATCCAGCCAGATCCCCCAACCGAAGATCCTCCAGTAATAATTGAAGATGACAGAGGAGAAACATCGAATACTCTGCCGGCTTTGTCAACAGCCAAGGAGGAGACAATCTCTAAAGCTTCCTTGGATGACTATATTGCTCAGCAAATAAGAGTTCACCAGGCAAATGAAGCAGCCGGCCAAGTTGTCAAAACTGGGCGACCGTATCCAGGCTGGTATGATCAGATAAAGTACCCGCCGGGATACACGATCCCCAAATTCCACGTATACAAGGGGACAGGCAATCCCCACCAGCACGTCGCCCAATGCAGAGCTCTGTGCGGCAACACCGGGGGTGATGATAAGCTTTTGCTCCGTCAATTCATCGGCAGCTTGTCGGAAACGGCATTTGAATGGTACTCCGAACTTCCAAACGACTCCGTCAAAACTTTCACAGAAATGGAGTTGTTATTCACCCAGCGATTCGCGAGCGCAAGTGAACGCACTCCAATAACGGCGTTGATCAATGCAAGGGTGAAGCCGGGCGAAACTTGGGTTCAATACGCAATCCGATGGCGGAACCTGTGGTCAAAGTGCGAACAGCGCATCAAAGAAGCACCAGCAGTGGGTATGTTCGTGGGCACCCTAGACGCTCATGCAACTATTTCACAGTTCATGATGTTCTTCAAACCGACCACATTCCAGGCTTTAATCGACAAACTAGCCCGGATGGATCAAATGGGTCATAGACTGTCTCCTCCGAAGCTAGAGCAGCAGAACGAAAAGAGTAAAGGGAAGGCGACATTCATTGCGAATACTCAACAGCAGCCTAGTGCCTCAGAATTAACAGATCAACTGGAAGAGAGGCGGCGCTATTATAATGAGAAAATGAAGCGCCCTTACTCATTCCTACGGGACAAAACGAAGAGACAATTCGAGCTGGCGATGAGCAACATGCTTATCAATTTGCCGAATCCAAAGCGACCACTGCAACCTGGCGAAGTGAATAATCCCAAGTATTGCCCTTACCACCAAACAGTAAGCCATCCAATCGAAGATTGCTTCGTCTTTAAGGGATGGATCGAGGATCAATACCAACAAGGCAAGTTTGCGTTGTCTGAGAAGTGGAAAGTGAGCCCACCACAACCGCATACTCCTAAGAAGATGGATACACTGGGGGCAACGTGCTCTTTTGTTGAAGATGCTCCATGGGAGGTCGCTCTTTCAGCGAAAATCAAAAGAATGCTGAATGATCTCTAGACATGCCCGGCGATCAAGTGGAAAAATCCGCCGGAACCCCAGATCATCGAAGGAAGGCTGAAGCCATGCCCAACTCTAAAGATTGGTGGTGATAGCCAAAGTACTCACACCCAGCCGTCAAAATCTTCGAAAAAGAAGAAGAAATCCAAGAAGCCCGTGAAGCCTGGTGACAAGCGCACGGACCTGTAAAAGCAGATTGATGCGCTGGAAGAATATAATCAGAAGGCGCGAGCTCCAATCACGCTCCAAGAGTTTCTCGGCCACGTCCTTGAAGACGAAGATGATGGAGAAGACTCGTCGGATGAATCTGAGGATTACGTAGCAAGTTGTCATGTGATCTCTCACTCATTGATAAACGATGAAGAGGCTCCTTGCACCAAGAGACTGGGGGCAGGTCCCGAGCCGAATTTTTATGGCCGTCAGACGAAATGATCGACGCATTCCTGAACGAAGCTCTTCTGAAAAGTAAAGCTGATCGGGAACGTGAGATAGCTATACTTGAAAAGGCCAAACGCCGGTGACTGGACGAAAGAGGCGAGATATTCCCGCCGAATCAAGGGACATCCGTCGTGAATAAAAACAAGTTCAAGATGAGGAAAAGGTTCGCCAAAGCCATATCAATGGGGATGAAGCAACCACCCTCCGAAGCGAACATCCTTGGTGAAACAGAAACACACCCTAGCTACTTCTTATATCATCGAAAGATTTCGCACCCTACCGAAGAGTGCGACGCTTTTAAAAGATGGTGGCAGGGATACGTTGCTCACCGGAAACATTTCAAGCGGATGAAACGCAAAACTCGGCAGGAGCAGAGAAGTACGACAGAGGAGCATAAAAGAACTACCGGTAACTGTCACACGGTCAACGCCGGGAGATCGCAAGTTCTTACTTTCAGAAGCGACTCTGATGAAGAGATGACTCTTGGTCCTCTCTTTAAAGAATCCACCTTGGGGAAAGAGGAAGAACCGAAGGCCTGTGAAAATATTCAGCTGCGCAATCGTACGCTGCTCAAAAAGAATCTCGGACCCACAAATAGAAAAGATAAGGGAAAAGAGAAGGTCTCTGAAGATATCGCCCTAGATGACCAAGTCACGAAAGAACTGACCGCCAAGGACCCGCCAAAGAAAAGTAAGGTGGACTACAACGTTCTGGCACACTTGAGGAAACTACCCTCGCAGCTCAGCATTCTCGACGCCCTTCTGTTATCCAAAGAGGCGAGAGATTCATTGATCAAGGCGCTACAAGAGCCAGAGCAATTCCAAGCTTTCCTCGCCGAAGAAAGGATGAAGGACGAGCTAAAAGAAGTACACACGGCCGATATCACCTTCGGTGATGAAGATCTCCTCCTTGGGATGTGCGAGCACAACCGTCCCCTATACGTCTCAGGATACTGCCACGATATAAAGATAGGCAAAATCCTGGTCGACAATGGGTCTTCCGTCAATCTCCTCAACGTGGGAGTATTGAAGGAAATCTGCATGAGCGTTCAGCACCTCGCTCGCGATAATATTACCATCTCCGGTTTCAACTCCTAGTCGTCACGGACTCTCGGGTCTGTGATACTGACGCTGCGCTTTAGGCTGCTTGTCATAGATATTAAGTTTCACGTCATTGACGCCAAGACATGCTACAATGCTTTGCTCGGCCGGCCCTGGTTACACGAGTACAACATTATCCCTTCTACACAACATCAGTGCATGAAATACTTCAAGGATGGTCTCGAGTATACTGTGACAGGGGAGTTGAACCCTTTCTCCGTGAACGAAGTCCGAAAATACGAAGATGCAAAATACTTCTTGCCGGATTTTGAGGATACGGAAAGATGTCACCAACCGAAGAACAAAGCTATCACCACTATTCTAATCTTCGGGAGTGATACCGAAGAAGAAGAAAAGATAGTTTATTCAGGGCCGCCTCGACACAACAACCCGGGACCGTCTGCCCCCATGTTGATCTTCGGCAGCGACTCGAAAGACAAGGTTAATGCTGTATTCTCCGCTCGGCCGTCAATACAAGCTTTCGCTGGCAATAATCAGAGTCTGCAAATTATCATGGTTCCGCGGGAGCATTACAAAGAGCTCGATACGCTTAAAGCTTATAGTGTGCAAGAACTGCAGACATTTTACGTCCACCCCAAGTGAAAGGGTGAAAAGGCAATCCTATTCTACCGATCTGGGAAAACCAAAGTGGAGAAAGAAATCTGGCATGGCGCCGATTCTACGCTCGACAGACTCCAGCCCATTCGCCTGCCTAGATATTACTCAGAAGGCTTGAGAAGGCTTTTGAAGCGCCAAGGGATACCTTTCAAATAGACCATTCGCCCTACATTCCTTTTTTTTATCTGCAATTTATTACCTGCAATTTTTTTACCTGTTCTTTTATTATCTTCAATTAGGTTATCAATAAAAATACAAATAAAAAAAATTGTTTTCCTTTCTTTATAATGAGTGAGTAATTCATCACTTGTTAGGGTAGGAAAAGGAAGGTTTGAGAGAAGGGAATCTCTCTCACTTCTTTCTTTGCCCAAATAATTTTATTTAAAGGACTCTCTTTAATTCAACCATAATCCGCTTACTACGGCATCCTATCCTACATGATAGCGGTGATTCCCTAGTTAGACCGGTTATGGTTAAATTAACCGGAGGTTAGGGTTAAGAGCCAGGAACGGACGGATAAGGACCAAAAGGAAGAAACTAAGTTTTTCCTAGTCGTGTTAATCCCCGTTATTGACTATTACCCTAACACATATATTCTTTACTAAGGCAATTGAAAGAAGTGAGAAGAATCCCAATTTCGAACTAACCTAATCCTAACCCTAGCAAGCATTTATATCAATTTATTCTTATTCTTAGATCTTAAAACAAAACCTACCAAAGTTAGGACTTAACTTGTTAGAACTTAAAGAAAAGAACACCATTTCCCTGTGGATCGACTCGTACTCAATCGGCTAACTATCAAGCGACACCGTCTTGATTGCGGTATTTTTAAATTTAAAACGCATACAAAATCTAACACCAATCAAATAGCGCCATGCTCGGTAAGCTTTCTTCTTTCGCATTCATGTGTATATTTTTTGCATTTGCATACTTATTTTAGAATCCATAAAAATCCAAAAATTTAAAAATTATAAAGTTCAATTTTAGCCATATTTGACTTAAGTTCAATATGACAGTTGACTAGTTAGGAAAAACTAGATCCTAAACTTAGTAAATTAAAAACCCTAAAAAATAACCTTTCTTAAAGTTTAACTGTAGAAAATATACGTCCTTGTAGTTTATTTAGAAATAGGCAAATTTTGAGTTCAGTTCTTGGGCTAAATCGAAATAAGGGAAGAGTATTGAAAGCTCTATTTGAAGTATAAGTCTGAAAAATAATTCTGAATCTTAAGTCCAAATTCTTAAAATATATACCCTACTTTACGCACTCACACACATCTTGAAATTTAGGATAGTAGAGGATACCTTGAAATGCTCTTGTCTAAAATCCTTAGTATGAAGGAAAATAAAATAAAAGTATAAGTGTGAATAAAGAGATAAAAAAAATGAACACTGATTTTGTAATTACTTAAGGCGGCATAAATAAAAAAAATATAGCGAAGGTGCTTTATCACCTAGTGCCTTAGACCAACTGGTTTGGGAGTCACTGCTAAGCCTCAGGTGTTGCAAGACGAGAAATTACGCCTAAATGCACAAGCACATTTTGTAATCGGTCGTTTAGTATCTCAAGAAGTATTAACGGTCGCATGAAGGATGTGTGAGCAATTTCATCTAAAATTCACCAACTAAAACTATTTTGGAAAATGGACAAGAGTATGATATCTTGAATTGAATTTCCAAGTGTAAGGGTGATAATTACACACACGTAGGGGTATATAATTGGAGTTTGGAGGAGAGATGGGAATAAAAGATAGGGTTTATATCTTCAGTAGAGATGATAAAAATTCCTGAGTTAAGATTGCGCCTAAGAAGGAGAACTTAGGAGATGCTGGAAGCTTTTTAAAATGGCCAAACGTATATGATCTAAGGTTAAATGAAAAGGAAGTGTGAAGAATACAGGTTGATGATTTCTAAGTTGAAGATAATAGAATTCCTCGCTAGAATACTGAATTGAAGAATTAGAGTCAACGGTCAAATTGATCAGATTTTGTGGGTAGTATCCGCTGAAAACCCTTAGGAGAAAACACTCCTCCTACTAGGGACACCTAGAGATTTAACGGCTTGTTGCACGAGCTCAGTGCAATCGCGTTCCCTGCGAAAGTGAGGTTAGGACTTTTTGAGAATAAAATTGGCTTTGCTCGGGACGAGCAAAAGATAAGTTTGGGGGTATTTGTTCATATCAGATTTTTGCATTTTTATATTGCTCATTCATAATCATATTGCATATAAATAGGTTTTTTTGATCTATGTCTGCTAAATAGTTGCAGGTTACAGGTTCTCAGATCGTTACAGTGAAAATTTATGAAAAGTCGCTACAAATGTGAGACTATGACCAACAATAGATGAATCCGTATGATGCCGCCTACCAGTTCAAGAAACAAATGGAAAATCATTAGACAGTTCAATGCACAAAGCACAAAGGCAGCACAAGATTAAAGATTTTAACGCGAAGCTCAAGACAAAAGTCCACATCATTCTTCACTGTTGGAAATCTGGAAGGAAATAGAAGAGATTCTGAGAAACCAAGTAAATAAAACAGAAGATAAAAGCAACACAGAGAAACCCTGAAGAGATGAGTCAAAGATCCCACTTAATGGCCGCGGAACCGCGCCCAAATAGACCTTTCTGCCGCGGTTCCACGGCCGTATGGTGCACGTGTCGGTGCATGTGTCAGTGGAGGTGTCGGTGCTTTGACCCGGTTTTCTTAGGGTAGTTTGGTAAATTCATTTATGGATCAGAATGTAACCTAGGATTTTTTCTATCTATAAATAGAAAAGCCAGAAGCCTATTTAGGCATGCCTCTCTTTATTTTTAAGTCTCTTTTTATTTTCTAGATTTAAATTTCATCGTAATGCGTTGTTGAGAGGACATCAATAAAGTAAGTTTTCATTTTATCTCGCATTCCTTTTTTTTATCTGCAATTTTTTTATCTGTTCTTTTATTATCTGCAATTAGGTTATCAATAAAAATACAAACAAAAAAACTTTGTTTTCCTTTCTTTATAATGAGTGAGTAATTCATCACTTGTTAGGGTAGGAAAGGGAAGGTTTGAGAGAAGGGAATCTCTCTCACTCCTTTCTTTGCCCAAATAATTTTATTTAAAGGACTCTATTTAATTCAACCATAATCCGCTCACTACGGCACCCTATCCTACATGATAGCGGTGATTCTCTAGTTAGACCGGTTGTGGTTAAATTAACCGGAAGATAGGGCTAAGAGCCAAGAACGGACGGACAAGGACCAAAAGGAAGAAACTAAGTTTCTTCCTAGTCGTGCTAATCCTCATTATTGACTATTACCCTAACACATATATTCTTTACTAAGGCAATTGAAAGAAGTGAGAAGAATCCCTATTTCGAACTAACCTAATCCTAACCCTAGAAAGCCTTTATATCAATTTATTCTCATTCTTAGATCTTAAAACAAAACCTACCAAAGTTAGGACTTAACTCGTTAGAATTTAAAGAAAAGAACACCATCTCCCTGTGGATCGACCCGTACTCTACCGGCTAGCGACCAAGCGATACCGTCTTGATTGCGGTAAATTTAAATTTAAGGAATACGCAAATAGCACATCAATCAAATGGCGCCGTTGCCGGGGAGACGATAGTTTATTTCTTTGTGTAATTTCGGGTTAATTAAAAAAAATTATAAAAATTGAAAAATTTTAAAACAAAAATAAAATAAAATAAATATAAATCATCTTGTTATTTTTGAAAGGTTTTTGTACAAGTGTGCAGGTTTGGAGCAAACTCTGTTTCAGATTTGGAGCAACTCAGTGAACAAATCCAGAAACAGGGGATCTAAACAGAAAGAGGAGAACCAACTCAGTATAGAGAAAAATTCTGAAAATCCAAACTCACTTATTCGCCACGGAAATGCGGCAGAAGCGCTTATTTGACCGCGGAACCGCGGTCAAAGGGTGACATCAGCAACCCAAAAATCTCTGTGAGTATCTCATTTCTCATCTACTCTCCTTTGCACTCCACTGAAAAAAAATCCTGCAGGTTTCTTTGCACAGATTCTTTTTCTCCTATCCAATAAATTGTTTTTGTGCAGGATTTTTTGCGCTGCCAAATAAATAAAAAATTGCAAGCGTTTTAGATTTTTGGTGTGTTAACTGCTTTGCATAATTAATACGGAATCTAAGGGGCTATAACACCAATCAAGATTGGGTGGGGATTTCATTACCCTTCCTAAGCCCCTAAAAATCACTAAAAGCATATGCATCACTCTTGAGTTAATTAAAAATATCTAGACTCAGCCAACTAAGGACTGTCGTGCTCATTAGGATAGAGGAATATTGTGGGCATTCAATCGTTTATCTAAACTTGAGTTTGTGGTGCCTAGGCTAGACAAGTGAGAAAGGTAACTTTAAAAGGCACGTCTCACGGTGATTCGTGAGCGGAACCCTCCTTTCTTTATTTGTGCTTACCTGGCCACAATTGGCAGTGAAGAGGCAATTTGAGGGTTATCTCACAACTTATCACTTTGGAACAGTTAGGAGCAGTCTAGTTGACTTAGAAGACCATAGCTCTAGATTTGATTGTGCATGTTTTAAACTGTGATTGTTTGAAGTAAGTCCGTACACATTCTTGCAAAAACTCTTTCTAAAAAAATACACTTTCAACAAAATATAAAATTCTAAACTCCAAAAACAAAAAAAAATCACATTCTTTTTCTTCTCTTTTCTTTCATTACATCATGGGTACCCCACCTCGCAAAACTCTTGCCGAACTTTGGTACCCACAACCAGACATTACTTCCTGCGGTTCTTGTTTTGGTCGAATTTCGAACGACCCCTCCATACCCAAAATTTCTTTGAAAGATAGGATAGACGTATCTAGGACAACCAATTGGACTCCGCAATCCACTTTGTATCAACCATTTCAAGCTTCACCATTTTCTTACGTTGATACTCCTTTTTTGAGTTCTGTTGTAACTCCAAAACCCATGTCTATTGCTGAACATATTGAACAATCTCGTAACCGATCTTTCACTCCTTTCAGCACTGTGAATTCTTTGAATCAACAATTCCATTCACCTTCTTATCCAAATGTTGATCCTACCCCTGTCCAACCATTCTATTCCTATCTATCCTGCCCAACTTTTACAACTTCCCTTGACATTACTTCTACACAGCCATTTGGGAGTTTTCAGTATCCAAACAAATTTGAATTTTTTACTGAAACTGCTTCACAACCCATGTCTAGTCTAGAATAGGCGTTGGAAGACTTTAGGGTAGCGTCATGCCAACAGATGATGGATTTGAATGCGTCCATGGCCGCTCTCATATAACCTAGTGATCCGGTAGCTAGTTTCCAACTAACTCCACATTTCCCAATTTATGATGAGGCGGTTGGACAGATTGAGAATTTGAGTGGTGAGAGTGAGCTGTACACCCTTCCAAATCAAACATACCCATCCCCAATTGAATCCCACAACTCCGGTTTTGAATGTCTATCAAGTGTTCCAAATGATTCACCAGTTAAAGATAAAACGTTTAATGAGTTGTGCGAATTTGTAGTGTTTGATTTACCTAATTGTGAAGGGTCCCTTTCGAGTGAAACCATCACCAATTCTTTTGACCTCTACATCTCCACTCTAGAACCTAAATTGATTGATATCCATGCTTTTGTTGAGGTGTCTGAGGAAATTAATTTTCACTTGATTAAGGATATTGACGTTGGGAATATTTTGGATGATGACCCCGCAGATTTGACTGAATTTTTCTCTCCAATTCATCATCCCGAGTCATTAAATGTTTCTCCCGAACTTTATATGCGTCTTGATTTTGATGAGAATTGCATGGATAAGCTAAATTTTGAGGAGAGTATTGAGGAAATTATTGAGGATGAAGCAGTTTTACATGAGGAGTCGGATTTTCCAATTCATTCTATCCCTTTCAATGACTGCGCACACCCTCCTGAATCATTAACCGATACCCTTCCTCAATCACTTCCCTCCATCCTCGCTCCGACCTTGCAAGAAACCGTTACACTTTCATTTCAATATCTGGTTTACCAAGTTCGACGTACCCATGTTTTCTTACGACTCTTGAGGGATTTGACCTCATTTCTCAGTGGGTTGATAGATTAGCTCAATCGCTTTTTACACATCGGTCATTACAAATTGTGCTAATTTATATACTCCATCTCCACCCTCAAGTTCGTATTCAACTTCTTTGTCCCACTTTCTCTAGTTCATCTTCTAATCTTCCTTTAATGATAGCGGGTGTTAATGAATCACAATTCGATATTTTGAGTTCGATAATTCTAGAAAAACAACTTAATTTAGACTCTTTTGAGAATAAGATAGATGAGCCTTACGAGTCTCCTACCTCCATAACTTTTGAAAAATCAAGTGTGTTGAATTCTGCCGCGACACTTATTTACATTAAAACGTTCAATCGGACTATCGATGAAAGTTTCGAAGATATTTTCGCCGACGAACTCGCATTCCTAAACGACACGGATTTTGTGACTGATCAACCTCCACCTGAAGAAGTCGAACCACCACCATTTCTTCTTATCCCATACGAGAATGTGACCATTCTTCCCATTCCTAATCATCCACATTCTCGTTTCCGTCCACCATTATTGTTTCGTCTCTACAAATCGAGACGTAAACCTTTTCCATTACACTACTTATCTTTACCCCATTTCTTCCTGACTCTATACAACACGTTCTTCCACTAACCGGTGCGCTTCACTGATAAATTCTTTGAATGGTTGGTGCTAATTTTTGGCATGTGTAAGGCCTTGTATAGCTTGATACTGTGTTTTTCTCCTCCCTAACTCTGAACTTACGCTTAAACAGCGGAAACACTGTTTCACTTAGTTTTGGGGGGGATCATTTTGTGTATATATATTTTGTTTTCTTTTTCTGTTAATAATAAAAAAAAAACAGGGTAGTGCCGACAATTTTGACCCTCTTGGTGTAGCCTGACAGTGAATGCACTGTCAAGTTTAAGTTTGGGGGTGTGCTCGATAAGCTTTTTTCCTTCATATTCATGTGTATATTTTTTGCATTTGCATAATTATTTTAAAATCCATAAAAATCAAAAAATTTAAAAATTATAAAGTTCAATTTTGGCCATATTTGACTTAAGTTCAATATGACGGTTGACTAGTTAGGAAAAACCAGATCCTAAACTTAGTAAATTAAAAACCCTAAAAAATAACCTTTCTTAAAGTTTAACTGTAGAAAATATACGTCCTTGTAGTTTATTTAGAAATAGGCAAATTTTGAGTTCAGTTCTTGGGCTAAATCGAAATAAGGGAAGAGTATTGAAAACTCTATTTGAAGTAAAAGTCTGAAAAATAATTCTGAATCTTAAGTCCAAATTCTTAAAATATATACCCTACTTTACGCACTCACACACATCTTGAAACTTGGGATAGTAGAGAATACCTTGAAATGCTCTTGTCTAAAATCCTTAGTATGAAGGAAAATAAAATAAAAGTATAAGTGTGAATAAAGAGATAAAAAAAGTGAACACTGGTTTTGTAATTACTTAAGGCAGCATAAATAAAAAAAATATAGCGAAGGTGCTTTATCACCTAGTGCCGTAGACCAACTGGTTTGGGAGTCACTGCTAAGCCTTAGGTGTTGCAAGACGAGAAATTACGCCTAAATGCACAAGCACATTTTGTAATCGGTCATTTAGTACCTCAAGAAATATTAACGGTCGCATGAAGGATGTGTGAGCAATTTCATCTAAAATTCACCCACTAAAACTATTTTGGAAAATGGACAAGAGTATGATTGCTTGAATTGAATTTCCAAGTGTAGGGATGATAATTACACACACGTAGGGGTATATAATTGGAGTTTGGAGGAGAGATGGGAATAAAAGATAGGGCTTATATCTTCAGTAGAGATGATAAAAATTCCTGAGTTAAGATTGCGCCTTAGAAGGAGAACTTAGGAGATGCTGAAAGCTTTTTAAAATGGAAAAACGTATATGATCTAAGGTTTAATGAAAAGGAAGTGTGAAGAATACAGGTTGATGATTTCTAAGTTGAAGATAATAGAATTCCTCGCTAGAATACAGAATTGAAGAATTAGAGTCAACGGCCAAATTGATCAGATTTTGTGGATAGTATCCACTGAAAACCCTCAGGACACAATACTCCTCCTACTAGGGACACCTAGAGGTTTAACGGCTTGTTGCACGAGCTCAGTGCAATCGCGTTCCTTGCGAAAGTGAGGTTAGGACTTTTTGAGAATAAAATTGGCTTTGCCCGGGACGAGCAAAAGATAAGTTTGGGGGTATTTGTTCATATCAGATTTTTGCATTTTTATATCGCCCATTCTTAATCACATTGCATATAAATAGGTGCTTTTGATCCATGTCTGCTAAATAGTTGCAGGTTACAGGTTCTCAGATCGTTACAGTGAAAATTCATGAAAAGTCGCTACAAATGTGAGACTATGACCAACAATAGATGAATCCGTATGATACCGCCTACCAGTTCAAGGAACAAATGGAAAATCATTAGACAATTCAATGCACAAAGCACAGGGGCAGCATAAGATTCAAGACTTTAACGCGAAGCTCAAGGCAAAAGTCCACATCATTCTTCATTGTTGGAAATCTGGAAGGAAATAGAAGAGATTCTGAGAAACCAAGTAGAGAAAACAGAAGATAAAAGCAATACAGAGAAACCCTGAAGAGATGAGCCAAAGATCCCACTTAATGGCCACAGAACCGCGGCCAAACAGTCCTTTCTGCCGCGGTTCTGGTGTACGTATCGGTGCATGTGTCGGTGGAGGTGTCGATGGTTTGATCCGGTTTTCTTAGGGTAGTTTGGTAAATTCATGTATGGATCAGAATGTAACCTAGGGTTTTTTCTATCTATAAATAGAAAAGCCAGAAGCCTAATTAGGCATGCCTCTCTTTATTTTTAAGTCTCTTTTTATTTTCTAGATTTAAATTCTATTGTAATGCGTTGTTGAGAGGACATCAATAAAGTAAGTTTTCATTTTATCTCGCATTCCTTTTTTTATCTGCAATTTATTACCTGCAATTTTTTTATCTGTTCTTTTATTATCTGCAATTAGGTTATCAATAAAAATACAAACAAAAGAACTTTGTTTTCCTTTATTTATAATGAGTGAGTAATTCATCACTTGTTAGGGTAGGAAAGGGAAGGTTTGAGAGAAGGGAATCTCTCTCACTCTTTTCTTTGCCCAAATAATTTTATTTAAAGGACTCTCTTTAATTCAACCATAATTCGCTCACTACAGCACCCTATCCTACATGATAGCGGTGATTCTCTAGTTAGACCGGTTGTGGTTAAATTAACCGGAGATTAGGGCTAAGAGCCAAGAACGGACGGACAAGGACCAAAAGGAAGAAACTAAGTTTCTTTCTAGTCGTGCTAATCCCTGTTATTGACTATTTCCCTAACACCTATATTCTTTACTAAGGCAATTGAAAGAAGTGAGAAGAATCCCTATTTCGAACTAACATAATCCTAACCCTAGCAAGCCTTTATATCAATTTATTCTCATTCTTAGATTTTAAAACAAAACCTACCAAAGTTAGGACTTAACTCGTCAGAACTTAAAGAAAAGAACAGCATTTCCCTGTGGATCGACTCGTACTCAACCGGCTAGCTACCAAGCGACACCGTCTTGATTGCGGTATTTTTAAATTTAAAATGCATACAAAATCTAACACCAATCAGCCACCACTGAACTATTCTTCGGGACCATACTCCCGCTAATAAGCTTCAATGCACCAGTACCATCATAGGAAGCTCCAAAGAAGTCGGTCTTCGATCGGCTTACAACTACCGCGGCCCCTCTCAACGGATCATCCAAGTCTACTGCATCAGTCTTCGACAGGATGAACCCAAGCTCCAGTGGGACCGTAAAAAGGCCTGCAATACCTGAAGGAATTGTCCCGAAGCGGATAGCCATTCCAACTCCTGCTGCAGGCGAGGTCGTTAAAAATGCTTCCCCTGCCAAAAAGTTGGTCTTTGCGAGATTGGACGTTTCTTCTCAACGGACGTCGGTCTTTGATAGGCTTGCGCCAACAACAGCCCTTCACCAGAACAGGGGGCATGATGAAGCCATCCCCATAACCGAGCCAGTCCCATCTGTACGACATGCTCGACGTCACCACTGGCGCTGAGTGAGGAAAACTGGGGGCAGCTCTCCCTCTGGACTAACTCCACCAACTCCGATGGTGGAAATTTATGTTGTTGTTCCAACTGGGAATACCTTTGAGCTGCTCAAGAGGGTGCGCAAGAACTTTCCGACTGCCGTGTTAAAAAAGTCTCATCCACCCGCTGAAAATGTTATTAAGGCAAAACTGGAGCAGCCTCCTCAGCGGTTGTCTTCCCAAATCTACAGGGTCTGGCGAAGAGTCCAAGACTCTGTAATCGACAAAGACTACTCCTACCGACAGAAGAAAATGAAGGTTCGGCAAGAGGAGGACCATCCCGCAGCCATACCGCAGAAGGTGTCATGGATGCCTGTTGCAACGGCCCCCTCAACTTCGACAGTTCATAAAAAGAGAAGGCCGGAGAAGATCCCCGTGTCCACGACAAATCTCAAAGGTGCTGATTCCAAACGCCCCAAGTCTAGGGGCATGGTAGTGCACACCGTCTACATGGCGTGTGGAAAAGAGGAAAGCCGTACTTCTACGGGTCATCGACCGCTCACACGGTCTGTGACGAAAACTCAGGAGCAGCAACAAAAGCTCCAGGAGATGCTGACACAAATAGCCGCACTCACTGGGCGGAAGGAAAGCCCGGAAGCATCGTCGGATCAACGCCAGGAGAAAGAAACCGACGCCGAGTTCCTCCGAAGGATGCTCGAGAAAAAAGATAAAGAGGCCGCGGAACAAGCGGCTAATATAAAACAAATGGCGCTCATGTTCCAAGATATGGTAGGCATGATGATCCAACCGGATCCTCCAGCTGAAGACCCTCCAGTAGTCATTGAAGACGACAGAGGGGAGACATCGAACCCTGCTCCAGCTTTATCGGCAGTCAGGGAGGAGACAATCTCGAAAGCTGTGCTTGATGGCTACATCGCTCAACAAATATGAGTTCATCAGGAAAATGAAGCAACTGGCCAAGTCGTCAGAACTAGGCAACCATATCCAGACTGGTATGATCAAATTAAGTACCCGCTAGGATACACGATCCCTAAATTCCACGTATATAAGGGGACAGGTAATCCCCATCAGCACATCGCTCAGTTCAGGGCTCTGTGCGTCAATACTGGGGGCGAAGATAAACTGCTGCTTCGCCAGTTTGTTGGCAGCTTGTCGGAGACAGCATTCGAATGGTACTTCGAGATCCCGAATGACTCTGTCAAGACATTTGCAGAAATGGAGCTACTGTTTACACAAAGGTTCGCAAGCGCCAGCGAACGTACCCTGATCATGGCGTTGATCAACGCCAGAGTGAAGCCGGGAGAAACATGGGTGCAGTATGCAATCCGGTGGCGGAATCTATGGTCGAGATACGAACAACGCATAGAAGAAGCTCCTATCGTGGGTATGTTCATAGGGACCCTCGATCCGTAGGCAACCATATCTCAGTTTATGATGTTCTTCAAGCCGACCACTTTTCAGGCCTTAATCGACAAGCTGACCCAAATGGACCAGATGGGCCATAGACTGCCCTCCTTAAAAACGGAGCTTCGAAATGAAAAAATGCAAAGGGAAAGCGACCTTTGTCGCCAATGTTCAGCAACAGCCAAATGATCCGAAACCAGCTGCTCGCCAAGGCAACAAACCGCGATCCCTCGACGAGAAATTGAGACGTCCTTACTCGTTTCCCCATGATAAAACGAGGAGACTGTTCGAACTAGCAGTGCGCAACAGACTCATCACCCTGCCGGATCCGAAACGCCCACTGCCTCCCGGTGACGTCAACAATCCCAACTACTGCCCATACCACGGAATGTTGGGCCATCCGATCGAAGATTGCTTCGTCTTCAAAAGCTGGATTGAGGACCAATACCAGCAAGGCAAATTCGCGCTATCTGAAAACTGGAGGGTGAACCCACCACAACCGCACGCTCCAAAAAAGATGGACACGCTGGGGGCATCATGCTCATTCATAGAGAAAGATCCATGGGAATTAGTTCTTTCGGCAAAAACTAAAAGAATGCTGAAAGATCTTCAAGCATGCCCGGCAATCAAGTGGAAAAGCCCGCTAGAGCCAGAAATCATTGAGAGGGTGCTGAAACCGCGCCCAACACCAAGAATTGGTAACGATGGGCAAAACACCTAGACCCAGCCGTCAAAATCTTCGAAGAAGAAGAAGAAAACCAAGAAGCCCGCGCAGCCTGACGACAAGCGCACGGATCTGCAAAGGCATATCGATGCACTAGAAGAATATAACTAGAAAGCACGGACCCCAATTACATTGGATGAATTCTTCAAGCATGTTCTTGAGAATGAAAATGATTACGCTAATGAAGGAGACGAATCTTTAGAAGAGCCCGAGGATTATGTGGCGAGCTGCCACATGATATCTCACTCGTCAATAGATGGTAAAGAAGCTCCTGATGCAGAGAGACTGGGGGCAGAACCGGAACCAAAATCCATGGAGCCATCAGACGAATTGATTGACAGGCTGCTAAGCGAAGCTCTTCAGAAGAGCAAAGCGGATCGAGAGCGTGAAATGGCCATGGTAGGGATGAGTCGCAAAGCGCTCTAACCAGATCGAAGTACGCCCACGGCAGACAAAAGCAAGCTTAAGGCAAGGAAACGGTTCGCTAAAACCCTGTCAATGGGAATGAAGCTGCCATCTCCCAAAGGAAATAATCCTGGCGGTATACGCCTTGACGAAGCGGATGTACATCCTCACTATTGCTTGTACCATCGAAGGGTCACACTCTACCGAAGAGTGCAACGCCTTTAAAAACTGGTGGCAGGGATATATTGCCCACCGACAACACTTTAAGCGATTGAAGCGCAAGGCTCGTTGGGAGCAGAGAAGCATGACAGATGAGCACAAAAGAACTGCCGGCAACTGTCATATGGTTGTTTTCGGGGGATCACAAGTTCTCACCTTCGGAAGCGATTTTGATGAAGAAATATCACTCGGCCTTCTCTTCAAAGAATCTACCTCGGGAAAAGAGGAAGAGATGAAGAACTGTGAGAATATTCAGCTGCGCAACCGTACGTTGCCCGAAAAGAATCTTGGACCTGCAAATAGGGGATCGAACAAAAAAGATAAAGGGAAGGAAAAAGTCCTTGAGGATATCGCCATCGATGATCGAGTCGTCGAAGAGCTAACAGCCAAGGACCTGCCTAAGAAAAGTAAGGTGGATTACAATGTCCTAGTACACCTGAGAAAGATACCCTTACAGTTAAGCGTTTTGGACCCCCTTCTGTTGTCTAAAGAGATTCGAGATTCTCTGATCAAGGCATAACAATAGCCCGATCAATTTCAAGCATTCCTTGCCGAAGAAAAAATAAAGGACGAGCTGGAAGAAGTGTACACAGCTGACATCACTTTCGGCGATGAAAATCTCCTCCTCGGAACGTGCGAGCACAACCGTCCCCTGTATGTCACCGATTATTGCCATGACATTAAGTTAGGGAAAATCTTAGTTGACAATGGGTCCTCTGTCAACCTCCTAAATGTAAGAGTGTTGAAAGAAATCTGCATGAGCGTTCAGCATCTCGCTCGGGATAAAATCACCATCTCCGGGTTCGACTCCCAATCATCACGGATGCTTAGGTCTGTAATACTGACATTACGCTTCGGACTGCTTGTCACTGACATCAAATTCCATGTCATTGACGCCAAGACCTGCTACAACGCTTTTCTCGGCAGGCCTTGGTTACATGAATACAATATCATCCCTTCTACACAACAGTGTATGAAGTATTTCAAAGTTGGTCTCGAGTATACCGTCATGGGAGAACTGAATCCATTTTCCGTAAATGAAGTCCGAAAGTACGAAAATGCAAAGTATTTCCTACCAGATTAAGACATGGAAAGATGCCATAAACCGGAGAATAAGCAAAAAGCTATCACCACCATTCCGGTCTTCGGAAGCGATACCGAGGAGGAGGAAGAGATAGTCTATTCAGGGCCGCCCCAATGCAACAAGCCAGGATCATCTACCTCTATTCTGGTCTTTGGCAGTGACTCTGAAGACGAAGTCAACACAGTGTTCTCGGTCCATCCATCAATGCAAGCTTTCACTGGAGATGATCAAAGTTTGTAAATTGCCATGGTTCCACGGCAGCACTACAGAAAGCTTGATGTGCTTGAGACAATCCATGGAGACTACATACATTCTACGTCACTCCTAGGCGAAAAGGTGAAAAGGCGATCCTATTCTACCAATCCACGGAGACTAAAGTCGAAAGAGAAGTCTGGCATGGTGCCGATTTTTCGCTCGACAGACTCCAACTAATCCGTCTGCTCAGATACTACGCAGAAGAATTGAAAAGGTTATTGAGATGCCAAGGCGTACCCTTTAAGCAAACCGCGTGACAGGCCCAATTCTACAACAGGATCTGGAACGTCCCCGGAACTCAGCGAAAATTGCCCAACGAAAAAATGGAAACAATCGGGGGGAGCAGTTCCATGGCTGCCATGTCATAAAGGGCCTTGATGAAGAAGAGGATGCTCTTTTAAAAGACGCTGACACTAAACTAGAATGCGGTCCTGCCATAAAAATGCCGAGTCCGTTGTTTGAAGAATGGATGGACAAGCTAGTACGGGAAGCGAGTCAAAAGGTTCGGAACGACCACAGCCGCGAAATAGCCATTTACGAGAAAGCCAAGATGCAACGTCTCCTTCAACAGGCTATGGAGGATGACAATGCCCTCCACCGTCAACCCTCCATGCATTCCAAAGACAAGAAAAAGGCCCGACGCGGAGGAAAAAACAAGTTAAAGAACGAGAAAAACGTTCGACAATGGCAAAGTCCCCAGTTCCAAGTCTCTACGGTTCACAGACAACCTAGAGTCAACCCTGACACCACAGAGAAAGCGAAGCACGTCAATCCTGACACCGCAGAAAGCGGAGTACGTCAACCCCGACACCGCAGAAAGCGGAGCACGTCAACCCTGACACCGCAGAAAGTGGAGCATGTCAACCCTAACATCCGTAGAAAGCGGAGCACGTCAACCCTGACATCGCAGAAAGCGGAGCACGTCAACCCTGACAACACAGAAAGTAGAGTACGTCAATCCTGACACCATAAAAAGTGGAGTACGTCAGCCCTGACACCACAGAAAGTGGAGTACGTCAATCCTAACACCACAGAAAGTAGAGTAAGTCAATCCTGACACCGTAGAAAGTGGAGTACGTCAACCCTGACACCACAGAAAGTGGAGTACGTCAATACTGACACCACAAAAAGTGGAGTAAGTCAATCCGGACACCGCAGAAAGTGGAGTACGTCAACCCTGACATCGCAGAAAGTGGAGTATGTCAAACCTGACACCGCAGAAAGCGGAGCATGTCAAACCTGACGCCGTAGAAAGTAGAGCACGTCAAACCTGACACCGCGGAAAGCGGAGCACGTCAACTCCGACACCGTAGAAAGCGGAGCACGTCAACTTTGACACCGCAGAAAGCGGAGCACGTCAACCCTGACACCACAAAAAGCGGAGCACGTCAACTCCGACACCGCAGAAAGCGGAGCACGTCAATCCTTACACCACAGAAAGTGGAGTACGTCAACCCTGACACCGCAGAAAGCGTGTTAGTGTATATACCCTAGAGGCCATTACTGTATCATACTATTATGTATATTACTTGATGGAAGCTTGGGATATTCACAGTTGTATATACAATCTTGCTCGAAATGGTAGTATGCTACTTGGTTTGTCTCTGCTTTAATATGTGCATGTGTTTCTTTTAGCATATCGCTTATATACATATTAGTAGAGCCCTTAGGATCTTTGCTTGATTACCAGCGTTGTGATGGCGCTCACACTCGTGGGGCTGGGTAATCCATAAGCACATCCTTATACAGGTCCCTAGTCGTTGGACTATCGAGACAGGGCATCGATACTCCGGAGTAGACTAGCGTATGCACTTCTCATCCCAGCGTGGGAGACGGTCTGTCCCACAGCCGTCAGTACGTCGTACTTGAGATAGTATGCGGGTGCTCGTTAGGTTACGAGTACACTGGACAGGACTCTTCGGGAACTGTTGGTTGGTATTATACCTATAGTCAGTTATCAGTTCCCAGGTGACATGAGTACAGCTTAGTCCGCTGACTTGACACTGTCACTTCGCCTCGAGTGTGTTCCCACTGTACTTTGATTACTACCCTACCACGGCTCAAAGGAGTCATGCAAACAAGTAGTAGTTGGGTGCAGTCCCGAAGCACTTGGAGCCAGTGACGGTTAGACAGGATTCGTCTCTCCCGGTATTGGGGGTTGACATCGCGCTGTGTCTAGGAGAGCCATTACACGTGTAGTCCCTGGCCAGGGCAAGCGAGATATACTGGTAGGTTTCCAGTGTTATCTCAGGGTGTTCTGGGCTACACTCCGACACGACTTGTACCGCTATTAGGGGACTGACGTTTACCGCCCCCCTAGGCCCGCCATGCGATGTATCAGACGAACAGACCGGACTGTACAGAGACTGTCACATTCAGGCTCAGTAGGAGTTCAGATGGGGTTCACCTCGTCAGTCTTCTTATCGGCATCTACCTGGGGACCGTTACGTACAGCTAGTGCTGCTTGCGGTCTGTGGTTAAACCCACTGCCAGCGTAGTGTCGAGTCTTTAGAGTCCCACACAGAGAGCTATTCGCCTTTTGGCAAAATGAGTAGAGGTCGCATGGTTTTGCGACAGGGTTTGTTCACATCCGCGCACTTGTGCACGTTTGTTGTCCGGACAGCTTATACTAGCGGGCTTTGGTTTAAGCCGGATCCTAGTATATGATCTGGGATCGGTTTTATCTCTTTGTGTTCGTGTTCCTCGGAACATGAACGCGGGTGTGTATGCACAGTTGATTGAGGCGGAGGAAGAGGTTTTTCATTAGGGTTTTGGAACGGGTGTGTATGCACAGTTGACAATCGTCTTTTTCCAAACCCTAATGATCTTGTGATTTATCAATTAATAATATTAATTAAATGAAATTGTGTCATGGTTGGGCTTGTTGACTTGTTGACCAAGATTGACTAGTTGACTAGGTTTGAAACTTTGACCATCATCATTACCTTTTTAGATGCTCTTTGATCTTTGCAAAATCATTTATGGTGATATGATAATGGTCTATTCAAACTAACCATCACCTTTTCATTTTTGGATTAATATTATTATTTGAAAATCACATATATTTTGTTATGGTTGTAAAACCATTTCATTCTATCATATTGATTCTCTCTCCTCTTCTTCCTCTTCCTCAAGCTCTCCCCTCTCATGTGTTGAGAAACACTTGAGCTTGATAAAAACCACTCCAAAACAATCTCTACTCTCATCTAAGGTTCTAGGATTAGCACTTCTAGCACCTTAGTCACTTTTAGCTTGAAGTTGAAGCCAAAGGTTGAGGCTCTCGGGTGGATCCTTCTTTGACGAGAGAAGACGACAAGGAGACCACTTCCGTTCACTACAAGGAGCAAAGAGAGAAGGACATAAAGCCCTAGGTATAACATCTTTTCCGAGTAGCTAACTCTCTTTAGCTTGTATGCTAGTTTTGTTTAGAAAAGATCCCGACTTTTGTTAGTCCATGTTGCCTAGTGCGCTAAAAATTTGATTTTTATACCGTTTCCGCCTCCCCGCAAGAACCGGGGTTGGCAACGTGGACTTACAAAGCGGAGTACGTCAATCCTGACACCGCAGAAAGCAGAGCACATCAACCCTAACATCGCAGAAAGCGGAGTATGTTAACCCTCGACACCGCAGAAAGCGGAGCACGTCAACCCTGACACCGCAGAAAGCGGAGCACGTCAATCCTGACACCGCAGAAAGCGGAGTACGTCAACCTCCGACACCGCAGAAAGCAGAGCACGTCAACCCTGACACTGCAGAAAGCGAAGTACGTCAACCCCCGACACCGCAGAAAGTAGAATACGTCAACCCCCGACACCGCAGAAAACGGAGCAAGTCAACCAATAATCCCTCGGTTCGTCTCGACTCGTAAGGGAAAGCCTTAGGTAATGGGGATAAGGACCTGTTTCCTAAGTACTGGAGCCCTGTAAGTCGGTCCAAGATGGGCAATTACATACTATTCACGGGTCACACCCTTCGATGTCGAATCTCTACAAGGAGGGAAACAACCATTTACTAGTCCTCTCGACTTGTAAAAGGGAAAAATTCTCTTGTGAGATCCTTACAACTCTCGAGAGAAAATATACACTTAGGAATCCTCACGATTCCTAAGGGAAAATTACACCTACGAGATCCTCTCGACTCGTAGGGAGAAAAGTCTTATGAGACCCTCACGGCTCATAAAGTTGAAAAGTCTTAGGCAGCAGACCTGAACCTGTTTCCTAAGCCATCGCTACCCTATAAAGAGGTTAAGATGGACTGCTATCTACTATCTACAGGCCACATTTGCTAAAATAACATGCCAATGACACAGCAAAGAAAAAAAAGCGATAGTACAAGATAAAAGAAAAATGTGTCTTTTATTCATGAATTTAATTGAGTACAAGATACATCATATAAAAGAATAAAAAATGAATGAATGCATGTTATTCATAGATTACAAATTTTCGGTTGATACAAAGATGGCTACTGAGAAGGAGGCGTTTTTAACAAATCAGCAAGCCGCTCGCGCACTCCTCTAACTCCTTTTCATGATCAGCCGCCGCGGCCAACTCCGCTTCAATTCGAGCCCGTTGTTGCAAACAGGATGAAACCTTCTCATCGATTTCCTGCTGAGCGGCTTCATGACTCTGCGTAACCCGCTCAGTGAAGTCAAGCTTCTTCCTCAGCACCAGCCTATCAGAAATACATCATTGGAGACCTTCAAAAATAGCATTCAGTTGTGCAGTATTCGCTTTGACCTGGGCATGCAATTGTACAGACTCTGTGGAAGCCGCCTCACGTTCCTTTTGCCTAAGGGTCGGCTCTTGTTAAAAATGGTGAAGGAAAGGAACATTCTGCTCAACCCATGCAGCTCGCTGGAAGTTCAAAGCCGATACTTCCGGAGCGGGATGCTTGAGCTCAATCTCATGTAGGCAAGCCTCGATCTTTCTGCAATAGTTAACCCAAGACTCGACGACGCCTTCGTCATGGAAGTTCATGAGCGTCGCCAGCATAGGATTAACCTCAGCAGCAAAGTCTGCAGCAAATGCGAGGGCCTCGGTGTCAAGATCCTCGATGAACTCACTCAACATTCGCAGGCTATTCGCAGCACCCCTGGAAGATGGGCATTTAGCAAAGGGCCCTACTGGCATTGGGATCCGAGACTCGAAGGGAGCTGGAGTCGGTGCGATTGCTGTAAGACAAATCATGGTCAAATGTCAACTCGGGAGGTAAAGAGAAATACACGAGCGATAGAGTCTACTATACCGGCTGTAGCGGATAGCAAAATTGGGAGTACTGGAGGTGCGGCTATCCCCTCGTCTCCTCTTCCGATCCGCGACGCTGCGATCAATATAAAGAAGACTTAGCAACAGTACGTCCATTCATAAAAGAAAGAAAGAAACAGTAGCTGAAGGATATACTAACCAATACCAGCAGGTGGAGTGACTTCCGACTGGAAGGAGAAATACGGGTTCAACACCGATGCAGATGGTCAAAAAGGACTCCTGCAAAGATGCGACAATACATGGTTAGTACAAGAAAGACAGTGGTCATACTTCAACTAAATAAATCGCGAATCTATACCTTCCAGCATTTCGAAGGACATAGGAAAAGGCGAAGGAACAACAACCGTCATGGCGGGGACCGGAGGTGCTTCAGATGGCACAATCTCAGCGTTCGCTGCACCTGCAAATAAAACATCGTCAGAGGAAGCTAAATGGGATTGTAAAATAAAAAGAGAACAGTGATTCAAGACTTACCTGACGGGTCATCAACCAAAACCGCGACGGAAGCATCACCTGGCGCTGCGGCTTCTTCGCTCTCCCACAGAGGAGTAGTCTCTGCGCCCATGGCTTCGTCCCCTGATTCAACGAGGGCCGTCGTGACGCTTGCGACGCCCGTCGATACCAGGGAGCCACACGGGGAAAGGGCAACGGTCTGGACGGTCCCGGATTCTAGAGAAAGGGTAGCAACTTCGGGCACAGTGACCGCCAGGGTTTCACCCATCATCCCATCACCGAGACTTGGACCTGCAGAAAATGCATATGTAAAAATTCGAAGATTTAGTTCTAATAAAAGAAAACCCCCACCATTACATTACCTTGGAACAGCTTTTCGATTTCTTCCCGAGCTGCACGCGCTACTCGTCTACGGGCGGTAGACAAGGCAGGGAGAGCATCTGCCGAAGGATTCTCAGGAACCGCAATGACGCTTGAGCCTGCACCCACGGCCAAACTAGCATCGCGTTCCCTCACCGCACGCTTCATATGCTTCTTTTTGGTCTTAGCAGTGAGAATCGATCTCCTCAAGACCTCCGTCAAAGGGACGTCATCGTCCGAACCAAGCACTGCCTCTGGAGCCGTTACGGCGTCTGTCATCGGCTGCTTGAGCAAAGCCTCTTGCAGTAATACTGGTGGAGCTGGGGCCTCAGTAGCTGGCTCTGGAAGCGTCGCCGCATAACCACGCGGGATTGGCACCGCACTCGGGATAACCGGAGTTAAGGTAGTCCCTGCAATAAGATAAAGGAGAGGGTCAGAACACAAATAAAGAAAAAGAAAATGAAGGCAAAATGAGCCGAATTATACCAAGACCCAAAGAAGCGCGGAGCCTTTCTTCCTCTTCGAAAGTCTTCATAGAAGCCGCGAGAGCCTCTTCGGCAGAAATACCTGTTGCAGAAAAGGGTATTAGTAAAGAGGAAGGAATAAAAAGGGAGAAAATACAACTGAAGTATACCTGACTTCGCGATGGTGAGTAGCACCGCTTCTTCGCGATCCAGTCGCTCAGAGGCCAGAAGAGCAGCCTGGAGATCGGTGGCGGTTGCAGGCGTATCGAACAAACCCTCATTAGTGCCATACTCACATAAGCCTTCGCTGTAGGGAGCATGGGGCTCCTGACCGAGTACAACATCGGAAGAAAATAGCGACTTTTTCTTCTTTTGTGAGCGGACGCCGGCAGCCAGCAATAGGAGCTTGCGCTTGGCGGGCAATTTTGGGCAACGAGTCCCGATCTCCATACCCATGCCAGACTCAGGAGACGCTGCAGCTACCGCTTCTACAGGAGCATGGGGCAGAGGCTTCTCGGGAAGAGCGCGCGGGACCGCAACCACGGCAACTTCTCTTAGGGGAGGATGAACGATGGTCCGTCGCTTTAGGGGAACGGCTGGATTACCAGCAAGGGCTACACCCTTACGAACGAGCAGCAACCGCTGTTCTTCCCTAATGGCAGAGCCCGTCGCATGCTAGTACCATACCACGTATGCATTCAAAGCTTTTGGAACGCAGCTCGGCTCATTGATCAAGAAGTTCGACCAGGTGTTTAGGCACATGAAGTGATGCAATGCGCTCCAGATACCCTCTTCAGTAGCAACTGGTTCTGCCAAGAAGGCCTCGAGGGGAACACCTTGATTGTAACCCGACTGTTGGGCAAAACGATGCGGGTTGTACCTCATGAAAAGCGCCGAGTCATTTTGCCTGAACACGAAGTATCCCGTCCTGATCGAGTACAAGTGCAAGATCTCCCGAGCCTTCAATGTGGGAGCCCCGTCTTTAAAGGTGTCCCACAGCGGTTGCACCACCTCAGCGGACTCCTTGCCGATAGTCAAGACCCTATCGACAAAAGTCATGCCATCCCCGACCATACGCGGGTGAAGGACCAGGCCCCGAGCCTCTCGTTATGACGGATCTAAAGCAGAAGCATCAACTAGGGACATGACCCGAGGGAAATTATAACTGTCGTAGAAACGAGGCCGTTTATAGACTCTAAAAGCGCCGAGCACATGCAGCTCGATCCACGATGTGAAATAATGCAGCGGGAGATTTACGGGCTGTACCCCCGGTTGAGTCGTGTCTGCCGCTAAGCTCAGGCCGTGATACAAATGAGCCAGCCCAGCAATCCCAATGGCAACCTGTGTTCCTTCAACTATTCGGTGAGCCGGGTAGAAAACGGACGGCCTCATGTAGCGAGGGTGCATGGGGAGCACAAACCAGCTTAACCATAGGCCAAGGAACACCAAAAAGAACGCCTCTTTGTCGATGTCTGGGGCTGTGAGTTCTGCAAAGGGGATGACCGCGGCATTTAGGAGGAAGAAATTCTTTTGATCTGCTTCCGCTGTCGGCTGGCTGTCCAAGCCAAAACCGAAAGGATCGTCAAGCTTGGCGAACTTCGCACCTTGTTTCGACAATACTTCCGGGCGAAGAAAACGGACGATGAAATCTGTGAAGCTAACTCCGTGGCTTCCGGATTCGAGAAATAGACTCTCATAAATATTCAACACCTTGATCAGACTCGGGAATCGATGTTGAATAGCATTCTTTGGAGTAAGGCCCATCACTACCGATTGGCAAAGATGTACTCGTCAGGGGGTAATATCTCCTCGTAATATTCCCCTCTGAAAAGTAAGCCGGAGATCTCCGCGAATTCCTCCAAAGAGATTGAAACTTCCTGATCTGATAGAAGAAAGGTATGAGTCTGGACGTTCCATTGTTCCAAAAAAGCTTTGACCCACCATACAGGGGGCGTGGAATACTGGAAGAGAGAAGTATAAATCGCGGGGTACAACCCGAGCTTCAGCAGCAGCGATTTCTTGGCCGACTCCGGCTGAATGGCGGGGAGTCAAACCAATCATGTATGCTTGTCCCCAAGGGAGCGACTCGCCTTGACATATGTGTCGCTCCAAGATATCCAAAGCCATCGGAGGCTGTACAGGTATTGCAGCTATAGAAGGCTGGAGATGACCCTCCGAGGTCCAGTTAACCTCCTCTACGGCATAGTTCACTTGGGGTGAGTCGGCGTAGTGAATAGTGGAAATTGGCTCTGAAGGCGTCGCACAAGAGAAGCTGTGTCGACCCTGAATGATTTGGTTGTACCACAACCCCCATAAATGAAGAGACTTCTGCTTCGGGTCGTGATCTTTGATCAGTGCAAAAACTTCCCGGTCTATGGGCGCATCAGCAAATGCGCTCTCCGGACGAACGAAGGGGAAAGAAGTGTCGAAAGATATAGTACCTGCACGAAAGGAACAAGGGTTAGGTGTCAATGCTACAGTCCAAATTCTAAAACTTGGTATTTAAAATTTGTGCCACACTGCAATGCAGTAGAAAGGGACTAAAGGGGACCCACAAAATCAAGGTGACGGCTCATCATTAATGAGACAATTACTCATCAGAGAAGAAATCCTAAAAGAAGATTCTCATTTAATGAGAGGCTCATTGGGCCAAGGAGTAAACTCCCTCGAGAGCAGCGCTCTGCAATAGAAATGACATCTATCAAATTAACGATGAAGGGAATAAAAATTCCCCCAAAAAATTCTAAAGAGCTATGCTCTGTGAAAATGATGGAGTAATCCATCAAAAACCCTAAAAAGCAAAGCTTTTACTGGGTTAAAAACTCCGAGATCTCTAAGATCTGCAAAACGAACTCTAAGAGTTCTTCATTAATGGGTTAAGAAACCCTAAAAAGATCCCTTTAGATCTATGATCTAAAAAAGAGCAAAGCTCTGTTAAGAAACCCTAAAAAAGATTTCTTTAAATCTAGGAAGAGCAAAGCTCTATTTTAATTAACGGTTTAAAGAAACCCTAAAATAGATGTTTTAGATCTATGATCTCGGAAGAGCAAAGCTCTGTTAATGAGGTCGAACATGGTTCTTACCAACCTTTTGAACAAAGTTCTAACTTAAAAGAAGTTCTTTGGGCAGAGATCTATGCACTGAAGAGAGAATTAAATTCTCAGAAAGAAAAAAACAAGGAGGAAAGAAGATGAACAGCGGTCATCTCAAAGGGCGAAAGGCCCAATTTATAGGCGCTGGAAGTCGATCCGACTTCCAAGACAATCCAACGGTGGAAAGGCTTCCACCGCTGCACTCACGTGTGAGCCATATGAGCACAGCGGTGGGGGGACAGTTGTTTCCCCCAATTAGATAGCAAAACTCTGTTCAAAATTTGAAATTTGAACTGAGGCAGTGCCTCACGTGCAAAGCATGAGAGCGCTCGCGCCAAGAGCGCCAGCGCTAAGAGTCAAAGACTCTGAGGCAGCGCCTCATGTGCAAAGCACGAGAGCGCTAGCGCCAAGAGCGTGAGCGCCATGAGTCAAAGTCTCTGAGGCAGTGCCTCACGTGCAATGCACTAGAGCGCCAAGCGCTAAGAGTCAAAGACTCTGAGGCAGCGCCTTACGTGCACAGCACGAGAGCGCCAAGAGTCAAAGACTCTAAGGCAGCGCCTCACATACAAAGCATGAGAGCGCCAGTGCTAGAACTAAATGTTCTCCACCATTGGATCAAAGATCCAACGAAGATGATAAATCTTCGAAATTATAGAATTAAATTCTGTTGAGGAAATACTCCTCAAATCTTTCTAAACAAGAAAGATTGTGCTTTGTAAATCAGAGCACCGTTGGATCAAAGATCCAATGGTAATTAAAAATCACCAAGATATAGAATAAGTTCTATATGGGAAAATATTTTTCCAATCTTGTTAAAAACAAGAAAAATATCTTCTGTAAAACAGAAGCCCTTGGATCAAAGATCCAATGGTGGGAAATATCCCCAAATCGATCAGAGATCTCTCAATGAGATATTTCCTTAACTGTTTCAACAAATCAGCCTCCCCTATATAAAGGACCCAAGACTTCAAGTCTTGTACAGAGGAACCCCCTCCCCCTGTAAACTTCAAGAAATTTCAAAGACAAGAGCAATTTCTTCTCAAGGTAAATAGCAAGAAGAGAGATCATGGCATCTCCTCCATATTTGAGAGTTTAACTCTCACATCAGAAGAACTTAGTTCTTTTTCAGATCACAGATCTATAAGACAAAGTCTTTCACAAAAGTAAAAGAGATCACAGCATCTCATAAAAAAAGAGAAGAACTTAGTTCTTAGATCCATGAAACAAAGTCTCTCATAAATAAAAACAAAAGAGATCATAGCATCTCCTCATAAAAGAAGAACTTAGTTCTTAGATCCATGAGACAAAGTCTCTTATAAACCGAGAATTTAATTCTCAGAGCATAGGACTGATCAAAGCTGCCAATTTTAAAAGAAGCGCCTTAGCACTCCAAGTCTGGCGCTCAGTGCCCAGCGCTCCACGTGCTCCTCACGTGGGCGCTATTTTAAAAGAAGCACCTTAGCGCTTCAAGTCTGGCGCTCAGCGCCCAGCGCTCCATGCACTCCTCACGTGGGCGCTACTTTAAAAGAAGCGCCTTAGCGCGCTCCAAGTCTGGCGTCCAGCGCTCCACGCGCTCCTCACGTGGGTGCTATTTTATAAGAAACGCCTTAGCGCTCCAAGTCTGGCACTCAGCGCCAAGCGCTCCACATGCTCCTCACGTGGGCGCTAAGGAATTACAAAGCGCTCTGTAAATAAAGCCCCAGCGCCATAAAAAGTGTTCAACACTCAATAAAAGACAAAAAGAAAAGGGGTGTCAGAACCTAAATCAATGCTCAGCAAGCCCAAACAAATGTTCAACATTTTATTCAAAACTAAGTGGGCTGAGCCCAAGTTGGCCACAAGTCCCTAATTCAGATTAACCGAGCCCAGGTGCTCACAATCTTTTTAATTGGTCTTAGTCCCAAACCTGACTACAAATCTCCCAACCAATATTGGTTCAAGGGTACATCTCTTCATACCTCTGATACATATCGTTGTAATTCTTCAATGTTTTTAGAGGGATGGAGGGTCCCAATAACCAATAACTTTTGGTGCATTCCCAAACGGTTAAACCAAAACCTTACAGACTATGATGTCTTTAAACCAGACTATGATGTCTTTAAACCATACAGACTATGACGTCTTTAAACCTTATGGACCATGATGTCCTTAAACTCATGGACTATGATGTCCCTAAACCCAATGGACTGCAACGTCCCTAAACTAAAACGATAGAGTCCAAATATTCTTTCGTTGGATCTAAATGATCCTAAAAACTTATTAAGTAGATCTTAGTCTAAAATTAGACTAACGTATCCTTAACAAACATTTAAGTTGATCTTAATCTCAAATGAGGTTAACGATCCTTAAAACGAACACAAACCCAAATCTAAGAAAATACGGATTTGGACTAATCCCCGCCATACGGGCGACAACATAAATTAGTCTCCGTATACAATCCACGGGCAACCAAAAAATAAAATAAACACACACGAAACGAAGTGACCTTCTGGAGCAGGAGAAAGTGGTTACCGCGATGCGGTAACGTAATTAACTGCAGGGGCTTACGCCTGTAGGGAAGAGTATCCCCACAATCAAAAACCCCTCACAACCAGGGGGAATCTGACAAAGTCTGCTACAACGGCCGCATCCGTCCAAACCTCCAATGCGCGGTGCCATAAATCAACTTGGCATGTTCGGAGAGGTGGACGGATAAAACCAAATAGCACATGCCCCCAAATTCAGGCAAGACGACCTACGCGGTCTCGTCCATGTCTTCGGCGGTAAACACTGTTATCTTATACCAAGAACATCCTCTTATATTCTTTACTGCTTCTTATTGTTTCTCAAGAATTGGATTAATATATGCTTATTGCAACTAGTGCAGAGGCAATATCTGGTGTTATACAAGACTTTTCATGATTGACTCAATTGCCTAAGCAAATGATATGTCATTTATACCAGACTCTCTCCTCATTAGTCTAGAAGACATCCCTTTTAGAGAGAGTGACTCTATTACCTGCAAGTATACCACCACGCCATGAGTCATCTATTCTAAAATACTTTTAGATTGATGTCTAAGTATCCGATTGGGAAACTTCCTAAATCTAGATCTAAAGCCATAGATCTAGTCACCAGAACTTCTGATATATTATCCATATCCAATATAGAGAAAACATTATATGACAACCAAAGTTTGACCGATTGTAGTATAGGAACATCACTTCCTATTTGGAGTATGTCATCCAAATCTCAGGACAGTACTCCCTACATCCTTCTTACTAGGTTCATCTATTGTTTTGATAAAATTAATTACCTTGACTGTCACATCAAAACAGATGATCCGTCTCCGCTATTCTTGCTCTAGTCTACGAATAAACATAAGCAACTTGCACACCTTCTGCTGCCCTCACTGACTATGATAACCCTCTGGCAGAGTCATATATATGTACACTTCCAAATTCCTATTTAGAAAGATATTATAGTCATCCACCTGCCAGATATCATAGCCATGAACTGCATCAGAGCCAAATCATATTCATATGGACTTCAGCGTAGACACTGAAGTAAAAGTCACATCACAATCCACAACTGGTATTTGATAAAAACTCTTTACAACGATTCTAGCTTTATTAGGTTAGTACCTTTCCACCTGCACAGATCTCGAAAAATCTACTTGCTCCTAATGGGCTTCACCCCTTCAGGAGCACCCAGCAAAGTCCAAAATCCATGACTTGCTGAAATGCGTAGAGTCCATCTTGGATATGAAACATCTGGTCACCTGGAAGTTACCACTTCCTATGACCTGCTGATAACAAGTAGGGGGAATAACAGTGCCAAGTCATATCCGTATGGAGTTCAATATAGACACTGAAGTAAAATTCTCATCACAATCCACAACGGGTATTTGATGAAAACTCTTTACAACATGTCTATCCTTATTAGGTTAGCACCTTTCCATCTGCACAGATCTCGAAAAGATCTACTTGCTTCTGATGGGTCTTACCCCTTCAGGAGCACCCGGCAAAGTCCAAAATCAATAATTTGCTAAAGTGCATAGAGTCCATTTTGGATATGAAGCATCTGGTCACCTGGAAGTTACCACTTTTCATGACCTGCTGATAACTAGTAGGACCATCATCACCATGATACTGATCTCCCTGTCACCGTCTACGAGAAAAACCGAAGTATCTCTCGGGCGTCTGAGGTCACCTACTAAAATCTGTGGAGTGGCTAATGGATTGTCAAGTCCAATTGAATGCTTAGGTTCTACTAAATTTTCGGTAACCGTTTGTGGTTCTGGAATCACTTCCAATTCTACCATACTCCCACTAGTTTCTTTTACAAAAAGATTCCTTTTTATAAAATGGTGGCGAGTCAAGAACAATGTAACTATTAATCTTGAAAATGGTAGAAACAAAATCCTAGCGAATGCTTAGGATAATCCATAAATCGCCATTACTGAAGCGTGCCTTGAGTTTGTCCGGATTTTGCTTTTAAATAGAAACCGGATAACTCCATATCTTAACAACCTCAAGATATGTAACCATCTTATATCCAAATAGAATCAAGACACTAATTTAGATGGAATCAGATTCAAAAGTCATGCAGCTGTTTCCAGTGCATATCACCAAATGGAAAAAGGCCAATACAGCATTGCTCATCATGGAGTGCACTCATGGATAAGCAACCTGCGATAGAATCAAGTTCTCAATACTATGATGGAGCACCTAGTATAAGTATCTACATCTTCAATTATCTCAATGAATCCTAATACTTCCAACATATGGTTCTCTACTTCATTCTTATACCTATAAACTTCTCAAGATCTTTGAACCTTGCATTACAACGAATGTGTGTCTAAAATCAGAGAACTCATAGGTAATCCTGAATGAAGTAAGAGTACCAACCCCTTGTCCCGAAGGACACTGGACTACATACATTTTCCTGTATAAGTTCCAAGAGTATACTGACTCAAATTCTGTGTTTTGTAAGTTGAAAACTGTATCTTGTTTATGAATGTCTTACACCGTTATTCAATGCATCCTACCTTATCCTCAACTGATAAAGGTAAGTGTTTATAACACAATTTTCAAAATGTATATCTCACTTTATAAAATAAAGGTACGGATATTTCATTTTAAAATTTGGTGCATAACAATGGTTATTCGAGACCAAAATTTTGCCGAAAAGCAAAACCAGGCGATTTAATCCAATATCACAATTTCAATGAATTCCGATATTGAGGATCAGATCGCCCATTTCCTAATATTCTACTATCATTCAACATCTGCAACACCGTATAAATGTGAGATCCAAATCTGGTAAATACATACTCTAGAGTCAGAATTGATTGGGAAAACAGTTCTTTTTTACAAATACACATAAATACTGAAACATGATAATGTTTCATAGGGGGTGATCAGGTATTCCTATTAATGCTTTTTCCATTATCCAGATTCATGATAGTAGTCGCAATTTCCTTTGCCCTCATTTCAATCCCTTTATATGTCTCGACATCTTACCTTCTACACACCGTCCTCAGGCTAATTGATTTTCTTTCTTCCCTACATTTCGGCACCAGCCTAAGGTTTGGAAGAAGTCTATCCAATAAGCGTAATAGATGTACTCTCCTAATACAAGGAGCTTTCGCAACGTGAGAAAATGTAAAGGGAAGAGACAATCGAATAATCCTATTCAATTCTCCAGAACCTATAACCATCCTCAACTGAAGTAATTTTTTCGAGTTCATATGTAACTATACGATGGCCATTCCAAGCAATATGGATCATCGTAGTGATACAACGTGTTCTGAAGAAATACAAAGGGTAAAGTAAGAGTAGCAGAGATATATGTGATTTTGTCGCGAATCAAGACAAGCCCAAGCCAAAGGGTGTAAGAAGGTTCGGTTAACTTAGTTCATAAGTTTTTTAGGTAAGTCATGGGTTGCTGTACCAGAGAGAGAGAAAAGAAACACTCAGTGTGCACTCTATCAAGATTAGATTGGTTTTCATTTTATCTAATCAGGATGGTTCCCGCTGTTTCCTCGAATTCTCCTTCAAATCCTAAAAGGAGAACTAGTCGGAATCATATACACTTTACAAGTTCGCTAACCGTTCAGCCAGGCCAGTGTTGATGCTCCGAGAGAGGTCTCCCGTTCTTTCGTACGGACCCAATTAATAACCCCATTTCCGCAGAGGCGTAACCACGTTAAGACTTTCTAGACACTTAATAGGTTAGCTAATTATGAAATGAAAAATCTTCCAATGAGTAATACATACTCATCAGTGGGAATCGGGACCCAACTATCATTGTGTGATAACTTTGATGGAAGCCGACCAAAATTACTACACTCCAGAAGGTATGCGCAAATTTGGCAAGTTTCCCGTATGTTTGAAACTCCCGATATGGTTTTTTCACCTAACGACTTCATTGCCTTGATAGAGACCAGCGTGTCATAAGTTGCTAGTCAAGTTCAACCCGTCATTATCCAAAATTGATCTACACCCACTCGCACAAGCCCTTGATAGAGACCAACGTGACTATACGGCTGTCTAGATAATCGCATATCCATGCTATAGACAAGTATCACCTAGCTACCGTACAATACGCCTTAATAGAGACCAACGCACATAGCACGAATACTATGAGGTACTTATCTGAAAAGACGGAGGGCTACAGCTAGTTTTCGGCGAAAAACCTTTAACGTAATGAACTTGATATCATTGAAGGAACTCGAGTGGCTTTGAAATGGAGTGGCTTAAGCTCCGCATTTTAAAACTAGTAACATAAACCTTTGCTTAAGAGCGAACTCCCAGTGAAGAGATCAAGGCTCTTCCCTCATAGAATGAGGTGCGGGATATTCCTAACTGAATACCTCTATGCAAAGCAAAAGAATACGACTATGAGTTTTGAAGAAAACCGAGTAGTTTTAAAATTGGTTCCGACAGCATCATTTAGGTTTATTTTCCTTGCATTATTCAGATAATGCGTTCCCATCATTTCAAGTTTCCAAGCCACAAAAGAAACAACCAAAATAACATGTTATTTATATGCCATCCGCATTCTCCACGGGGCCCCGTCATGCACCGCTAGGTTACTTAACTAACGGCAGAGCGAAGGCAGGACTAGCGTGGATGCAAAACATATAGAAGTATCTACTAAATATATATAATATATATATCAATATCGCAGGCAGATAATAGTCATCACAGGCAGATAAAAATTATCATAAGCATGCGAACAACAATATGGAATAGCGGATAATTTAGGACCCCCGTGTTTCATTTGAGCCATAAATGAGACGTGACATTTCCCGGTTGTCACGCCCCGCTTCCCAAAAGAAGGTGAAGGGGTAACGTGGCATGGTCCGCAACCTAATTGTATTAAAGGTGGTCTATTCAATACAGTTACGTTAAGCGTATGAATATCTATAACATGCAGGATATGTACCAAAACAAAATAATAAAAACGGAAGACATTTATTTCTATTAACCAAACTTTATTACATCCCAAAAGAATGAGTAAAATAAACTAAATAGTTTAATTACATCGAAGAAAGAAGCAAAAGCCCTAATCATGTGGGCAACAAACAAAATTATAACAAGCAAATCTTCCATCGTCAAGTCCGCATAATATTCATTAGTAGGCTCCACATCTTGATCCTCATCATAATACCCATCCTCATCTAACAAATATTCCAGAGATAGAGAAAGGAGAAAAGAGAAAAGAAAATTCCGTCAGTGAGTTACACTCGAGTAGGATTGCTTCATAAGGAAGTAAAGGTACAAAATTGAGCAAGTGTATATAGGTATGATGTGTGTGTACAGATATGATATATATGGGTATAAGGGTATAAGGTGTATATAAATAAGGACATGTTGAAAGTGGTATATGTGAATAAGAGTATGCTGTATGAGGTATCTGTTAGGTAAAAGTTTGCATTAGTATGTTAAACAAGGGTCCATATACTCGCGATTATTCCGTTGTAGCAATGGAACAACAACTGGGGAAGTGAAATATACGGTTTCACTTCCCGGGATCATGATCGAGTAGTAAGGGAATCCAAGTTTTGCATCTTCTTACCTAATCAAACTACCCATCCCCGTTATTCAGTATAAAGGTTTTTCCGAATTAAAGTTAATGCGTATATCATCTAGGCATGGAATTTCCACATGTATGCTATCCACATATTGGATTATTCGCCCTCAAAGTAGGGTTAGTATTCGCTCGAAAACCGGGTTAGTATTCGCCCGAAAATGGGATTAGTATTCGCCCGAATATTGGGTTAGTAGTCATCCACATATTAGACTATTCACCCTGCTTGCAGAGATCTTCATTTATAAAGTATTCCATACCTATATTCACGCATTCTAACCCTAACCATATCATGTGTCGGGTATGTCGTAAGTTCGTCTTCGGATAATTGATCTCATTTAATATGGTCTTCCACAACCATTCATTTTATCTTGTTACCTTTTAAAGTCTATAGGTGTATCATAATATTTTATAGAACTCTTAGTTAATAAAGATCATGATATTTAATGGTTGTTATTGTTTATAAGAAAACCATGATATTTTAGAGTAATTATAATTTTGGGAAACCCATGGTATTTTAATGAAAATATCTTTTTAATGAAAGATTATGGTATTTATTTGAAATTATCTTTTAATAAAATTTTATGTATTCTTTTGGAAAATATCATTTATAAAGGTTATGGTTTTGTTGAAAATAGCCTTTTAGTAAAGGTCAAAGTATTTAAATGAAATTATATCCTTTTAGGATGGATTAAGGTATTTTATTGTAAATAATAATTTATAAAGTCATGGTATTTATTTGGAGGTAATATTTTAGAAATGCGTCCGTGTTGGCAACCGCTGCACATGGGCGGCAGCATTTGTGTCTTTTTCAGGGACGATTGCCTATCAACCACGAGATATTTACGTAAAATATTATCCTATTTAAATTAGGGTATTTTATTAAAGGTGATATTCTACAAAAACAACTCCGCGTTTACAACCGCTGCACATAGACGGCAGGATTTGTGTCCTTTTTAGGAATGATTATCTAGTAGCCATGGGGTGTTTCATGTAAAATATTACCCTATTAAAATATCTTATTAAATCTTAGTGGTTATAGACTAAAGGTATTAATATAAAAATATTCTATTAAGTGAAAGGGTGTAGATAAAAACACTATATTATAATTAATTTATGTAACCTGGAAAAATATGGTATTTATGCGATCATAGACTGTTTTGAAATTTTAGGGTATATCGACTTTTCAAAGATTGGGGTATTTTATCGAAACTAAGATTTATCTTATAATATCAATAAAAATATTATATATATATATATATACATATATATATATATATACATGTATTAACCCCTTTTAAAATACTTACATAAATAGTATATGTTTTCAAACATAACTTTTCATAATATGAGGGCATGTTGTGAAATGACCTATTTTGATATCGTACAGTATGTGTGATATGTTATCTTAGCAAAATAATAACCAATATGATATTAGAAGGTATGTTTGATATGCCAACTTAACTGATAGACATCATCATGAATTTTTGATTGTAGGTATGTGTGTGAGCATGAGGGATAGGTCATTATCCTGTGAGGTCAACGTCAAGTCAAGAATTTTTCATTAAAATAATACCGCAACATAATATGCATGAAGGGTTTAACAACGTATTAAAATGGGTTGCAAAATTATTATCATGTTTAAGAAATCCTAATTGAATAAGGTGATAGATCAAGTGGTGAGAGGCGAATCATACCTTGGATTTGAGATGTTGATCGATAGATCGAAAGCGTAGTCTTATACTATAACCTTAATAACTCTACGCTCGGATTTTTCCTTGATGATTGGGTGGAACCACAGCGTAGGCTTCGTCGATACGAAGGTCAGGATATTTTTTTCAGAATTTTCGGAGTTCTGTGGTGTGAGAAAATAGAGTTTGAAGATCTCTATTTATAGGGTTTTTCTCCCAACAATAAAATCAAAAAATCTGGTTCAAATCTCATTAAAAAAAATCCTTGAAATCTATGCTCACGATGATTACAATCATCGCCTGATAATTGCGCCACCGCCGCCTGCGATTCATGGCCGTTGGATTTGCATCCAACGGCTCACGATCACGCTCAGCTCCCGGCCTCGTCACGGGTGAGGAGATCATGCGTTTTTGCGTAGTCCCCACTATGTGGGCACCGCCGCCATTTCTGGGCCATTGGATCTCTCATCCAACGGTCCAGGTTAATCTCCCTTTTATATAATTTTTTTTCTTTTTATTTTAAAAGCTAAAACTGTTTTATTAAATCGAATTTGTTTTGAAAAAATTGTAAAAAATATTGTAAAATATGGGGAAAATATGAGAAAATTCTAGAAAATATAATTTTGTTGTTATTTTCAGTTTAAAAATGATTTTGGGCTAAAACTAAATAATATTCGCATATCTAAAACGTTTGTTAGTTATTATAATTATTTAATAGTCCAGTTTATCTTTAAAAATATTTTATTTTAGAAATAATCATTTTAATTAATAATAAAAATATATAAATTATTTTAATACATTATAAGATTCCATTAAAATATTTTAAGCCCAGAAAAATATAAATAACTTTTAAAAAATTGCTTTAATTATATTTAAATGCTTTAAAAATTACTTACATTACTTTTAAAAATAAAATAATTAAAATAAAATATTTTTCCATCAGCAAAACACGTAAATAATTACTTGATACTGAAAAATTAAATAAAAGATATTTTATAAGGTATTGGAAAATACGGTCGTTATACCGGTCGTGTGGATAGCTTGTGCAATGAAGAACCTAAACCCCTACGAGTGCGGCAAGTTACCCGTCAATTCCGGAAGTGAGGCAACCCCAATCAAAAAAGTGAATGGGCCACCCAGCACTTCATAGAATCCGGTAACTTGAGCACCCCTTCGTGGGTCAACTTATACCCCCTACGAGTGCGGCGAATACCCCGCCAATTCTAAAGTAAGGGCCCTCCCGGTCTCAACACCATGAGATGCAGGCCCGTTGTCCTCTAGAATCCGGATACTCGAGCACTTCTCCATGGGGTAATTCTAGTACAGAAAATAAAATATATATACAACGGTAATATCGACCTAAACTCGGTCGTGCCCCAATAAAAGAATATACAAACTGTCAAAAACGGCAGTCCACATGTCGGACGCTCGCCCAGCAATAATGAATATACAAATAAATCTGAACTGTATATCTAATATTGCACGCAAGGCTATCCATCACGACAATCCATCCATAACATCAGTACAACACAGAATATCAACATGAATATCATGTTCGTAAACCCATCTGATTGTACATATAGCAACCAGTCGGATTGTACCGCGCTATGATATCCACGGTCGCAGAAACTAACAAACGCACTGAAAGCCACAAATTCAAAATTTCAATCGATTAAAACTTTTCACATTGGCCCCAAATACAAATCAGTACTTAAACAAATCTGGGCCAAAACCAAATATCCCAAAAATCACATTTCCATGAACTAAAGCACTAGAAAAAATTTGGGGCACAACGACCAAAATTTGACCACGGAACCGCGGCCAAATGGCATATTCGGCGGAAGTTCCGCGGTCGAATTTTAGGCTCATGTGCCCAAATTTTGGGCTCAAGGGCAAAAGAATATGCTTCTGGTAAGAAGGAATGTACCAAGACGACAGGCTTTTACAATGACGGTCGAGGAGGCCGAAACCATAGGACAAGTCATCACCGGTAAATTCCTCCATCCTTTCAAACCTTTTAATTCTTGTGCATCGTTATATTGTTCCTATATCTAAACACGATCTCACACAACTTAGGTACTATACTAGTAGCCACCCTTCCTGCACTCGCACTTTTCGACACTGGAGCTTCACACTGCTTCATGTCACAACGATTCAAGAGAACGCATGCGATTCCCGTGAAGCCACTCATTTCAAACTGGAATGTTAGTTCCAAGAATAGAATCTTGAAGGCAACTTTGGGATATGATCAGTGCCCAGTTGTAGTTTGCGGTTGAGAATTCTACGCAAAGTTTAAAGTACTGGACATACCAAATTTTGATATTGTGTTGGGAATGGATTGGCTAGGAGTATTCTATGCTACTATTGACTGGCATCAAAAGAGGGTAGTATTTGAGATACCGGATCATCCAGTCTTCTATTTCAAAAGTAGAGATAGAACCTTGGAGCCAGGAAGCTACCATGCTAAACCGAAGAATGCAGAAGTATTCTCTCTGCCTGCAGAAGAAGAAATGCCTGAAATAGTTAGAGGGTTTGAGGATGTGTTCCCTGAAGACATATCAGGTTTTCCTCTCGATCAAGCTCTTGAATTTAGTATTTATTTACAATATGGTGCACAACCTGTAATCAACACTCCATACCGATTAAGTCCGGAGGGATTGAAGGAGATCCGCATTTAGTTAGACGAACTACTGAAGAAAGGTTGGATCCGACCCAGTACTTCAAGTTGGGGATCTCCGGTGTTACTAGTGAAGAAGAAAAAAGGTTCCTACATGATGTGTGTGGATTATCGAGCTCTGAACGAAGTGACAATTAAGAACAAGTATCCACAACCGCGTATCGATGACATTTTCGATCATTTAAGTGGATCTTGTGTCTTTTCAAAGCTAGATCATCGTTCGGGTTACCATCAGGTGAAGGTCAAAGAGTCCGACATTCCGAAGACGGCGTTTAGGGCTCGTTATGGTCATTATGAATATCTCATAATGCCATTTGGAGTGACCAATGCACCTGCTATCTTTATGAACGTGATGAACCAAGTTTTCCGAGAGTACTTAGACAGGTTCGTTGTTATCTTCATTGACGACATCCTGGTGTATTCAAAGAATCGGAAAGAACACGCCGAGCACTTACGCATTGTCCTGGAGACATTACGACAACACCAGCTCTACGCCAAGTACAGTAAGTGTGAATTTTGGCTAGATCAAGTCGGATTTCTAGGACATATTGTTTCAGGTGAAGGAATCTCGGTGGATCCTGCAAAGGTTTCAGCTGTCAGCGAGTGGCCGATACCAAAGACGGTGAAAGATATAAGAAGTTTCTTGGGCTTAACAGGATACTACCGACGCTTCATAGAAGGATTCTCAAAGATCGCAGCACCCATAACCAAGCTCACACGTAAAGACGAAGCATTCATGTGGTCAGAAGCATGTGAGAAGGCTTTTGTAGAACTCAAGTCGAGGTTAACCTTTACACCTATTCTTGTAATACCGAATCAATCTGGTGGATTCGTTGTACATTTTGATACATCCGGTAGAAGATTAGGATGTGTTCTACACCGGCATGGAAAAGTTTTGGCTTTTGCATCAAGACAGTTAAAGGTCCATGAACGCAACTATCCAACATATGATCTAGAATTGGCAGCCTTCATCTTCGCACTCAAGATTTGGTGTCATTATCTTTTGGGAGAACGAGTGGATATATACACTGACCACAAAAGTCTGAAGTATGCATTTACTCAAAAGGAACTAAACATGCAGCAGAGAAGATGGTTAGAACTCATGGCGGACTTCGACATCAACCTACAGTATCATCCTGGAAGGGTGAACGTAGTTCCTGATGCCCTTAGTCATCAGCCATTAGCAATGAACCACACCGCTCAGTGGAAACTACAGCAAGAACTACATGGATTAGGGATTGAAGTAGTTGTGCCAGGTAACACTTCATTTTTGATAAACTTATAAGTCCAGTCCACTCTTATAAATCAAATTAAGACAGCTCAAGCAAATGATGCCAAGCTACAAAAGATCCGAGAACAAGTAGAAAGTGGACTACGATCTGAATTCATCATCCACGAAGATAAATCCTTGCGATATGGAAGTCGTTTATACGTACCAGTCGGACCTGTTCAAGAAGAGTTGATGAAAGAATCTAACAGCTCTCCTTATTCGGTACACCCCGGTGGTATGAAGATATACAAGGATCTATGACAACACTACTGGTAGTATGGAATGAAGAGCGAAGTAGCTAGAAGCATAGAAAAGTGTTTGGTGTGTCAGTATGTGGAGGCTGAACATCATAGAACTGCTGGTCTACTTTAGTCTTTACCAATTCCAGAATGGAAATGGAAGCACATTACCATGGACTTCATGACTTCTCTCCCTCACAGCACAAAGGGTAATGACACAATTTGGGTTATTGTGGATCGACTCATCAAGTCGGCTCACTTTATTTCATTCCAAGTTGGCCAGTCAACCGAGACGTTAGCAAAGAAGTACATGGAAGTGAGTAAAAATCTAAAGTAAGATTTAACCCTTCAAGATATACCATACTTGTTTTAATACCCATAAACTCATGCAGGAGATCGTGAGATTACATGGGGGTACCTATTTGCATCGTCTCCGATCATGATACAAGATCCCGATCACAGTTTTGATAGAGTCTGCAAGCTAGCATAGGAACGAGTCTGAATTTCAGCACGACATATCATCCACAAACAGATGGACAGTCCGAGCGAACAATTCAAATATTAGAAGATATGCTAAGAGCCTATATGTTAGACTTCAGAGGTTCGTGGGAAGATCACCTACACCTTGTGGAGTTATCATACAACAACAGCTATCAGGCAAGTATTGGGATGGCAACATTCGCGGTACTCTACGAACGGAAGTGTCGTTCACCGCTGGGTTGGGACAACATTGGAGATCGTGAACTCCTTGGACCAGAGATGATCGTGGCAACTGTGGATGTGGTTCGCACGATCAGGGAAAGGATGCGCATAGCCCAAGACCGACAGAAGCATTGGGCAGATGCAAAGCGTCGACATCTAGAGTTCCAACTGGGAGACCATGTATTCCTGAAAATCTCTCCAAATAGAGGAGTGATCCATTTTGGCAAGAGGGGTAAATTAAGTCTAAGGTACATAGGACCATTCGACAAACTGGAATGAATTGAAGAAGTGGCATAGCGTTTAGCACTACCACCCTCATTGGAAAGAGTGCACAACGTGTTCCACATATCCCAGCTACGATGATATGTGAACGACCCCAGCCATATACTTAATCACTCAGAGCTCACAGTACAACCCGACCTAACCTATGAGCAACAACCAGTTGAGATCCTGAACCGAAAAGTGAAGACATTGCGGAATAAGGAGGTAAACTTGGTCCGGATGATGTGGAGAAAAGACTTGCCAGGAGAATCGACATGGGAGTGAGAAGAAGATATGCGTACACAATACCCTCAGCTATTCGATGATTATTCCTTCATGTAAATTTCGAGGACAAAATTTTTATAAGGAGGGTAGAATATAACGACTCTGAAATTTCTGTACAGAAATTTCTTGTTATTATACAAAAAGCGTATTTCGGCCTGTGTAAGAGTTAAAAGTTATTTTTGTTAAATAAAAGCAAGAAATAACTTGTAGCTCACTGGTAAAGCCTCTACACTGCTGTGACATGGCCTGTGCGTTCGAATCACATCAGACCCAATTATTTTTTCAGATTTTTCTTTTTAATTTTTCGGAAGCCCAAGAATTGCACGTGCAATTCACGGAGAAACGAAAAGTTTCAGAAAAATCAAACAGGCGCAATGTGGTGTACACACCCAACTTGAAACGTGGCACGAATCTGTAGACAACCCAACCAAATCCAACCGCCCAAACTCATCAAATGGCCGGCGCCGACAATCATGATGAAGCCAAATCCACCCGTGCTTTGCACACTTGTTCCTTCGACTCCCCTTAACTCCCCTGCACTGTTTGATTTTCCTGCAATCAAACAAGGACTCTTCAATTCACCATTTAACACCATTTTAATGCATTTTAATCCAAAATTTTAATTCTCAAATCCTAATTCTTCACTATAAATACCACCCCATGCCCCAGCTCCCCTCTATTCTGAAAATTTCTATAGCAAAATCATCCCAAAAGTTCCTATGTGCAAGTGGAGTCAAGTGGAGTTAGCAACCAAGCTCTTTCCATCAAAGATCGAAGACGTTTCCGGAGCTTCTGCGACGCCATGGAGCCCCCTCCCTTTTCCTTACTCCCTTCTCGAAGTTATAAAACCGTAAGTCTCTCTCATCTTTTCTTCTTTTCATTTTAAATCATCTCCTAAAATATATCGGTAAAGTGGAGTTGCCTCCGATATATTTTTTTTAACTTGGAACTCCCTTTTCCTTAATTCATAGGTCAAACTAACTTTACCACCCTACTTGTAACTTTGATTACAATCTTTTAGTTTTGAGTTTAACCAAAACTTCCATATGAAACTATCATAAAATGAACTTTCATTAAAATAACCATAAACTTTAGTATCACTCTCTTTTCGATAATTGTTAAAACAATACATTTAGGAAAACTTTAAGGGGTAACAACCTACCCCACATACACACTATGGTTTCATAGCAGGCATTCTAGATATATGACTAATTTAAAAAATAAACTTTTCATTAAAATACCACACCTTTTCAAAACAGGTTTCTTTAAATCGGTATTTTGTAATACTTAGAAAATACGCCTCTACAACTCTCGTTAAGGGACCCGCTAATGGATGGTGCGGATTATTGCACATCCTTGGGATAATAGAGCGAGACGTAGAACTCCTCACAGAGTATTCGGTCTCGAAAGGAAATAAAAATACGGTTTTTAAGAAATATGACTTTTCTAAACAAAACTAAATTTTGGAAAAATTATATAAGTCTATAATCCGTATTTTCAATAAAAACAAACTATAAAAATATATTTTTTAATGATTAAATTTTTTTTATAAAAATACCATCAAGTTACCAAAAGGGCCAGTATTCAATAAAATACCACAAACTTTTAAAAAGGCTAAGTTTCATCACCAAAATACCACAATAATTAAAATACATATTCATGAAACCCTAAATATTATAAATCATTCTCGAGGTTTAATTTTAAGCTATATTAAAGCATTTTTCATAAAACCCCCTCGAGATATGCAAACAATACTTTAAGGACTATAGAACATAGGCTTAAGCGGTATCATTTCTCTTGAGCCCTAGGGAGCCGGAGAAAGTGAGTGCTTGCCTATTCAGGTTAGACAACTTAACGGAGTTTTCAATAGCAATTGTCTTGGAAAAAAACACAAATCCTTCCGTCCATATGCAGCAATTGCCGATTACTTCCGAACCTAAGAAAAAAATTCAAGAGTTAAATCCGTTCATAAGTTTCTGACTCAATATAAGTCCAAACTCAAACGAGAATCCAAAATCAAACACGAACTTGAATACTCGATCATGAATTTGAATACTCGAACTCAAACATCAAACTCAAATTTGTATACTTGACTCGATTTGACCAAACCATGGTTATAACGTGACATGAACTTGACATGATTAGCTGAATACATGATTACATGCTCAACATGAACTTGAATATTTTATATTCATGGATTCGGCCAAGACATGCAATCTTAATCTATATTGTCACGTCCCGCGTTCCAGAGTACGGTAAGGAGACATGACGGGTCACGCGACGTATTTACTCAGAAGTAAACACGCTAAGCGTAAATAAGCAATATAATAAAGTACACAAGTAAGACATGAGATATAAATGAACAGCGACTTTTATTTATTAAACATTCTTTACAATACAACTGAAAATGTAAATACAAGACTGAAAAGCAATGCCTAAACACTAGCATGAACTAAAAGTAAAGTATATACAAGTGACTAGAGCTCTGGGTCTTCTAAGAACTGCTCCAAGTCGTCTGTGCTGGGCTCGATCTCCAGAGAATTAGATCCCCCTGACAACATTCTGAAGAAAAAAGAGAAAAAGAATGCCGTCAGCAAACAATCGCTCTGTAAGTCCCAAAGAGATGTAGAATGAAAATAGACAGGCAAGAGATTATAACTGGTATAAAGTTGATAGTTATGTTAATGCGGTTGTTTGTAGCTTGGTACGAAATATGTCAGTGTATACAAGAGGAGTCCAGCTTACCCCATGGACTATAGTATACGGATCACAAGGCCCCGTCAAAACCCACGGGACAATGGCAACGGATGTTCAGGTTAGGTGTATTAAAGTGACCGTCTCATGCCATCTTTAACACATTTTGTACCAGTCTACCCCTTTAAAACCCCGTAATGTATTTTGTATTGATGTGTATTATTTTGTTTAATAGATATAAGACTTGCCGAAACCATGATATCAGTAGTTCATGTAAACGGGAAGGATATAAATGGATAGTCATGTAAATAATGTCAAATGTATATCCATGGTTCGGTCAAATCAATTCAAGTTGATATAAATTGTATTCTGGTATAAATGGATTCATTTTGAATTGGAGTTATACTTGAATTGTATTCAAGAATGGATTGATTTCAGATTAGACTGAAACTCTGACTGAGTCAGATACTTTAAAATGAATTAAAGTCCTGAATTAGTTTTGGAGTTATCGGTAACTGCTGAACAAGGACGGCGGGATTTGTGACTTTTTCCAAGCCAATTACCATATTGATAACCCCGTTTTAGTTATCTACCTTAAATAGGAAAGCACCCAAATTCTCCGGCTCCCTGAGGCTCAAGAGAACCGGTCCCGCTAAAACCTATATTTACTACGGTCATTATTGTAATTTAATATACCTTGAGGGGGGTTTTATGAAAAATAGTTTTGATATATTTTCAAAATACACCTTAAATATTTAATTATCGTATTTAGAATTTTCATAGATGTAAAATTTAAAAGATGAAATATTCTAGTGGATATAAATCTAAATTGAATAGTATATGGTATTCTCATGTAATTTGACTTGTATTGATTCTTGATGGTATTTTCATGAACTTTTGTGATTCTTTTATTTTGATTAAAAAACATGGAAAATATTATATATTTAAAATAGATATTTTGATAATATATATATAATTATTAAAAATAGAATTTATTTATTAATAGAAATCATGTTTTCTAAAAATTATAGTAAAAATTCCATCGAGAACGGATGCTCCGTGAGGAAGTCTGCATCTCGCCCTACTAGTCCGATGGATGTGCGATAACCCGCACCAATCAAATCGGATTCCCCAAAATGGGTTGTAAGGACATAATCGTATGGAATTTGATTAAAACAATTTGAAGAATACGGTTTTGATAGTTTATGGTATTTAAATGTAAAATTTGTCTTAACCACAAAAATATCGTTCTCAAGCCATCGTGCCATGTCAAGATGAGTGTTGTGATGAGGTAGGTCATTAGCTCATGCAATTTTCTAAAGGTAATAACAGCAAAATGAAAAAATAATATTGTATATAAACTTGATGAGATTTAACCGTAAAAGTGAACTAAAAGTTGTATAAAATTATAATTTTGAATTGAAACTTGTTCTACATATTGTCTTATGATTGCTAAACAAGATATGAAGAGATGGTTATTTGTGGTTAAGAAAAATTAAGTTTTTAAAGAAATTAGAATCAGAAGTCGGATTAACTCCGCTTCCGACGATTTTTGAAAAGAGAAGTCTTTTTAATAGAAAGAGAGAAGGGGAGAGGGGACTTACTAATTGAGAAGATAGGGGGGAAGTAGAGAATGGGTTTGCAAGCATCATGGAGTTGCGGGGTCGCCGGATTTGTCCCGAGTCATCGCCGGAACTTAACCTTGAGCTAACTCCACTTGTACAACTTCTTGGACTTGGAAAATTTAGAGAGTTTTGGCAAAGGATTTCTGAACGAGGAGGGCTATGGTATAGGGTGGTATTTATAGGAGAAATTAGGGTTTAGGATATTGAAGAATAGAATTAAAATGCATTAACATTTTGGATTAATGTCTCATTTTAATTCTATGGAAATGTGCAGGGAAAACAAACAAACTAGGGTTAGTGGAGGAGTCCAAGAGATGTCGGGGTCAAAAATTGAGAGCATTAGGGACGGTCTGGACCGGCGGCGCCGGCCCAGAGAAGAATCTCACGGGCCATGTGGTGTAGGTCTGGGTTTAGATTCATGCCACGTGTAGGGGGCTATGTGTGCAACATTTTCCACATATTTGTTTTTAGTGACTTTTCATTTCTATGTGTATTGCACGTGTAAACTTTTGGACTTCCAAAAAGTTTAAAAGAAAAATCAGCAAAAATAATATACGGCTGAGGGGATTCGAACACAGGGGCTTCGTCACAGCAGTGCAAGGCTTTACCAACGAGCTACAAGTATTTTCTTGTTGTTTTTAAACAACTTAAATTTATAACTTGTGCTCACGATTTACAAATACTTCATTTGTACATTAACTATAAAAAATTTCTGTACATTAAAACAGAGTCGTTACATATATACAATACAATACGCAGGGATAAAAAGGTAGATTGGTACGGAACGTATATCGTGGTATGAGAGGTCACTTTAAAAGAAACCTACATGAAGTCACGTGCCGTTGTCCCGTGGGTTATGACGGGGCCTTGTACTACATGTTACCATAGTACACGGGGTAAGATGGACGCATCTCGTATACATGAATATCTTCTTTATCAAACTACAAACAACTACGTTAGAATAGCTATCTTATACCTGTAAGTGAATATGGTTAGATACTCTCAAATACAACTCTATCTGTTTACTTTACTTGGTTTCTATTCATGTCATATACCATTCAGTCATTTTCTCTTATTTCTTTTGGGACTTACCGAGCGCTAGTTCGCTGATGACATTCCTCCTTGTTTTCTTTCTTGAAATGTTCGTCAGGAGGATCGGACTCTGAAGACGTAGAGCCGAACCAGAGAACTTGGACCAGTTTGCAGCTCAGCCTCACTAATAGTTCTTTCTGAACTTACTTTCAGTATGCCATTATATAGGCATTTGCTTTTATTATTATATCTTTTCATTTCAGACAGTTGTATGTAAAATTGAATATAAATAGAGTTGTTTCATTTTATTACTCTTGTCATTCTTTTTCATTGTTATATTGCTTAATAACGCTTCATGTATTTGTTTCATAGTAATACGTTGCGGGCTTGTCACGTCACCGTTTCCGTCTATTGGGAAGCAGGGCGAGACACATGTGGCTCGGGACTGAACCCAACTAAAACCTGTTTGCACGACTCCTTTGAGCCGTGGTAGGGTAGTAATCAAAATACAGTGGGAACTCACACGAGAAAAATGACGATTTCAGGTCAAAGGACTACATGTACTCATGTCACCCGAGAACTTCCATCTGACGATAGATATAATACCATCTAGAAGTTCTCGGCGAGTTTGTCCAGTGTACTCACTTCCAGTGAGCACCTGTATACTATCTTAGGTGACACAACACCAATGGCTTATGAGACCGGCCACCGCCCCTCGTCGAGGTCTAGAAGCGTATACACTAGTCTACTCAAGAATATCGATACCCAGTCTCGATACTCCCACGACTAGGGACATTTAAGAATGTGCTTATGGACAACCCAGGTCCCACATATATGATGACCATCATAATACTGGTTGTCAAGCAACAATCCTACGAGTTTCATCAAAGATGAAAATGTAAGTCTTCGGTAGCGCCCCGGCCGTCAAACTGACGCCAAATGCGGAACAAAAACTTTTATACTGGCGCTATCGCATACTATAACCCGGATCTACCATTAACGCTAAACTAACAAACTACAAAGTGGGTAGAAAGGTTATACCGAACGATCCGAGTCCTTCGTTCTTTAACCATCATCCCACGCTCCGTTGCGGCTGCTCCGATCTCCTGGCTCCTCGTCGAGGTGGCACCACATCTACGGATCTTCAAACAGGCTCCCGCCTCTATACCGAGGAAACTCGGTCATCAAGTCTGCTAAAACAAATGACCAAGATAAAGTAGAGAACGAGTGGACTACTTTATCTCGCTTCATCCAAAACCATGGATGAACGGTTAATGAAGTTGCCTTTTGAATGGAATGAAATAAGAAACGAGCTATCAAATTTCCATGAACCAAATTCTATAAACTTTTTAATCAACAACCATATTATTCTCTCTCTTTAAGGGGGGGTAGGGGCCGGCCACATATAGAGGTGGGAGGGTGAGTGTAGGAGCAAGAATGGTGACCATAAAGGAAAAGATCAAGAAGAAATATCCAAGGCAAAACCAAAACACATTAATGTAATGAATGACTCACTAAACCTAGTCATCCATTCATTTAATGCAAACAATGATTCATAAATCTAGTCACCTCTTCTAGAACCTTCCATACTCATGACTCACCTCATGACTCACCCAAAAGAAGAAAAGATAAATCTGCATTAAACCAAATGTTTAAGACGGGTGATAGAAAACTGGCAACTTCCAAAAGCGATCCCGAAACGAATTTCAGGACAACCCCGTAACAGTATAAACATACCCGCATTTGTATTACGACCGAATACAAATGCAACTGAGACAAAGATATTATATCTACAAAGTATAATACTCGGATCCGGCTTAAACCAAAGCCCACCAGTATTATCTGCCCGAAATATGGCACGTGCGTAAACGCACGTGCATTTTCCGAACCCTGCCATAAAACCATACGGCCTCTACAACGTTTCGCCCGAACTTGGGAAACTATCTGTAGGGGACTCTAATGACTCGTCAGTATCCTGGCAGTGGGTTTAACCACAAGCACGTCAGCGGCACTAGCAGTGCGTAACGGCTGCCTATGTACTGACCTCAAGGGCAGCTGATGAGCGAACTCATCCTGGAACCCTACCGAGCCTAACAGTGACAATATACATACAGTCCGGTCCGTTCGTCTATGAGTATCGCATATCGGGCCTAGGGGGCCGGTAACGTCAGACCCCCAATAGCGGTATAAGTCGTGTCGGAGTATAGCCCAGAACACCCTGAGATACTACTGGAGTACCTACCAGTAAATCTCCTAGCTCGGCCGAGGGTTTTGTGTAATGGCTCTCCTAGACACAGCGCGATCTCACCCCCAATACCGGGAGAGACGAATTCCCTGCCGGATGCTCACTTGCCTCCATGTGGCTCGGGACTGTACCCAAAAAAGACCTGTTTGCACGACTCCTTTGAGCCGTGGTAGGGTAGAAATCAAAGCACAGTGGGAACTCACACGAGATAAATGACGACCTCAAGTCGATGAACTAACCTGTACACATGTCACCAGGGAATTGCTATCTGACGCTAGGTATAAATACCAACTAGCAGGTTCCCGGCGAGTCATGTCCGGTGTACTCATAACCCAATGAGCACCTGTATACATCTTAAGTGATCCAACTGACACCAGTGGCTTGTGAGACCGGCCACCGCCCCTCGTTGGGGTCTCGACTGTATACACTAGTCTACTCCAGAGTATCGATGCCCTGTCTCGAAACTCCAATGACTAGGGACCACAATTAAGGATATGCTTATAGACTACCCAACTCTCACGTATATGATCGCCATCATACTGTTGGTAGTCAAGCAAGATCCTAAGGGCTCTATCAACGTGTAACAGTAATCAGTCACCTGAATCTGTACACGACTGATAAAGGCAAACCAGATAGCATACTATCATCTCGAGTAAGACTGTCCTACTGGTATATGTCCTCCTCAATCATTGCAATCACGTACCTACGATCCAATAATTGACTTTGAGGGCACTAAATCCAACAATCTCCCATTTGCAGTTAAGGCTAATTATTGCGATGCCGCATACTCACAGCCCTTGTGACACCGAACATCCAACTACTCTACTAATCAGTTTCACAAAGCCTGTTTGTAAAACTATTGTGTTCGAGAAATAGCCTCAGTGAGTGGATCCGCCCTGATGATTCTTTCTATGTCTCTCTTAATCTCAAGTTCGCGGAGAAAACCATCTCCCGAATTGAGTAATACCAGTCTTAGAATATGTCTGGATATCTGATGGGACCTAGTTCATAAATGAACTCCAAATCCAAACTTCTTAGACTGTATCGATAACTGAACCTAATCAGTATCCTGCACCATGCCTCCCACTGTATCCTCTTGGACCACCTGTCCATAATACTGTCCTTCATCAGAGGGAAAACTATAACTCTGACAATCACTCTGTCATCCATGTCACCTTTGAAGCCTGGAATGATAACCATCTCCCCAAGGAGGCTGCGGTCATCAAATCCGTAGAACATGCACTTATGTTCTAAAACTGCTTCCTTATGTTTCTTTAGGATTGGATTAATATAAACTTATCGCATCTAGTGCAAAAACGGCATCTGGTGTGGTACTTGACTTCTCACGATTGACTCAATTGCCTAAGCAAGTGATCTGCCAATCATGCACATCCCTCTCCCCTTTAGTCTGTAAGACACCTTTAGAGAGGGTGACTCCATCACCTGCAGGTACACCACCATACCAGGAGTCATCTATTCTAAATACCTTTAGAATACTGTCAAAGTACCCATATTGGGAAACTACCCAAATTTAGATCTAAAACCATAGATCTAGTAACCAGAATGTCTGATATTATATCCATATCCTGTGTGAAGAAAAAACTGTGTGACAACCACAATATAACCGATTATAGTATAGGAATATTACTTCCTACTCTGTGTATGTCGTCCAAATACCAGGACATCACACCCTACTACCCTCTTAACAGATCCATCCCCTATTCTGATGAAGTCAAAGACATGACTGTCACATCAAAATTAGATGATCTATCTCCGCTATATCTGCTCAAGTCTATAAATAGACATAAGCTACTTGCCCACTATACTTCCGCTGCTCCCACTGACCACAACAACCCTCTGGCAGAATAATATTACGTGCACTTCTAAAGCTAGTTTAGAACGATGCTATACTTAACCTCCTGCCGGGTCTCATAGCCTGGAACAACAGTAGTGTCAAGTCTGGGTAAACAAGAATCTCCCTGTCACCGTCCTTGAGGCTACCGGAGTACCTCTCGGGTGCCTGAGGTTACCCACCATATCTGCGAAGTGGCTAATGGAATGTCAAACCTGATTGAATCTGTAGGTCATATTAAATTTTCCGTAATCGTTTGCGGTTCTGGAATCACTTCCAGTTCTACCATACTCCCACTACTGTTTTCTGAAAAAATCCATTTTACTAAAACTGTGGCGAGTCAAGAACAATATCACTATTGATCTTTCAGATGGTAGAAAGTCAACCCTCGACATAGCCTGGGCCAACCCACAAACTGCCATTACAGAAACGTGCCTTGAGTTATCCAGAGTTTGGTTTTAATCATAAGCCGGACAACTCCCCGTACCTTAACATCGTTAAGATATAAACCATTCTATATCCAATATAGAAACTTTGGCACTAATTTAATTGGAACCAGATTCTAATCATATAGCTGTCTTCAGTGCATATCAACTTAATGGAGAGAGGCTAATCAGCATTACTCAATTTAGGAATCTATCCAATTATGAGTAACCTGAAAGAGAAATAAGTTTCTCAAAACCATTACTATCATCTAAATACCAATCACAAGAATCTACATCTTCGATCTCTTTGAAGAATCCCGATACTTGCGACACCTGGTTCTCTACTTTATTCTTATACCCACATCTTCTCAAAACTTAGACCTTGTATTTCTACGAAACACTTGTCTAAAAACTAGAGAAGTCGCAAGTAAATAGAACATAGTACGAGGACCAACCCTTTTGTCCTGATGGACACTGGACAACATACAATACTCTGTATAAGTCCGCTGAGTTGAATAACTCAAAACCTGTGCATCGTAGGTTGAAAACTGTACTCAGACGATTTCCTCAAATATCACCAATTACAACGAATTCCGATATAATGAGGATGATCACCCAATTCCCAATAACTTACTCCCACTCATCATCTGTAAAACCATACAGATATGAGAATGAAACCTGGTAAATACATACCCTGGAGTAAGTATCTAATCGGGAAATCAGTTTTCCTTTAACAATGTACTGAAACATGAAAATGTTTCGTAGGGGTATCCTGGTATTCCTAGTAATGCCTCTTCCATAATCCAATTCATGACTATAACCGTATATTTCTTTGCCTTCTCTCCAAATCCCTTTATTTGTCTTTATTCATTACCTTCTGTACACCCCTTTAGGCTAAGTGGTTTTCTTCCTTCCCTACCGTTCGGCACCAGCCTATGGTTTGGAAGAAAACTATCCAGTAAGCATAATAGGTGTACTCTCCTAAACCAAGGAGTACTCGCAACTTGAGAGAAGGTGATGATAAAAGACAACTGAATAATACTTTATTCTATTTCTCCCGAACTGGGGAAAAAAACAAAGATGAAATAGGAGTGGCGATGAAGTACGCGGTTTGGTCATGAATGATAACAGTCGCAATTTACTTTGCCCTCTTTATAATCCCTTTATTTTGTCTTTAGTTATTACCTTCTGTACACCCTACTTAGGCTAATTGGTTTTCTTCATTCCCTACCTTTCGGCACCTGCCTATGGTTTGGAAGAAGACTATCCAGTAAGCATAATAGGTGTACTCTCCTAAACCAAGGAGTACTCGCAACTTGAGAGAAGGTGATAATAAAAGACAACTGAATAAACCAATTCTATTTCTCCTGAACCTGGATCCATCCTCGAAGAAGTCCCTCCGAGTTCGTATATAACCATACGATGGATCTATCCAATGGAAGTGGATGTCCGTAATAATACGGGGTGTTCTGAGAAATTCAAAGGGTAAAAGAAGGAGCGGCAATGACTTATGCAACTCGGACAATCCAAAAGCCAGTATTTTAAGAAGATTCGGTCAACTTGGTCACTGAGTCATAGTCTAGGGTCGGTCAATGGTCGCTGCCAAAGAGAGAGAGAGAAAAGAAACACTCTGCGTGCACTCTAACCTAGATCAAAATGGTTATCACTTTTTCTAATCAGGAAACCTCCCACTGTACTGTCAAATTCTCCTCCAAACCTGAAAGAAGAATCAATCGGGATCACCCGAAGAGTAAACCAACTCATCAGTGGGAATCGGGATCCAACTCTTATCGCATGATAACGTGAAGGAATCCACTCATGTTATCACACTCCAGAAGGTATGCGCATACTTGGTAAGTTTCAGTTTCTTTAGAAACTCCCGATGTGATTTTTGCCCCATGCTCTTATGACCTTGGCGTTAGGTCAAAATGTCATAAGTCGCATGCCAAGTTCTACCCATCATTGGCCAAATGGCAGAACGACTGTCCCAAACCAACTCATCTATCTATGCAACAAATGAATACCCAGCAGCTACCAAACACTATGCCTTGGCGTAGGTCAAAATACATAGCTTGAATACTACTGAATACCCAAAAGAAATGACGGAGGGCTACGACTGGTTTTTGGTGAAAAACCATTAACGTAATGAACTTGATATCGCTGAAGGAACCTGATAGCTTTTTATAAAAATATAGTGGCGAAAACCTTTGCTAAAGAGGTCACTCCCGGTGAAGCGATCTCGGCTCTTTCCTCGTGGAATGAGGTGCAGGATATTCCAACTGAATACCGCGATGCAAAGCAACTTGTAATCGACTATAGCGAAATCATTATCCTGACGCAAACTTCTGCCCAAGGGGTCACTCCCGGTGAAGGGATATCGGCCCTTGCCTCATCGAATGAGGTGCAGGATATTCCAACCGAATACCACTATGCAAAACAAAATGAAACGTCTTTGTAATAACGCTTTTAAAACTGTTCCAACAACTGCCAAACATGTTTGTTTTCCTTTGCATTGATCAGAATCAACGCAGTCCCATCAATTAATCACACCAGAAAAGAACGAAAATAAAATGTACGTATATGCCATCCGCATTCGTCGCTGGGTCCTGTCATCACCCGTTAGGTTACTTAACTAACGACAGAGCGGGGACTGGACTAGCGCGGGTGTAAAAAATATACAACATCTACTAGTATATATACCAATATACAATAATCGCTTCAGGCGTGATAATATGTAACATTACAGAAAAGTAATAAGCATCACAGAACAATACAGATAATCTGGGATCCCCGGGTTTCACAGAGCTGGTACTGAAACCCGACATCCCCTGGTCAAGTGGATAGCCTGTGCAATGAAACCTAGACCCCTACGGGTGCGGCAAGTTACCCGCCAAAACCTGAAGCAAGGCAGCCCCCTACAGCATAGTGAATGGACCACCCAACACTTCACAGAATCCGGTAACTTGGGCACCCCTCCTTGGGTCAACCTGTACCCCCTACGAGTGCGGCGAATAGTCTGCCAATTCTAGAGTGAGGCCCCTCTGCCTCTCAAAGCCATGAGCTGCGGACCCATTGCCCTTCAGAACCCGGCTATCCGTGCACTCCGTCGCGGGGTGAACCTAGTACAGAAATGAAAAATATGTACAACGGGTACATCGACCTCAGCCCGGTCGTGCCCCAAAAGAATATTATACAAACAGGCAGTGACGGCAGTCCACATGTTGGACGCTCGCCCCGAAATATCAAATGTATAAATAAATCCAAACTGCACTACCATTGCACACTGCTATCCACCACGACAAATCCGCAACATCACAGCACAACACAGAATATCAACGCGAATGTCACGCTCGCAAACCCGTCTAAAAGGACTATAGCAATTAGACGCAATTTACCGCTCGAATGACATTCACGGTCGGAGATATAATATAAGTACTGTAAACTAACACGTTTAAATTTCGATCGACAAAACTTCCCGAAGTGGGCCCCACGTACATCTGCAGTACAGTAACAAAATATGGGCCCAAAAGAAATATTCCAGAAACCACAATTTTACATGAAGAACCAACTGTAGAAAAATGGTTTACTATAGCTCTAAAACGGCGACGGAACAGCGGCCAAACTAGGGTTTTCACGGCGGTTCCTCGGCGCTTTGGAAGCTTCAGTTGACCAAATTTCACCAGAATTCTTAAAAAAGCCTGCACGATTTTCGGAGATGCTCAAAATGATTCTTAGGCCTGTTTTAAAAATTGACAGAAACTTTACACAGAAAAATTGCATTTTTCGAAATTCCGTTCGATCGATATTTTAAACGTGTTAGAACAAGTTAGTAAAGCTTAATGGCATGGCTCTGATACCAATGTAAGTCTACGGTAGTGCCCCGGCCGTCAAACTGACGCCAAATGCGGAAAAAAAACTTTTATACTGGCGCTATCACATACTATAACCCGGATCTGCCATTAACGCTAAACTAACAAACTATAAAGTGGGTAGAAAGGTTATACCGAACGATCCGAGTCCTTCATTCTTTAACCATCATCCCACGCTCCGTTGCAGCTGCTCCGATCTCCTGGCTCCTCGTCGATATGGCACCACATCTACGGATCTTCAAACGGGCTCCCGCCTCTATACCGAGGCAACTCGGTCTTCAAGTCTGCTAAAAGAGATGACCAAGATGAAGTAGAGAATGAGTAGAACACTTTGTCTCGCTTCATCCAAAACCATGGATGAACGGTTAATGAAGTTGCCTTTTGAATGGAATGAAATGAGAAATGAGCTATCAAATTTTCATGAACCAAATTCCATAAACTTTTTAATCAACAACCATATTATTCTCTCTCTTTAAGAGGAGGGTAGGGGCCGGCCACATATAGAGGTGGGGGGGTGAGTGTAGGAGCAAGAATGGTGACCATAAAGGAAAAGATCAAGAAGAAATATCCAAGGCAACACCAAAACACATTAATGCAATGAATGACTCACTAAACCTAGTCATCCATTCATTTAATGCAAACAACGATTCATAAACCTAGTCACCTCTTCTAGAACCTTCCACACTCATGACTCACCTCATGACTCACCCAAAAGAAGAAAAGATAAATCCGCATTAAACCGAATGTTTAAGACGGGTGATAGAAAACTGGCAACTTCCAAAAGCGATCCCGAAACGAATTTCAGGACAACCCCGTAACAGTATAAACATACCCGCATTTGTATTACGACCGAATACAAATGCAACTGAGACAAAGATATTATATCTACAAAGTATAATACTCGGATCCGGCTTAAACCAAAGCCCACCAGTATTATCTACCCGAAATATGACACGTGCGTAAACGCACGTGCATTTTCCGAACCCTGCCATAAAACCATACAGCCTCTACAACGTTTCGCCCGAACTTGGGAAACTATCTGTGGGGGACTCTAATGACTCGTCAGTACCCTGGCAGTGGGTTTAACCACAAGCACGTCAGCGGCACTAGCAGTGCGTAACGGCCGTCCATGTACTGACCTCAAGGGCAGCCGATGAGCGAACTCATTCTGGAACCCTACTGAGCCTAACAGTGACAATATACATACAGTCCGGTCCGTTCGTCTATGAGTATCGCATATCGGGCCTAGAGGGCTGGTAACGTCAGACCCCCAATAGCGGTATAAGTCGTGTCGGAGTGTAGCCCAGAACACCCTGAGATACTACTGGAGTACCTACCAGTAAATCTCCTACCTCGGCCGAGGGTTTTGTGTAATGGCTCTCCTAGACACAGCGCGATCTCACCCCCAATACCAGGAGAGACGAATCCCCTGCCGATCCGCTCACTTGCCTCCTTGTGGCTCGGGACTGTACCCAAAAAAGACCTGTTTGCACGACTCCTTTGAGCCGTGGTAGGGTAGAAATCAAAGTACAGTGGGAACTCACACGAGACAAATGACGACCTCAAGTCGATGAACTAACCTGTACACATGTCACCAGGGAACTGCTATCTGACGCTAAGTATAAATACCAACTAGCAGGTTCCCGGCGAGTCCTGTCCGGTGTACTCATAACCCAATGAGCACCTGTATACATCTTAGGTGATCCAACTGACACCAGTGGCTTGTGAGACCGGCCACCGCCCCTCGTCGGGGTCTCGACTGTATACACTAGTCTACTCCGGAGTATCGATGCCCTGTCTCGAAACTCCAACGACTAGGGACCACAATTAAGGATGTGCTTATAGACTACCCAACTCTCACGTATATGATCGCCATCATACTGTTGGTAGTCAAGCAAGATCCTAAGGGCTCTATCAACGTGTAACAGTGATCAGTCACCTGAATCTGTACACGACTGATAAAAGCAAACCAGATAGCATACTATCATCTCGAGTAAGACTGTCCTACCGGTATAAGTCATCCTCAATCATTGCAATCACGTACCTGCGATCCAATAATTGACTTTTAGGGCACTAAATCCAACAGAAAACAAACCAGATAGTATACTATCATCTCGAGTAAGACTGTTATACCTGTATAGGTCCTCCCTCAATTATCATAATCACCTACTTGCAATCATAATAATTGCTTTGAGGGCACTATATCCAACAATTTTCACAAGAGAACGATTTTTCCTTTCTGCTAAACCATTCTGTTGAAAAGTAAATGGTGCTGTCATTTCATACACTATACCATATTGCTCGCAGAAATTTATAAATTCGTTTAAGAAATATTCTCCCCCTCTATCACTGTGAAGAACTTTAATTTTCTTACTAAGTTGATTTTCAACTTCTGCCTTATAAATTTTAAACATAGAGAATATTTAGTAGTGGCTTTTCATTAAATATACATACATATATTTATAGTGGTCATATATAAAAGTAATGAAATATTTTCTCCCTCCTCTAGTCACCATTCCATTAAGTTCACATGTATCAGAATGGATTAAGTTTAAAATTCCCGAATTTCTTTCAACTCTTGGAAAAGTTCTTTTAGACATTTTGACTGTATACAAATCTCATATTTATGATTACTACTAAAATCATAAAAAATTAAACCAAGTTTATACATATTCATTAAATACCGAAAATTTAAATGTCCTAATTTATGATACCATAAATTAAAAGATTCCGAGATATAAACTGAAGTCGCTTTATTTTCATTAATGTTAAATGCAAACATTCCATTAAAAGGGTAGCCCTTTCCCACAAAGGTTCCATTCTTCGATAAAATTAATTTGTTGGATTTAATTACAACTTTAAAATCCCTTTTACATAATAAATCAGCAGACACTAAATCTTTTCTCATATCAGAAACATAAAGAATATTCAATAGTGTCAAATTTTTTCTGAAGGTGAAGTGAAAATCAACAGAACCCTTTCCTTATACAGGTGCACAGTTATGGTTGCCCATTAAGACTTCATGGCCATCGGTTACTTCGTCAAAGTTCTTGAATTATTTTTGCAAATGTAAACTATTATGCCGGAGTCAAGTCACCACCCAGAATTTAAGTCCACCATATTCAGTTCAGTGATCATACCACTGTTTACAACAATAACCATGGCACGGTAGGCCTCCTCGACATTGTTCGTATGATTGATCTCCTGATTTCCTTTTTTGTTGAAACCAGTTTTGTGGTACCTGCATTTACGAGCAAAATGTCATTTTTTTACCGCAAATTTAACAACTTTTATTCTTTTTCATGTTGTTATAGAATTTTCCTTTGTTGGGCTTGGAATTGTTTGGTTTAGCTTTCTTTTGAACAACACCTTCTATATGGTTAGTCCTAGGATTGTTCTCTATCTCATATTTCTTGTCCCTTAGATGGTCTTCCTCTTCAATTCACAGATTGTTTTGAATTTGCTCGAGAGTAAAATTTTCCATCTTAAGAAACAATTTCTTTTGGTAAACTTTCCAAATATGAGGCAGTTTCGATATGATTGCTCCAACTTGGAAGGTTTCAGGTAATTTTATATCTAGAGTATTCATTTGATTGACAAGTAATTCAAGTTCATGACATTGGTCTAAAATAGACTTTTTATCAACCATACGATACTTAAAATATTTTGAAATTAAATATTTGTTTATGTCTTGGTCCTCCATTTTGTATTTGAATTTCAGAGGCTTCCAAATTTCTTTTGCTGAAGTCGTCTTGATGTAGTTATCAAAGAGGTGATCCGACAGGATGTTCAGAATGTGATCTCTGCAGAGACATTCATCCTCTTCTCGTTTGTTTCTGGCCTTCACAACCGCTTTACTGTCAATATCAGTAGGCACTCGAACCGGTGTAAGATTGTCGTCGAGTACATAAAATATTTTCAGCGCCGTCAGAAGGAAGCACATCTTATCTACTAATCGGGTGTAGTTTCTCCCGTCAAACCGGTCAAATTTGACGAGGTCTTGGTTCATAATTTTAATCGAGATTAGGCTAGATTTTGACTCCATTGTACACTAAGTAAATCCTTGAAATTGTTAGAGTTTTAGTGTAGGAATCGGAAAAATGATGGATACAAGTAAATGAATTTATTGGTTCTAAGGCGCAATCGGATTTCTTTAAGGATTTACTTGTCCCCACTCAAACTTAGTTTGCTAAAGAGTTGCAGATAAGGATTTCTTTAGATACAACAGAATTCGAAATTCCTGCAATCAGTAAATATTAAAGAAACTTCGAAATTATATTCGAAATAGTAAAAGAATAGTAGCGAAGAAGAAGAAGTTACGTTCTTAAGAAAATCTGTTCTATTTATAAATTCTCAAAAGTTATCAAAAACGGTTGCAACATTTTGAAAGGACAAAAGTTCAAATTTCAAAATTCACAACCGTTCAAAACCGAATTTTCGAAATTCAAATTTCAAAATTCACAACCGCTCAAAAACTCCAACACTTATAGCCATATTCATGTAGTAAATATCTATTTTCTAATACATCATCGTGAACATCGAAGTAAATCAAATCGATAATTTTATGGTTGACCAAGACCGATTAAGAGGATAGTTAATGTTGATGAGAGTTTACTCAATAGACAACGGCTTCGATTATTATTTATACTTACAGCTATAATGCTTTTTATAAAGCATTGCGCGGCGAGTCTTGAGGCAAGGAAACAACTTAGAGAAGTCGACATACCTATGAAGAAAAGGTCAACTGTTGCATGATTACTTTGTTCAAAAAGTTTGAATTGAGAGCTCTCCATGTACTTCAATAAACAAAGGCTAAATGCAACGGGGAAAAAACATGTCATTTAACCTGAATAAAACTTATAAATCCCAAGTGATTTTTCAGAGCTAGAGCACCCTTTATTTATCTGAAAAAATTCAAAGTCTACTGCTGTAAACAACAGAAAAAGTTCTAGAGTTGCATGCAAGGTATATGAGTGTTTTTGAAAGGTTTTGGTCAATAGCCAGATTGATAATCTATACAAACAAACTACGTGCCCCCTCTAGATCAATGACTTTTATATATATACATATACTAAATAAAGCTGTCAAGTTAATGAGCAGAAGTATAGTATACATATTATGTTCACATTTATTGTATTAATAAACATTGGCTCATTGGGTAAGACTCTTTCAATAAGAGGATGTAACAGAGGACTCAGGTTCAACTTATTAGATATGGTTAATTATTCCGTTTATCAAAGAATTGTACTTTTCTTCTTTTCTCTCCCAACACATTTCTTCTTTATTTTTCTCTCTTGTTGCAAAACATTTAAAAAATTAGATTAGATTATTTTGTTTATCAGAGATTTGTACTTTTTTCGTTTTCTTTTTACACATGGAATGTAATATGGTTGAAAATATGAAATACAGGAAACACCACTTTTTAGGCTCATAAGTCAAAGTAATTTATAAAACATTAATATATTTCACGAACATAAATTAATAAAGAAAATTAATGTAAATTATTTGTTCAAGGGTGAAATGTCAAGAATCTCCCGTCCCATTTCAAACTTGTGTAAAAATCCCTGGGCTTTTTGCTCTTGTTAAAACACCCCTGGCCCAATCAAAACCCTTGTATACCAATTGCCTGCAATATCTATGTACAGTTGTCCTGTAATATCTAAGTAGTTGTAGTTGTTTGTGATGTCTAAACAGTTGCTTGTAATATCCAAGCAGCTCAGCGAATACAAGGCCTAAATGAAATACATCGCAGGGTTTTTTCATAAGGATTTTGAACAGTAGGCCCTTCTTAACAATTTTAAAAATTACAGGGGTTTTTAGACAACTTCCGTGCATGCTGGGGGCTATTTTGTAATTTAGCCTTTGTTCTAGGCAAAAATTAAATTAAATTTTGATTAGAAAAACCTCCAATATCTCTCCACACTATATTTACATATTTACATGATAAGATCCAAAATTTCAACTCATGACGTAATTACATTACTGTATATGGAAGCATCATTTTTGAAAATTATACAAAATATTTTCTATAGCCAATTCATGATTTAAGAGATACACTTGGTGACTGGTGCCTCCTCTGATCAAAATTTCTGGATTCATCCTGATGACAATAACTTTTGGTAACATCATTAACTTATTTTGAATAAGAAATTTGATGTTAAAAAATCAAAAATATTTGAAAGACCCGACCCAGTCCAACATGATGTTTCGGATTTTTTTTGCAAGTAATTGCCTCCGGGAACTCGTTTGGGATGATTTAGCTTTTCTTAAAAGGTTTTGGGTTAAATCCGTCTTAAGCCCGTATTCATACACAAAAACTACCTAACCCATCCCATCCTAAAACCTACTTCACTAAAATCAAAATCCAAGGATAATCCCACCCTTTTCAATATTATTAAACATGATTGTTGCATTCGGAACCATTTTAAGGTTGTATAAACTTATGAAATATTACACACTGTGAAATGCTATAACTTCTGTGGTTTAATTTTTTTCGTTTTTGCAATTTTGTGTAGATATCTTTTGAATCTTTTTTTCTCCAATAACAATGTTAAGCTTTGTGGTCCGTTTAGATTATATCAATTAGTATTTAACATTTGCTACACATCTGGCTGTAAAACTTTTTCAACTTCGCGGATGACCTTATTTTCACAGAGAAAATACCTAGATGATAATATTGATAGCTTTCCTAAAGTAGATTTCCGAACTTCTTATTTTATTAATAGGGTAAATGGCACAACATCAAAATGCAAAAATGCATGAGATCTAAGAATCAAATGCAAAGATGGGGAAAATGTAAAGATGTATGACAACAGAGAGAGGATTATATTTAGAGTAAATTGTCAAAAAGCCCATGGTCAGCTCGGGAGTTGTCTAAACCCTTAATATTTTCAAAATTGTTGGGAAAGGGTCTACAGTTCAAAATCTTTGTGAAAAAATCGTAGGCATCATTTCATTTAGGCCTTTAATCACTCCAACCGTTTCGATATTGCAGGCAATTTTTTAGATATTACAGCCAACCAGTATAAAAGGGGTTTTAATTGTGCCCAGGTTTTTTTAAAACAATATAAAAGGCCCAGGGTATTTTACCTAAGTTTGAAATGGACCGGGAGCTTTTAGACAATTCACCCATATATTTGTCAATTTTGTCCATGAATATTGAAGCCCTAGAGAAAGCTTTTTAGTGGGCCATGAATAGTATTCAGGATTGATTTGCTGCATTTACTTCTCATGGGTTGCCTATTTAAGGTTGGTTGTGCTTAATCTGTTATCATTGGACCAGTTTGTGATGAAAGACAAGCATTGGCTTAAATTTCTCTGATAAGATATATTTTATTTTCATTGTCAATCGGCTTAAATTGCAAATAAATACCATGAGAACGGTATGTTTCAATATTCCTCACGAGCTTTCATCATTTTTAAGTTTAGTATCGTCCAGTGCATTATATGCAATAATATAGAGGATAAAGATAAGAAGACACTCGTTTACAATGGTGTATAATTTTGAAATGAAAATGCCGAAAATAAATGGTATTTGTTTAAATAAAATTTATTTGTTTAAATAAATTTAGCTTATGGTGTTTATTTGAAAATCGATCATAAGTCGTGGTATTTTACTGAAACATGCTCTGGGCACTAGCTTGCTCCAGATATTTTGAAGTATCATGAAAATTTCAAGTGGCATTTTAGTTCGACAATGTTTTGAGGCTGACTGCAAACATTTTTGTCATGCTTTTGACAATAAGCATCAAAATTGAGTACGCGTCGAGCATTTAGAAAAAAAAAGAGATGTTGACCATTTTAGTTGCATGAGAAATCTCTAAAAGCCATTTATAAAGAACTATCACATTTTTAGGGTTTTTGAGATAGCAACTATTTTTATCAAAGAGCTAGGCACATAAAATCCCTCGGCACGAGATATTCATACAATCGGACCGGAACTCACATTTAGAACCAATACAATATGAGATAGCATCATTGAACTCAAAAAATGCCATGAACCCCACTTGAAGAGTATTTTGGTCAAAAATGAATGGTATTTTCGTAGAAAGATGCCATAATTGGTACATCTTGGGGCTATTAAGTCCACACATGGAGTCATTTTAAGATCATTCAGTTTACCTGTGTTTTCATCAACGAGTTAATGAAATAAGCATTTTTAGACAATCTTGTTGGTTAATGAGGTTCATATGGTTTTTTTAAAGTTTGATGTATTATCTTAAAACCCCTGAAAATTTGATAGTGCATTTTTTTGGAGGTAAAAAGTAAGATGAGAAACCCTACTCCGAAAAGTAACATCAAACCAAAAAATTAAAATTTCCACGGTGCATTATAGTATTTACTCACATTAGAAATTGAATTAATATTTAATTTATATCAATCGCAAACGACAAAACATGAAAGGGGGGAATTTTTTATATTATTTCTTTAAAAGAAAAGTAAGAGGTCAATTTCTCTTAAACAAACTAATAATTCCCCAAACATTTTTCATACTGCTCGAAAATCATTTGTTATAATGGCCACAATCCGAAAATGAGAAAAATGTTATGAAGATTTTCTACCCAATCCGTCTTGTGGGGTCCTGATGGAGGTCGGAATCTTCCTCAGATGTTGTCCTCCGTCGATCTGGCCGCGAGCGGTTTTTAGCGGTTGAGATTGGGTACGAGAATTTTTGTGTGGATCTCAAAGGGTTGTTGGATGTTGTTGACGCCGAGTTACCTGCAAGGAAAGTCCCGGGATGGGAAACCACCGTAGGACCCTCCGACGATCAAATTAGTACCGTGGAATAAGAGCAGGGTAGCGGCGTATCAGAATGAGTTCGAGTTACATGGGTCGTTTGAAAGAGAGGTTTATATAGTGGTCGCATAGAGCGAGCCGGCGTGAAATCCTCACCGTTCATTACGCCTTTGCGTTATGCCCGCGTCGATGGCGGGATCTATCTATTAATGGAGGAATACGCTCATTAATGGAGGGACGTGCCAACGCGGGACGTGGGGCGGTGGATATCTCGCTTTGGCAAGATACACGGAGCCATGGTGGGGGTGCTTGGGCTCCGCGCTCTCAGCTGGTCGGGGAAGCCGAGGAAGCTCAGTTCGATGGATGACTGGAAGACGAGCCAGGTGGCCGAGAAAGCTCGGCCCTGCAATAGCTCGAAGACGAGCAAAAGGGGTATAAGTTTGGCTGCTGGATGGCTCGGGGGCGAGAAGTAAGGGTGTAAGCCCGTAGACGAGGCCCCGAGGAAAGTCTCCAAGGCACCACACTGATTCTACCTTCGCAGCCCCCAGGAGCCTAGTGGGCTTACGTGGACGACACGTCATCTGCTACGTGCCATAATCTTGGGAATTCTCGTTCATGAGCCTTTATCACTAGCCCCCCACTCTTGCCCTGACCTATTTGTGGGCCAGGGTCGAGAGTGGTAAGCCCGGTTTTTAACGATTTACCTAGGATTCTCGGGCTGCCTGACGACGGCGGGACATTTGACGGCTACTCCTCTCGGACGACTAGGCCCATGCGGCAGGTCACGGAACGCCTCGATTACCGCGCGTATCTTTGATGACGTTAGTGGATCGGTGAAATGATTGCGCTTTTAAAGAGGGGGCGCCGTTTCGCTCGACCGTCGGTTAGGCTACGCACCACGTGCCCAATATTGGTTGGAGGGGCGCGAGAGACTGTCTCCGACTTCTGCCGCGAAGGGGTGTTTCCAATGGCCGATCGCCACGTGGAGCCTCGACGGCCGCTAGGTGCGACGCTTCGTTTTGGCGGGAGTCAATTTGGGCCGTAGGATGTCCTTTTTGGAGTGTATAAATAGGAAGGGGCCATCTCAGGGTTGACACTTTGCCTTGGTTGTCTCTTTGTTTGAATATTGCCTGGCGCACCTCCGCTTAGGTCGGATCTTCCGCTGAATTTTCCTCGGCAAACCCTTTCCTTGAATCAGATTAGATGTCTTCCTCCGAGGTATCTATGGATGTAGTAGGGATAGAGTCAGGCGATGAAGCCTCAGTTTCTGGGGCCGAGCCCAGCGGGCCTTCTTCCTTCTCGGCTTCAGATAGCCGAGAGAGTTCTTCTTCTTCTTCATCTACGTTTTCTGTGTCGGGCTCGCCCCCCAGGGCTAATGTCGCCATTGTCTCTCGCCGTCGGGCGGCGACAAGGGCTCCCAAGGTGCGTATCGGGAATACCCGCAATGCGCCCTCAGTCTTGAATCGTATGGACGAGCTTTCTGCCATCCGGGCTCGATTCCATATCCCCTCTGGCTATTCACCCCGTCTGGACAGAGAGGGTGAGTAGGCAGACCAGGTGCGGGGCAAGGAGATTGCTCTATATCTGGAAGCATTCCGGGTAGGGATGCGTCTGCCCTTCTTGTCTGAAGTTTGTGCTGTGCTCCATTGTTTTCGTCTTGCCTCGGGCCAGCTAGCGCCAAACTCGTGGAGGATCCTCCTCGGGTTTCTAGTCCGGTTAAAAATTGATTGGAACCCCTTCGATTTGAGCCTCCTCTTGTCTTTTCTTTGCTATAAAAATCATCCCGGTACCAGTAAGGAAGAGCCGAGCTGGGTGTATCTCTCGTTTAAAAAACGTAAGGGTAGGCGGCAAGGTCGGGGATAATAGTCGTCTCTTCTTCCATCCACGAATGGAAAGAGAATTCATCTTCATCGGGCCACCGGAGGGTGAGGATTGGCCTGTGCCCACCCAGTGGCATAGGGTCGATTGCCCTAGGGTGAGGCAGTCAAACGCCGCCGAGTCAAGGGTGGTGTCCCAGTGGAAATCGATCCAGCGGGCTGATGTCCTGCTCTCCGAGCAGGTACCGAGATAGGCTAGACTCAGTCCCATGTGTTTTTTCGGTAAGTTAGGGCTTTTGCCGGTCTATTTAGACTTCGCCAAAATCCAATTTCCGTTTCTCCGTCGCTGGTCTTTTTCTTATGTTTTTCTTGCATAGCCCATGGATCGATCGAAAATTATGGCCGCCAAGGCCCAATAAAGAAAGACCGGTGGCGCAAGCTCATCCCGATCAGGTCCGAGTGCGGCTCTTAGGCAAACTCCTTCGATCAGGGCTTCCACAGCGCCCTCCGTCCCGGAGGAACGCCGCGGAGGAGGACAGAAGTATGTGCGGGATCCGGCACTTCGGGCTAGGGCATAGGTGACTCCCCCCTGCCGAATCCCCCTTCAAGATACAGAAGCGGGTGGTTTCTCGGCCACCCCCGGCCGGGATCCAAGTGCAGGAGCGTGACTTCTGCATCGAGGTGCCCTCGGGGCTATCTATGGCCAACAGCTTGCTGGCAAACATGGAGAAGGTGGCTGGGGCCAAGATTTCCCGGGGTACCATGAAAGCCCAAGTGGCCGCGATAGCTCAAGAGGCGGTCCAGATCGGTAACTTTCCCCAAACCCCCCTTTTTTAAGGGTTATTTTCTCAGTTTCAGCTTCTTAACACGGTTCATGTTTTCCTCAGGTCCTCCAGCACTGCGCTCTCCTCGCTGCTATGGAGTCCGAGGAGGTTGCCCCGGCGATAAAGAAGGTGGACGAATCTTCCTCGCGAGAAGAAGAGCTTCTCCTTCAGCTGCAGCAGGCGGAAGAAAATGCGGCCCTCCTTGACTCAAGATTGGCTGCCAAGAGCCTGACGGTTTTCAAGCTGAAGGAGTCCCATCGACTCCTGACTGAATCTAACCGGGCTATCCAATCCTAGATGGAGGAGGCAAACATGCTCTTCAACGCCATGAAAAGGTCGAGGGACGCCCTAAAAAAGGATGCTCGAGCGGCTTGTGAGGCGTCGAAGCTCATGGAGAGCAGGGTTGAGAGGGCCGTGGAGGAGTACAAGACGTTTAATCAGTTTTATATTGACATCACCGACTCCACAGCCGTTGGGTGGCACAATGCCCTCGACGCCATCAAAGAGGCCATGCACGAGTTCGACGACCGCGAGCTCCGCGCCAGGTATCCCCTCGCCGAGGAAGCGCTACAGGGGAACGGCGCCGAGCTGTCCGGAGAAGGCGAGGTGGCCGGTGGAAGCACCGAGCCTAAGGTCGCCATTTTGGTCCCCGACAGAGACACAGAGCAAGGGGAGGTGGCGGTCGAGCGGGTGGTCTAAGCTATTCCCCCTTATTTTCAGAATTTTGTAAGCCTCCGAGCGTTTTTGTAAGGCTGAGGAGCCCACAATACCTTGTCTATAATTTTGATCGTAAATAAAGTATATATTTTTTTATTTGCTCAAGTGTTTTCATCCCGCAAGTATTTTAGCTCGCAAGTCTTTTTATTTTACAAGTGTTAGGCGGGCACGACATAAGAGTTAGCAAAAAGCTAGGTGCAGGTAGGCCGGTGTCCACCCTTTTCCCGGAGTCAAGGTGACGATCGTGCATCGAGTGTGAATCGAGCAAAGAGGTAGCCAAGTGTAGGAAGACCGGTATCCTCCCTTTTTCCGGAGTCGAGTTGACGATCGTGTGTCGAGTATGAATCGAGCGGTAGCCAAGTTTGAATAGGTCGGCGCTCCTCGATTCCTTTTTGGATGAGCTGAGCAGGACATAACTCGGTCGCCTTTTGGCGCGCGTTTTGAATCCATGCCTTCGTAGGATAGGAAGAAACCCATCATGGATGGTCCGAGCGGGAATCTGCTCAGCGGCCTCGTTATAAGGGCTTTCGATCCACCTTTTCGTAGGGTAGGAAGCTAACTGTTATGGATGGACCGAGCAGGAATCTGCTCGGTGGCCTCGCGAGGAGGGCTTTCGATCCACCTTTTCGTAGGGCAGGAAGCTATCCATTATGGATGGACCGAGCAAGAATCTGCTCAGCGGCCTCGTTATGAGGGCTTTCCGAATTCCATAGTTTTTCCTTGGGACGTCGTTCAACCTTCCGTGACCCGTAAAGGAGGGGGGATGGTGACTGTCCCGAATGACATATGGTCGTACCTTATCGGGAAAGGGTGATATTCCGTGATTTGCGTTGTTGTGTGAGAAGATCTCGGCCGTTGGAAGATTTTTGTTGAGGCTATAAATACCAGAAGGCATGGTCTTACCGTTCGTTCTCCTACTCCGAATTTTCCTGGTCGTTTCGTTCCTTCCATATGACGGGTCGTGCATACACCATTAGGGAGATCGTTTCCCGGGATAACGTGTATTTTTACAATCTTGATCGTTCCGAAAAGACGTACGAAGCGGTAATAGGCCGCTTGGAGGGCCACTATGGTCGCCTACTTCCCCGTCGATCTCCTCTTCTGCAAGTTCTCATTTACGCGATATGGAGGTCTTCCCCAGGTCTTTACAACATCCTTTCCCCGCAGTCGATGGATGAGGCGTTCGATAAGATGCACACAGCCCATGAGCTTGGGCTGATCTCGAAGAGCAGGTGGAATCGCTCGGTGGACATTCTTCTCGAATGTTTCCAGCTGAGGTTGGTCGCAGCGTCGTGCTCGGCGGCAGTGGACCCCGACGAATCAGTTGCTTTGAGGGTCCACGGGTATCGACAGAGGGAGCGGGCGGAGGTTGCCTGGGCTCGGCTGGAGGAGCTTTCTTCTGAGTATCACCGACAATGTTTTCTTAATCCTCGCCTTTCTTTACTGTAATCGTTGTAAGGATGGAGAGCCCATAATGCCTCCGAATAAATAAATTTGTCTTTGGTTATGGTGTATTGTCTCTTTTCTCCTTTCCGTATTTTTTTTAATCCCGGAGTCTCGGGGCGAGGAAGGTAACAAAGGGCTGGAGCATCGGGGTGGTGCAGAAGTCTCTTCCGCGAGAGGACTTAGTTCGGAAAACTTAGTTAATGCTGAAAGGAATTACATTATTTAAAAGAGGGTACATGTTTATTTATACAATTTAAGCTTTTCGGCGTAATATGGCCTAGGAAAATTATGCCCTCCGGAGTCCTGTAGGAAGTATGCTCCACCAAACAACGCTTCCGTTACAAGAAACGGTCTGTCCCACTTCGGGGAGAAATTATAGTCACTCTTGGTCTATGAACTTGTTTCTTCATAAGACCAGATCTCCCGGCTTGAAGGCCCGATGTTTAACTCGGGCATTGTAGTAGCGAGCAATTTGCTGCTGATAGGCGGCTGCTCTGATTTGCGCTCGATCTCGTTTTTCTAACAAGATGTCCAAGCTGCTTCGGAGTGCCAAGGTATTAACTTCATCGTCAAAGTGTTCGACCTTATAACTGGGTAGTCTAATTTCCGCGGGGACCATTGTGTCATGCCCCGCTTCCCAGAGTACGGTAAGGAGATATGACGGGTCACACGATGTATTTACTCAGAAGTAAACACGCTAAGCGTATATAAGCAATATAATGTAAAAATACATAAGAAAGACATGAATTGTAAATGAACAACAACTTTTTTATTTATTAAACATCCTTTACAATACAATACTGGAAAGTAAATACAAGACTGGAAAGCAATGCCTAAACAATGGCATGAAACTGAAAATAAAAGTATATACAAGTATCTAGAGCTCTGGGTCGTCGACGAACTGCTCAAAGTCTTCTGAGCTGGGCTCGATCTCCAGAGAGTCGGGTCCTCCTGACAACATTCCAAAGAAAGAATAGAAAAGAAATGTCGTCAGCGAACAATCGCTCGGTAAGTCCCAAGAGATAAAGGAGAATAGAATAGAATAGGTAAATTATATATAGTTATGTTTGTTATGTTAACGTAGTTGTTTGTAGCTTGGTACAGAATTCATCAGTGTATATGAGAGGAGTCCAACTTTCCCCGTGGACTAAGGTATACAAAGCACAAGGAACCGTTAAGCCACGGAACAACAGCACATATATTTAGGTTAGGTGTATTATGGTTACAGTCTCGTGACACTTCTAATACATTCCATACCAATTCACCCCGTTAAACCCCCTTAATATATTTTGTATTGATGTAATGAATGGTTGTATACGACTTGCCTAAACCATGATATCATGTAAACGGAATGGATATAAATGGATAGTCATGTAATCAGAGTATATCCATGGTTCGGTTCAGTCGAGTCATGTTGATATTGATTGTATCTGGTATAAATGGATTCATATTGTATTAGAGTTATATTTGAATTGTATTTAAGAATGAATTGTATTCGGATTAGACAGAGACTCAGATTGAGTCATACACTTAAAACAGAATTGAAGTCCTGAATTAGTTTTGGAGTTATCGGTAACTGCTGCACATGTATGGCAGGATTTGTGTATTTTTCCAAGACAATTACCGTATTGATAACCCCTTTTTTAGTTTTCTACCTTAAATATGCAAGCACCCACTTTCTCTAGCTCCCTGAGGCTCAAGAGAATTGGTCCCGCTTAAACCTATATTTACTAAGGTTCTTATTGTAAATTAATATAACTTGAGAGGATTTTATGAAAAATAGTTTTGATATATTTTCAAAATAAACCTCAAGTATTTATTTATCGTCTTTAGGGTTTTCATTGATGTAATTTTATAAGATGAGGTATTCTAGTGGATATAAACCTAAATTGAATAGTATATGCTATTTTCATGTAAATTGGCTTGTATTAATTTGTGATGGTAGATTCATGAAATTTGTGGTTATTTACTTTTGATCTAGAAAACATGGAATATATTATATATTTAAAATAGATAAATTGATAATATTTACATATATATATATATTTATTAAAAATAGAATTTATTTTTTAATAGAAATCACGTATTCGTAAAAAAATGTAATAAAAATTCTATCGAGATCGGATGCTCCGTGAGGAGGTCTGTATCTCGCCCTACTAGTCTGATGAATGTGCGATAACCCGCACCAAACAAATCGAATTCTCCAAAATGGGTTGTAATGATATAATCGTATGGAATTTGATTAAAACAATTTAAAGAAATAAGGTTTTGATAGTTTATGGTATTTAAATGTAAAATTTGTCTCAGCCACAAAAATATCGTTTTCAAGCTATTGTGCTATGTCATGATGAGTATTGTAATGAGGTAGATCATTACCTCGTGAGTTTTTTAAAGGTAATATGGGTAATATGATGAAGTAATGTCGAACAGAAAGTTTGTGGTATTTAACCGTAAAAGTGCAATAAAAATATTTTTATATGGAGTTTTGAATTGAAATTTGTTTCTAATTATAGTTTAATGTGTAACAAACTAAGTATAATGATTTAGATAAATAGTTCTTAAGAAAAATTGTTAGTTTAAGAAGTTTTGGAGATGAATGTCGGTATAACTCCACTTACCGACATCATTGAAAAGAACAAGTTTTGAGAGGTGAAAAGAAAATAGTAGAGGGGACTTACTGGTTGAATTGAGAGAGAAGAGATGGAGGAAGGTTTCGTAGGCTTCGTAGAATCGCAGTATTGCCAGATTTGTCTTGAATCGTCACCGAAACTCGACCTTGGGCTAACTCCACTTGTATAACTTTTTAACTTAGAAAATTTTGAGAGTTTTGATGCTAGATTTCAGAATAGAGTGTGATAAGGTGTAGGGTAGTATTTATAGGATAGAATTAGGATTTAGCGTGTTAAAATGAGAATTAAAAATACATTAAAATCTGGTTTTAAAGCTCATTTTAATTTTCTGTTAATGTGCAGGAAAATCAAATAGAATAGAAGTAGGGGGGAGGCCAAGGGGTGTTAGAGCAAAATTTGAGAGCATTACAGATGGAGGGGGGAGGCCCGGCGGCGCTGGCCCAAAGGGCATTCTCGCCGGCCGATCAAAGATGGTGGGGTGTGGGATTGGTGCCACGTGTCATGGTCGTTTCATATATCTAAGTGCATATGTTTATTTAATCTGACTTTTAATTTTTACTTGTATTGCACGTGTAAACTTTTAGGCTTCCAAAAAGTTTAAAAGAAAAATCAGCAAAAATAATATGTGGCTGGAGGGATTCGAACACAGAGGTTATGTCACAGCAGTGCAAGGCTATACCAATGAGTTACAAGTGATTTTTTGCTGTTTAAAAACAAATCAAATTTATAACTTGTGCTCAGGATTTACAAATACTCCATTTGTACATTAACTTTAAAAAAATTTCTGTAAATTAAAACAGAGTCCTTACATTCTACCCTTCTTACAAAAATTTTGTTTTCGAAATTTACAATATATTTAAGGACTAATATACAAATAAGAAAGGTATCTTGCATGCATGTCGTCTTCTGTTTCCCACGTTGATTCTCCTGGTGAGTTTTTCCTCCACATCACTCGAACCAAGTTTACTTTCTTGATCTGAAGTGACTTTACCTTTCTGTCCAGGATTTCAACGGGTTGTTGCTCACAAGATAGATATGTATGTACCGTGAGCTCGGAGTGATCAAGAATGTGACTGGGGTCGCTTACATACCTTCTGAGTTGGGATATATGGAACACATTATGCACTCCTTCCAATGAGGGTGGAAGTACCAAGCGACATGCCACTTCTCCGACTCGTTCGAGTATGTCGAACGGTCCAATGTATCTCAGACTTAACTTACCACGCTTTCCAAAGCGAATCACTCCACGGTTTGGAGAAATCTTCAGAAAGACATGATCTCCCGGTTGGAATTCCAAGTGTCGGCGCTTTGCATCAGCCCAGTGCTTCTGTCGATCTTGGGCTATACGCATTCGTTTCCTGATAGTGCGAACTACATCTACAGTCGCCACTATCATCTCATGTCCAAGGAGTTCTCTATCTCCGATGTCGTCCTAACTTAATGGTGAACGACACTTCCTTCCATATAGAGCTGCAAAGGATGTCATTCCAATACTTGCTTGGTAGCTGTTGTTGTATGAAAACACCACAAGATATAGGTGATATTCCCATGATCCTCCGAAGTCTAGCATACAAGCTTTTAGCATATCTTTCAGTATCTAAATCGTTCGCTCAGACTGTCCATCTGTTTGTGGATGGTAAGCTGTGCTAAAATTCAAACTTGTTCCCAAGCTAACTTGCAGACGCTGTCAAAATTGCGATCGGAATCTGATGTCACGATTGGAGACAATGCAAACCGGTACTCCATGTAATCTCACGATCTCCTGCATGAGTTCATGGGTATCAGAGATAGTACACTATGAAGAGTTTAAATTTTACTTAGATTCAAACTTACCTCCATGTACTTCTTTGCTAGTGTCTCAGTAAATTGGCCAACTTGAAAGGGAATAAAATGAGCCGACTTTGTGAGTCGATCCACAATAACCCATACCGTATTGTTACCCTTCGTGCTGCGAGGAAGTGTAGTCACAAAATCCATGGTAATGTGTTGCTACTTCCATTCTGGGATAGGTAATGGTTGAAGTAAACCAGCAGTCCTGTGATATTCAGCTTTCACTTGCTGACACACCAAACATTTAGCGATGCTTCTGGCAACTTCACGCTTCATTCCATGCCACCAGTAATGTTGACGTAGATCTTTGTACATTTTTGTACTTCTAGGGTGTACTGAGTAGGGAGAGCTGTGAGCTTCTTTCATCAATTCTTCCCGAACAGAATCTTGTGGTACACACAATCTGCTTTCGTATCTCAAACATCCGTCTTCATGGATGATGAAATCTGTTCTAAGTCCACTTTCTACTTGTTCTCTGATCTTTTTCAACTTGGCATCACTTACTTGAGCTGCTTTGATCTGGTTGACAATTGTAGACTGAACTTGTAGGTTCATTAAACTTGAAGCGTTACCTGTCATGATCACTTCTATCTCCATCTGATGCAAATCTTGCTGTAGCTTCCACTGTGCGGTGAGATTTATTGATAGTGGTTGATGGCTAAGTGCATCAGGTACTGTATTCACCTTCCTTGGATGATATTGTAGATTGATGTCAAAGTCCACCATGAGTTCTAACCATCTTCTCTGCCGCATATTCCACTCTTTCTGAGTAAACACATACTTCAGACTTTTGTGGTCTGTGCAGATATCTACCCGTTCTCTAAAAAGATAATGGCGCCAAATTTTAAGAGCAAAGATAACGGCTGCCAACTCCAGATCATGCGTCGGATAGTTGCGCTCATGAACTTTCAGCTGTCTTGATGCATAAAGTACAACTTTACTGTGCTGATGTAGAACGTATCATAATCCCTTACCGGATGCATCACAATGTACTACGAAACCTCCATATTGGTCCGATATTACGAGAAGAGGTGCTGATGTCAATCTTGACTTGAGTTCTACGAAAGCTTGTTCGCATGCTTCTGACCACATGAATTCTTCATCTTTGCGTGTGAGCTTGGTCAGGGGTGTTGCAATCTTCGAAAATCCTTCAATAAATCTTCTGTAATATCCTGCTAATCCAAAGAAACTTCGAATGTCCTTCATTGTCTTCGGTGTCGTCCATTCGCTTACTGCTGATACTTTAGTTGGATCTATAGAGATTCCATCGCCTGATACAATATGTCCAAGAAAACCGACTAGATCTAGCCAAAACTCGCACTTGCTGTACTTGGCATAGAGCTGATGCTGTCACAAAGTTTCCAGGACAATTCATAAATGCTCGGCATGCTCTTTCCGACTCTTTGAATACACCAGGATGTCATCGATGAAGATGACTACAAATCTGTCTAGGTACTCTCGAAAAACTTGATTCATTAGGTTCATGAATATGGCTGGTGCGTTGGTCACTCCAAATGCCATCACGAGATATTCGCAATGTCCATAACGAGTTCTGAATGCCGTTTTAGGAATATCAGATTTTTTGACCTTCACCTGATGATAACCCGAATGAAGATTTAATTTTGAGAAAACGCAAGACCCACTTAGCTGATCGAAAGATCGTCGATGCGTGGAAGTGGATACTTGTTCTTTATAGTCACTTCGTTTAGAGCTCTATAATCAACGCACATTCGGTATGAACCTTCCTTCCTTCTTTACCAGTAAAACTGGAGATCTCCAACTTGAAGTGCTGGGACGAATCCATCCTTTCTGCAGAAGTTCGTCCAGCTGAGTACGGATCTCCTTCAAACCTTCAGGGCTTAATCGATACGGTGCTTTGATCACCGGTTGTGCACCAGGTACTAAATCAATTCCGAATTCAAGTGCTCGATCGGGAGGCAAACCTGATATATCTTCAGGAAATACGTCGTCGAACTCTCGAAGTAGCTCTGGCTTAACTTCTCCTGCTTGTAGAGTTGCAATCACTGCCTTCTTCGGTTTTTCTTTGTTTGTGCTAGGCTCCAGGGTACGGTCACCGAATGCTATGGAATCTCGAACACTACCCTCCTTTGACGACAGTCGATGGTAGCATAGAAAGTTCCTAACCAATCCATACCCAAAACTACATCGAAGTTCGGTATGTGTTCACCACAGAAAACTGCATTTTAATACTTCTCATTTGTTATCTGTTTTGCTTTATATCGGTGCTATTAATCAGTGTTTGCTCGGTAATTACAGTTTACAGGTATTCGTGATACAACACTGAAAACATACTCAAAATCACGAATATAGCATTTGGGAGCCGACACTGCAATTAGAACGGAGAACCGACCGATATCCTAAGAGTTCCTTTTGCAATAAATAGATGTGTACACACTTTTTGTATCAATGGTCCAACACAATGCATGTGTACACATAACTCTTTGGCTCATGGACCAAGTGGGGGCAACCATGGCATGATGAATTGAGCATGTAGGCATGTGTTGGTGTGATGGGCATTTATGTGCATTGAATGCTTAAAGTTTTGATGTGGGATATTGCATCAAGTTTCCCTCCAAAACTCTGAAGGCAACCTAGGTCACAACTGATAAAACAAACAGAACCAGAGTGCTATTGGAGTGCACACAAACCCACTATGCAAATACGAGCCCCACTCCTCGGAATTTGGCCAAGCACTTGCTCACCAAAACCGGCGCGCTCGGCCCCCCTGTCCCTATCTTTTTACAGAGCCTCCCTTGTTGCTACGCAGGCTTGTTTTTATTGTTTGTTTAATTTTCTTTTGAGCCTATGAATAGCAGATCAGTGGCAAGGGGAGGCCTCTCTCATATTCTCACATATATTCGCATATAGTTTTTCTTAGTTTCTTTGTTTTTGGTTAAGCTTGAGGGTGAGTGAACTTCATATTGGTTTCTTCTTCTTCTTCCCTCTTGAAGCTCTCTTTGGAGAGCTTCATTAAAGAGCTTGAACAAGCTACCATAATCTTGTATCTCATTTCAAGTGTTTATAATATATTGTTGCTTTCTTTTTATATTAGCTTTCTTTACTTACTTGCTTTCTTTTTATCATGCTTAACTAATTCTTTGGTTGTGGTAATGGTGAGAAGTGAGATGAAAGGTTTTGCCTCCTCCACCTCTTGTTTATGTTTCAAGTGCTTAATTTATGATTCTAACTTAAATATTGCTTATGTATTGATATGATATGGTATGTTGAAACATGGTTACTTTATAAACTCCTCATATACCATATTCATTTCCTTTCCCCATTTCAATATTTAAGTTAAAATCAATTTAGTGTTAAGTTTGCTAAGTTTGGATATGGTATGTTGTGATAAGGTGCTTGACAAACTCTTTTTTTCATATACTATATACCATCACAAACCCTCAGCAAACTCAACACTAAAACCATATGCTCTCACCAACTACTTTGTGTTTTTGTTATTGCGGTATGCTTGCTAACCCTCGTGTTTAGTGTTGATACCCCAAGCGCGGACATACAAACGGTAAGTGATCAAAACGAAATCGTTTCATGCTTTGCGGCGAATATCGGACTTTGACGGTTTGTGCTCCGCAACCGCGTTGACAAGTCGTGCTTCATGCCGGGATCAAGGTAAGGCCGGACAACTCATGATCAAGGGAGTGTAGAGGTAAACGTCGCGATTCGAGCTCCCGAGCCAAGCTACAACCATTCTTCTCTTACTTGTTTTCTTGCTTTTCTTTATTTCAGTATTATTTTATATTATTTTATGACAACCCCCAATTCATTAATTTGTTAACCTTAAACAACAATACCCAATACACAATTCCCTGCGGATCGACCCGTGCTTGCCGGCTCGCTACAACGCGCCGTGCACTTGCGGTTTATAAATAGTAAAACGAGAACGATCTCGCGTGCGCAATCCGATTTCATTAAAACAGTATCACATTTCCATAACATACGCGTTTGCGCGCGCGGGTGAAATCCCAACAAGTTTTTGGCGCCGTTGCCGGGGAGTTGTAGTCATTAGGTATTGTTATTTCTGGTTGTACTAACAAAACTAACTTTCTAACTCAAATTTTTTCAATACTAACATATACACACTTCTAACAATTTTTCTGACTTTTTCTCTCTGCTCTTCTGACCTGTAATCACTCTGCAATTCATTTTAAAAATCTAGTAAGACCATTATAACACTAATATAGTCTAGAAACTCCACCAAAAATCTCTGCACCTAACCCTTATAAAAAACCGGCGACATTAGGGGATTGTCCGAGCTCGCCGGCCTTCTTGTTGTTGCTTTGGTTTTTTCTTTTTTGGTGATCTCCAGTTCTGTGTTTGTATTCTTTTGGTCTTGTTTGATTTTTCTAATTTTGAATATGCAGGAATTGGGGCACATGTATTGCTTTTGACACTAAATATCGTATTTTCCAACATTTTAGGTTTTTCGCGGAATTACGACCAGCGATTGTGCGGAGCGAGGCTCAAATGCAATTACAAGACGTTAGCGAAGTGCAGTGTCAATGATCCGGGTAGTTTGACCCGCGCAAGCGAACAATCAACGACTTGGATCAATTCAAAGGGGTTTTCTTAAACTAAATCATATCGGTACGTATTTCCTAACACCTTCGCTCGAATCCGACGCAATCCAATTTTCTATCTTTTGCAGGATTCTTCGCACAAATTTTGCCGCCAATAGAACAAGAGAACTAATCGTATTTTTTGCAGCGCTAATAATTAATTGAAAGAGAATTTTTTATATTGCTTGATTTCTTGAAATTCTTTTATTTGATTGCGCATTGCATATTAATACGGATTTTAAGGGCATAAATGACCAAACAAGGTACGGTAAAGGATTTCATCTCCTTTTCTCCGCAGCCCACAAATCACAGAACAACATTTTTTGCATACCCCAGTAGTTTAAAATCAACTAGAACTTTGACTCTAAGGATTTCGCGCTCACTAGGAGAAGTTAACTGTGTTTAGAACTTTACTTAACGGTATATCGTTCACGGGGTGTCTAGGCAAGTGTTCACGGCGCAACCGCCAAAAGAGAAAGGGTTATTTAATTAAGGAGCTTTGCGAAAGCGTTGGAAAACCTCCCCTTATCTCTTGCACTTACCTGGCTTCGTGATCAGTATATCTTGAGCCTATTTCTCGATACAGTTTTTACTTCGTCAATCAGGTTCTTGAGCAGGTCTAGTTGACCTAGCATAACATAAACTGCTAGGGGTATTCTTTATTTTTGTGATATTTGTGCATCTTGTTAATATGGGTGATACAAAATACAATTCTATTTTTCACGATTCGTATTCTTTTGTTTATACTCAATCCTAATTTATTTGTACAAATTGCCAAAATCCTTCCCACATTCATGATATTTGTCCTATTCGAGGGGGTGACCAACCGTCCCAATTTGTTGATAACGGTCACCCACCTAACACTCCTGAACACAGTCCTACTTCAACCATAGACCAAACGATTGAAGATTTTGAAAAAAAGGTCGACAGAATGACTGCTCTAGCATCACCACCATCATAACCCCTCTAACCCGAAACAACCGAACCATCATTAGGGAGTGATGGTGAGATAGATGCTAGGTTAACAACTTTTGAAAAGGGCATTGAAGTAATGACTACGGTCGAGAACCAATCAGCTGCGACGCTAGCCCTATTTTTACAGCAATCCGAGCAATTATTTGTTGCTCAAGATCAATCTTTGGCTAGAATCGAGGAATAAACGAAACATTTAGCTGAGAGGATTCTAAGGAGTGAGCACAGTCAATCGGAACCCCATAGTGTCAATGTCTGTCATTTAGGAAGTCATCCGGGTGAGATAAATGATCAAACGAATTTTGATGATTTCATAGATGATGATACAAATGGATTGACTGAGTGCTCCCAGGACACACAAGAAAGTCCTCCGTCTAATTTTTTCTTTCCAATTTTAAATGAGAGACCTTGTGAATTTGACGGGTATGGTTGTGATAGATTAGAAGAAATCAATGATCAGGAACCCACAATTTTTATATCACCTGTTGATATGGTTTTGGAAGAAACGTTGGTGTGGGAACCTACCTTTTTAAATGATATGAACCTAACCATTTTTGAATGTGATGATGAGGAAATCTTTTTGGGAGAGAGTGTAAATAATGAGAGTAGGATTGTGAAAAATAATAGGGAGGAAGACGGTGTTGTAAATTATTCTTTTATACAGAGTTTTGAGGAAATTTTTGCTGATGAACTTGATATTCTTGGTGAGTTTGGGTTAAGATCATTTTGGGATCATCCTTTGAACCTTTCTTTTTCAGAACTTTTTGCGGATGAACTCCAGTTCTTACACGAACCTGATTTCGAAACTCAACACATACTTATTGAAAATTCAATTCATTCAGAAAATAATGCTTTGACCGCTTCAAAACTTCATTTTCACCTTCAACATTTTTTGCTCCATACTTTTACACACCCATGCCATTTACTAATATCTAACCATTTTTTGTATATTCTCTTTTTCTTTTTATTATACATATTCTTTTGCCAGCCATGGCACTATAATGACAAAATTTTGAATAGTTGGTATTAATTTCTGGACTAACCCAGTCTTTTAACATGTAAATGTTGTAATTATTCTTAGGTTTTCTTTTAATAAAATACTCACTCCGATGTCTATGTCTAGCTACCGGAGATGGAGGCAACGATGAGAACATCGTAAAACTCAAGTTTGGGGGTGAGCACTGCATCATGTGTATATTCTGCATTGCATACATATTAAAAAAACCCATCAAAATTTAAAAAAAATCCGAAAAATATAAAAACTTTGTCGTCAAGTTAGCTAATAGGGTAACTTATATTTTATTCCGAAAGTTTAGTTGATACGTTAGAAATAACTAAATTCTAGGCTTAGGAATTGAAAACCGTAAAAATAACCCTCTTTTTGTTTAAACTTGGTAAATATTGTAGGGTTCCTAGGCACGCTAGTGAGGTCTCCTAAGCCATCAACCATGGCAATTTCAAAAATTATGGTGCCTACAAACCCTAAACTACGGATCGATAACTAGATGTCTAGGCGAACAATGAACTAGTTAACACTTAACTAATGAGAAAACGGAAATACAACCTTTGTAGATCCGGTGCTCCACCTCCATAGCTCCGCAACGAAGTCCTCTCCGCTGTCCAAGTCAAATCCGGGCTCTAGGATCGGCTTCGTCGGAGAATGGGCAAGCTAGGTCGTCGATGTCCATGCCGAAGATGATCTACGTCGAGGCATCGCTAAATCAAGCTCCGACTTCACCAAGTCAAGAAACTTGTGAAGTAAACACACTCTACTACTTGGCAAGAGGTAGAGGATGAAGAAATAGGAAGTGGGTTAACTTTAGAATTGGATTTCTCACTCTAATTCATCAATCACCATTGATGAGGTAAGCTTTCTTCTTCAAGTTCAAGGAAGAAGAAGAAGGAAATAGTTATGATAAATTAAAAGAATAAGAAAAGAAAATGAATTCTTATCATAATTTTAACTAGAGTCAAGTGTAGAGAATGAATCATAGTTAGTGGGAATGGTTAGGGTTAAGGATGAGATAAGAATGGTGGACAAAGTCAAAGGTTCATGAATCTTCAACTACAATCCAAAACAAGCCACCATTATCCTCATTTCCTTTTCCAAAAAGAAAATAAATAAATAAATAAATAGATAAATAAAGGAAATGAAACCCTAACCATTCTTTTAACCATGGTTTAAATCTTTGCACTTAACCAAGTAAACATGTATCATCAAACATGATACAATCAAATGCACAAAATCATATCGCATATGTAATGCACACATCCGAGTGAGAAAATCCATCTTAAGTAAACCGATACTAGTTGATGCAAAGTAATATATCAAATATATAATTATGCATTAAATCATTAAATCAACACTTGATTCAATGATCCGGTTATGTCGCACACAACCGACTAGTATACAATATATCGGCTTATCGAATCAACGCTTGAATCGATAACTTGGTTATATCGCATACAACCATTCGATACATTTATAGCGAGAATAGAATACGGTATCACATACACGCATTATTCTCGGTCCCGCACATATCTCATATGTGCTCCTATTTCGTTTCGCTTGAGCCAGGAAACCTCTGTGTAGGACTCTAAAGACTCGTCAATACGCCGGCAGCGGATGATGATCATATCAAACATCCACAAGCCGCAAGCGGTCTGCTAAACGTAACGGCCACCCGGGTATTGAGCGATCTGAAGATCGACGAGCAAGCCCGCTCACACTCCAGTGAATCCGACCAGTAACACTACCGTACAGTCCGGTCTGATCGTCTGATATGTCGCATATCTCGCCTAGGGGTGGTAAACGTCAGACCCCAATAGCTCAATAAGTCGTGTCGATATGAGGTCTATAACTGTTCGAGAAACTACTGGTAACACTTACCAGTAAATCTCAGCAACCCTGGCCAGGGATTTCCTGTTATAGCCAATCGAACACAGCGCAACATCAACCCCCTATACCGGGAGAGACGAATCCCCTCCTATCGCTCATTGCCTCCATGTGACTCGGGACTGTACCCAAAAACCACCGTTTTGCACGCCCTCTTGGACGTGGTAAGATGGAAATCAAAGCACAGTGGGAACCACACGAGACTCTATGACGATCTCGGGTCAACAGACTACTCTGTACCAGTGTCACCAGAGAACTGCCATCTGACGTGAGGTATAATACCATCTGGGAGTTCTCGGCGAGTCCGTCCAGTGTACCCAGTCTCTACTGAGCACCCGTATATCATCTCTGATGTCAAACACCGATGGATATGGGATCATCCATCGCCCATCTGTATGGGTCGAGAAGGTACACGCTAGTCTACTCTGGTATATCGATGCCCCGTCTCGATACACCCACGACTAGGGACTTTGAAGGATGTACTTATGGACTACCATGTCCCCACTAGTATGATCCGCATCATAGTCCAGGTAGTCAAGTACAGATCCTAAGGGCTTTACCAACATGTAACAGAGAGACAATCAGCATACACGTTAAGGTAAAGGGTAACCAGATAGCATACTATCATGTCGAGCAAGAAAGTCCTCCCTATATATGTCCCAGCATCCACTACAATATACATCCTATGTACAGTAATGGCCTCTAGGGCATACATATAACTAACAAATATACGTCCTTACAGTTTTTTTTTGAGAAATAGGCAATCTTGAGTTCAGTTCTTTAGTAAAGTCAAGATGAAGGGAAAGTATTGAAGGTTTACTGAAATATGAGTCTGAAAAATAGTTTCTATTCTTAAGTCCAAATTTAGAAAGTATATACCCTACAAATTGCACATACACGCACCTTGGAACTTGGGATAGTAGAGGACACCTAGAAATACACTTACCTGAAAGCCTAGTATGAAAAAAAAACGGTATTTAAAGCTAAACACCATAAGAGCATCATTGAAAAATATATCCTGTCTTGAAAAGAAAAAAAAGAAAAATAAATAAATAAATAAAGTCAAGACCTGGAAACCGCTATTTATGCTTTAACCTCATACATTCAGTAATCGGCTGTTAGTGCCTCAAGAAATATTAATAGTCGCATGAAAAGTGTATGAGCAACGCCGTCCATCCATTAATGAAAAGAATTAGTATTAGGTATTAAGGCAAGGGTATTATAGCTTGGATTGAATTCTTAAGTGTAGGGGTGAAAATTTACATACACGTAGGGGTATACAATCGATTTTTGGAGGAAAGATAAAAATGAAGAATAAGACTTATGTTTTCTGTAAAGTTGAGAAAAATTCCTGATTGGAGACCGCACTTTAGAAGGAAAACTCAGAAATACCAATATCTTTCTAAATTGTAAATATGCATATGATCCGAGATTAAATAGATAGGAGGTGTGAAACATACGGGTTGAATATTTCTAACTTAGGATGATAGAATTTCTAACTTAGATACTAAACTGTAGGAGTAGAATCGATGTTAACTTATGAAACTAGCTTGACGAGATTTTATGGGTGTAATCCGCTGAAAACCCTCAGGAGACAACACTCCTCCTAGTAGGGACATCTAGAGGTTTAATAAATAAAGTCAAGACCTGGAAACCGCTATTTACGCTTTAAGCTCATACATTCAGTAATCGGCTGTTAGTGCCTCAAGAAGCATTAATAGTCGCATGAAAGGTGTATGAGCAACGCCGTCCATCCATTAATGAAAAGAATTAGTATTAGGTATTAAGGCAAGGGTACTATAGCTTGAATTGAATTCTTAAGTGTAGGGGTGAAAATTTACATACACGTAGGGGTATGCAATCGATTTTAGAGGAAAAATAAAAATGAAGAATAAGACTTATGTTTTCTGTAAAGTTGAGAAAAATTCCTGATTGGAGACCGCACTTTAGAAGGAAAACTCAGAAATACCAATATCTTTCTAAATTGTAAATACGCATATGATCCGAGATTAAATAGATAGGAGGTGTGAAACATACGGGTTGAATATTTCTAACTTAGGATGATAGAATTTCTAACTTAGATACTAAACTGTAGGAGTAGAATCAACGTTAACTTATGAAACTAGTTTGACGGGATTTTATAGGTGTAATCCGCTGAAAACCCTCAGGAGACAACACTCCTCCTACTAGGGACATCTAGAGGTTTAACGGCTTGTTGCATGTGCTCAGTGCAATCGCGTTTCCTGCGAAAGTGGGGCTAGGATTTTTTGTTTTGCTCGGGATGAGCAAAAGATAAGTTTGGGGGTATTTGTTTACCACAGAAAACTGCATTTTAATACCTCTCATTCGTTATCTGTTTTGCTTTATATCGGTGCTATTAATTAGTGTCTGCTCAGTAATTAAAGTTTACGGGTATTCGTGATACGACACTGAAAACATACTCAAAATCACGGATATAGCATTTGGGAGCCGACACTGCAATCAGAACAGAGAACCGACCGATATCTCAAGAGTTCCTTTTGCAATAAATAGATGTGTACACACTTTTTGTATCAATGGCCCAACACAATGCATGCGTACACACAACTCTTTGGCTTATGGACCAAGTGGGGGCAGCCATGGCATGATGAATTGAGCATGTAGGCATGTGTTGGTGTGATGGGCATTTATGTGCATTGAATGCTTAAAGTTTTGATGTGAGATGTTGCATCAAGTTTCCCTCCAAAACACTGAAGGCAACCTAGGTCACAACTGATAAAACAAACAGAACCAGAGTGCTATTGGAGTGCACACAAACCCACCATGCAAATATGAGCCCCACTCTTTGGAATTTGGCCGAGCACTTGCTCACCAAAATCGGCGAGCTCGGCCCCCTGTCCCCATTTTTTTACAGAGCCTCCCTTGTTGCCACGTAGGCTTGTTTTTATTGTTTGTTTAATTTTCTTTTGAGCGTATAAATAGCAGATCAGTGGCAAGGGGAGGCCTCTCTCATATTCTCACATATATTCACATATAGTTTTTCTTAGTTTCTTAGTTTTTGGTTAAGCTTGAGGGTGAGTGAACTTCATATTGGTTTCTTCTTCTTCTTCCCTCTTGAAGCTCTCTTTGGAGAGCTTCATTAAGGAGGTTGAACAAGCTACCATAATCTTGTATCTCATTTCAAGTGTTTATAATATATTGTTGCTTTCTTTTTATATTAGCTTTCTTTATTTGCTTGCTTTCTTTTTATCATGCTTAACTAATTCTTTGGTTGTGGTAATGGTGAGAAAGTGAGATAAAAGGCTTTGCCTCCTCCACCTCTTGTTTATGTTTCAAGTGCTTAATTTATGATTCTAACTTAAATATTGCTTATGTATTGATATGATATGGTATGTTGAAACATTGTTACTTTGTAACCTTCTCATATACCATATTCATTCCCTTTCCCCATTTCAATGTTAAAGTTAAAATCAATTTAATGTTAAGTTTGCTAAGTTTGGATATGGTATGTTGTGATAAGGTGCTTGACAAACTCTTTGTTTCATATACTATATACCATCACAAACCCTTAGCAAACTCAACACTAAAACTATTTGCTCTCACTAACTACTTTGTGTTTTTGTTGTTGCGGTATGCTTGCTAACCCTCGTGTTTAGTGTTGATACCCCAAGCGTGGAAATACAAACGGTAAGTGATCAAAACGGAATCGTTTCATGCTTTGCGGAGAATATCATACTTTGACGGTTTGTGCTCCGCAACCACGTCGACAAGTCATGCTACACGCCGGGATCAAGGTAAGGCCGGACAACTCATGATCAAGAGAGTGTAGAGGTAAACGTCACGATTCGAGCTCCTGAGCCAAGCCACAATCATTCTTCTCTTACTTGTTTTTCTTGCTTTTCTTTTTTTCCGTATTCTTTTATATTATTTTGTGACAACCCCCAATTCATTAATTTGTTAACCTTAAACAACAATACCCAATACACAATTCTCTGCGGATCGACCCGTGCTTGCCGGCTCGCTACAACGTACCGTGCACTTGCGGTTTATAAATAGTAAAATGAGAACGATCTCGCGTGCGCAATCCGATTTCATTAAAACGGTATCACATTTCCATAATATACGCGTTTGCGCGCGCGGGTGAAATCCCAACAGTATGTCCAGCACCTTGAACTCAGCATAGAATTCTCTGCTGCAGACGGCCACGGAACACAGCTCATATCCCATTGTTGCCTTTAGAATGCCGTTCCCTGAACTGACATTCCATTTGGATACGAGCAGTTTGACTAGAATCGCATGAGTTCGGAAGAACCATTGCGACATAAAGCAACGGGATGCTCCAGTATCGAAGATTGCTAGTACGGGATGTGGGGTACTAAGATTGTACCTAAATTATATGGGATATGTTTTAGGTATAGGAAAAGATATATGGATGCAAACAAGTATTGAACAGATTTGAAAGATGGGAAGTTACCAGTGATGGCTTGGCCAGTGGCTTCAGCTTCTTCCACAGTCATTGTGAAAGCCTATCGCCTCGGTACATTCTTCTTGCTGGAGGAGCAATCCTCTGTCCGTTCCTCTATCCTTGAGGTAGGTTCCTTTATGCTTGATGGAACTGACAGGGAGGAGATGCAGTAGGTCTGTGAGGAGGTGGGGGGCTGGGAGAGCAAGACGTGGTGCAGGTGTTTGGATTGCTGGCCGCTGCGGATAGGTGATCGCTGGTCTGTATGCTGGATTCGGGTTGAGTCTACGGGGACATGCACCGATATCGTGAGTGAATGAACCGCAAACTAAACACAGGCCGTTTGCATGCCTGCAGTCTTTCACCAAATGTCCATTCTTCCTGCAGTAGGTGCAAAAATCTGGACTGGGCCGGTTAAAAGTTACTCCCGGTCTTCTTGGTGCAAACGGTGGCATGGAAGAGGCTCCTCCGGCCATCTGGGTGGCAGAGCGCTTCACACCGGCAGAGTGAGGTATGCCCTTCTTCTTCACTACTGCCTCATATCTCCGGGCAGCTTTAAAAGCCAAATCGTGGGTTGGGAAATCCCCTGTAGCTAATGCAGCTTGGATCTCCAGGTCGAACCCTTGATGAAATCTTCTAGCCCGGATCTTAGCAGTCGGTATGAGATGGGCCGCAAATCTGTTATGGTCTTATGTTAGTTGTGTAGTATGTGATATTAGAAATTCGAATATTTGAGACATATCTTACCTGCACAACAGAGTGAACTCGGTATCATACTCATCTACAGATTTGCTCCACATAGAGGCTTGTTGTAGGTGGATGAATTGCTGTTCCATGTCGAATCGGGTAGTCTCTAGAAAATACTTCGCGTCGAACATGTCGCGAAATGTTTTCCATTCGATCGGCTGGGCAAGACGGCTTTCTTCCGTCTTCTACCATACTCGGGCATTATCTGTAAGTTGCAGCTTCGCAACTCTTACCCAAGCAATATCTGCCACTTGTGCTGCTGCCAGATTGTCCTCAATTGATTGAGCCATTCTTCAGCTTCCAAAGGGCTCTCTTTTCCAGAAAATTGCTTCGGATGCAGTGCCCGGAATTGCTTCACTCCAGGCGCTTCCGCTTCTGGTCGGTTCATTAGTATGGCGGTCTGTTGCTGCTTTTCTTCTAGGAGGTTCTTAATTGCCTCGAGCAGTATCTTCTGCTCGTTGATCGGAGCTACAATGGTAGGTGTTAGTGGAAGAGGTGGTAGTGTGGTGTTGCCGATCAAGTTGGTGCTAGTATTGTTCGGGGAATCCATAACCTTGAAAGAAAAATAGGGTTAGGATAGATTAAAGGAAAATATAAAGAATGTTTAGTCACCGAGTCTTATAATTCTTATGTTATATTGCTTAGGTTTCCATGCAGAACTGACCTGCATAGGCCGCGAACAAAACCTGTCACGTCCCGCTTCCCAGAGTACGGTAAGGAGACGTGACAGGTCACGCGACGTATTTACTCAGAAGTAAACACGCTAAGCATATATAAGCAATATAATGTAAAAATACACAAGAAAGACATGAATTGTAAATGAACATCACTTTTTTATTTATTAAACAACCTTTACAATACAATGCTGAAAAGTAAATACAAGACTGGAAAGCAATGCCTAAACAATGGCATGAAACTGAAAATAAAAGTATATACAAATGTCTAAAGCTCTGGGTCGTCGACGAACTGCTGCAAGTCTTCTGAGCTGGGCTCGATCTTCAGAGAGTCGGGTCCTCCTAACAACATTCCAAAGAAAGAATAGAAAAGGAATGTCGTCAGCGAACAATCGCTTGGTATGTCCCAAGAGATAAATGAGAATAGAATGGAATAGGTGAATTATATATAGTTATGTTTGTTATGTTAACGTAGTTTTTTGTAGCTTGGTACAGAATGTATCAGTGTATACGAGAGGAGTCCAACTTTCCCCGTGGACTAAGGTATACGGAGCACAAGAAATCGTTAAGCCACGGAACAATAGCACAGATATTCAGGTTAGGTGTATTATGGTTACAGTCTTGTGCCACTTGTAATACATTCCGTACCAAACTACCCCGTTAAAACCCCGTAATATATTTTGTATTGATGTAATGAATGGTTGTATATGACTTGCCTAAACCATGATATCTTGTAAATGGAATGGATATAAATGGATAGTCATGTAATCAGAGTATATGCATGATTCGGTTCAGTCGAGTTATGTTGATATTGATTGTATCTGGTATAAATGGATTCATGTTGTATTGGAGTTATATTTGAACTGTATTTAAGAATGGATTGTATTTGGATTAGACAGAGACTCAGATTGAGTCAGACACTTAAAACAGAATTGAAGTCATGAATTAGTTTTGGAGTTATCGGTAACTGCTGCATATGGACGGCAGAATTTGTGTTTTTTTCCAAGACAATTACCATATTGATAACCCCGTTTTTAGTTGTCTACCTTAAATAGGCAAACACCCACTTTCTCCGGCTCCCTGAGGCTCAAGAGAATTGGTCCCGCTTAAACCTATATTTACTAGGGTCCTTATTGTAAATTAATATAACTTGAGGGGGTTTTATGAAAAATAGTTTTGATATATTTTCAAAATAAACTTCAAGTATTTATTTATCGTCTTTAGGGTTTTCATTGATGTAATTTTATAAGATGAGATATTCTAGTAGATATAAATTTAAATTGAATAGTATATGGTATTTTCATGTAAATTGACTTGTATTTATTTGTGATGGTAAATTCATGAAATTTATGGTTCTTTTCTTTTGATCTAGAAAACATGGAATATATTATTTATATAAAATAGATATATTGACAATATATATATATATATATATATATATATATATGATGGATGTGTGATAACCCGCACCAACCAAATCAGATTCCCCAAAATGGGTTGTAAGGATATAATCGTATGGAATTTGATTAAAACAATTTTAAGAAATACGGTTTTGATAGTTTATGGTATCTAAATGTAAAATTTGTCTTAGACACAAAAATATCGTTTTTAAGCCATCGTGCTATGTCATGATGAGTGTTGTGATGAGGTATGTCATTACCTCGTGAGTTTTATAGGTAATATGGGTAATATGATGAAGTAATGTCGAATAGAAAGTTTGTGGTATTTAACCGTAAAAGTGCAATAAAAGTATTTTTATATGGAGTTTTGAATTGAAATTTGTTTTTAATTATAGTTTAATGTTTAAAAAACTAAGTACAATGATTTAGATAAATAGTTCATAGGAAAAATTGTTAGTTTAAGAAGTTTTAGAGATGGATGTCGGTATAACTCCACTTACCGATATCATTGAAAAGAAGAAGTTTTGAGAGGTGAAAAGAAGAGATTAGAGGGACTTACTGGTTGATTTGAGAGAGAAGAGATGGAGGAAGGTTTCGTAGGCGTCGCGGTGTCACCGGATTTGTCTCGAATCGTCGTCGAAACTCGACCTTGGGCTAACTCCACTTGTACAACTTTTTGACTTAGAAAATTTTGAGAGTTTTGATGCTAGATTTCAGAATAGAGTGTGATAAGGTGTAGGGCAGTATTTATAGGATAGAATTAGGATTTAGGTTGTTAAAATGGGAATTAAAAATGCATTAAAATTTAGTTTTAAAGCTCATTTTAATTCTCTGTTAATGTGCAGGAAAATCAAACAGAATAGGAGTAGTGGAGGGAGGCCAAGGGATGTTAAGGAAAAATTTGAGAGCATTACAGACGGGGGGCCCGGCGATGCCGGCCCAAAAGGCATTCTCGTCGGCCGATCAAAGGTGGTGGGGTATGGGATTGGTGTCACGTGTCAAGGTCGTTTCATATATCTCAGTGCATATATTTATTTAATCTGACTTTTCATTTTTACGTGTATTGCACGTGTAAACTTTTAGGCTTCCAAATTGTTTAAAAGAAAAATCAGCAAAAATAATTTGTGGCTGGGGGATTCTAACACAGGGGCTATATCACAGCAGTGCAAGGCTTTACCAATGAGCTACAAGTGCTTTCTTGCGGTTTAAAAACAAATCAAATTTATAATTTGTGCTCAGGATTTACAAATACTCCATTTGTACATTAACTTTAAAAAAAATTATGTACATTAAAACAGAGTCGTTACACATTGCCTCGGTACCGTAGCAGAGGCTGAATGGGGTTTCTCCCGTGGGTGTCTTTTTTGATGTTCGTAACGCACATAGTACCCGTGGTAATTCCCCGACCCAGCTGCCTTGCCTTCCCTCTAAGCGGGCTCTGGGACCGCGGATGACGCCTCGGTTCGCTACTTCGGCCTGCCTGTTGCATTGAGGATGTGCGACCACGGCAAACTTCATCAATATGTGGTAGTCTCTGCAAAACTCTTTGACATTATCGTTTTCGAAGTTGGTCCCATAGTCGATAACTATGCACCTTGGGATTCTAAATCGGGAGATTATATCGTTCTGCAGGAATTTTATCATAGAGGCGGCGTCCGGTTTCCTGATGGGCACGGCCTCTATCCACTTCGTGAAGTAGTGCACAACGACAAGGATGTATCTGTGTCCGTCCATGCCGGTGGGGAGTTAGCCCACCATATCCATCCCCCAATACGCAAACAACCAAGGGGAACTGAGTGGCGTTAGTTCAGTGGCGGGAAGATGAGGTATGCTACCGAAGAGTTGGCAGTTCTTGCATCTTCTGATCAGCTTCTCGGCATCCTGGTGTATTCTTGGCCAATAGTACCTCTGGAGCAGTGTCTTCTGGACCAGGGTACGGGCTCCTTGATGCGATCCCCCGACCCCTTCATGTATCTCTCGTAGAACGTAGTCTGCCTCATGGGGGTCGACGCACCGGAGCAGAGGTTGAGTGTATGACTTCTTGTACAGGTTTCTGTTGCTCCAGACTAAATAGCGTGCTTTTTCCCGAAGCCGGCGTGCTTCTCCCTGGTCTTCGGGAATTCCACGTGGGGCTTTCTCCAATCTTGGCCTTCTTCCTGAGTTGTGTAGATTTGGAGCGTTACTTTTCCATCTTCCACGCTGGGTCATGATAAGATTTCGAAGAGGATATTTCTTTTATGATTAGCTTGTTAGTGTATATGCCCTAGAGGCCATTACTGTATCATACTAGTTTGTATATTACTTAATGGATGCTTGGGATATTCACCTTGTATATACAATCTTGCTCAAAATAGTAGTATGCTACTTGGTTTGTTTCTACTTCAATGTGTACTTGTGTTTATTTCAGTATATCACTTATACGCATTAGTGGAGCCCTTAGGATCTTTGCTTGATTACCAGCGTTGTGATGGCAGTCACACAAGTGGGGGCTGGGTAATCTATAGGCACATCCTTATACAGGTCCCTAGTCGCAGGACTATCGAGACGGGGCATCGATACTCCGGAGTAGACTAGCGTATGCGCTTCTCATCCCAGTGTGGGAGATGGTCTGTCCCACAGCCATCAGTACGTCGTACTGGAGATAGTATACGGGTGCTCGTTGGGTTACGAGTACACTGGACAGGACTCGTAGGGAACTGACAGGTTGGTATTATACCTATCGTCAGTTATCAGTTCCCAGGTGACATGAGTACAGCTTAGTCCGCTGACTTGACACTGGCACTTCGCCTCAAGTGTGTTCCCACTGCACTTTGATCACTACCCTACCACGGCTCAAAGGAGTCGTGCAAACAGGTGGTGGTTGGGTGCAGTCCCGAAGCACTTGGAGGCAGTGACGGTTAGACAGGATTCGTCTCTCCCGGTATTGGGGGTTGACATCGCGCTGTGTCTAGGAGAGCCATTACACGAGTAGTCCCTGGCCAGGGCAAACGAGATATACTGGTAGGTTTCCAGTGTTATCTCAGGGTGTTTTGGGCTTCGCTCCGGCACGACTTGTACCGCTATTGGGGGACTGACGTTTACCACCCCCTAGGCCCGCCATGCGATGTATCAGACGAACAGACCGGACTGTACGGAGACTGTCACATTCAGACTCAGTAGGAGTTCAGATGGGGTTTCACCTCGTCAGCCTTCTTGTCGACATCTACCTGGGGATCGTTATGCACAGCTAGTGCCGCTTGCGGTCTGTGGTTAAACCCACTGCCAGCGTAGTGTCGAGTCTTTAGAGTCCCACACAGAGGGTATTCGCCTCTGGGCAAAACAGAGTAGAGGTCGCATGGTTTTGCGACAGGGTTCGTTCTCATCCGCGCACTTGTGCACGTTTGGAGTCCGGACGGATTATACTGGCAGGCTCTGGTTTGAGCCAGATACTGGTATGTGTTTTGGGGTTGCTTTTATATCTTGGTATTCTTGTTTTTCGGAACGAGAATGCAGGTGTGTATGCACAGTTGCTTGAGGAGGAGAATGAGGTTTTTCATTAGGGTTTCGGAACGGGTGCGTATGCACGGTTGACAGTCTTTATTTTCCAAACCCTAATGGATTTATTTATTATCTATTAATAATAATAATTAAATGAGAATTATGTTATGGTTGTTCTTTGTTGACTTGTTGACCTTGGTTGACTTGTTGACCATTGACCACTTTCATGCCTTCAAAAGTCTTCCTTGATTTATGCTTACATTTTTAAATGAAGCATGGTTGTGGTCATTCCAAACACTACCATCAACTATTCTCATTTTCAATTATTATCATTTAGATAATATTATTCTTTTGCATTATGGTTGCAAGAAGAGAAAATAATAGCTCATTCTATCATTCTCATTCTCTCTCCTCTCTTCATCTTCTTCTTCCTCTAGCTAAAGAGAAACCTTCTCATGTGTTGAGAATCCTTCTCTTTAAAACAAAAGCAACCCTTAGACACTCTCTCTACTCACTCTAGGATCAAGGGTTTAGCAAGCCGGCGATTCTAGTTCACTCCAAGTTCGAGAAAGAGCCCAAAGGTCGAGCCTTCGAGGTGGATCCATCTTCGACGGAAGAAGGCGACAAGAGAAGAGAACCATCAACCTCCACAAACTTTGAAGAAGAAGGAGTTCAAGTTTAGGTATAACCATCTCTATCCGAGTAGCTAAATCTCTTTAGCTTAGTTTGCTAGTTTTAGTTTAGGTAACGATCCCGACCAAGTCTAGTCCATGTTGCCTCTTGCACTAAAAATTTGATTTTTATACCGTTTCCGCCTCCCCGTAAGAACCGGGGGTCGCAATATGGACTTACACTGGCATCAGAGCCTAACTAAACTTAAACTAGCTTGGTAGTGAAGTGTAACGAAGTTCGGAAACAAAAAATCACAAAACCGGATAATTTCAAAACCTGAGTTTCTGTTGAAAATTTTTTGGCTCAAAATGAAAAACTTTATACTTCTAAAATCGTCTCAGGGTTTTGTAAGAGCACCCATGAAAAACGATGACGTAATTCCCTTAAGCCGCCGCGCTTCCGCCGCACGAGGTAGGAATGTGCGGCGGAAGCGCCGCGCTTTGTATTCTTCTGTCCATCGATTTTCGTGCAGAGTGTTTATGTGTTGGTTTTGGGATTTTTAAAATATATTATATGTACCCAGATTTTCCAGAACTGAAATTCACTTTTAGGGTCCTATAATTCCGTATTTTTTTCCGAACTTCACTACACTTTGACTATGATGGTTATATCTGTGATGTTTGCTTGTATTGAACGTCGGCTAATCGCTATAAGACGATTAGTCGGGGTTATACAAGATCTGTAATGTGCTGGAATGTGTATATAAATATGTTGGATTGTCGCGGGTGAATAGCCGGGGGTTGTGAGACGAGAGTTTTCTTTTCTTGCAATTCATTGTAAATGTAAATTGATGTAATTATATTATTTGTTTGGCCGCACAACCGGGTCGGGGTTGTAGCCGTCATTGTATAATTCTTTTTACTGTTTTTGCTCCTAGGATAGACCCATGGAGGGGTGCACAAACTACCGAGGACTTGGCGGGTAGTTTGCCGCACCCGTAGGGGTCTTGGGTGGGGATTTGGCTATTCACCGCGACCGTGTTATCTGTTTTTTGTTACAGGCTCGTACAAATTACAGATTGCTAGTATATCCAATGTATTTATCTGTGATCTGAAATGTCTATCATTGCTTTCTATTTAGGCGTTGCTTATGTTTTACAGACGCGCTAGCCCAGCCCCCGCTCTATCGTTAGTTAAGTAACCTAACGGGTAATGACGGGGCCCCGTGGCGAATGCGAATGGCATAAGCGTACGTCATATTTTGGTTGTTTTCTGCAATGGTAGGATTAAATGATGGGACGCATTAAAAGTACTAATGCAAGAATATCACGCATTAAAAGAACTAATGCAAGATAATAAACCAAGTTTAAGTCGATGGAACACTTTCGGAAAACCACTCGGTTCTTTTCAAAACTAACTTTTAAATGCGGAGCTTGAGCCACTCCTTCTAAAAGCTATCTCGTTCCATCGATTATATCAAGTTCACTACGTTCACGGTTTCGCCAAAACCATCCGTAGCCCTCCGTCGTTTCATATGAATATTCAACAGTATTCAAGCTGTGTTTGTTGGCCTTAGTCAAGGCACAGTGATTGGTAGCTGGTGGGTATTCATATGTTGCATAGATAGAATGCGTTGGTTTGGGACAGTCGTATTGCCTTGTTGGCCATAGTCAAGGGTATATACGGGTGGGTTCAAATTAACCTGGATAACGACGGGAAGAACTTGACATGTGACTTATGATTTGTTGGCCTTAGTCAAGGTCATAAGAGCATGGGGCAAAAATCCACATCGGGAGTTTCATAAGTACTGAAACTTGCTAGATTTGCATACCATTTGGAGTGTGATGATTATGGTAGGATTCCTTCATTTTCGTCACACAATGATATTTGGATCCCGATCCTACTGTGAGTATATGCTACTCCTCGGGAAATTTCTCACTTAACGATCAATGCTATAAACCTAGTAGGTGCCTAGAAAGGTGTTAGCGGGGTTACGCCCCCAGGGAAAAGAGGTTCTTTAATTAAGGAACTTCGCGAAAGCGTTGGAAAACCTCCCTCGAAGTACCGACACTGGCCTGGCTGAACGGTTAAGCAAGTATTGTACGGTGGGATTGATCCTGACTAATTCTTCCTTTATGGTTTGAGGAGGGATTCGAGAAACAGTGGGAGCCATCCTGTTTAGACAAACTAAAAACCACTCTAAACTTGCAAGAGCATCATGCTGAGTGTTTCTTCTTCTCTCTCCTAATTGCAGCGACCAATCAACATGACTGGACTTAAGTTACTCCTAGATAAAAACAAGCTGACAGGGCCAAACTACAAAGATTGGCTCAGGAATGTCAAGATAGCAATCACTTATGACAAGCTGGGGTATCTTCTTACCACCAAAGCTCCCCCTGTCCCTGGTCCAACTTCCAGCGTCGCGGATAAGGAAATCCGCAAGACTTGGGAGATTGATAGCGCGAAGGCCAAGTGCCTCCTGCTTGCCTCGATGGACAACGAACATCAGAGGAGGCATGAGAATATGGACATGGAGTCCATATTGCTCCATACAAAAGAACTGTATGGAGAGCAATCACGTATCGCAAGATACGAAGCGTCGAAAAAGTTGTTTTCGACAAAGATGGCCGTCGGATCATCAGTAGCCGAGCACGTGCTAAAGATGATCGGCTACATTGAGGAGCTCGCTGAACTAGGGATCACATTGGAGAGTGAGCTATATACGGATATAGTTCTCCAGTCCCTTCCTTCCACTTACGCCCAGTTTATACTGAACTTCAACCTACAAGAAAAAGAGGTTGAACTATCAGAGCTCCTCAACATGCTGAGGAGCGCAGAGGGCACCCTACAGAAAAGTAGGGATACATCCACTTTGTTTGTAGGAGGATCATCTTCTTCTAGGTCCAAGGCGAAAGCCAAGGGAAAGAAGAAGAAGGCCCCCGCCAAACCAAGGGGCGGTGTTAGTAAAGTGGATACGAAGGGAAAAGGTAAAGCAACAAAGATAGCGGGGAAGCTTGTGGATAAGGAAGAATGCTTCTTTTGTCATAAGAAAGGACACTGGAAGAATGATTGCAGGGCCTGGAAGGCCAGAACACAGGAATTGAAGCAGGTTGCAGCTTCAGCTTCAGGTGTGTATGTTATTGAAAACTGTCTTTCAATAAACTCTACTTCCTGGGTATTGGATACCGGATCAGGATCTCATATCTGTAATTCTTTGCAGGCGTTGAGAAACCGTAGGGATTTGAAGGCAGGTGACATGACCCTCAGAGTTGCGAACGGAGCTAGCATGGATGCTAAAGCCGTGGGGGACTATCACCTGGGAATGTCAGATGGACATGTTTTGGTTTTGCGTAATTGCTTTTTTGTACCCAACGCAACTTGTAATATCATTTCTGTATCTTTAGTTTCTAAAGAAGGTTATGAATTTGCGTTTGTAAGTAATGTTGTAAACATTCACCTTAATCAAGTATTGATTGGGTCAGGTACTCTGAGTAATGGTATATACGTGTTAAACCAACCACAGATTTTCAATGTCCAGAATACACACAAAAGAAAGTCTCCAGATATCAATCGGGCTTTCTTATGGCATTGTAGACTGGGTCACATCAATGAGACACGGTTGACTAAGTTACATAAAGAAGGATACTTGGATCCGTTCGAGTATCAGTCTTATGCCACTTGTGAATCTTGTCTCATGGGAAAGATGACAAAGACTCCGTTCACTGGACACGGAGAAAGAGCGAGCGAGCTCTTGGGACTCATACACAGTGACGTGTGTGGTCCAATGTCTACACATGCGCGAAGCGGTTATTCATACTTCATTACTTTCACAGACGATTTCTCTAGGTATGGACATGTCTTCTTAATGAAGCACAAATCCGAGGCTTTTGAGAAATTTCGGGATTACAAGAATGAAGTTGAAAAACAAACAGGCAAAAGTATCAAGATCCTAAGATCGGATCGAGGTGGTGAATACTTGAGTGCCGAGTTCCTGGACTATTTAAAAGAGAATGGAATTCTCTCTCAGCGTACTCCTCCATACACTCCGCAACATAACGGTGTATCGGAAAGGAGGAATCGAACCCTATTGGATATGGTTCGTTCCATGATGAGTAAGGCTGAGTTACCGCGATCTTTCTGGGGATATGCACTAGAAACAGCTGCACATCTCTTGAACCAAGTTCCTACTAAGACTGTGCCTACCACACCATATCAGATGTGGAGTGGGAAGAAACCCTGTCTTAAAGCCTTTAAGACATGGGGATGTCCGGCTTTTGTAAAAAAGCAGCATGCGGACAAGCTCGAGGCACGCTCAGTACAGTGCAAGTTTGTGGGATACCCAAAGAACTCCAAGGGGTATCTATTCTATTACGCAGAGGAGCAAAAAGTCCTTGTTTCTCGTCATGCCCACTTCTTGGAAACTGAGTTTTTGGAAAATCAGATAAGTGGGAGCGCAGTGGAACTGGATGAAATTCCAGAACCTCAGACTATTACTGAAAGCTTAGTGGAACCAGAGGGTTCAGATGAACAGGACATTCCTACGCCGCTCCGCAGGAGTAGTAGGCAGTCTCATCCGCCCGAGAGATACTGCGGTTTTCTCATAGACGGGGATAGAGAGGATTGCATCATAGATTATGATGAGCCTACTAGCTTCCAGCAGGCCGTTCAGAGCGTTGACTCAGTGAAATGGCTGGATGCAATGCGGACCGAAATGGAGTCCATGTACACCAACAAAGTATGGACGTTGGACATTGCTCCAGACGGGGTAAAACCCGTAGGATGCAAGTGGATCTTCAAAAGGAAGATTGGTGTAGATGGACAGGTTGAGACCTATAAAGCTAGGCTGGTAGCAAAGGGTTTTCGTCAAAGACCTGGCTTGGACTACGACGAAACCTTTTCTCCAGTAGCCATGCTGAAATCCATTCGGATCCTTCTTGCCATTGCTGCCTTCCACGATTATGAGATCTGGCAAATGGACGTAAAGACAGCTTTTCTAAATGGAAATTTAGAGGAGTGTGTCTATATGGACCAGCCAGAGGGTTTCATTCAGAGTGGGAGCAGCGGAAAGGTGTGCAAGTTGCTTAAGTCCATCTATGGACTAAAGCAGGCATCGCGGAGTTGGAACATCTGCTTTGATGAGACAGTCAAAGAATTTGGCTTTATCAAAAATCCAGATGAACCATGTATCTATAGTAGATTTGTAGCGAGAACTGTAGTATTCCTCGTTTTATACGTGGATGACATTCTCTTGATAGGAAATGACATTCCTATGCTACAATCTGTCAAGGGGTTCTTGTCACAAAGGTTCTCCATGAAAGACCTGGGTGATGCCTCATACATCCTGGGGATCCGGATCCATCGTGATAGATCCAAGAGGATATTGGGACTTTCTCAGTCCAGGTACATCGACACCATAGTGAAAAGATTCAGTATGGAAGATTCCAAGCGCGGTAACCTACCGGCTTGTCACGGGATCACCCTCTCTAAAGAGATGTCTCCCAAGACTGATTTGGAGAGGGATCGCATGTCTATTATACCCTACGCTTCTGCGGTAGGCTCTATAATGTATGCGATGTTGTGTACCAGACCGGATGTAGCTTATGCACTGAGTGTAGTAAGCCGGTATCAGTCAAACCCTGGGGAGAAACACTGGATAGCAGTAAAGAACATTCTCAAGTACCTGAGAAGGACTAAGGAGATGTTCTTGGTGTATGGCGGAAAAGACCTCCAGATCGAGGCCTTTGCTGACTCCAGCTTCCAGAGTGACAAGGATGATTCCAAGTCCATGTCGGGTTTTGTCTTCACCCTCAATGGAGGGGCGGTGTGTTGGAAGAGTTCCAAACAGGAAACCGTTGCAGACTCGACGATGGAAGCGGAATACATCGCTGCATCTGATGCCGCAAAAGAAGCTGTCTGGATGAGGAAGTTCTTGAAAGAACTTCAGGTGGTTCCGTCCATTGTTGACCCAATACCTCTGTATTGCGACAACAACGGGGCTATAGCTTTAGCGAAGGAACCCAGGTCCCATCAGAGATCCAGGCACATCTTGAGGCGGTATCACCTGATCAGGGAGATCGTGGATCGCAAGGAGATCGAGGTTCGGAGGGTTGCTTCAGAAGAGAACACTGCAGATCCATTCACCAAGGCCCTACCCCAGACTCAGTTCGAGCGGCTGATCGAGATGATAGGTCTTCGATACGCCAGTACATGGCCTTAGTGCAAGTGGGAGATTGTTAGTGTATATGCCCTAGAGGCCATTACTGTATCATACTAGTTTGTATATTACTTAATGGATGCTTGGGATATTCACCTTGTATATACAATCTTGCTCAAAATAGTAGTATGCTACTTGGTTTGTTTCTACTTCAATGTGTACTTGTGTTTATTTCAGTATATCACTTATACGCATTAGTGGAGCCCTTAGGATCTTTGCTTGATTACCAGCGTTGTGATGGCAGTCACACAAGTGGGGGCTGGGTAATCTATAGGCACATCCTTATACAGGTCCCTAGTCGCAGGACTATCGAGACGGGGCATCGATACTCCGGAGTAGACTAGCGTATGCGCTTCTCATCCCAGTGTGGGAGATGGTCTGTCCCACAGCCATCAGTACGTCGTACTGGAGATAGTATACGGGTGCTCGTTGGGTTACGAGTACACTGGACAGGACTCGTAGGGAACTGACAGGTTGGTATTATACCTATCGTCAGTTATCAGTTCCCAGGTGACATGAGTACAGCTTAGTCCGCTGACTTGACACTGGCACTTCGCCTCAAGTGTGTTCCCACTGCACTTTGATCACTACCCTACCACGGCTCAAAGGAGTCGTGCAAACAGGTGGTGGTTGGGTGCAGTCCCGAAGCACTTGGAGGCAGTGACGGTTAGACAGGATTCGTCTCTCCCGGTATTGGGGGTTGACATCGCGCTGTGTCTAGGAGAGCCATTACACGAGTAGTCCCTGGCCAGGGCAAACGAGATATACTGGTAGGTTTCCAGTGTTATCTCAGGGTGTTTTGGGCTTCGCTCCGGCACGACTTGTACCGCTATTGGGGGACTGACGTTTACCACCCCCTAGGCCCGCCATGCGATGTATCAGACGAACAGACCGGACTGTACGGAGACTGTCACATTCAGACTCAGTAGGAGTTCAGATGGGGTTTCACCTCGTCAGCCTTCTTGTCGACATCTACCTGGGGATCGTTATGCACAGCTAGTGCCGCTTGCGGTCTGTGGTTAAACCCACTGCCAGCGTAGTGTCGAGTCTTTAGAGTCCCACACAGAGGGTATTCGCCTCTGGGCAAAACAGAGTAGAGGTCGCATGGTTTTGCGACAGGGTTCGTTCTCATCCGCGCACTTGTGCACGTTTGGAGTCCGGACGGATTATACTGGCAGGCTCTGGTTTGAGCCAGATACTGGTATGTGTTTTGGGGTTGCTTTTATATCTTGGTATTCTTGTTTTTCGGAACGAGAATGCAGGTGTGTATGCACAGTTGCTTGAGGAGGAGAATGAGGTTTTTCATTAGGGTTTCGGAACGGGTGCGTATGCACGGTTGACAGTCTTTATTTTCCAAACCCTAATGGATTTATTTATTATCTATTAATAATAATAATTAAATGAGAATTATGTTATGGTTGTTCTTTGTTGACTTGTTGACCTTGGTTGACTTGTTGACCATTGACCACTTTCATGCCTTCAAAAGTCTTCCTTGATTTATGCTTACATTTTTAAATGAAGCATGGTTGTGGTCATTCCAAACACTACCATCAACTATTCTCATTTTCAATTATTATCATTTAGATAATATTATTCTTTTGCATTATGGTTGCAAGAAGAGAAAATAATAGCTCATTCTATCATTCTCATTCTCTCTCCTCTCTTCATCTTCTTCTTCCTCTAGCTAAAGAGAAACCTTCTCATGTGTTGAGAATCCTTCTCTTTAAAACAAAAGCAACCCTTAGACACTCTCTCTACTCACTCTAGGATCAAGGGTTTAGCAAGCCGGCGATTCTAGTTCACTCCAAGTTCGAGAAAGAGCCCAAAGGTCGAGCCTTCGAGGTGGATCCATCTTCGACGGAAGAAGGCGACAAGAGAAGAGAACCATCAACCTCCACAAACTTTGAAGAAGAAGGAGTTCAAGTTTAGGTATAACCATCTCTATCCGAGTAGCTAAATCTCTTTAGCTTAGTTTGCTAGTTTTAGTTTAGGTAACGATCCCGACCAAGTCTAGTCCATGTTGCCTCTTGCACTAAAAATTTGATTTTTATACCGTTTCCGCCTCCCCGTAAGAACCGGGGGTCGCAATATGGACTTACACTGGCATCAGAGCCTAACTAAACTTAAACTAGCTTGGTAGTGAAGTGTAACGAAGTTCGGAAACAAAAAATCACAAAACCGGATAATTTCAAAACCTGAGTTTCTGTTGAAAATTTTTTGGCTCAAAATGAAAAACTTTATACTTCTAAAATCGTCTCAGGGTTTTGTAAGAGCACCCATGAAAAACGATGACGTAATTCCCTTAAGCCGCCGCGCTTCCGCCGCACGAGGTAGGAATGTGCGGCGGAAGCGCCGCGCTTTGTATTCTTCTGTCCATCGATTTTCGTGCAGAGTGTTTATGTGTTGGTTTTGGGATTTTTAAAATATATTATATGTACCCAGATTTTCCAGAACTGAAATTCACTTTTAGGGTCCTATAATTCCGTATTTTTTTCCGAACTTCACTACACTTTGACTATGATGGTTATATCTGTGATGTTTGCTTGTATTGAACGTCGGCTAATCGCTATAAGACGATTAGTCGGGGTTATACAAGATCTGTAATGTGCTGGAATGTGTATATAAATATGTTGGATTGTCGCGGGTGAATAGCCGGGGGTTGTGAGACGAGAGTTTTCTTTTCTTGCAATTCATTGTAAATGTAAATTGATGTAATTATATTATTTGTTTGGCCGCACAACCGGGTCGGGGTTGTAGCCGTCATTGTATAATTCTTTTTACTGTTTTTGCTCCTAGGATAGACCCATGGAGGGGTGCACAAACTACCGAGGACTTGGCGGGTAGTTTGCCGCACCCGTAGGGGTCTTGGGTGGGGATTTGGCTATTCACCGCGACCGTGTTATCTGTTTTTTGTTACAGGCTCGTACAAATTACAGATTGCTAGTATATCCAATGTATTTATCTGTGATCTGAAATGTCTATCATTGCTTTCTATTTAGGCGTTGCTTATGTTTTACAGACGCGCTAGCCCAGCCCCCGCTCTATCGTTAGTTAAGTAACCTAACGGGTAATGACGGGGCCCCGTGGCGAATGCGAATGGCATAAGCGTACGTCATATTTTGGTTGTTTTCTGCAATGGTAGGATTAAATGATGGGACGCATTAAAAGTACTAATGCAAGAATATCACGCATTAAAAGAACTAATGCAAGATAATAAACCAAGTTTAAGTCGATGGAACACTTTCGGAAAACCACTCGGTTCTTTTCAAAACTAACTTTTAAATGCGGAGCTTGAGCCACTCCTTCTAAAAGCTATCTCGTTCCATCGATTATATCAAGTTCACTACGTTCACGGTTTCGCCAAAACCATCCGTAGCCCTCCGTCGTTTCATATGAATATTCAACAGTATTCAAGCTGTGTTTGTTGGCCTTAGTCAAGGCACAGTGATTGGTAGCTGGTGGGTATTCATATGTTGCATAGATAGAATGCGTTGGTTTGGGACAGTCGTATTGCCTTGTTGGCCATAGTCAAGGGTATATACGGGTGGGTTCAAATTAACCTGGATAACGACGGGAAGAACTTGACATGTGACTTATGATTTGTTGGCCTTAGTCAAGGTCATAAGAGCATGGGGCAAAAATCCACATCGGGAGTTTCATAAGTACTGAAACTTGCTAGATTTGCATACCATTTGGAGTGTGATGATTATGGTAGGATTCCTTCATTTTCGTCACACAATGATATTTGGATCCCGATCCTACTGTGAGTATATGCTACTCCTCGGGAAATTTCTCACTTAACGATCAATGCTATAAACCTAGTAGGTGCCTAGAAAGGTGTTAGCGGGGTTACGCCCCCAGGGAAAAGAGGTTCTTTAATTAAGGAACTTCGCGAAAGCGTTGGAAAACCTCCCTCGAAGTACCGACACTGGCCTGGCTGAACGGTTAAGCAAGTATTGTACGGTGGGATTGATCCTGACTAATTCTTCCTTTATGGTTTGAGGAGGGATTCGAGAAACAGTGGGAGCCATCCTGTTTAGACAAACTAAAAACCACTCTAAACTTGCAAGAGCATCATGCTGAGTGTTTCTTCTTCTCTCTCCTAATTGCAGCGACCAATCAACATGACTGGACTTAAGTTACTCCTAGATAAAAACAAGCTGACAGGGCCAAACTACAAAGATTGGCTCAGGAATGTCAAGATAGCAATCACTTATGACAAGCTGGGGTATCTTCTTACCACCAAAGCTCCCCCTGTCCCTGGTCCAACTTCCAGCGTCGCGGATAAGGAAATCCGCAAGACTTGGGAGATTGATAGCGCGAAGGCCAAGTGCCTCCTGCTTGCCTCGATGGACAACGAACATCAGAGGAGGCATGAGAATATGGACATGGAGTCCATATTGCTCCATACAAAAGAACTGTATGGAGAGCAATCACGTATCGCAAGATACGAAGCGTCGAAAAAGTTGTTTTCGACAAAGATGGCCGTCGGATCATCAGTAGCCGAGCACGTGCTAAAGATGATCGGCTACATTGAGGAGCTCGCTGAACTAGGGATCACATTGGAGAGTGAGCTATATACGGATATAGTTCTCCAGTCCCTTCCTTCCACTTACGCCCAGTTTATACTGAACTTCAACCTACAAGAAAAAGAGGTTGAACTATCAGAGCTCCTCAACATGCTGAGGAGCGCAGAGGGCACCCTACAGAAAAGTAGGGATACATCCACTTTGTTTGTAGGAGGATCATCTTCTTCTAGGTCCAAGGCGAAAGCCAAGGGAAAGAAGAAGAAGGCCCCCGCCAAACCAAGGGGCGGTGTTAGTAAAGTGGATACGAAGGGAAAAGGTAAAGCAACAAAGATAGCGGGGAAGCTTGTGGATAAGGAAGAATGCTTCTTTTGTCATAAGAAAGGACACTGGAAGAATGATTGCAGGGCCTGGAAGGCCAGAACACAGGAATTGAAGCAGGTTGCAGCTTCAGCTTCAGGTGTGTATGTTATTGAAAACTGTCTTTCAATAAACTCTACTTCCTGGGTATTGGATACCGGATCAGGATCTCATATCTGTAATTCTTTGCAGGCGTTGAGAAACCGTAGGGATTTGAAGGCAGGTGACATGACCCTCAGAGTTGCGAACGGAGCTAGCATGGATGCTAAAGCCGTGGGGGACTATCACCTGGGAATGTCAGATGGACATGTTTTGGTTTTGCGTAATTGCTTTTTTGTACCCAACGCAACTTGTAATATCATTTCTGTATCTTTAGTTTCTAAAGAAGGTTATGAATTTGCGTTTGTAAGTAATGTTGTAAACATTCACCTTAATCAAGTATTGATTGGGTCAGGTACTCTGAGTAATGGTATATACGTGTTAAACCAACCACAGATTTTCAATGTCCAGAATACACACAAAAGAAAGTCTCCAGATATCAATCGGGCTTTCTTATGGCATTGTAGACTGGGTCACATCAATGAGACACGGTTGACTAAGTTACATAAAGAAGGATACTTGGATCCGTTCGAGTATCAGTCTTATGCCACTTGTGAATCTTGTCTCATGGGAAAGATGACAAAGACTCCGTTCACTGGACACGGAGAAAGAGCGAGCGAGCTCTTGGGACTCATACACAGTGACGTGTGTGGTCCAATGTCTACACATGCGCGAAGCGGTTATTCATACTTCATTACTTTCACAGACGATTTCTCTAGGTATGGACATGTCTTCTTAATGAAGCACAAATCCGAGGCTTTTGAGAAATTTCGGGATTACAAGAATGAAGTTGAAAAACAAACAGGCAAAAGTATCAAGATCCTAAGATCGGATCGAGGTGGTGAATACTTGAGTGCCGAGTTCCTGGACTATTTAAAAGAGAATGGAATTCTCTCTCAGCGTACTCCTCCATACACTCCGCAACATAACGGTGTATCGGAAAGGAGGAATCGAACCCTATTGGATATGGTTCGTTCCATGATGAGTAAGGCTGAGTTACCGCGATCTTTCTGGGGATATGCACTAGAAACAGCTGCACATCTCTTGAACCAAGTTCCTACTAAGACTGTGCCTACCACACCATATCAGATGTGGAGTGGGAAGAAACCCTGTCTTAAAGCCTTTAAGACATGGGGATGTCCGGCTTTTGTAAAAAAGCAGCATGCGGACAAGCTCGAGGCACGCTCAGTACAGTGCAAGTTTGTGGGATACCCAAAGAACTCCAAGGGGTATCTATTCTATTACGCAGAGGAGCAAAAAGTCCTTGTTTCTCGTCATGCCCACTTCTTGGAAACTGAGTTTTTGGAAAATCAGATAAGTGGGAGCGCAGTGGAACTGGATGAAATTCCAGAACCTCAGACTATTACTGAAAGCTTAGTGGAACCAGAGGGTTCAGATGAACAGGACATTCCTACGCCGCTCCGCAGGAGTAGTAGGCAGTCTCATCCGCCCGAGAGATACTGCGGTTTTCTCATAGACGGGGATAGAGAGGATTGCATCATAGATTATGATGAGCCTACTAGCTTCCAGCAGGCCGTTCAGAGCGTTGACTCAGTGAAATGGCTGGATGCAATGCGGACCGAAATGGAGTCCATGTACACCAACAAAGTATGGACGTTGGACATTGCTCCAGACGGGGTAAAACCCGTAGGATGCAAGTGGATCTTCAAAAGGAAGATTGGTGTAGATGGACAGGTTGAGACCTATAAAGCTAGGCTGGTAGCAAAGGGTTTTCGTCAAAGACCTGGCTTGGACTACGACGAAACCTTTTCTCCAGTAGCCATGCTGAAATCCATTCGGATCCTTCTTGCCATTGCTGCCTTCCACGATTATGAGATCTGGCAAATGGACGTAAAGACAGCTTTTCTAAATGGAAATTTAGAGGAGTGTGTCTATATGGACCAGCCAGAGGGTTTCATTCAGAGTGGGAGCAGCGGAAAGGTGTGCAAGTTGCTTAAGTCCATCTATGGACTAAAGCAGGCATCGCGGAGTTGGAACATCTGCTTTGATGAGACAGTCAAAGAATTTGGCTTTATCAAAAATCCAGATGAACCATGTATCTATAGTAGATTTGTAGCGAGAACTGTAGTATTCCTCGTTTTATACGTGGATGACATTCTCTTGATAGGAAATGACATTCCTATGCTACAATCTGTCAAGGGGTTCTTGTCACAAAGGTTCTCCATGAAAGACCTGGGTGATGCCTCATACATCCTGGGGATCCGGATCCATCGTGATAGATCCAAGAGGATATTGGGACTTTCTCAGTCCAGGTACATCGACACCATAGTGAAAAGATTCAGTATGGAAGATTCCAAGCGCGGTAACCTACCGGCTTGTCACGGGATCACCCTCTCTAAAGAGATGTCTCCCAAGACTGATTTGGAGAGGGATCGCATGTCTATTATACCCTACGCTTCTGCGGTAGGCTCTATAATGTATGCGATGTTGTGTACCAGACCGGATGTAGCTTATGCACTGAGTGTAGTAAGCCGGTATCAGTCAAACCCTGGGGAGAAACACTGGATAGCAGTAAAGAACATTCTCAAGTACCTGAGAAGGACTAAGGAGATGTTCTTGGTGTATGGCGGAAAAGACCTCCAGATCGAGGCCTTTGCTGACTCCAGCTTCCAGAGTGACAAGGATGATTCCAAGTCCATGTCGGGTTTTGTCTTCACCCTCAATGGAGGGGCGGTGTGTTGGAAGAGTTCCAAACAGGAAACCGTTGCAGACTCGACGATGGAAGCGGAATACATCGCTGCATCTGATGCCGCAAAAGAAGCTGTCTGGATGAGGAAGTTCTTGAAAGAACTTCAGGTGGTTCCGTCCATTGTTGACCCAATACCTCTGTATTGCGACAACAACGGGGCTATAGCTTTAGCGAAGGAACCCAGGTCCCATCAGAGATCCAGGCACATCTTGAGGCGGTATCACCTGATCAGGGAGATCGTGGATCGCAAGGAGATCGAGGTTCGGAGGGTTGCTTCAGAAGAGAACACTGCAGATCCATTCACCAAGGCCCTACCCCAGACTCAGTTCGAGCGGCTGATCGAGATGATAGGTCTTCGATACGCCAGTACATGGCCTTAGTGCAAGTGGGAGATTGTTAGTGTATATGCCCTAGAGGCCATTACTGTATCATACTAGTTTGTATATTACTTAATGGATGCTTGGGATATTCACCTTGTATATACAATCTTGCTCAAAATAGTAGTATGCTACTTGGTTTGTTTCTACTTCAATGTGTACTTGTGTTTATTTCAGTATATCACTTATACGCATTAGTGGAGCCCTTAGGATCTTTGCTTGATTACCAGCGTTGTGATGGCAGTCACACAAGTGGGGGCTGGGTAATCTATAGGCACATCCTTATACAGGTCCCTAGTCGCAGGACTATCGAGACGGGGCATCGATACTCCGGAGTAGACTAGCGTATGCGCTTCTCATCCCAGTGTGGGAGATGGTCTGTCCCACAGCCATCAGTACGTCGTACTGGAGATAGTATACGGGTGCTCGTTGGGTTACGAGTACACTGGACAGGACTCGTAGGGAACTGACAGGTTGGTATTATACCTATCGTCAGTTATCAGTTCCCAGGTGACATGAGTACAGCTTAGTCCGCTGACTTGACACTGGCACTTCGCCTCAAGTGTGTTCCCACTGCACTTTGATCACTACCCTACCACGGCTCAAAGGAGTCGTGCAAACAGGTGGTGGTTGGGTGCAGTCCCGAAGCACTTGGAGGCAGTGACGGTTAGACAGGATTCGTCTCTCCCGGTATTGGGGGTTGACATCGCGCTGTGTCTAGGAGAGCCATTACACGAGTAGTCCCTGGCCAGGGCAAACGAGATATACTGGTAGGTTTCCAGTGTTATCTCAGGGTGTTTTGGGCTTCGCTCCGGCACGACTTGTACCGCTATTGGGGGACTGACGTTTACCACCCCCTAGGCCCGCCATGCGATGTATCAGACGAACAGACCGGACTGTACGGAGACTGTCACATTCAGACTCAGTAGGAGTTCAGATGGGGTTTCACCTCGTCAGCCTTCTTGTCGACATCTACCTGGGGATCGTTATGCACAGCTAGTGCCGCTTGCGGTCTGTGGTTAAACCCACTGCCAGCGTAGTGTCGAGTCTTTAGAGTCCCACACAGAGGGTATTCGCCTCTGGGCAAAACAGAGTAGAGGTCGCATGGTTTTGCGACAGGGTTCGTTCTCATCCGCGCACTTGTGCACGTTTGGAGTCCGGACGGATTATACTGGCAGGCTCTGGTTTGAGCCAGATACTGGTATGTGTTTTGGGGTTGCTTTTATATCTTGGTATTCTTGTTTTTCGGAACGAGAATGCAGGTGTGTATGCACAGTTGCTTGAGGAGGAGAATGAGGTTTTTCATTAGGGTTTCGGAACGGGTGCGTATGCACGGTTGACAGTCTTTATTTTCCAAACCCTAATGGATTTATTTATTATCTATTAATAATAATAATTAAATGAGAATTATGTTATGGTTGTTCTTTGTTGACTTGTTGACCTTGGTTGACTTGTTGACCATTGACCACTTTCATGCTTTCAAAAGTCTTCCTTGATTTATGCTTACATTTTTAAATGAAGCATGGTTGTGGTCATTCCAAACACTACCATCAACTATTCTCATTTTCAATTATTATCATTTAGATAATATTATTCTTTTGCATTATGGTTGCAAGAAGAGAAAATAATAGCTCATTCTATCATTCTCATTCTCTCTCCTCTCTTCATCTTCTTCTTCCTCTAGCTAAAGAGAAACCTTCTCATGTGTTGAGAATCCTTCTCTTTAAAACAAAAGCAACCCTTAGACACTCTCTCTACTCACTCTAGGATCAAGGGTTTAGCAAGCCGGCGATTCTAGTTCACTCCAAGTTCGAGAAAGAGCCCAAAGGTCGAGCCTTCGAGGTGGATCCATCTTCGACGGAAGAAGGCGACAAGAGAAGAGAACCATCAACCTCCACAAACTTTGAAGAAGAAGGAGTTCAAGTTTAGGTATAACCATCTCTATCCGAGTAGCTAAATCTCTTTAGCTTAGTTTGCTAGTTTTAGTTTAGGTAACGATCCCGACCAAGTCTAGTCCATGTTGCCTCTTGCACTAAAAATTTGATTTTTATACCGTTTCCGCCTCCCCGTAAGAACCGGGGGTCGCAATATGGACTTACATAGCTGAATAGGAAGAAGCGAGCATGCTTAAGGCATCGGCCTGGGCGTTCAAGTTTCTAGGAATCTGCTCCACTTGGACTTCATCGAAATTTTTCCGAAGCCTTTTTAGTTCGGCCAGGTATTTTATAAAAAGTGGCTCCCGGGCCTCGAAACGCCCGGTTACATGGCCGACGACTAGTGCGGAGTCGCTGCGTACCCTGATGGTCTTTAGCCCTACCCCGGAGGCGATTCGTAACCCTGCCAACAAAGCCTCGTATTTCGCGGCGTTGTTCGACGTCCTAAAACCGGGATTTAGAGAGTACTCCATTTCTGCCTCATCCGGGCCGCGGATGATCAGGCCAGCCCTGCTCCCTTCTTCTGTGGAGGATCCGTCCACGTAGAGTACACAGTCCAGGATAGGGTCGGGCACCTCCTCGACCGACGGTCGTGATTCGGGGCCCCGTGCTGTCGTTCCTCCTTTAGTGAGGATGGTGCATTCAACAACAAAATCGGCTAAGACTTGTGCTTTGATGGCTTGTCTGAGGCGGTATTTGATATCGAATTGAGACAACTCCCATCTCCATTTCTCCATACGACCTGATGATTCGGGTGAGGCAAGGATAGACCCTAAAGGTCACTCAGTGAGGACGAGGATCGTGTGCGTCTGCAAATAGTGTCGAAGTTTCATGGAGGTAACGATAAGCGCTAAGACTATTTTTCTATAGCCGGGTATCTGGTTTCCGAGTTCTTGAAAATATGGCTTACGTAGTAGACCGGTCTCTTTATGCCTTCGAATTCTCTGACGAGCACTGAGCTTGCAGCTTAGTCGGAGACGGCTAGATATAGTAATAGCTCTGTTCCCGCCAAAATTTTTGGCCAAGAGCTACTTGTTCCCTTATAAAAAAGGGGGAAGAGTCCTCAAAATTTGGCCTCACGTGTAAAACACGTGAGCGCTCATATGCAAAGAGTATGAGTGTTGAATAAAACAATTAAAGGCCAAACAGGCATCACGTGTTAAACACGTGAGCCCTAATATGGAAAGCATATGAGCGCTGAATAAAATAAACTTAAACGGCCAAACATGCCTCACGTGTAAAATACGTGAGCGCTCATATGCAAAGCATATAAGCGCTGAACATAAATCACCAATGGCCAAACAGGCCTCACGTGTAAAACACGTGAGCGCTCATATGCAAAGCATATAAGCGCTGAACATAAATCACCAATGGCCAAACATGCCTCACGTGTATAAACAGGCTAAAACCCACAGCAGGGGTCACGTGCTAAACACATGAGTTCTCTTGCCTCTTACATGCAAAGCATGTGAGTGCCCCAATTTAAAATGCTACTATCAAATTCTAGAATTAAATTCTATTTTGGGAAATATTTTTCTGATCTTTCTCAAACTAAAAAGATCTTTTCTGTTAAACAGAGGGCCTTTGGATCAAAGATCCAACGGTGATCATCTGGTAGAATAAAGTTCTATCATTGGAAAATATTTTCCTAATCTTGTTAAATTAACAAGATATCCATATGATCAGAATTCTATGTTAGAATAAAATTCTAATCTTTTTAAACTAACGAGATATCTATATGATAGAATTAAATTCTATATTAAGAAAATATATTTCTGATCTGTTTAAACTAAAAAGATGTGATAGAATAAATTTCTAATCTTGTCAAAACTAACAGGATATTCATAATCTTGTTAAACAAATAAGAAATCTTCTCTGTTAAACAGAAGGCCTTTGGATTAAAAATCCAACGGTGAATAAAATTCACCGATTGATCTAAAAGATCATAAAATCAATCATGATCTCTCAATGAGGGATTCCCTTAACAAATTGATTCATTTTCTTCTCATATAAATATGAGCAAAGGGAGGAGGGAAAAAACACACAGAGGGAGATGGGAAGAAAAATGGAGAGAGAATTTAATTCTCTAAAGAAGAGGAACCCCTCCCAAAAGCTCCCACAAAAAGAGAATTTAATTCTCAAATCAAGAGTTTAACTCTTCGAACTTAGTTCTTCCTCTGGTTATGATCTGCAGAAGCAGATCTCCCCACAAGTTAAGAATTTAATTCTCATCGGGGTGATTCTGTCATGCAGATTCAAAACCTTAGGGAAAGAACTGAATCCAAAAGAGTTTAACTCTTACAAAACATATGGGAATTTAATTCCTCTGAAACTATGGTTTAACCCTTTCAAAAGAATTTAATCCCTACAAAGAACAAACGGAGAACTTGATTCCTCAGAACCATAGAAGAATAGCCTGGTGATTCATTAGCGTTCAACGCTACACAATAAAAGCTCACGTATTCCCACGTGAGCACCTTTGAGGAACGAAAAAGGAAAGACTGAGATCTAGCCACGTGACCCCCGAGAAGTGCTCAACACTTATAAAAGAGAAAAGGAATGAACACTATTTTTGGGGCGCCTCACGTGACTCTACAAGACCCCTGAGAAGTGCTCAGCACTTATAAAAGAGAAAAGGGAATAAACCATATTTTTGGGGCGTCTCACGTGATCCCACGTGACCCCCTAATAGTGCTCATCACTAGAATAAAAGAATAAAAGAGGCAGCGCCCAACTCTAAGCGTTTCACGTGCCACACGTGAGCGCCCCAACTTTCAATGTCTAACACTGCTATGGCGTCTCACGTGCCACACGTGAACGCCCCAACTTTCAGTGTTTAACACTGTTATGGCGCCTCACGTGCCACACGTGAGCATCTCAGATCTCAGTGTTTAACACTGCCTTAAAATATCACGTGGGAACACATGGGCACAGAGCATACACTAGTGTTTAAAGAGGCCAACTTCAACCACATATTGGCTATGTCTTTTCTGAGATTAAATCTCTAAATAAACCGAGCCTCTCTGCTCATGACTGATGATTCCTCAATTTGGAATTTGGTTCAAGGGTACATCTCTCTACACCTATGATACATGTCGTTGTAATTATTCAATGTCTTTAGAGAGGTGGTGGGTCCCGACAACCAACAAGCTATGGACTGTAATGTCCTTAAACTAAACCCTCACCTCAAAAATGGTGATCTGCGGACCGCAACGTCCCTAAACTAAATTCTATGGACTATGATGTCCTTAAACCCTCCGGACCGCAACGTCCCTAAACTAAATTCTATGGACCGTAATGTCTTTAAACTAAACTCTCACCTCAAAAATGGTGATCTGGGAACCGCAACGTCCCTAAACTAAATTCTATGGACTATGATGTACTTAAACCCTCTGGACCGCAACGTCCCTAAACTAAATTCTATGGACCGTAATGTCCTTAAACCCTCTGGACCGCAATATCCCTAAACTAAATTCCATGGACTATGACGTTCTTAAACCCAATGGACCGCAACGTCCCTAAACTAAACTCTATGGACTATGATGTCCTTAAACTCCATGGACTATGACGTCCTTAAACCCAATGGACCGCAACGTCCCTAAACTAAACTCCATGGACTATGATGTCCTTAAACTCTATGGACTATGATGTCCTTAAACTCCACGGACTATGATGTCCTTAAACTCCACGGACTAGATCTCCTTAAATCGAGTGGACCGTAACGTCCCTAAACTAAAACGATAGGGCCCAAATGCTCTTTCGTTGGATCTAAATGATCCTAAAACCTTGTTAAGTAAATCTTAGTCTAAAACTTAGACTAACTTATCCTTAACAAATATTTAAGTTGATCTTAATTTCAAATGAGTTTAACGATCCTTAAATCAAACCAAACCCAAATCTAAGAAATTACGGATTTGGACTAATCCCCGCCCTACAGGTGACAACATAAATTAGTCTCCGTATACAATTCTCGGGCAACCTAAAAGAAAACAAATACACACGACACGAAGTGAACATCTGGAGAAGGAGAAAGTGGTTACCGCGATGCGGTAGCGTAATTAACTGTAGGGACTTGCGCCTGCAGGGAAGAGCATCCCCATAATAAAAAAAACCCTCGCAAATGAAGGGGAATCTGACGAAGTCTGCTATAATGGCCGCATCCGTCTAAACTTTCGATACATGGTGCCATAAATCAACTTGGTATCTTCGGAGAGGTGGACGGATAAATCCAAATAGCATCTGCCCCCAAAATTCAGGCCAGACGTCCCAACGTCCCGGTCGCGCCTTTCGGCGGTGAACAGATTCCGGCACGCCTGGTAGGACCTTTTCCTCTTTCCACTCCACACTTCGTGTGTCGTGTTTTTCCGCGATCAAATAATCATGGTATATATGTTTGTGGTTGCCCTTAGGGGAGGGGATACTGAAGCCGACATTTCGTTTCTATGAAGAATGGCGTTTGCTCCCACCCTAGCACCTCAAGCTCTGTCATATCCAGTGGAGTCAAGTATGGGCCACTTGCAGCCTCAAATCTCTGCATTCCGGCTCTTCAAGAAATCAACGGGCTTCTTTTTGGGTCGATACTCCCACCTCCCTCCCTCGGTGCCTCAACGTCGAAGGAGGAATCCTAGAGGAAGTCTGTCTTCTACAGGCTAGTTCCCCAAGCAGCCGCTTTGCCGACAGAATCAGTCCTCAAACAACTGGCACATGCCTAGGGCCAAGGTCGACGCAGGGGGCAGAATATTCAAGCTTTCAAAGGAAACAGGAGGCTGGCTAAGCAAAATCCTGAAGCTAATCAAATCTTAGCCGTAAGAGACGGCCAACGTCAATATCGGCATCATACAAAATGAGCTGGGGGCAGTCCTCCGTATGGTCCTATTTCAACACCAGTGGTGAATGTCGTTGTTCCAACTGGGAACAGCTTCAAACTGTTGCGAAGGGTCAGACAAAATTCTCCTACCGCAGTACTGAAGAAGTCTCCGCAGCCCACGGAGATCCCACGAAAGCAGAAACAAGTTCGCTCCCTGAGACAACTTTCCTCATCTATATATAAGGTGTGGAAGCAGGTGAAGGGGACTCACCCTAAGACGGATCCTGATACAGCGGTTCCTCCCAAAACCAAAGCGTCTTTTCACAAAAAAGAGAGGCTTAATAAAGCTCAAGTGCCCGAAGCAAACTCCAAAGGCCAAGACTCCAAACACCCCAAGCCTGGGGGCATGGTAGTTCACATAGTCTATGTGGTGAATTCCAAAGACGAAGTTCGAGCTTATACTAGTCATCGACCTCAATCTCGGTCTGTGACAAAAGTTCAACTGCAACGTGAAAAGCTGCAGGAGATGCTCGCTCAGGCGGCAGCAAACGCTAATCCATCGCCTAAGGAAAATCCCGAGGGCGGACCCGAAGGAAGAGTAGAGAAGGAGTCGGATAATGATTTCCTAAAGCGCGCCCTGAAAAAAGAGAGATGAAGAAGCGGCAGAAATGTCCACTAAAATGAACCAGTTGGTCTTTCTGATTCAGAATATGGCTGGAAAGATGGTTCAATCGGAACCACTGGCAGATGAACCGCCGGTAGTCGGTCTTAAAGATAAAGATGATATTTCAAATCCTCCGCAAACCTCATCAACGGCTGAGGAGGAAATGATTCCTAAAAGAAAAGCTGAACGAATATATCACTCGGCAAATTAAAGCTCACTACGCCAGTGAAGCTGCAAATAGATCAATCTAGACTGGTCGACCATTCAGACGTGGTACGATCAAATACAGTACCCTCCAGAGTACACGCTTCCAACATTCTACATGTACAAAGGAACTGGGAATCCTTGCCAGCATATTGCACGATTTAAATCCATGGGCGGAAAAACTAGAGGAAATGATATACTTCTCTTCTGACAGTTCGTCAGCTGTCTGGCGTGCATTGCCTTCGAATGGTATGCGGAACTCCCGAATGACTCCGTGAATACCTTCGACGAGATGGATATGCTCTTCTGTCAGGGATTCTCTAATGAGAACGAACATACTACCGTGACGGCACTGGTCAAAGAAAGGGTTAGACCGAATGAGACTTGGGTTCAATATGTTACCCGATGGTGAAATCTCTGGTCAAAATGCGAGCAAAGTATCGACGAAGCTGCAGCTGTGAGAACGTTCATGGCTACCCTTGATCCAAATTCAAAAGATGTTCCCATTTACGGCCCTTTTCAAGCCGACAACTTTCCAAGAACTCATGGATAAAATGGTTCGATTGGATCAAATGGGTCAAGACACTTTCTCATCCAATGATGACGAGTGAAAAGTGGAGGCAAGATGGCGTTTTTCTCCTACGCTCAACAAAAATAAGCGGCTCTGAAGCAACCTGTCGCCAAAATAGCGACGACGTGGGTACTCGTTCCCCCCGAGATATACACAGGGGGCATATTCCTCACTGGCGGAAGAATCTCTGTGTAGAATGGTCCTTTCTTCTCAAAAGGTAGGAAGGATATTAAGGGGCTACAAACAAGTCCTACAACCTAGTGGAATGCCCCGCTAAAAAAAAACAAAAAAAACGGTACGTCCATAAGCGAAATGGGCACGGATGAAAACCCGAAAGGGCTCCGTGAGTAAAAACAGCAGGGCTACCAGCGAGTTTGTAAAAACCCGAAAGGGCGCAGACTCGTAAAAAAAATTCATGCACACTTGCAAGATCCTCTCGACCTTGTAAGAAGAAAATACCCGCGTGAGATCCTTACGACTCACAAGGGAGCAACACACTTAGGGATCCCCACGACTCCTAAGGAGAAATTACACTTACGAGATCCTCACGACTCATAAGGAGAATCCCCTTATGAGATCCTCACGGCTCATAGGATTCAAAAGCCTTAAGCTACAAGGATCTGAACCTGTTCTTAAGCCATCACATTCCCCAGATTGCCCTACAGGTGGTCCATATTGACCCTTGTTCCCCTCCGAAAGACGCGACCGGGACGTTGGGATGTCAGGCCTGAAATTCGAGGGCAGATGCTAATTGGTGCTATCCGTCCACCTCTCCGAAGATGCCAAGTTGATTTATGGCACCATTTATTGAAGGTTTAAACGGATGTAACCGATGTAGCAGACTTCGTCAGATTCCCCCTCTTTTGAGGGGTTTTTGATTATGGGGACGCTCTTCCCTGCAGGCGCAAGCCCCTGCAGTTAATTACGCTACCGCATCGCGGTAACAACTTTCTCCTTCTTCAGATGGTCATTTCGTGTCGTGGGTGTTTGTTTTGTTCTTGGTTGCCCGTGGATTGTATACGGAGACTAATTTATGTTGTAGCCCGTAGGGCGTGGATTAGTCCAAATCCGTATCTTCTTAGATTTGGGTTTGGGGGTTGGGTTTTAAGGATACGTTAGCCTCGTTTAAGACTAAGATCAACTTAAACGTTTGTTAAGGATACGTTAGTCTAATTTTAGACTAAGATCAACTTAACAGAATCATTTAGATCCAACAAAAGAGCATTTGAACTCTATTGTTTAGTTTAGGGACATTGCGGCCGATTACCAGTTTAAGGACATGGTGGTCCATTACCAGTTTAAGGACATGGTGGTCCAGGTTAAGGACATTGTAGTCCGTGGGTTTAAAGGGACTCCACAGTCCGAGGTTAAGGACATCGTAGTCCATGGGCATAAGGACCCTACAGTTCAGGTTAAGGACATCGTAGTCCGTGAGTTTACAGGTACCCCACAGTCCAAGGTTAAGGACATCGTAGTCCGTGGGCTTAAGGACCCCACATTCCAGGTTAAGGACATCGTAGTCCGTGAGTTTAAGGACCCCATAGTCCGGGTTAAGGACATCGTAGTCTATGGGCTTAAGGACCCCATAGTCCAGGTTAAGGACATCGTAGTCCGTGAGTTTAAGGACCCCACAGTCCGGTTTAAAGACGTCATAGTCTATGAAAATGTATGGTTGTCGGGACCCGTCACCTCTCTGAAGACGTTGAAGGATTACAACGACAAATATCAGAGGAGTAAAGAGATGTACCCTCGAACCGGTGTGAATTGGTTGAAAGATCTGTAGCCCAATTTGGGACTAAGATCTGTTAAATATTCATGACCAGATGGGCTCAATTAAATATAAGTTGAGGACTTATGGCCAGAATTGGGCTAAGTCCAATAAGATTAAAATGTTTAACATTTTATTGTTCTTGGCTGTTGAGCCTTTACTTGGGCTTGGCCCTTTTAATAATACTGAGCATTAGATCCTGACAATTTTTGTCTTGTATTGAATGTATAGTATTCATCAGAACAATGTGTATTTTGACAACGCGCCACGTGGCGCGCCAGGCGCTTTGCGCCAATTAAAGAGCGCATTGCGCTTCTGCCAAGTAGCGCACACGAAAAGGACACGTGCCGCGCTTAGCGCTAAGCGCCAGTTTATAAGCGCATTGCGCTTTCAATTTGTGAGCGCGTTGCGCTAGTTTAGTGGTGCACCAGTGAGTGACACATGGCGCGCTTGGCGCTGAGCTCCAGCCATGAACGCAGTGCGCTGTTTCAGAAGCGCAAAGCGCAAGTTATATCAGTGGTTGACACGCGGCACGTTTTGGCGCCGAGCGCCGGTCTAAGGAGCGCAAAAGCGCAGTTCATGAGTGTAAGGCAACTTTCAGTAGCGCAAAGCACAGTTCATCAAATTTTATGATCAAAGAACAAGTTTATGTTCTTTTTAAAGGAGGCTTTGCCTCAAGAACAACAGTTCTTCTTTTTGAAAGGGCTTGCCTTTGTAGATTAATGATCTATATGAAGAATATGTTCTTCTTTATTATTTGGTGAGATCTTTTGATCTCTTTTATGAAAGACCTTGGTGTTTTTAGATCTATGATCCTTTTTAGAAGATAGTTCTTCTTTTCATGAGATGATTTCATCTCAGTGTTCATTGCTCATGTTCTTTTACCTTGAAGAAATGATTTTCTTTTGCTAAAAACTTGCTCTTCTTTCTTTGAGTTTTTTCAAAGTTTGTAGAGGGGTTTCTCTATATCGGACTTGAAGTCTTGGGGCCTTTATATTGGGCAAATTGATTTGTTAAATCAGTTAAAGAGATCTTTCTCTGACTGATTAGGGGATGTTTCCCCACCGTTGGATCTTTGATCCTAGGGCTTTCGTTTTACAGAAAATAATCTTCTTGTTTTAATAAGATTGAGAAATCTTTCCATGCAGAATTTTAATTCTGATTAATTAATGATTTATCATTATTAGATTTTTTGATCTAACGGTGGGGAATTTTTAATTCCAGCGCTAGCGCACCTACGTTTGACACATGGCGTGCAGCGCAGAGCACAGCGCAGCCTGCGCTAGCGCACCTACGTTTGACACATGGCGTGCAGCGCAGAGCGCAGCGCAGCCTGCGCTAGCGCACCTACGTTTGACATGTGGCGCGCAGCGCAGAGCGCTGGATCTGAAGCGTTGCTTCAATTTTGAATTTTAAAATAGAGTTTTGCTCTGATTGGGGGTGCGCTGACTAGGACGCAGTGCACCTGGCGCTAGCGCATCTGTGTTTGACACGTGGTGCGCAGCGCGCCTAGCGCTGGATCTGAAACGTTGCTTCAACTTTTAGATTTTGAATTTCAAAACAGAGCTTTGCTCTGATTGGGGGAAACAACCCTTGTATACAATTCAGGGGCACGAATAAATATTTCTTTGCAAAGTTCTGCAAATGGCAAGAAATGTCTCCATATGGTGAATAACACTTGTAGGTCATTTCGACTTATAAGGGGAAAACACTCTTATGAGATCCTTACAACTTATAAGAGAAAACACTATTTAGAAGATCTCACGATTTCTAAGGAGAACATACACCTACGAGATCCCCACGACTCGCAGGGAGAAATACCTTTATGAGACCCTTACGGCCCATGAAGTCAAAATCCTTAGTCAACAGGATCCTAACCCTATTTTCTAAGCCACTTTTGTTCGAATCGATAAAAGAAAATAATGATTCGCTCCTGGCAATATCCCAGTTGTAGCGATACTGATTCCTAAATCGGTATAAAATTCCAAGTTCTTTCACGGTAAATGAAGATTCGCTCCTGGCAATATTTCAGTCGCAGCGATGCTGATGCTATGATTGGTATCAGATCCTAAGTTCCATACTCGCAGCAAGAAATCAGCAAGCCATAAATGCATATGAAATAGCCGAAATGATAGGGCAACTTGCAGCAAAATTAGCAAGTAAAATATATGCATGTAAAAATAGCCGAAATGTTTGGGCAACTCGTAATAAAAAGCAGTGAGAAGAAAAAGAAAAACAGCCGAAATGTTTGGACAACTCGCAATAAAAAGCAACGAATAAAGAAAAAGAAAAATAGCCGAAATGATTGGGCACCGCGAAAAATAGCCGAAATGATTGGGCAATCGTAACTTTCGCGATATAAAAAGCTGAAATGATAGAGGATCGCGGAAAGAAAAAAAAATAAAATGAAACTTTTGCCCTACAGGTAATTCCATAATGACCCCGGTATAAAATCCATGGGCATAAGCGAAAAGGAACTACATTTCCCCACAGGGCTGCGTCAAAGGGAAGTCAGATCTCGACGACCACATCTACAGCCTAAAGATCAACAACGGCGTTTCTTCTCACTCCAACCGAACGTAGACGTGACGTCAACAACCGACCACAGAGTCACAACGAAGCGGAGCCGTGGCAAAGTCCCTAGTTCCAAATCTTGACGGCCACATCTACAGCCTGGAGACCAACAACGGCGTTCCTCCTCATTCCAGCAGGATACGGACGCGAAACTACAAGTCGGAGCCACGGCAAAGTCCCTAGTTCTAAGACTCCACGGTTCACAGAAAACCTAGAGTCAACCCCGACACCTGATTGGTGTAGATTTTAGTGCTTATGCTATTTGTGATCAAAGAATTAACCGCAATCAAGAACGGTGTCGCTTGGTAGCTAGCCGGTTGAGTACGGGTCGGTCCACAGGGATTACGTGTATTTTCTAGTTGTTCTAACGAGTCAATTCCTATTTGTGTTAGGTTTTGATTTTCAATAAAAACTAAATTTGAGTTTGATTAGGATTTAAAATCTTGCTAGGGTTAGGATTAGATTAGTTTGGAAAGTCAACTATTCTCACCGCTTTCTATGCCCTAATTAAGAACTTTTAGGTGCTAAGGTAATAGTTAATAAAGGAGATTAGTACGATCGGGAAGAAACTAGGTTTCTTCCCTTTGGTCCTTATCCGTCCTTTCTTAACTCTTAGCCCTAACCTCCATGGAAATCATACACAACCGGTCTTTAACTATGGAATCACCGCTACCTCGTGGGATAGGGTGCCGTAGTGAGCGATGTGTGTATGTATGCATAGAGCCTACTTTAAAATGCTGAACGGGTAAAAAAGGGGTGAGAGATTTTCATCTCTCAAACCTTCCCCGAACCTAACCCTTACAAGTGAGGAACTACTCACTCATTAGGGAATTAATAAACGAGTTCATTTTTTTATGGTTTTTATTTAATAACTACGGCAGATAAAAAATTGCTGAAAATAACTACGGCAGAGAAATAAAATTGCTAGAGAAATAAGTAGGGCAGAAAAGAAACTTACTTTATTGATGCACTCTTGATAATTACAATGAATGGAAATTTTAAACTTTGGAATTAAAAAGAGGCATGCTTTAAAAAGAGCTGTAGAATTCCTATTTATAGATAATAGAAACCCTAGGGTTTACATCTGATCCATATCTAGAATTACAAAAATACCCTAAGAAAACCGGGTCAATGCACCGATTCCACCGACACGCACCGACATGCGCCAACACGTGCGATGCACGGCCGCGGATCCGCGGCCATAAGCCTGGTTTGGCCGCGGATTCGCGGCCAAATAGTGGAATCTCTTTCTCATTTTTCTAAGGCTGCTTCATGTTGCATTTGGCTTCTGGTTTCTTCACTTGGTTTCTCAAAATGTCTTCTATTTTCTTCCAGATTTCCACAGTTCAGAATGTTGTTACCGTTCGCTTCGTGTTGAAGTCTTGAATTTTGCGCTGCCTTTGTACTTTGTGAAATTGTTCATTGATCTTTGTTTGTCCCTCAAACTGTAGGCATGATAAAGATTCTTCTATTTGTTGGTCGTAGTCTCACTTTTGTAGCGTCTTTTCACCATTTTCACTGTATTGTTCCGAGAACCTGTAACCTGCAACTATTTAGCAGACATGGATCAAAAGCACCTATTTATTTGTAAAATGATTAAGAATGGGGAATATAATAATGCAAAATTATGATATGAACAAATACCCCCAAACTTATCTTTTGCTCGTCCCGAGCAAAACTAGTTTTATTCTCGAAAAACCCTGACCTCACTTTCGCAGGGAAACGCGATTGCACTGAGCTCGTGCAACAAGCCGTTAAACCTCTAGGTGTCCTTAGTAGGAGGAGTGTTGTCTCCTGAGGGATTTCAGCGGATACTACCCACAAAATCCTATCAATTTGGCCTATTGACTTTTATTCTTTAATTCGGTGTTCTAGCAAGAAATTCTATTATTTTCAACTCAGAAATTATCAACCCATATTTTTCATACTTCCTTATCATTTAACTTAAGATTGTATATGTTCTGTAATTTTATTTAGCTTTCAGTATCTTTTGAGTTTTCCTTCTAAGGTTCCATCTCAACTTAGGAATTTTTATCATCTCTACTGAAAATATAAGTCCTATTTTTCATTCCTATCTCTCATCCAAACCCCAATCATATACCCCTACATGTGTGTATGTATCACCCCTACAGTTGGAAATTCAATTCAATCTCTTATACTCTTGTCCATCATCGAAAGTACATTTAGTTGGTGAATTTTTAGATGAAATTGCTCACACATCCTTCATGAGACCGTTAATACTTCTTGAGGTACTAACGACCGATTACAAAATATGTTTGCGCATTAAGGCGTAATTCCTCGTCTTGTAATACCTAAGGCTTTAACAGTGACTCCCAAACCAGTTGGTCTAAGGCACTAGGTGATAAAGCACCCTCGTTATATATATATTTTTTATTTTACGCAGCCTTAAGTAATTACAAAACCAGTGTTCATTTTTTTTATATCTCTTTATTCACACTTATAATTTTATTTTCCTTCATACTAAGGATTTTAGACAAGAGCATTTCAAGGTATCCTCTACTATCCCAAGTTTCAAGATTCGTGTTTGTGCAAGTTGTAGGGTATATATTTTTAGAATTTAGACTTAAGGTTCGGAATTATTTTTCAGACTTATACTCCAAAAAAATTTTCAATACTCTTCCCTTATTTTAACTTAGCCCAAGAAGTGAACTCAAAATTTGCCTATTTCTAAGTAAACTACAAGAACATATATTTTCTATCGTTAAATTTTAAGAAAGGTTATTTTTAGGGTTTTTAATTTACTAAGATTAGGATCTAGTTTTTCCTAGCTAGTTAACCGTCTTGTCAAACTTAAGTCAATTATGGCCAAAATTGAATTTTTCAATTTTTAAAATTTTTAAAATTTTTCGGTTTTTATTTGATTTTTTTTCTTTTTATATTTTTTTCTTTTTCTTTTATTCAATTTTTATAATTTTTTATAAAGATGCAATGCAGAATTAAATATGCAAAAGAAAAAAATATATATACAAATTTTTTTTAAAAAAAAATATGCAATGCAATGATAACTATTTACAACCATCACCTCCCCCAAACTTACCAAAAGCAGTGCCCTCACTGCTTGGCCCCACGCCGCGCCCTTGAGCATGAACGGGAACGCTCCTCCCTAGCTAGCAGGGTTCGGACCCCCTGCTCTACTTCATTCAAACGCCGATCATGCTCCCTCATCATCCCCCTCAACTTATCAATCCCCGTAATGGCTCTTCTCATTAAATTTGCATGTTCTAAGGGGGTGAGCTCTTCCTCGCTCGCGGTCGAGCTGGAGCTAGGTATTCTGGCGGGCACGTGTTCCGCCGGTTCTGTTCGTGACCAAACATCTGTTAAGCGTGTATAGGACGTAGATACGCCCTCAATGAGAGGCCTGACGGGTATGCCTCCACACATGTAAAATTCGAATTCCTCCATAGGGAGGAAACAGCGACACAGTTGTGTCACTAGCATGGGGCATGGGTAGTTCGCGACCCTTTTGCCCGCACCAATTGAGTTAAGCAGAACCGTGCACATGTTGAATCTAGGGTTCCTTGTCATGAGTGTGTACACGATATGCAGTGATGGGGTGAAAAATGTGGTGTTATGGAAACTCCCAAAAATATTATTTTATGCCCACCGGCACACAGTTAAAACATTAGCGAAAAGGGTTCTCGCTTGGATTCCCTTTCTCGGTTCCCTCGAGCAATCATTACCCATTAATGGCATGTAATCTTCAAACTGAAGTGGTTGATCATGAACAAGTATCTTAGGGATTAAAGTAACTTCATGTATGAAGTCTCTATCAATTATTATCTCCCTATCACCCCACAGTAATTTGATAAAGCCATATTGTTCGAGACAGCCGTCTTCGATGCACTCGTAAAAACGAGTGACTAGATCTGGAAGGGCGTAAGAATGTTGGTGATTATAGATTAAAAAATTCCATCCCCTACGTGCGATTTCATTAGCAAAGTAACTCCCATATATCGTGTGTGAAAAGATCTGTGAGAAATCACGCTCTAACTGCATACTTGGTGCCATTACAGATCTAAAAAAATTTAAACAGAGAGGAGTTTCTAGAGATCGAACCTCCTCTGAAAATTTCAGAGGGAGAAGAGGCAGATCAGCGGCGGAAGCGCGGCACTATGCAGGGATCGGCGGCGGATCGGCGGCGGCTCGGAGGGATCTTGCTGGAAATTTTTGGGCGGCGGCTAGGGTTTGAGGAGATGAAAATTTAGGGTTATGGAAAAAGGGCAGAGAGGGTCGGGTGCTATTTAAAGGGGGGAAGTATTGGCTATTTGTAAATAAACCCTTCTAGAAAGAGGAAATTATTTGCAAATAATTTTTTTAAATTAAATCTAGAAATTTACAAAAAGACCCATTTTTTTTTCTTATTTATTTTTTTATTTTTATTTTTATATTATATATATACAAGTGGTAAACGTACCCCCAATCATACGGTTGGCTAAAGAAATCATTTTCTTTCTAGAGCCAACATAATCTCCCCCAAACTTGAATTAAACAATGTTACAAGTCAATGCCAAGCTTTGTAAAGGCCAAAAGTCAATACCAACCATTCGAAGAATTTATCAGTGAAACACAGCGGTTGGTGGAAGAGGATGTTGTCTAGAATCACGAAGAAGTGGGGAAGAGATGAGTGGTGTAACAGAAATGGATTGCATCTCAATTTGAAGAGAAGACAAAGTGATTGTGACGATGGATTACTCACATTTTTGTGATTGTCAAGAACAAGGGGCGGAGGTTCAATTTCTTTTTGGGGTTGATTTATCTCAACACCCGTGTTTGTTAAAAATGCGAGCTCATCAGCGAAAATTTCCTCAAAGCTTTCATCGATACCCCGAAGAATAATGTCATCAGAAAGAATGGGGCGATCTCTAGATTCCATGAAAAATTCATAATCAGTATTAAATGCTGACCCGGACAACTTAATGGAAGAGTCCGTATGTGTATAATACATAGTTGGGTTAAACAACGTATGAATAGAATCTAGATCGGCATCCTGAATCGGATCAAATTCGCTGCTGTCGACATCCATTAATTCGACAGAACATGCATGAGCAGAAGATTCGGAGGGCAGACTTCCTATCTTGTAAATGTTGAACTCACTTGACATCTTCCCAAAGGATAGAGTCATAGAGCCGTTACGACAGTTGATTATAACATTGGAAGTGGCCAAAAATGATCGACCGAGGATCACCGGAATTTGGTTCCGTGGGTTAGCCACAGGCTGTGTGTCCATAACAATGAAATCAACGGGGAATATGAAGTCCCCTATTTTAATCAACACATCCTCTAACTCACCCTAGAATGGGTGATGAATCGATCGGCCATTTGGAGAGTACAATGAGTGTGTTTCAACTCTCCAACGCCTAATTGCTCATAAACGGAATAGGGAAGCAAGTTAACACTGGAACTAAGATCTAAAAGTGCGCGATTTATGTTCTTATCCCCAATTGTTAGTGAAATTGTAGGACAGCCAGGGTCCTTTCGTTTATGGGGAAAAGATAAAGGTTGGGTAATAGCATTGCTCACGGCACTAGCTACGAATATTTCTTGGGTACCTAAGACTTCCTCTTTTTGGTGCATAAGTTCTTCAAGATTTTAGCGTAAGAAGGGACTTGTTGGATTGCATCCAAGAGAGGTATGTTAATGCTAACCTGTTTGAATAACTCCACAATCTTCTCCATTTGTGGAGTTTGTTTATTGGATCTCAACCTGTTTGGAAATGGAATATTTTGAAAATTTATTGAGTCCAATGTTTATGGAGTAGATTGCGGAGTTGGAACGGATCCCAGTGTTGGTGTTATCGTGGAGTGAGATGTGGGTCCGTTCGAATTAGAAGAGGTCGAGCCTTGTGAAGAATGAAGAACAGGCTCTGACGAAGAAGAAGATGACGAAGAAGATGAAAAAGAAGAAAATGAAGAAGAAGAAGAAGAAGAAGAAGCGGCCAGGGTTTCATCACTAATACCCACATTATTGTGCAACACTTTTCCAGATCTTAACGTAGTCACAGCATTTACATTATGATTTTGTTGTTCATAAGCAACATGTGCGTTGTGTGTGTGACCGGGATTTGGCAATGGTTGAGACGGAAGCTTTCCCTTTTCTCGCTCGCTTAACACAGCATTCAGTTTTGCAATTTGGGCCTCAATTGTTTTGATGCTCTGATCATGTGAAGCACTGTGTTGCACCAAAGACTCAATGGAAGACTAGATGCTTGCTGAGGATTGTGTAGAATGTTTTAAAAACGCATCCAGACTTTGTTCTAGCGAGAAAACCTTATCGTTATTTGGCTGAACAAAATTGTTTTGAGGATAAGAGTTGTTGGGTACAAAATTGTTCATTTGGTTTGGGTAAGGTTGGAATTGGAAAGGTTGCTGATATTGAGTTTGTTGAGGGGCTTGTTGTTGTGGAGGAGGCCTTTGAAAGTTGTTGTTGCCTTAGAATTGTTGTTGATTTTGATTCCAAGCAAAATTTGGGTGGCTCCTCTAACCAGGATTGTAAATTGAAAAAGTATAGATCATTTCTTTGTCTTTGCTGAAAGGCAGCATTGACTTGACCTTGTCCTTAGACAGGTGGATTGTAAGGACACTCTTCAGTAAGATGGGACGGATCCGAACAACAAGCGCAAACTGTGCGTGGGGGTAAAGCAGGTGCAGGAGAATGCGATGAGAATTTGCTCTCAATTGCTTCTAGTTTTTTCGTGAGTGCAGCCATTTCGGCCTTCATTGCAATCGCCAATCGACATATCAAGTTGATGTATGCCTGCCCTAGACTGACCTGATGAAGTAGATGAAGCGGTCTTAGTGCTTTCCCACAGAAGTGTTTGTTCAGCAAGATCGTCGAGAAATTGCCAAGCTTCCTCGCTAGATTTTGTAAGAAAGTGACCTTGACAAATGGTTTCCAACAACTGCTTAGTTGCTGGGTTCAGTCCTTCGTATAAAGTTTGGCAAAGTTGCCAATTCTCAATACCGTGGTGAGGGCACTGAACAAGTAGGTCCTTAAATCTTTCAAAACACTTCCAAAAAGGTTCGGAAGGAAGTTGGGAAAATTGAATTATTTTGTTGCGAATTCTCGCGATCTTGTGGTGTGGGTAAATTTTTTTAGAAAATCCTTAACAAACTCTTCTCAATTTTTTATGGAGTGATGCTGTGCTATATAACCATTTTTCAGCTAGGTCACATAAAGTGAATGGAATGACACGTAGCCTTATAGCATCATCAGAAAGTTGGATGGTCTTCATCATTGCGCAAATATTCTGGAATTTGTTAATGAAGATGTAGGCATCTTCGGATTCCAGCCTGTGAAATTTGGGCAACATATTGATGAAGTGGGTTTTAATCTCAAAGTTATCCCCATTAGCCGGTGGAAGTGATAGACAAGTGGGAAGTGCGGTGCGGATAGGATAGAAAAGATCCTAGAGCGCGATTCGTTGGGGCACTTCGATAGGAGGGTGTGGTGGGTTATTCACACCCAGTGGGGGTGGAATCAGTCCCGCAGGTAAGGGGTTGTTAGGATTGAATCCCGACATCTCCTTGGAAGATGATTACTATGAAGATGAAGGTAAAGAAGTGGATGGAATTTCGACTTCGGAGTCGAAAGCGTCGTCAGTCGGCACTAACGAGACACGGACTAAACGGGCGCTAGTGTCCCTAGTCCAACTAGACATACACTAAAGAGGTGTAGTGTAGTCAAAAGGTAAAAATAGAAGGTGGGGGTAAGAAAACGTCAATGGAAGAATGTGGGGTGCAATGGATTTCTAGCGACAAAATTGGCAAGTTTTTTTGTAAAATTTTCTGTTTTGTGTTTTTTTTTATAAGGAGTTTTTGCAAAAATTTTTTTATAAGGAGCTTAGACACACGTTCAAGCAATCACAATATGCACAATCAAGCCTAGAGCTAGGGTCTCCTAGGTCAACTAGACTGCTCCTAACTGTTCCAAAGGGCAAGTTGTGAGATCCTCAAACCGCCTCTTCACCGCCAATTGTGGCTAGGTAAGCACAAGTAAAGAAAGGAGGGATCCGCTCACGAATCACCGTGAGACGGGCCTTTTAAAATTACCATTCCCACTTGTCTAGCCTAGGCACCACAAAGTCTGGTTTAGATAAACGACCGATGCCTACAACTATTCCTTTGTCCTAAAGAGTACGATAGTCCTTATTGGCTGAGTCTAATCTTTTTTAATTAACTCGATGGTTGATGCGAATGCTTTTTATAATTTTTAGGGTCCTAGGAAGGGTAATGAAATTCCCACCCAATCTGGATTCGTGTTATAGCCCCTTAAAAGTCAGTTTTAAAAATGCAAAGCAGTAAACACACAAAACACTTGCCAATTTTTTTTTTATTGCGACGCAAAGAATCCTGCACAAGATCAAGTTATTGGAAAAGGGGGAGAAATTTTTGCGCAAAGAACCCTGCAGGAAATTTTTTTAGACTACAGAGGGCAGAAGAGAGGAAAAGAGTGCTTACAGAGAAATTTCCACGTGCTGACGTCACCAATGCGCCGCTGATCCGTGGTCAAAGGTAGCTATCTGCGGCGGTTCCGCGGTCAACAAGATGGATCAGGCCTCCAAACTTTTCTGTTTCTCTGTTGTGGTTATCCTCTGTTTGTTCAGATCTGCTGTTTGCTGTTTTGCTCACTGGATTTTTCCAGATCTGAATCTGTTCGTCTTTCCGATCCTGCACAATTCAAACAAAAACCCTTCAAAAAATAACAAGATAATAAATTTTTTATATTTTTTTGTTTTTCAGTTTTTCAGTTTTTTTTGATTTTTAATTAACCCGAAATTACAAAAAGAAAATAAGTACGCCATCCCCGGCAACGGCGCCATTTGATTTTTAAGTGAGATTTAGTGCTTATGCTATTTGTGATCAAAGAATTAACTGCAATCAAGAACGGTGTCGCTTGGTAGCTAGCCGGTTGAGTACGGGTCGGTCCACAGGGATTACGTATATTTTCTAGTTGTTCTAACGAGTCAATTCCTATTTGTGGTAGGTTTTGATTTTCAATAAAACTTAAAGTTGAGTTTGATTAGGATTTAAAACCTTGTTAGGGTTAGGATTAGATTAGTTTGGAAAGTCAATTATTATCACCACTTTCTATGCCCTAATTAAGAACTTTTAGGTGTTAAGGTAATAGTTAATAAAGGGGATTAGTACGATCTAGAAGAAACTAGGTTTCTTCCCTTTGGTCCTTGTCCGTCCTTTCTTGACTCTTAGCCCTAATCTCCATGGAAATCATACACAACCGGTCTTTAACTATGGAATCACCGCTACCTCGTGGGATAGGGTGCCGTAGTGAGCGGTGTGTGTATGTATTGTTAGTGTATATGCCCTAGAGGCCATTACTGTATCATATTAGTTTGTATATTACTTAATGGAAGCTTGGGATATTCACCTTGTATATACAATCTTGCTCAAAATAGTAGTATGCTACTTGGTTTGTTTCTACTTCAATGTGTACTTGTGTTTATTTTAGTATATCACCTATACACATTAGTGGAGCCCTTAGGATCTTTGCTTGATTGCCAGCGTTGTGATGGCAGTCACACTAGTAGGGCTGGGTAATCTATAAGCACATCCTTATGCAGGTCCCTAGTCGCAGGACTATCGAGACAGGGCATCGATACTCCGGAGTAGACTAGCGCATGCGCTTCTCGTCCCAGTGTGGGAGACGGTCTGTCCCATAGCCGTTAGTACGTCGTACTGGAGATAGTATGCGGGTGCTCGTTAGGTTACGAGTACACTGGACAGGACTCGTCGGGAACTGACCGGTTGGTATTATACCTATCGTCAGTTATCAGTTCCCAGGTGACATGAGTACAGCTTAGTCCGCTGACTTGACACTATCACTTCGCCTCGAGTGTGTTCCCACTGTACTTTGATTACTACCCTACCACGGCTCAAAGGAGTCGTGCAAACAGGTAGTAGTTGGGTGCAGTCCCGAAGCACTTGGAGGCAGTGACGGTTAGACAGGATTCGTCTCTCCCGGTATTGGGGGTTGACATCGCGCTGTGTCTAGGAGAGCCATTACACGAGTAGTCCCTGGCCAGGGCAAGCGAGATATACTGGTAGGCTTCCAGTGTTATCTCAGGGTGTATTGGGCTTCACTCCGACACGACTTGTACCGCTATTAGGGGACTGACGTTTACCGCCCCCCTAGGTCCGCCATGCGATGTATCAGACGAACAAACCGGACTGTACGGAGATTGTCACATTCAGGCTCAGTAGGAGTTCAGATGGGTTTCACTTCGTCAGTCTTCTTGTCGGCATCTACCTGGGGACCGTTACGCACAGCTAGTGCCGCTTGCGGTCTGTGGTTAAACCCACTGCCAGCGTAGTGTCGAGTCTTTAGAGTCCCACACAGAAAGCTATTCGCCTTTTGGCAAAATTGTAGAGGTCGCATGGTTTTGCGACAGGGTCCGGTCACATCCGTGCACTTGTGCACGTACAGTGTCCGGACAGTTAACACTAGCGGGCTTTGGTTTAAGCCAGATCCTAGTGTACGTTTTGGGATTGGTTTTATCCAGTATGTATTCGTGTTCCTCGGAACGCGAATGCGGGTGTGTATGCACAGTTGACGGAGAGACAGAGGCAGAGGATTCTCATTAGGGTTGTTGACCGTTGACTGTTGACTATTGACTTTTTGCTCAACCCTAATGAGAATATGATATGTAATTAACAATAATATTAATTAAGTATTGTGGTAACATGGTTGTTGAGGGGTTGACTTTGTTGACTTGTTGACTTTGTTGACCGGTTGACTTGGTTGGACTAGTTGACCATCATGATGACAATGGCTATCATTTCATGGCAAAGACTTTTCACTTGCTTGTTCTCTTGTGCAATATGAGTGCATGAAATGATTTAGCTATTTTGACTTGAACCATTTTACACAATACTTGATTACTATTTTTGTGATGATGGTTTTGGATTATGAGAGCCAAGTGAGAAAAGTCTTTCTCATTCTATCATTTTCATTCTCTCTCTTGTGTTCTTGAGCTCTCATCTCCTTCCTCTTGCTCTTCCTCTCTTTAGTCTATGGTTCATTTGTCTCATGTGTTGAGAACCAAGAACCATAGAGAAAATCCCAACACACTCTCCTCTACTCACTCTAGTTCACAAGGTTTAGCAAACCGAGTGAACTAGTTTCTTCAAAGACCGAAGAAGAAACCAAAGGTAGAAGCTTTCAGGTGGATCGATCTTCGGCGCAAGGAAACGACGGGGTGAAGCCGATCCGGACAACCATCGAGGCTTGAAGACGAAGGAGTTCAAGAAAGAAAGGTATAACCCCCTAACCGAGTAGTTAACAACTCCTAATTAGGTTGTTAGTTAGATGTTTAACCAAAATCCGGTTTTGAGTCCATATTACCGCCTCTAGAAAATTGTTTTTCACCAAATTCCGCATGCCCGAAAGTACCGGGAGAGGTAGCATGGACTTACATGTATGCATAGAGCCTACTTTAAAATGTTGAACGGACAAGAAAGGGATGAGAGATTTTCATCTCTCAAACCTTCCCCGAACCTAACCCTAACAAGTGAGGAACTACTCACTCATTAGGGAATTAATAAACGAGTTCATTTTTTTATGGTTTTTATTTAATAACTACGGCAGATAAAAAATTGCTGAAAATAACTACGGCAGAGAAATAAAATTGCTAGAGAAATAACTAGGGCAGAAAAGAAACTTACTTTATTGATGCACTCTTGATAATTACAATGAATGGATATTTTAAACTTCGGAATTAAAAAGTGGCATGCTCCAAAAAGAGCTGTAGGATTCCTATTTATAGATAATAGAACCCTAGGGTTTACATCTGATCCATATCTAGAATTACAAAAATACCCTAAGAAAACCAGGTCAATACACCGACTCCACCGACACGCACCGACACGCGCCAACACGTGCGACGCACGGCCGCGGATCTGCGGCCAAATAGTGGAATCTCTTTCTCATTTTTCTAAGGCTGCTTCATGTTGCATTTGGCTTCTGGTTTCTTCACTTGGTTTCTCAGAATATCTTCTAGTTTCTTCCAGATTTCCACAGTGCAGAATGTTGTGGAATTTTACCGTTCGCTTCGTGTTGAAGTCTTGAATCTTGCACTGCCTTTGTACTTTGTGAAATTGTTCATTGATCTTCATTTGTCCCTCAAACTGTAGGTATGATAAAGATTCTTCTATTTGTTGGTCGTAGTCTCACTTTTGTAGTGTCTTTTCACCATTTTCACTGTATTGTTCCGAGAACCTGTAACCTGCAACTATTTAGCAGACATGAATCAAAAACACCTATTTATTTGTAAAATGATTAAGAATAGGGAATATAATAATGCAAAATTATGATATGAACAATACCGCAGAAAGCGGAGCAAGTCAACCCCGACACCGCAGAAAGCGGAGCAAGTCAACCCCGACACCGCAGAAAGCGGAACAAGTCAACCACGACACCATAGAAAGCAGAACAAGTCAACCCTGACACCGCTGAAAGCGAAGCAACTCAACCACAACTCCGCAGAAAACGGAGCAAGTCAACCTCGACACCGCAGAAAGCGGAGCAAGTCAAACCAGACACCGCAGAAAGCGGAGCAAGTCAACCACAACACCGCAGAAAGCGGAGCAAGTCAACCCCGACACCGCAGAAAGCGGAGCAAGTCAACCCCGACACCGCAGAAAGCGGAGCAAGTCAACCACAACACCGCAGAAAGCGGAGCAAGTCAACCCCGACACCGCAGAAAGCGGAGCGAGTTAACCCCGACACCGCAGAAAGCGGAGCGAGTCAACCACGACACCGCAGAAAGCGGAGCGAGTCAACCACGACACCGCAGAAAGCGGAGCAAGTCAACCCGATACCGCAGAAAGAGGAGCAAGTCGACCCCGACACCGTAAAAAGCGGAGCAAGTCAACCCCGACACCGCAGAAAGCAGAGCAAGTCAACCCCGACACTGCAGAAAGAGGAGCAAGTCAACCCCGACACCGCAGAAAGCAAAGCAAGTCAACTATGATACTGCAGAAAGCGGAGCAAGTCAACCCTGACACCGCAGAAAGCAAAGCAAGTCAACCACGACACCGCAGAAAACAGAGGATGCCAACCCTGACACCGCAGAAAGCGGAGCAAGTCAACCATGATACCGCAGAAAGCGGAGCAAGTCAGCCCTGACACCGCAGAAAGCGGAGCAAGTCAGCCGTGACACCGCAGAAAGTGGAGCAAGTCAACCACGACACCTCAGAAAGCGGAGCAAATCAACCTCGACACCGCAGGAAGCGGAGCAAGTTAACCCAGAAACCGCAGAAAGTGGGGCAAGTCAACCCCGACACCGCAGGAAGCGGAGCAAGTCAACCCAGAAACCGTAGGAAGCGGAGCAAATCAACCCAGACACCGCAGAAAGTGAAACAAGTCAACCAATGACCTCCCCGCCGGAACAACGCTCCGTCTCGGAAACAAGTCAACCAATGACCTCCCTGCCGGAACAACGCTCCGTCGCGGAAACAAGTCAACCAATGACCTCCCAGCCGGACCAATACTCCGTCTCGGAAACAAGTCAACTCAAAAACCTCTCGATTCAGGGAAATCAGCGTCCTTGGCGAGAACCTCTCGATTCATTTCGACCCGCAAGGAAATCAATGTCTTTGCAGGAATCTCTCGATTCGTCTCAACCCCCAGGGAAATCAGTGTCCTTGGCAAAACCCTCTCGATTCAGTGAAATCAGCGTCCTTGGCGAGAACCCCTCGATTCTTTTCGACCCGCAAGGAAATCAGTGTTTTTGCGAGAATCTCTCGATTCGTCTCGACCTGCGGGGAAATTAGTGTCCCTGCACATAAAAAAATTCTCTTGTGAGATCCTCACGACTCTCAAGAGAAAACACACTTAGGAGTCTTCACGACCCCTAAGGAGAAATTACACCTACGGGATCCTCTCGACTCGTAGGGAGAAAAGTCTTTATGAGACCCTCACGGCTCATAAAATTGAAAAGTCTTAGGCGGTAGATCTGAACCTGTTTCCTAAGCCATCGCTGCTCTATAAGGAGGTCAAGATGGACTATCTGCGGGCCACATTGCCAAAGCCATATTCACTAATGAAATAAAGAAGTTACTTACGGGTCCTCATGATTCGTAAGGAAAAATACCCGAGTGAGATCCTTACGACTCACGGAGGCGATGAACACTTAGAAATCCCCACGTTTCTAAGGAGAATTTGCACCTACGAGATTCTCTTGACTTGTAGGGAGAAAAAACCTTCTTGAGACCCTTACGGCTCATGAAGATGAAAAAAGTCTTAGGCTACAAGGACTCTAAACCTGTCCTCTAAGCTCTCAATTCTATTGCCATACATAACTCTGCACTACTTCACCCATGTACATGCTTACGTCGGCAAATTAGTGGGGGGAATTTGTTCCCGCCAAAATTTTCGGCCAAGAGCTACTTGTTCCCTTATAAAAAAGGGGGGAAAGTCCTCAAAATTTGGCCTTACGTGTAAAACACGTGAGCGCTCATATGCAAAGCGTATGAGCGCTGAATAAAACAATTAAGGGCCAAACAGGCATCACGTGTTAAACACGTGAGCGCTCATATGCAAAGCATATGAGCGCTGAATAAAATAAACTTAAATGGCCAAACAGGCCTCACGTGTAAAACACGTGAGCGCTCATATGCAAAGCATATAAGCGCTGAACATAAATCACCAATGGCAAAACATGCCTCACGTGTAAAACACGTGAGCGCTCATATGCAAAGCATATGAGCGCTGAACATAAACAGGCTAAAACCCACAGCAGGGGTCACGTGCTAAACACATGGTTCTCTTGCCTCTCACATGCAAAGCATGTGAGCGCCCCAATTTAAAATGCTCCTATCAAATTCTAGAATTAAATTCTATTTTGGGAAATATTTTCCTGATCTTTCTCAAACTAAAATGATCTTCTCTGTTAAACAGAGGACTTTTGGATCAAAGATCCAACGGTGATCATCTGGTAGAATAAAGTTCTATCACAGGAAAATATTTTCCTAATCTTGTTAAATTAACAAGATATTCATATGATCAGAATTCTATGTTAGAATAAAATTCTAATCTTATTAAACTAACGAGATATCTATATGATAGAATTAAATTCTATATTAAGAAATATATTTCTGATCTTGTTAAACTAAAAAGATATGATAGAATAAAATTCTAATTTTATCAAAACTAACAAGATATTCATAATCTTGTTAAACAAACAAGAAATCTTATCTGTTAAACAGAGGGCCTTTGGATTAAAAATCCAACGGTGAATAAAATTCACCGATTGATCTAAAAGATCATAAAATCAATCCTGATCTCTCAATGAGAGATTCCATTAACAAATTGATTCATTTTCTTCTCATATAAATAGGAACAAAGGGAGGAAAGAAAAAAACACACAGAGGGAAAGGGGAAGAAAAATGGAGAGAGAATTTAATTCTCTAAAGAAGAGGAACCCCTCCCTCCCAAAAGCTCCCACAAAAGGAGAATTTAATTCTCAAACCAAGATTTTAACTCTTCTCAAAGAACTTAGTTCTTCCTCTGGTTAAGATCTGCAGAAGCAGATCTCCCCACAAGTTGAGAATTTAATTCTCATGGGGGAGATTCTGTCATGCGGATTCAAAACCTAGGAGAAAGAACTGAATCCAAAAGAGTTTAACTCTTACAAAACATATGGGAATTTAATTTCTCTGAAACTAGGGTTTAACCCTTTAAAAAGAATTTAATCCCTACAAAGAACAAACAGAGAACTTGATTCCTCAGAACCATAGAAGAACATCCTGGTGATTCATTAGCGTTCAACGCTACACAATAAATGCTCACGTGTTCCCACATGAGCACTTTTGAGGAACGAAAAAGAAAAGACTGAGATCTAGCCACGTGACCCCACGTAACCCCCGAGAAGTGCTCAACACTTATAAATGAGAAAAGGAATGAACCCTATTTTTGGGGCGCCTCACGTGACCCCACGTGACCCTTAAGAAGTGCTCAATACTTATAAAAGAGAAAAGAGAATAAACCATATTTTTGGGACGCCTCACGTGATCCTATGTGACCCCCTAACAGTGCTCAGCACTAGAATAAGAGAATAAAGGAGGCAGCGTCCAACTTTAAGCATCTGCATCTCAGATCTCAGTGTTTAACAATGCCTTAGAATATCACGTGGGAGCACGTGGGCACTGAGCATACACTAGTGTTTAAAGAGGCCAACTTCAACCCTAGATTGGCCAAGTCTTTCCTGAGATTAAATCTCTAAATAAACTGAGCCTCTACGCTCATGACTGATGATTCCTCAATTTAGAATTTGGTTGAAGGGTATATCTCTCCACACCTCTGATACATGTCGTTGTAATTATTTAACGTCTTCAGAGAGGTGGTGGGTCCCGACAACCAACAAGCAATGGACCGTAATGTCCTTAAACTAAACTCTCACCTTAAAAATGGTGATCTGCGGACCGCAACGTCCCTAAACTAAATTCTATGGACTATGATGTCCTTAAACCTTCTGGACCGCAACGTTCCTAAACTAAATTCTATAGACCGTAATGTTCTTAAACTAAACCCTCACCTCAAAAATGGTGATCTGCAGATCGCAACGTCCCTAAACTAAATTCTATGGACTATGATGTCCTTAAACCATCCGGACCGCAACGTCCCTAAACTAAATTCTATGAACCGTAATATCCTTAAACCCTCTGGACCGCAATGTCCCTAAACTAAATTCCTTGGACTATGACGTCCTTAAACCCAATGGACCGCAACGTCCCTAAACTAAACTCTATGGACTATGATGTTCTTAAACTCCACGGACTATGACGTCCTTAAACCCAATGGACCGCAACATCCCTAAACTAAACTGTATGGACTATGATGTCCTTAAACTCTATGGACTATGATGTCCTTAAACTCCACGGACTATGATGTCCTTAAACCTAATGGACTGTAACGTCCCTAAACTAAAACGATAAGGCCCAAATGCTCTTTTGTTGGATCTAAATGATCCTAAAACCTTGTTAAGTAGATCTTAGTCTAAAACTTAGACTAACGTATCTTTAACAAACATTTAAGTTGATCTTAATCTCAAACGAGGTTAATGATCCTTAAATCAAACCAAACCCAAATCTAAGAAAATATGGATTTGGATTAATCCTCGCCCTACGGGCGACAACATAAATTAGTCTCCGTATACAATCCACGGGCAACCTAAAACAAAACAAACACACACGACACGAAGTAAATATCTGGAGAAGGAGAAAGTAGTTACCGCGATGCGGTAGTGTAATTAACTACAGGGGCTTGCGCCTGCAGGGAAGAGCGTCCCCACAATCAAAAAACCCCTCGCAAATGAGGGGGAATCTAACGAAGTCTGCTACAATGGTCGCATCCGTCTAAACCTTCGATACATGGTGCCATAAATCTACTTGGCATCTTCGGAGAAGTGGACGGATAAATCCAAATAGTATATGCCCTCAAAATTCAGGCCAAACCTCCCAACATCCCGGTCGCGTCTTTCGGCGATGAACAAGCTCGTCGCCCTTGACCGGTAGGGTAAGAAGCGGCGGGGTCGCTAGGTGCGCCTTGAGTTGTTCGAAAGCGTTCTGGCACTCCTCAAACCATTCAAACTTAGGAATTTTTCTCAAGGCCGTGAAGAAAGGGAGGCACTCCAAGACTTGTTGTTCACTTGCTGCATCACCAACTGGTCTCTCCGGCTCTGAACATAAAGTGACTCAGGGCAGCTACCCTCTCTGTGAGTCATATGGTATCAAAATTTCTCTTAGGCGTTGCCATGTTGAGGATGGTGCTGTTTTTTTGGGTTCACTTAGATTCCTCGGTAGGTAACCATGAACCCAAGAAACTTCCCACTGGTGACTCCGAACGCGCATTTAGCTGGATTCAGCTTCATCTTGTACTTGCACAGGACGTCGAATGTCTCGCCGAGGTCTTTAGGGTGCCTAGCTGACGAGGCGGATTTTACGAGCATGTCGTCGACGTATACTTCTATGTTTCTCATATCTGTGATTTGAACAGCTTGTTGACCAACCGCTTATACGTGGCCCCGACGTTCTTAAGTCCGAAGGGCATCACTTTGTAGCAGTAGACTCCCCGGTCAGTGGTGAAGGTGGTAAGTTCTTCGTCGGCCGGGTTCATCCGGATCTTATTGTAACCGAAGAAAACGTTCATGAAGCTCAGTAATTCGTGGTCGGCCGACCTGTCCACTTGTTGGTCTATCCGATAATGTGGATAGTTGTCTTTGGGGAAAACCATGTTCAAGTCCGTGAAATCGACGCACATGCGCCATTTCCCATTTGCCTTCTTGACCATGACCACGTTCGCCAGCCAATCCGAGTAGTCCAGGTTTCTGATGAAGTTGGCGGTGAGCAATTGATTCACCTCGTCTTCTATCGCCTTTTGTTTAACCGGCGTAAAACTTCTCTTCTTTTGTCGGATAGGCCGGGCCTTTGGGTCGACCCCGAGCTTGTGGGAGATCACTTCAGGGTTGATCCCGGGCATTTCTGCTGGCGTTCAAGCGAATACGTCCAAGTTATTTCGGAGGAACCAGATCAGGCCTTCGGGGGTGTCCCCTGTTAAGAGAGAGCCGATCTGGACTGTCCGACTGTTGACTCCCTCTATGAGGGAGACTTCTGTCAACGCTTCCACCGGGGCACCTCGAACTTCCTTTTGGTCGTCGCGTGTATCTAAAGACCCCTGGGAATCATGCGTGTCTTCAAAATCGTCGCCCTGCTCTCCAGCGGGAGACGTCGAGGCGGGGCAAATTCCGGCAGTTTGCTGGTCCTCATAGGCCTAGACTATCTCCCAATTATCCAAAAGGAATTTGAGCACATGGTGATAAGTCAAGATCCGAGCCCGGAGAGCATTTAAGGTGGGACGTCCCAGGAGGATGTTATAGGAAGACGGGACCTTAGCAACGAGGAAGTTCACCGGTACAGTTCGCGTCTTGCCCGCTTCCCTAATGTTGAGGAGGAGGGTGACTGATCCCTCGGCCGGGACGGAATGGTTGGTGAACCCAGAGAGGACGTGGGAGGTCGGCTGAAGATCAGATGAGCCTAACCCTATACGCTGGAAACTGTCGTAGAACAGGATATCTGCCGAGCTCCCTGAGTCGACCAATATTCTCTGGACCCCGTAACAGTGAACTCTAGCCGGTTATCACAAGAGGGTCATTGTAAGGAAGTGATATGCCGTGAAGGTCATCATCGGTAAAGATGATCGGGTCATCCTTCCTGTGCTTCTTATGGGGTGGATTGCTTATTCACTCGACTGGCAGGAGGTGATGGTTCCCCATACTTCCCAGAGCTTGATCTGCTGAAATGACCATGATTTGCCCGATTGTTTACTCCCCAGGAGGGGTTTGGTCTTTTTGCACCCGTTCCGTTTGTCGCTTGTCCCATAGGTATTTCTCCAGGTGACCGGAGCGGATCAGTTCCTCGATATAGTCGTGGAGCTGTTTGCAGCTTTCAGTCGGGTGACCCTGCGACCTATGATAGGCGCAGTACGGGCCGCAGAGACGCTTTCCCGCCCTTTAGGTAGCTAGCGATACCTTAAAGAACCTCTCGCCCTTAGCTTCCTCCAATTGTTCACTCTGGGAAACATTCAGAGGGGTGTCCTTCTGGAATCTCGGGGAATAAGGTTTCGGATGATCGACTTTCTTTTTCTCTTCCCTGTCCCTCTTCTTCCGGTCTGCTTGGTCGCCTCTGGGCAGTTGGAGTTCACCTCTGACTCGAGATGGATTTCTCGCTGGGTCCATGCTTTCACTTCGGCCATGGTCTTAAGTTGCGCCAATGCAAAAGAGCGGAGCCACTCTTTGTGCTTAAGACCCGACCTCAACGCGCTGATAACTATTTCATCGCAGTGCTCGGGAACCTCCAGGAGGGCGTTGTAGAAGCGAGTGACATACCCTTTGAAGGATTCCTTATCTCCGCTCTTGACAGTGAATAGGTAGACGACCGTCTTCTTTTGTCGTCGGTTACAGATGAAATGACCGAGGAATTGGATAGCCAGCTCGTCAAAGGTCAAGATGGAGCGCGGTGCAAGCCCTCGGAACCAGTCGCGGCCAGCTCGGATTAGGGTGGTGGGAAAAGCTCAGCATTGAGCAACGTTCGAGTTGTCTTGGAAGATCATGCCTGCCGTAAACGCGTCCAAGTGGTCCTTCGGGTCGGACTTCCCTTCGAAGAGGGCCACATTAGATGGTTTGTCCCTGGACGAGACATGCTCGGCCAGTAGCTGTTCTGTAAAGGGCCTTGTGAGCGAATCGGCGGAGTACTTTGCCCCTTCGCCGGACATATGGCCATCTCGTCATATGCCTTCAATTTTCTTTTCGAGGGCTTCGATCCGTTGGTGGTACCCCAAGGATTCAGCACAGTCGGAGCGGCGGCTAACCCCGCTCCGGGCCTGCGCGATTGTGCGGTTTCAATTCCGCTCGATCACATTTCTTAAATCCTCGGGCGAGGCTCTTCTTGAGTAGTCCCGACGTTCGCCGTTTGTACGGCCTCGACGGGAGTGGGGGCGCCGATCATTCCTGGAAGCAGGCGAACTGACCTACACCTCCTCAGGAGGTGAAAGTGCGCGGCGGGCGTCAGAGCAATGGCCTGGTATCCCTTGAGATCAGGGTGTGGAGCTGTCCGGCGTCTAGCGGGTCATAGAATCATTTGCCGCATGCGGGTCATGGTTGCCGGAGTCGGCACGCCGGCGTTCGGTGACGCTGAAATGAGCGTGAGTGAGATCGAGGGCCTGAGCGTGCCCATCTGTCCTCCTGCGGGCGTCGTCGTCCCGGGAAAGACGCCCAGCGGTCTGGTGGGTAGGGCTCGCCGCTTGAACGTGGACGAGCGCATCCACAATAACTGTGAGTCTATTGATCCGAGCGGATAAGGCATTGATGACGTTAGGAGGGGGAGTAGAACCGCTCCCGCCTCCGTTATGGAGGATAAGGCGGCTCGCATTGGGATTGTCGCGGTTATCGCTCACCATCGGATCGAGGGCGAAAGATCAACTTTATGGGTGGAGAAACTTCTAGTTTCCCACAGACGACGCCAACTGATGGAGGTCAGAATCTCCCTCAGATGTTGTCCTCTATCGATCTGCCGTGAGCGGTTTCGAGCGGTTGAGATTGGGTACGAGAATTGTTTTGTGGATCTCAATGGGTTGTTGGATGTTGTTGACACGGAGCTACCTGCAAGGGAAGTCCTTGGGTGGGAAACCACCATAGGGCCCTCCAACGATCAAGTTAGTACCGTGGAATAAGAGCAGGGTAGTAGCGTATCTGAATGAGTTCGAGTTATCTGAGTCGTCTGTAAGAGGGGATTATATAGTGGTCGTATGGAGCGAGCCGGCGTGAGATCCTCACCGTTCGTTACGCCCCTGCGTTATGCTCGTGTCGATGGCGGGATCCGTCCATTAATGGTGGCATACGCTCATTAATGAAGGGACGTGCCAGCACGGGACGCGGAACATGGGGCGGCAGATATCTCGCTTTAGCGAGATACACGGAGCTGTTGCGGGGGCGCTTGGGCTCCGCGCTCTCAGTTAGTCGGGGAAGCCGAGGAAGCTCGGCTCGATGGATGGCTCGGAGACGAGCCGGGTGGCCGAGGAAGCTCGGCCCTGCAATAGCTCGGAGACGAGCAAAGGGGCTGTTGGATGGCTCGGGGGCGAGAAGTGGGGGTGTAAGCCCGGAGACGAGGCCCCGAGGAAAGTCCCCAAGGCACACACTGATTCTACCTCCGCAGCCTTCGGAGCCTAGTGGGCTTACATGGACGACACGTCATCTCCTACATGTCGTAATCTAGGGAATTCCTGTTCCCGAGCCTTATTAGGTCTATAATATTATATCTTTATCTCTATGATCGAATGTACGAGAGCATTATTTTCATAAACAAGTTCCAAAAACCATGGTCTTAACATTACGAGCCATGATTAATAGAGTTTCTAATAATGGTCAACATTACTGTTTTAATATTTGATGGAGTATTAATGTTTCCTATTATATAGTCAAGCTCACATTCTTCGGGGAAAGCTGAAACTCGAGCAAAGTTAATGAGAAACTAAGAATAAATAATTGGTTATAACTATTTCTGACTTTTAATGTGAGAGCAGTTTGCAAGGAGATACAAAATTTCTACTTTGAAGTTAGGTTTTTAAAGTCATGAGTTTGCTCATCCTAAATTTAGAATAGGGTTTAGGTTTTCTTCATAGGTTTACTATTTTTGTACAGCTACAACTCCGCTTTATTTCACATTGAAAGTCTTAATTTGTGGTTTAAATCCCTTCAATTTTCATTCCGTCAAAGTATTGTTACCAATAATCAATGCAGGAAATCATTGGTATATAAGACCGATCTCTCATTGATTATTGAATTATTGATGTCCATATGATGTATGGATGTGGGGTTTTGTGAAGACTAATTTTGTTCTACACACGTGCAACCTTTTACATAATCTAATAAGCCCAGTGTCCTTTGTCAATAGAGTTTTCCCTCTGTCAAAAACCTCCTAAACAAGTTTTTAGCTGTCAAAAAATCCCTGCCAACGGTATCTGTATGGTTGCCCGCTATAACTAATGAACTATAGCTCAGTTGGTATGAGCACTTCCCTTCTTGGAGTTAGCCACAACATAGTGCTTTCGTGGCAAATTTGTGGATCCTCTAGGTGTGTGTATGTGATGTGTGCTTGTGTGTGAAGTGTGTGTGGATATGTTGCGTGTGTGTGTGTTGTGTGGATAGGTTAGGCTTCCATGCTAATGCCAAAAAAAAAGTTATTATGCGGTATCTATGCAGTTATCTGTGATATGTATACGATTTCCTGTGATATCTATGTAGTTGTCTGCGATATGTATGACCTATTTAAATATAGCAGGAAACTATACATATACAATATGAAAAAAATTCAGGAGGTTTTTGACAACCGTTTCGAGGCCAGGAATTTTTGACAACGGGAAAACCAGATCATAGGGTTTTGACAATTTACCCTAAAAATACTTTTATAATAAGTTCCAAATTGTCCACTTTAGATGACGTAGATACATAACAAGCAATCAAGCACAGTGGAAATACATGTATCTACCCTAAAAGTTTACAATATATCTGATCTGATTGGTTGGATCGTTCCTCGCCTACGTCATGTAGAAGAGCTTATCTTTATCGCTTCCAAGTAATGGCCGGGGGGAAACCACACTTTGGTAGAAAGAGAGAATCTCTCTCTTGAACACTCCGCAAGTTAACCTAAAATAGAAGAGGATGATGAAGGAGACAGCGGTTCTTTAGTTTCTCTTTAGAAAAACTCTTTATGTTGCATCATATCTTTCTCTCATATGTCTCATCTGAAACCCTAGCCCCTATATATGAATCTATAAAGCACTCACTCATATGGGTGGATATTAGGCCGGATCGGACCCAATAGCTAACATACACTTACTCGCACATTCGAGTGGATGCCGTCCATAGTTTTCTGAGCTAGTTCCCTGAACCATTGATTCCCTGAATCAATTGTCTCCGTGATAATCTACTCCTTCTCTTCCTCATTCCTACCCATACATATATGTTGGTGCGGCATGGATCGTTGAGAACCTAAAAGCGGGAAGCCTTATAGCCAGATCCGTTAGGACTGACACAAGGATCTCCCTAATAGAAAACAACATAAACCAAAATATGTTAGGCTCGCGAAATCTCATACCCCAGATCCGATCAGACATGTCTGCTCAAATACTTTCGATCCCTCTCAGAAGTGTACTCGAACACTTAGATATACCTCTTGATTCATCGCACTCTTAAATTTCGCTACCATGACGTTAATAAAAGTTAGCCATGCAATACAATCAGGAGACATTCCAATCGATCTTCCTCCGGCTCTGAATAGTTAGGTCTGTTATTCATCTGCTTTCCTGACATTGCCCCGTATGTGCGGTATATAGTCATCGCAGTAGGAAATAACAGCTAAAATAGCATACGCTCATAACATGCCTACCCAGACAGCCCAGTATCATTAAGCGTATAGACTGCCCGTCCATCTATGAAAGAGGTCGTCATAAGGGCTCACACAGTGAAGGAGATGGGATCCATCCTTCAACCTCCTTATGTGCATGATTCGAGCGCACGTCGTAAGGCAGCGTGCTACGGTATAAAATTCATTTCCTGAGAGCATACGCCATTAAAGTTATACCGTATGGACACAAGTTCAATCACCCTGTGATTGACTTGCCCGGCCATATCTGTCATGACCCGGAAACGGCATGTGGCTGGCACTTAAATCACATGAAGTCTATAGGTCCCCACCGTAACCCAAGTAAGCTGAAAACCAGGAATCTAAACCTTTTTAAGTAACTAGTGGAGGTGAAGTTTTGGAAAATGGTTATTAATGAAATAAAGTTCCCTTTTTTAAATTATAAGTAAAGTTTGTTTGAAAATACAAGTAGGTTTTAGATTTGAAAACATTTTCGTTATTTAAAATTTTGGCAGCACTTTCTTTGTAAATTTTGAAAAAACCAGTACAAACACATAAATATAATATCAGCGTCCCCAATCGGGAGATATCTCATCACCCAATCGGCGGAATCACAACCACGTAGTAATATACGATGCCCAAGGCGAAGATCAAAATAAGAACAAGTAAGAGAAATACTAAAAAGTATCATTAAGTCAACTAAATCCAATATCAACATTTAAAAGAATAATATACAAGTTTCATCTCTAAATCCACAAAAATATATAATTTTCGGTCGATAGAATTTTTAACTAAATCATAAAAGAATATACATATACAAGAGGTGGTTATGATCCGAAATGTAACCCACCTACCAAGCCAATCACCCAAAGAAGAAGAAACGTGCTGGTAAGCCACTACTAATCTAAGCGGTCGGTCCTGCAAGAAACAAAGGCATAATGGGGGCAAGTTGCCAACTCTTGAGTATAAGATATCAGAAGATAGAAATCGAATACATAACGATCTGCCTAGGTCATACAGTATAATACTATAATACTATGTGATACAAATATAAACGTGTATATGCATAAATATCACATCGGTATCTATAAGCGCGTTATATCGGATCGCGCACAACATACATGACCCTCGTGATCAATCAATATGTAAAAATATGTCATCCATAACACACACACACATATTTATATATATCATCAAGTGAGTGTCTATCATCGACACTCGAAATCCTTATAAAAACTGAGTGTCCAGTTTCGACACTCGAAATCCTCATAAATCCCGTGTCCAGCATCGACATGTAAAAACCCGATATCGTAGGCACCGTCTCGTCAGAACAGTACTCTCTCGATATCAATAGCCTCGGTCGGTATCTCCCGAATATCCGCCGATCTCTAATCTATCTCTGATATCGATCCACCTCGTTAGGATGCCCATACCTCCCTACGGACTTCCTGCCCCTCGGCGAGTCCACCATGTATCCGTAATCGGTCTCTCGGTCCCTTCCTCGATTTCGGATAATACTCATATCATCAAAACACAGAAAACTCATGGTAGAAGCCAAATCATCATATCAAGCGAAAACCGCATTTTAAAACATTCACAAGTTTTATTAAATAATATCCTCGGTTTCTCAAATCTCATAGAAATAGAAATCCCATGAAAACACTGTCACATAAGAACATGGTAATAACGGAACAAATTAAAAGGTACAGAACAGTGGTATAATGCATGCAAATATGTGATGAGCAGTGATCTAAGATACTGGCAGGAATATAATATGATACAAAATAACATAGCAAGTTCTATATGTGTACGTATCATGGCAATTACCAATGATGTGTGTGTGAAACATACGAGCATGTGTACATGCAACATGTAAATCATTGGTAATTATATAGTGATCTACAAGTGTGTTCATATAAGTAATGTAAAGAAAGTATAATATACGGAACAGTACGGGATGCTGGAAAATAAGCAGTAATCTATAATACTAACAGGGAATAATGTGATACGGATGACATGGCAAGTTCTATGTGTGTACGTATCATGGCAATTACCAATAAGGTGTAGGTGTAGCTTGCGGGAATGTATAAGTGCAACATGAAATTATCGGTAATGGTGCGAGTGTCCTAACAAACGAAATTAGGTAGAGGTAAAGGTATAAACGTAGTATAAGTAATCGAAACGCGAGCGTATATAGAATAAGGTAATCGTAACGTGATCAAGTGTTAAAATATCTAATTACATATGAACCATACAGTTATAATTTAAAATAGAATGAGACGTTGTTTTAGAAATAAGGGGCTACGTTGTTTTTGAAATAGATATTATTTGAAAATTTATAGCGCACACTTGACATTATCATTTAAAAGTACATAACGAATTATTAGTTTTTAAAATAAGTATGGATCTAAACACTCATAAGGTCCCCATAAGGATTTAGCAAGACTCCTCGTGTCGAATGAATATCGGTTGTATTCGACAGTCTATCCTCATCACATCATGTATGGAACTTCCATCGTACGATATCATTCAATCATTACAGTACGGATTTATAGTCGCGTACGCCAACTCATATCATATAAAGCACGGACATCAAGTTGCGTACCACATATAACTATAATCATATAACACATACACACACACACACACCTATATACCTATATATATAGCCTAATAGCCATGAAATAGACACTAAGTATATAACTATCTACTAGGTATACGAATATACGTATATGGTGTTTTAGCATAACCATATAGGTTAGATATACGGTTCTAATATATATTATTCTAATTACTACGGTTGCAGGGGTGCTATACGCCATCCACTTGACTTCCTCCGTACATATACATCTATTCACCGACGTCTCGAGCTAGTCGAAACCTATGACCATCTCGCCTGTCATCGTCATCTCGGAAGTCCCCGCGATCATACTGTCACGACCCGCAAGGTACGGAATGTGACCGGCCCTTAGATTACGAGACGTCGCAAGGCGTCCGTAAAATAAGTAAGCCGAAGCCCAGAATACAAAACCCAATTAAGATCTTTAGAGTGAAGGAAAACCAAATTGTTTAAGCATTTACTTCATTACCTAATCAAATTGCCCTTTTTAAAATAACTTTCCTTTTTCCCAAAATTCCAGCAGAATTTCACTTGTAAAATTAACCTCAACAGTGCAACAGATATTTAAAGGAATAACAGTGCATGAGAAATAGCATGTCGACTCAAGTGAGCTCGACCCAGATATATCATAAGCTAAATTCCCAAGTCTCACAATCTCACATCTAGGTCAATATACAGTAATCCAAATAAAACAGGTACAACCGAAATGATAGTAGCAGTAGATGGAGTGTTCTAGATACAACAAATATATAAGGTGGTACAAACTGATAATAACCCACCTATGAGCAAAAGCCTCGAGTCCAGGCAAAAAGTGCAAAGGAAGCAAAAGTATCCGTCGCTACAGTGCTGACGGAGTGGACCTGCAGAAAAGCTGTGGCACAACGGGGGTGAGTTGCCAGCTCGTGAGTAATAAATAACATCTACTAAGGCTATCGTATGCATGCACACAAGTGTCCTGGCATCCCTAAAGCAGGTATGACTACATGTTCTAGCAGGTATGTATGCATCAACAATATGCAAGCAAGTACATATATATGTCACATGGATGTAATACGGGTATGTATGTCACATGATAGTACTATCAAGTATGTATGAGAATTATTCTTTCCTTTGTTTTGAAATTTCCCTTTTTAAACATCAGCATAATATCAAAGAAATCAGTAAAAACCGTGTCCAGCAACGACACCCCAAAACAGTCCAAATCTCATATATCCATGTCCAGTATCTCTGGCCTCAGCCATCCGGCTGATCCATATCAAAATCCATGTCTCAAACCAGCGGCCACGGTCGGTATCTTCTGGATATCCGCCGTACCAAATGAAGTCACCGGTAGATAATCCGTCCCCAGCCAGGCTCAACGCCATCTCCTGCGATCTTCTTGTCCCGGGGTACCGTACCGAGCCCACCATGTATCCGTGACGGTTCCTCCACTCCTCGTCACGGATATCGAAAACCACAGCAAACTCATGGTGGACGACACTTTACATCACTAGAAAACCGCAACTTTTATATTTTTAAACAGTTATCAGTTGAAATCTTGCGGCTTTCCTCCAAAATCCAGAAATATCATAAATCCCATGAAATCATCAAAAATGCATATGTCGATGACTATGGATGCTTATGGTATCAATTTGTAATGTATGATTTGCACTAAGCATGAGCAGATGGTATGATAATACATATGCACAGGTATGGTAATTCTTATGGTTTCATTTTAAATATTTAATGCAATATCATATTTGTAGGCAATTAACATGTTTCAGGTTAAGGTCATCTAGTGTCGTGACATGGCAATTACCAGGGTGTGTGTCCACATGAATAGTGCTCGTGCTGCATATAAAACCTGGTAATGGTGCATGTGTCCTATAAATGAATTTGTGTATAAGGGTATGACATGTAGATATGACTGCGGTAATATTATGCCAGTTTTATTATTATCATTTTATTGTCACAGGTACTATCAAGTTTACCAACTATAAGTTTATTAATCTAACGGGCGACTCGCGCCATCCAAACGATCGTCCCCCGTAGATGTTAAATCTACTCACCCGTGATCCCGTACTAAGTGTGTCCGACCACCTGCTTGCCTTTCTCTGCTGCGCTTGAAGTACCCGCCGGCGAACCTAGAATTTACAAATAGTCACCATATAAGGAAAATCCTGCAAAACGTGATATATCGATAAAAGGAATACGCGTGCGTGCAACTAAACGCGTTGTGCACACGACATGACGCGACGCGCACGAACCACCAGAACCTAAGCTGACACGCTGTGTCGCGCAGCGCGCCACAGAACCACGCGTATCACGCGTGTGTCGCACAAGACTTAAAACATCGAAACACACAACTAGCTCCAGATTTTGCCTCTAGACCCAAAATGAAAAGTTACAGATACCAGAAACCCTAGCTACCCAGAGTAAACCCACACACCAAAACCCAACACCCCCACCCCCATTCTGGCCGCAATTTGCGGCCATATATAATAAATCTGCGGCCAGAATAGGGAGAGGGATCCCCGTGTTTTGTGTGTGTATGTCTACCAGTCCCACCATGCTACAGTCTTCCCAATTTTATTCTGAAGGGTTCGGGTCAACAGCAGATCCTATAGAGGTTAAAAAGTCACTAAAACTGCCAAAATACGCCAAGTCGGGTAAATCGGGTGGTTTTTATGGAGTCTGGGGAATTTCTCTGGTTGACTGGCCTCACTAGCACCTAAGAGGGTTATTCTAACTAACGCAACTCTCACTTTGCCCAAAATCCTCACAAATCACCCAAAATCACTACTAAGCGCGATAAGGACACCAATTAAGCTAGATTACCAAAACTTTAGCAATTAAGGCTAACCATCTAATTTTAATGACACCACTAGGTTTAAACAGATTAGTTAACACCAAAAAGGGTTCATTAAACTACAAGCACTCTAAAATAACTAAATCTAGCATCACTACACCATTCTAGCTCTAAAATTCTATTTATCACTAAAACTTGCTAATCAAGCACATAATCTACACAATATGGGAAAAGTTTAGGAGTTATACCCCCTAGGACCCTTGCAACCAAGGAGAAGGAGAAGAAGAAGAGAGTAGGTGCATCAAAACGTGGTTGGAATGAGCTGAACTTCACCAGAGCTGATGCTGATGTGCTGCTGTTGCTGTTGCTGTTTGCTTTTGCTGTTGCTGTTGCTGGTGTGGTATGGAGTTATGGTGTGGCTGATGTGGTGTGGTGTGGCTGATTTGGTGTGGTATGGTATGGAGTAGGCTGGTATGGTATGGAGTAGGCTGATATGGTGCTGCCTTGGCTGATGTGGTGTGGTATGGAGTTGTGGTGTGGCTGATGTGGTGTGGTGTGGCTGATTTGGTGTGGTATGGTATGGAGTGGGCTGATATGGTGCTGCCTTGGCTGATGCTGCAACAAGCTTGGAGGAGTTTGGCTGAAGCTGGAAGTTTGGGGTGGTGTTGCTGAAAATAAAGCTGAGCTGGGTTGTTTTGTGGTGTTGAATTGTGGCTGAAACGATGAAAAATGGGGCTGATGTAGCAGCTGCTGCTGCTGATGTCTTGATACCTGAGCTGATGCTGGTTGTAAGCTGAAGTGAGTGTGTGAGAGAGAGATTTGAGGGTAGGCTGCTTGTAATGATAGTGGGTGCTGAAGGGGCTGTTTTGGGGGGTGGAACAGCTGCTGTTGCAGCAGTTTAAGTGCTGGAATGTGAAGGGGAGGGGCTGAGAATGGCTGAAGTTCATCACTAGCTGCTGTAGCAGCACAATGTGATGGCTTGGGGGCTGAATTGATGCAATTTCTGGGCTGAACTGATGTGTGAGTGAGAGAGGGATTGAGTGTGAGAAGAATTGCCATGTTTGAAGTGAAAGAGGGTGACAAATCCTTAAACCATCATGACCCATCACACCCCCCTCTCTCTCTAAGTCAACCTTAAACCCTCCAAAACCCCATGGTCAAAGCCAACCATCTTCAATTAAAGCTAATTAGCTCTAAACAACACTATTAACTTAACTAAGGACCTAACCCTCCAAGGTTAACTTAAACATGAATAACCCACAACTCAAATATATGGCAAACCTTAATCTTAACCCTGGCTAACGTGCACAAGTGTGTGTGGTTGAGACAAAATTCCACAAAAATAACCATAAATCCAGATAAATTATTAGAATCCCGTTTTGGTAAACTTTTTACCAAAACCCCCAAATTAACACTTAATTATTACTAACCCTAAAACTCAAGTGTTACAGTCTTCCCCCCTTAAGAAAATTCGTCCCCGAATTTTTAAAATACGCAACTACGCGTTCCTTCAAAAAGATGATGGAATTTCTTCCGCATCTCTCTCTCGGCCTCCCAAGTGATCTCCTCACTGCTCGGGCTGCGCCAAAGAACTTTCACGGACGGCAGGACCTTTGATCGAAGTTTCTTCACTTGCCGATCCAAAATCTCAACTGGCTGCACGGTGAACGAAAGGTCCGGCTCAAGCTGAACTGTCTGATGCTGAATCGTGTGGGAAGGGTCATGAAGATAACGGCGTAGCATCGATACGTGGAATACGGGATGAACATCTGAGAAACTGGGTGGGAGAGCCAAACGATAAGCAACAGTGCCGACACGCTCGAGGATCTCGAAGGGACCTACGAATCTAGGGCTAAGCTTTCCTTTTCGCCCAAAACGCATCACGCCCTTCATCGGAGAGACTTTCAGAAAAACATGGTCGCCAACTGCGAACTCTAGTCTGCGACGGCACCTGTCTGCATAGGATTTCTGTCTGCTCTGAGCCGCTCTCATCCGGTCTTGAATCAACGGTACTTTTTCGGTCGTCTCCTGCACGATCTGCGGTCCGAAGATACTGCTCTCGCTCAACTCGGTCTAACAAATGGGCGATCTACATCTCCTCCCATACAACGCCTCGAAAGGTGCCATCTGGATAGTATCCTGGAAGTTGTTGTTGTAGGAGAACTCCACTAGAGGTAAATGACGGTCCCAGCTACCGCCGAAGTCTAAAACGCACGCTCTGAGCATGTCCTCGAGAGTCTGAATGGTCCGCTCTGACTGTCCATCGGTCTGCGGATGAAATGCTGTGCTGAAACTCAAACGAGTGCCTAAAGCCTCCTGGAGTCTCTGCCATAGTCGGCTGGTAAACTGAGTGCCTCGATCTGACACGATACAAGTCGGTACGCCATGTAGCCGCACGATCTCGTCAACGTAGAGCTGAGCATACTGAGCGAAGATGAAAGTGGTCTTCACTGGTAGGAAGTGAGCCGTTTTCGTCAATCTATCCACGATCACCCAGATGGAGTCGTACCCTCGACTGGTCCTGGGTAGACCCACAAAGAAGTCCATCGAAATCTGCTCCCATTTCCACTCTGGAATGGGTAACGGCTGTAGCTCTCCTGCGGGCCTCTGGTGCTCGGCCTTGACTTGCTGACAAGTCAGGCATCTCGATACGAACTCCGCAATGTCCCTCTTCATTCCGTCCCACCAGTAGGTCTCTCTCATATCACGGTACATCTTGGTGGAATCGGGGTGGACACTATACACTGATCGGTGTGCCTCCTCAAGAATGTCGTGCTGCAAACTATCAGCATCTGGTACACACAGTCTGGATCCAAATAGTAAAATCCCCTGATCATCAATCATGAACTCGGAAAATCTGTCCTGTCCCAGCTGCGCTATGATCTCTGAGCAACGGTCGTCTCTGCGCTGTGCCTCATATATACGGTCAAGCAACTGTGGGCGCGCACGAACATGCGCGAGCTGTCCTCCTGTCGGAGTGAACTCGAACTCGACTCGGCTGTCGCATAGAATCTGCCAATCCGCTGACGTCTGCCTCTGCACTGCGCGCAAATAGGATAGACTACCTCCGTGCCTCCTGCTCAAAGCATCCGCTACAACATTCGCCTTGCCCGGGTGGTATAAGATCTCACAGTCATAGTCCTTCACCAACTCCATCCAACGACGCTGTCTGAGGTTCAGGTCTCGCTGCTGAAATATGTATTTTAAGCTCATGTGGTCTGTGAATATTTGGCACGACTGGCCATATAGGTAATGTCTCCATATCTTCAGTGCAAAGACCACTGCAGCCATCTCCAAATCGCGAGTAGGGTAGTTTTGTTCGTGCTTCTTCAACTGCCGAGAAGCATAAGCGATCACCCGGCCATGTTGCATCAATACGCATCCTAATCCCACTCGCGAAGCATCACAGTAGACCACAAATCCGCCTGATCCCGAAGGCAAAGATAATACCGGCGCCGTAGTCAAACACGTCCGCAGCTGCTGAAAACTGCGCTCGCACTCCTCCGTCCAAACGAAAGGAACTCCCTTCTGGGTCAGACCGGTCAAAGGCGCAGCTATACGGGAGAAGTCCTGAACAAAACGCCTGTAGTAGCCTGCCAGGCTTAGAAAACTACGGATCTCGGTAACCGATGTAGGTCGGGGCCACTGCTGAACGGCCTCAATCTTCTTCGGGTCCACACAAATTCCATCTCTCGTAATCACATGACCCAAGAATCCGATGCTGTCCAGCCAGAATGCACACTTGGAGAACTTTGTGAACAGCTGGTGCTCCCTCAGAGTCTGTAACGTAATACGCAGGTGCTGCTCGTGCTCCTCTCGGCTCCGGGAGTACACCAAAATATCGTCGATGAACACGATGATGAACAAGTCAAGATACGGCCTGAAGGTACGGTTCATCAAATCCATAAATGCTGCAGGGGCGTTGGTGAGTCCGAACGACATCACCAGAAACTCATAGTGGCCATAGCATGTACGGAAGGCTGTCTTCGGTATATCCTCCCGTCGGACTCGTAGCTGGTGGTATCCTGATCGTAAGTCGATCCTCGAAAAATAACCCGCGCCCTGGAGCTGGTCGAACAAATCATCAATGCGCGGCAACGGATATCTGTTCCGAACGGTCACCTTGTTCAGCTGGCGATAGTCGATACATAAGCGCAAACTTCCGTCCTTCTTCTTGACAAACAGGACCGGAGCACCCCACGGAGAAAAACTGGGTCGAATAAGTCCCTTATCCAGCAAATCTTGCAGCTGAACCTTCAACTCTCTAAGTTCCGCTGGGGCCATCCGATAAGGCGGTATAGAAATAGGCCTCGAGCCAGGAATCAAATCAATACAGAACTCGACATCGCGCTCAGGTGGCAGTCCTGGCAGCTCGTCAGGGAAAACATCGGGGAACTCGCATGCAATCGGAACCTGGTCCAATGGAACATCCGTAGCTCTAGTATCACATACACAGGATAGAAATCCCCGACATCCCTTCCTCATCAGCTGACCAGCGTGAAGGGAAGAAATCAAAATGTGAGGGGCGGCACCACGGTCCCCCTGCACGACAAAAGCTGACTCGCCGGGAAAACAAAACCTAACTGTCTTCTCGCGGCAGTCCACCGTCACATAGCACGTGGCTAACCAATCCATGCCCAAAAGAATGTCGAAGTCCAACATCTCCAGAAGGATCAAGTCGACAGGCAACTCTCGCTCGCCAATACGAACGGTACAGGATCGGAACACGTGCCTAGCAACAAAAGACTCTCCTATAGGAGTGGTCACAACCAGCGGCTGGTCAAGCAAACCGGACTCTCTACCTAAACTCGGCACGAAGTGGGTGGAAACGTAAGAGTGCGTGGATCCGGGGTCGAACAATACGTGTGCATCAATAGAACATACTGACAGGGTACCTGTAACGACGGCATTGGATGCCTGCGCATCCCGGGATGTCAATGCAAAAACTCGGGCCTGACCTCCTCCAATAGCGGGCTGACTTCGGCCTCGGCCTCCTCGTCCTCTCTGGGTCGGTGCGCCGCGCCCACGGCCTCTGGGTGCGCCTAACTGGCGTGGAGCATCGCCTGTGGCAGGTAGTAGAGCTCTCTGAGGAGGGGGCGGTGATGGAGGTAGAGTCACATGCGGAACTGTCGCCGTACCCTGTCGCCTCACTGGACAATCTCTAATACGATGGTGCAGACTTCCACACCTAAAGCACCCTGGCGACGACTGCTGTCCCTGTGTATATGATCCGTACAGCTGACCTCGTCCGAACCCTCTGCCGGCCCTATCTCTCGGAATGAATCTGGCATGCTGTCTCTGATCTGGTGTGCCGGTACGAATCCTCTTCGGCCCAGGAACGGCCGACGTCGCTGAAATACGTGTCTCCATCCGCAATGCTGTATCCATAGCTGCCGAGTAGATATCAAAATACTGAGCGCCCATGGCAAGATATAGCTGGGCATCCAGTCCCTGTATGAACCTCTTCACCCTTTTTGCTTCGGTATCTACCAGGTACGGGGCATATCGGGACAACTGCGTAAACTGAACGTCGTACTCAGACACCGTCATCCTAGGTGTCTTGATCAAGGCCTCGAAACTACGAGCTCTGGCGTCGCGAACGCTCTCCGGAAGGAAACGGGCAAGGAAAACTGCTGTGAACTCGGTCCAGGTCATGGGCGGTAGGCCTGTAGCTCGACCTCTCAGAACTGACTCCCACCATATCTGTGCGAGACCCTCTAGTCGGAAACTTGCAAGCTCTACCCAGCGATCATCAGAACATCTCAGCGATCGGCAGATCCTGGCCAAGCTGTCAAGGAACGTCTGCGGGTCCTCCGCCGCATCGGTACCCGTGAAAACTGGAGGTCTCAGCCTCATGAACTCCTGTAGCGAAACTGGGATGGTCACGGTGGTAGTAGTAGGAGCAGGTACCAAGGTAGTCTGGGATGTAGTAGGTGCGTCCTCCGGCCTCGGTGTACGACTGGCTGCAACTAGGGATCCTACCATGTGACGGAGCTCCTGCATACTCCCCATCATCTGACGCAACTCCTCCATACCAGTCTCAAGCCTATCCATACGGCCTGGGGAAGGTGGATCGATCTGTCCCTGTGGCGTAGGCATGCCACCCTGCTCAGTCCTAGTCTCGGATGAGCCAGCTCGAATCTCGTCTCGGGCAGCAGCCCTCTGTGCTCTGGTAGCCCTCTGTGGCATAGCGACTGGTACAGGAAACAGGACAATGAGAACAGCGTAAGAGAATCACAGGATACATGGAATCGAAGAAGGAATTTTCAAGCAAGCATGTCCTAAAGTCACCTAGGCGGAGTATCGCATCGCAAGTATGCCGCGGACATACGTAAGCTACGCTACTCTACTTAAGTCACTTACTCCATCTACTAAGGGTCATCCTACACTCAGAAAGGTGAAACCTATCGCTCTGATACCAACTTTGTCACGACCCGCAAGGTACGGAACGTGACCGGCCCTTAGATTACGAGACGTCGCAAGGCATCCGTAAAATAAGTAAGCCGAAGCCCAGAATACAAAACCCAATTAAGATCTTTAGAGTGAAGGAAAACCAAATTGTTTAAGCATTTACTTCATTACCTAATCAAATTGCCCTTTTTAAAATAACTTTCCTTTTTCCCAAAATTCCAGCAGAATTTCACTTGTAAAATTAACCTCAACAGTGCAACAGATATATAAAGGAATAACAGTGCATGAGAAATAGCATGTCGACTCAAGTGAGCTCGACCCAGATATATCATAAGCTAAATTCCCAAGTCTCACAATCTCACATCTAGGTCAATATACAGTAATCCAAATAAAACAGGTACAACCGAAATGATAGTAGCAGTAGATGGAGTGTTCTAGATACAACAAATATACAAGGTGGTACAAACTGATAATAACCCACCTATGAGCAAAAGCCTCGAGTCCAGGCAAAAAGTGCAAAGGAAGCAAAAGTATCCGCCGCTACAGTGCTGACGGAGTGGACCTGCAGAAAAGCTGTGGCACAACGGGGGTGAGTTGCCAGCTCGTGAGTAATAAATAACATCTACTAAGGCTATCGTATGCATGCACACAAGTGTCCTGGCATCCCTAAAGCAGGTATGACTACATGTTCTAGCAGGTATGTATGCATCAACAGTATGCAAGCAAGTACATATATATGTCACATGGATGTAATACGGGTATGTATGTCACATGATAGTACTATCAAGTATGTATGAGAATTATTCTTTCCTTTTTTTTGAAATTTCCCTTTTTAAACATCAGCATAATATCAAAGAAATCAGTAAAAACCGTGTCCAGCAACGACACCCCAAAACTGTCCAAATCTCATATATCCATGTCCAGTATCTCTGGCCTCAGCCATCCGACTGATCCATATCAAAATCCATGTCTCAAACCAGCGGCCACGGTCGGTATCCTCTGGATATCCGCCGTACCAAATGAAGTCACCGGTAGGTAATCCGTCCCCAGCCAGGCTCAACACTATCTCCTGCGATCTTCTTACCCCGGGGTACCGTACCGGGCCCACCATGTATCCGTGACGGTTCCTCCACTCCTCGTCACGGATCTCGAAAACCACAGCAAACTCATGGTGGACGACACTTTACATCACTAGAAAACCGCAACTTTTATATTTTTAAACAGTTATCAGTTGAAATCTTGCGGCTTTCCTCCAAAATCAAGAAATATCATAAATCCCATGAAATCATCAAAAATGCATATGTCGATGACTATGGATGCTTATGGTATCAATTTGTAATGTATGATTTGCACTAAGTATGAGCAGATGGTATGATAATACATATGCACAGGTATGGTAATTCTTATGGTTTCATTTTAAATATTTAATGCAATATCATATTTGTAGGCAATTAACATGTTTCAGGTTAAGGTCATCTAGTGTCGTGACATGGCAATTACCAGGGTGTGTGTCCACATGAATAGTGCTCGTGCTGCATATAAAACCTGATAATGGTGCATGTGTCCTACAAATGAATTTGCGTATAAGGGTATGACATGTAGATATGACTGCGGTAATATTATGCCAGTTTTATTATTATCATTTTATTGTCACAAGTACTATCAAGTTTACCAACTATAAGTTTATTAATCTAACGGGTGACTCGCGCCATCCAAACGATCGTCCCCCGTAGATGTTAAATCTACTCACCCGTGATCCCGTACTAAGTGTGTCCGACCACCTGCTTGCCTTTCTCTGCTGCGCTTGAAGTACCCGCCGGCGAACCTAGAATTTACAAATAGTCACCATATAAGGAAAATCCTGCAAAACGTGATATATCGATAAAAGGAATACGCGTGCGTGCAACTAAACGCGTTGTGCACACGACATGACACGACGCGCACGAACCACCAGAACCTAAGCTGACACGCTGTGTCGCGCAGCGCGCCACAGAACCACGCGTATCACGCGCGTGTCGCACAAGACTTAAAACATCGAAACACACAACTAGCTCCAGATTTTGCCTCTGGACCCAAAATGAAAAGTTACAGATACCAAAAACCCTAGCTACCCAGAGTAAACCCACACACCAAAACCCAACACCCCCACCCCCATTCTGGCCGCAATTTGCGGCCAGATATAATAAATCTGCGGCCAGAATAGGGAGAGGGGTCCCTGTGTTTTGTGTGTGTGTGTCTGCCAGTCTCACCATGCTACAGTCTTCCCAATTTTATTCTGAAGGGTTCGGGTCAACAGCAGATCCTATAGAGGTTAAAAAGTCACGAAAACTGCCAAAATACGCCAAGTCGGGTAAATCGGGTGGTTTTTATGGAGTCTGGGGAATTTCTCTGGTTGACTGGCCTCACTAGCACCTAAGAAGGTTATTCTAGCTAACGCAACTCTCGCTTTGCCCAAAATCCTCACAAATCACCCAAAATCACTACTAAGTGTGATATGGACACCAATTAAGCCAGATTACCAAAACTTTAGCAATTAAGGCTAACCATCTAATTTTAATGACACCACTAGGTTTAAACAGATTAGTTAATACCAAAAAGGGTTCATTAAACTACAAGCACTCTAAAATAACTAAATCTAGCATCACTACACCATTCTAGCTCTAAAATTCTATTTATCACTAAAACTAGCTAATCAAGCACATAATCTACACAATATGGGAAAAGTTTAGGAGTTATACCCCCTAGGACCCTTGCAACCAAGGAGAAGGAGAAGAAGAAGAGAGTAGGTGCATCAAAATATGGCTGGAATGAGCTGAACTTCACCAGAGCTGATGCTGATGTGCTGCTGTTGCTGTTGCTGTTGCTGTTTGCTTTTGCTGTTGCTGTTGCTGTTGCTGTTGCTGGTGTGGTATGGAGTTGTGGTGTGGCTGATGTGGTGTGGTGTGGCTGATTTGGTGTGGTATGGTATGGAGTAGGCTGATATGGTGCTGCCTTGGCTGATGTGGTGTGGTATGGAGTTGTGGTGTGGCTGATGTGGTCTGGTGTGGCTGATTTGGTGTGGTATGGTATGGAGTGGGCTGATATGGTGCTGCCTTGGCTGATGCTGCAACAAGCTTGGAGGAGTTTGGCTGAAGCTGGAAGTTTGGGGTGGTGTTGCTGAAAATAAAGCTGAGCTGGGCTGTTTTGTGGTGTTGAATTATGGCTGAAATGATGAAAAATGGGGCTGATGTAACAGCTGCTGCTGCTGATGTCTTGATACATGAGCTGATGCTGGTTGTAGGCTGAAGTGAGTGTGTGAGAGAGAGATTTGAGGGTAGGCTGCTTGTAATGATAGTGGGTGCTGAAGGGGCTGTTTTGGGGGCTGGAACATCTGCTGTTGCAGCAGTTTAAGTGCTGGAATGTGAAGGGGAGGGGCTGAGAATGGCTGAAGTTCATCACTAGCTGCTGTAGCAGCACAATGTGATGGCTTGGGGGCTGAATTGATGCAATTTCTGGGCTGAACTGATGTGTGAGTGAGAGAGGGATTGAGTGTGAGAAGAATTGCCAAGTTTGAAGTGAAAGAGGGTGACAAATCCTTAAACCATCATGACCCATCACCCCCCCTCTCTCTCTCTAAGTCAACCTTAAACCCTCCAAAACCCCATGGTCAAAGCCAACTGTCTTCAACTAAAGCTAATTAGCTCTAAACAACACTATTAACTTAACTAAGGACCTAACCCTCCAAGGTTAACTTAAACATGACTAACCCACAACTCAAATATGTGGCAAACCTTAATCTTAACCCTGGCTAACGTGCACAAGTGTGTGTGGTTGAGATAAAATTCCACAAAAATAACCATAAATCCAGATAAATTATTAGAATCCCGTTTTGGTAAACTTTTTACCAAAAACCCTAAATTAACACTTAATTATTACTAACCCTAAAACTCAAGTGTTACACATACCTACAATCGAAACCATAACGAAATCGAGTGTAGCTACGGTGCACGAAACAATATCAAGTGCAATGGATGTGCACAAAAACATAAATCAAGTGCAACTGCTGCGCACAAAGAACATATCAATCAATTACAGCTACGGCGCACAAAAATATCAATCATGAAACTCAATCATCAAAATACAAGAGTCCAAAACGACGAAAGAGTAATACTCGAATCACCAAAACACAAATAAAAAACAAATGATATTGAAGTACACCTCTTTCAATGTCGAAAGGTGCCTGTGCACCCGGAGCTGGCAGAGCAAGAATTTACACTTGCCTTCTTCCTACGGTCCGGCGTCCTTTACTTCTGCATCCTTATTCTCTCCGCGGACCACCAAATCTATGGCCTCTCGGCTCAACAGCCCGGTAAGGAGTAGCGACGGAAATAGTCCTGCTCTATGTGTGCATGAAACATACGAGCCTGTGTACATGCAACATATAAATCATTGGTAATTATACAATGTTCTACAAGTGTGTTCATATAAGCAATGTAAAGAAAGTATAATATATGGAACTGTATGCGATGTTGGGTAATAAGCAGTAATCTATAATACTAATATGGAATAATATGATACGGGTGACATGGAAAGTTCTATGTGTGTACGTAGCATGGCAATTACCAATAAGGTGTAGGTGTAGCATGCGGGTATGTGTAAGTTCAACATGAAATTATCGGTAATGGTGCGAGTGTCCTAGCAAACGAAGTTAAGTAGAGATAAAGGTATAAACGTAGTATAAGTAATCGAAACACGAGCGTATATAGAATAAGGTAATCGTAACGTGAACAAGTATTAAAATATCTAATTACGTATGAACCATACAGTTATATTTTAAAATAGAACGAGACGTTGTTTTAGAAATAAGGGGCTACGATGTTTTTGAAATAGGTATCACTTGAAAATACGTAGCTCATTCTTGACATTATCATTTAAAAGTACTTAACGAATCGTTAGTTTTAAAAATAAGTATGACTCTAAACACTCATAAGGTCCCCATAGGGATTTAGCAAGACTCTTCGTGTCGAATGAATATTGGATGTATCTGACAGTTCATCTAATCACATCATGTATGGAACCTCCATCGTACGGTATCATTCGATCAATACAGTACAGATCTATAGGCGCGTATGCCAACTCATATCATATAAAGCACGGAAATCAAGTCATGTACCACATATAACTATAATCACATAAATACACACCCCCTCCTATATACCTATATATACAGCCTAATAGCTATGAAATAGACATTGGGTATATAACTATCTACTAGGTATACGAATATACGTATATGGTGTTTTAGCAAGACCCTATAGGCTAGATATACGGTTCTAATATATATTATTCTAATTACTACGGTTGCGGGGGTGCTATACGACATCCACTCGACTTCCCCCGTAGATATACATCTACTCACCGACGTATCGAGCTAGTCGAAACCTACGACCGTCCCACCCATCCTCGCCATCTCGGAAGTCCCCACGATCATACCTACAATCGAAACCATAATGAAATCGAGTGCAGCTACGGTGCACGAAACAATTCAAGCGCAATGGATATGCACAAAAACATAAATCAAGTGCAACTGCTGCGCACAAAGAAAATATCAATCAAGTGCAGCTACGGTGCACAAAAATATCAATCATGAAACTCAATCATCAAAATACAAGAGTCCAAAATGACGAAAGCGTAATACTCGGATCACCAAAACACAAATAAAAAACAAATGATATTGAAGTAGACCTCTTTCAATGTCGAAAAGTGCCTGTGCACCCGGAGCTGGCAGAGCAAGAATTTTCACTTGCCTTCTACCCACGGTCCGGCATCCTCTACCTCTGCGTCCTTGTTCTCTCTGCAGACCACCAAATCCACGGCCTCTCGGCTCGACAGCCTGGTAAGGAGTAGCGATGAAAACGGTCCCGCTCTGATGCCTCTCTGAACACTTCCTGGCCAAGTAACTTGGCCACTCGCAATGTAACACGTCAACGACGGTGGCTTCTGGCCCTCTGAGTACGTGCCGCGCAATTGGCCCTGGGTCTAATCTATATCATTATAGTATCCTGGAAAGAACCTTTCACGGCCTCTACCGATATCATCTCCGCCAAACTGCCCGGAAACTGGCACTCTTAAACGAACCAGCTTCCATTCTGGAGCAGCTGCAATCTTATCAAGACTTTCCTCTTAAAGTATGGCCGTATACAACGCCTCTACATAAGTATCAAATCTCTGGCACCAATGGAGAGGAACAATTACCTATTAAGATCTTGCACGAATCTCTTAATCCACTTCTCTTCAGTATCGAACCGGTAGGAATCATATCTCGATAGCTGCGTAAACTGCAATTTATACTCGGCTACGATCCTATCCGGAGTCCTATGCAAAGAATCGAAACTACGAATTTAGCATCTCTGACATTCTGTGGATGAAATTTGGCTAAGTATACCCTCGAGGACTCGTCCAAGTCATCGGAGGAGGACCCACTGCTCGGCCTCTCTCGATCGACTGACACCAGGTCTGCGCAAGACTTTTCAAACGGAACTAGCCAACTCAACCGATCCCGCATCGGAGCATCTCAATGAACAAAATATCATAGTCACTCTATCCAGGAATGACTAAGGATCCTCTATCACATCCATGCCTGTAAACACCAACAGCTTCAGCGTCATGAACTCTGGAAGCGACACCTCGTCAATCTCAGCAATGGCAGGTATATCTATCTGCATGGTGAACAACACAACGATCTTCGGAGTAGGCTATACGACAATAGGCCTATTAGTCCGGCTGGTCTCAAGAAATGACTCAACCATCTGGTGCGGATCCTGAACACTCACCTCTAAACGAGAAATCCTAACATAAAAAGGATAACCAATATGTTCCTGTTTCACCGGATAACACCCTGGTCTGTTCTCGTCCCTTACGAGCCCACCCTGATCGCATCTCTAGCCACGTCCCTCTCGGCTTGTGTAGCCAAGGAGACAAGAACCATAAGTATTGATGATGATAGATCAAAAGAACGAATAGAAGAAATGATCTCAAGATATATATCCTAAGATTACTTAAGTGGAGTATCCTATCGTAAATATACTGCGGAACATACGTATGATACGTTTCTCTACTTGAGCTACATACTCCATCATACCAAGGTCAATCTACGTAACGAAAGTTCGGGTCTAATACCCCCAAAATCAAGTCTAAATTTCATAAGGTTAAGCATAAGTTCCGAAATATACGCCCTAGACTCCACATAGTCAAACCTAGACTCGAACAATGGTTAAACCTAACGCTCTGATACCAACTTTGTTACGACTCGGAAACGGTCCATGACCGGCACTTAAATCACGTGAATTCTATAGGATCCCACCGTAACCCAAGTAAGCCAAAAACCAGGAATCTAAAACTTTTTAAGTAAATAGTGGAGGTGAAGTTTTGGAAATGGTTATTAATGAAATCAAGTTCCTCTTTTTAAAGTATAAGTAAAGTTTTTTTGAAAATACAAATGGGTTTTAGATTAAGATTTGAAAACATTTTCATCATTTAAAATTTTGGCAGCATCTCCTTTGTAAATTTTGACAAAACCGGTACAAACACATAAATATAATATCAGCGTCCCCAATCGGGAGCTATCTCATCTCCCAATCGGTAGAATCGCAACCACACAGTAATATACGACGCCCATGTCGAAGATCAAAACAAGAACAAGTGAGAGAAATTCTAAAAAGCATCATCAAGCCGACTATATCCAATCTCGACATCTAAAAGAATAATATACAAGTCTCGTCTCCAAATCCACAAAAATATATAAGTTTTGGTCGATGGAGTTTTTAACTAGATCATAAAAGAATATACATATACAAGAGACGGTTATGATCCGAAATGTAACCCATCTACCAAGGCAATCACCCGAAGAAGAAGAAGAAGCATGCCGGCAAGCCGCTACTGATCCGATCGGTCGGTCCTATAAGAAATTAAGGCACAACAGGGGTGAGTTGCCAACTCATGAGTAGAAAATATTACAAGGTACAAATCGAATGCATAATGATCTACTTAGGTCATACCGTACAATACTATAATACTATGTGATATGAATATAAACGTGTATATGCATAAATATCACTTCAGTATCTATAAGCGTGTCATATCAGATCGCGCACAACACGCATGACCCTCGTCATCAACCAATATGTGGTAATATACCCCCTCCCCCACACACATATCATCAGGTGAACACACACACACACACACACATACACACACACACACACATCATCAGGTGAGTGTCCATCATCAACACTCGAAATCTTCATAAAACCTAAGTGTCCAGCATTGACACTCGAAATACTCATAAATCCCGTTTCCAGTATCGACACGTAAAAACCCGATATCGTAGGCACCGTCTTGTAAGACCGGAACTCTCTCGATATCAATAGCATCGGCTGGTATCTCCCGGATATCCGCCATGCTCTAATCTATCTCCGGTATCGATCTACCTCGCTAGGCTCCCCGTACCTTCCTACAGACTTTCTGCCCCTCGGTGTCGTACCGGGTCCACCATGTATCCGTAATCGGTCTCTCGGTCTCTTCTTAGATTTCGGATAATACTAATATCATCAAAACACAAAAAACTCATGGTGGATGCCAAATCATCATATCAAGAAAAAACCGCATTTTAAAATATTCACTAGTTTTATAAAATCATATCCGCGGTTTCTCAAATCTCATAGAAACAGAAATCCCATGAAAACCCTATCGCATAAGAGCATGGCAATAATGGAACAAATTAAGAAATACAGAACAGTGGTATAATGCATGTAGACATGTGATGAGCAGTGATCTAAGGTACTGGCAGGAATATAGTATGATACGAAATAATATGGCAAGTTCTATATGTGTACGTAGCATGGCAATTACTAATGATGTTTGCGTGAAACATACGAGCCTGTGTACGTGCAACATGTAAATTATTGGTAATTGTACAATGTTCTACAAGAATGTTCATATAAACAATGTAAAGAAAGTATAATATATGGAACAGTATACGATGCTGGGTAATAGGCAGTAATCTATAACACTAACAGGGTGTAGTGTGATACGGATGACATGGTAAGTTCTATGTTTGTACGAAAGAAAAGTGAGGGATAAAACCGAGAGAAAGACGAGATTCCGTAAGTAATTATGGCAATTACTAATGAGGTGTTGGTGTAGTATGCGGGTATGTTTAAGTGCAACATGAAATTATCGGTAATGATGCGAGTATCCTAGCAAACGAAGCTAAGTAGAGATAAAGGTATAAACGTAGCATAAGTAATCAAAGCGCAAGCGTATATAGAATAAGGTAATCGTAACGTGAAAACGCGTTAAAATATCCAACTATATATTGGCCATACAGTTATGGTTTAAAATAGAAGGAGACGTTTTGGAAATAAGGGACTACGATATTTTTAAAAGAGATATCATTTGAAAAATTTTAGCGCACCCTTGACATTATCATTTAAAAATATGTAACGATCGTTTGTTTTTAAAATAAGTATGACTCTAAAAATCTCATAAATTCCCAATTGGGATTTAGCAAGACTTCTCAAGTCGAATGAATATCGGCCGTATTCGGCAGTCTATACTTATCACTTCATGTACGGAACCTCTATCGTACGATATTATCCAATCAATACAGTACAGATCTATAGTCGCGTACGCCAACTCATATTATATAAAGCACGGACATCTAGTCACATACCACATATAACTATAATCACTCACATACACACACACACCACTATATATATATATATATATATATATATATATATATATATATATATAGGCTAATAGTTATGAAATAGACACTAAGTATATAACTATCTACTAAGTATATGAATATACGTATATGGTGTTCTAGCATGACCCTATACGCTAGGTATACGGTTCTAATATATATTATTCAAATTACTACGGTTGCACGAGTGCTATACGCCATCCACCCGACTTCCCCTGTAGATATACATCTACTTATCGACGTCCTTGTCATCTTAGATGTCCTCGCGATTGTACCTATAATCGAAACCATAACGAAAGCGCATAAAAATACATATCGAAATCGAAACAACGAGGGAAACGTACATAAGTTAGAATCTATTGTCAATGCGTGCTAAATACGACAAAATATCCCGACGTCGACGTAGGAACGTCGAACGACCAAGTCAAAACATAAAAATCCGAAAACAAAGTTTCAAGAACTCGCATAATATCTTCGAAAACATAACAAATTGCTCCCAGATTTTTCCATAAGCAATTTGGGACAAAAAGAAGAATACAATGGCTTAATTATCAAGTGTGTGAGCTATGACCAAACCCCAAACCCTAACTCAAATTCGTAGCCGCAAATTGCGGTAAAAATGGATTAATTTGCAGCTCAATAGAGGAAGAGGCTCGGGCTTCTACGGTGGTCTTCTACAGGTCCTAACATCTCTTAGAATTTTTCTTTAAATTTTAACAGCTCGCAAGTTGCTCCAGATTTCAATTGAATACCAAGAACTCAATGAAAACTATGTTTTAAAACTTAAAACAACTTTGAAATCAAAAATCCATGTATCTAAATGTCATCAACTACACAAAACAAGTAGTAGTTTCAAAATAAATCATATTACACGACCACTGCAAGTCATACCCCTAATAAAACTCACTTTTGAAAGATCAAGACTATAAAACATGAACTTTAGTTACAATATAAATGGTTTGCATGGCAGGTATCTTAAAACATAAGGAAAATAGGATTTTACCTCTGTTTGAAATTGAAAAGAGGAGGAACTCCAAGTTTTAGAGGCTACCAAAGGATGAAGCTTGAAGAACTTGACAAATGGAGGGGTTTGGACCAAGAAAAATATGTTTTTAGAGTGTTTCCATGGTTGTGTGGGTGATGGTGATTGGAGATGGTGAAGGAGAAGAAGAAGAGGAAGAAGAAGAAATGAAGATGAGGAAATGGGGTGGGATTGCCATATGTCACGCTCCGCTTCTCAGTGTACGGGAAGAGGACGCGACGGGTCACGCGGCGTATCTACTCAGAAGTAAACACGCTGAGCGTATCTAAGCAATAAGTAAAATACACAAGAGACAGGATGTAAATGAACAGCAGGTTTATTTATCAACATTCTTTTTACAATACAATGAAAAGTAAATATATGGAATTAAAGAAATGCCTAAACAGTGGAATAACAAAAATGAAAAAGGAATTAGTACAAGCGGCTACATCTCTGGGTCTTCGGTGTACTGCTCAGGGGCCTGCTCCAAATGCTCCTGACTGGTCTCGTACTCGTCAGCGTCGGGTCCTCCTGACAACATTCCAAAGAAGAAGAGAAATAGAAATGTCGTCAGCGAACAATCGCTCGGTAAGTCCCAAAGATGAGGGAGAAGTAGAATAGACAGAGAGAGAGTATAGTTTTATAATGTTTTATTATAATGTTAGCGCAGTTGTTTGTAACTTGGTACAGAAAATGCCAGTGTTTACGAGAGGAATCCCACTTATACCGGAGACTTTGGTAACCCGTAGTACAAGGCTCCGTCCATAATACCATGGAACAACGGCATGGATGTTATTACGTCTTTTAGTGACCACCTCGTATCACCTTTAATATGTTCCGTACTAGTCTACCCCTTTATAAACCCCGTAATGTATTGATTGTACTGATTATATTGTATTATCTTGTATTGTAAACTGTATGGATGGTGGCTTTCCGAAACTATAATATCAGTAATGGAACGAATATAATGGATGAACATGTAGATGGAATATATCCATGGTTCGGTTCAGTCAATATAGATTGATATTGATTGAATAGACGGATTCAGGTTGAATTGTTGTATTGTAGATTGTACTTGAATCACATTCAAATGGGATTAGATATATTGAGACTCAGTCTGAGTCAGACACTTTTTAAAGAGCTTGAAATCCTGATTGTTCTGATGTTATCGGTAACTGCTGCACATAGACGGCAAGATTTGTGTTTTTTTCCAAAATAATTACCGTGTTGATAATACCGTTTGTTAGGTTGTCTATCTTAAATAGGCAAGTACCCATATCTCCGGCTCTCTGAGGCTCAAGAGACTGGTCCCGCTTAAACCTATGTTTACTAAGGTCCTTATTGTAATTTAGTATAACTTGAGGGGGTTTTATGTAAAAATAATTTTGTATAATTTTCAAAATACACCTCAAGCATTTAATTATCGTCTTTAGAGTTTTCATATCTGTATATTTTTTATACAAGTGAAATTTCTAGTGAGTTAAACCTAATTTCATAATATATGGTAGTTATTTGTAATATGGATATTGTTTGAATTATCATGGTAGTTTCATGTAATATTGGAATTCTTTTCTTGAGTTTTGGAAACATGGAATATTATATATATTTAAAATAAGTATTTTGGTAATAATTATATATACATAATTAATGAAAATAATTTTATTTATTTTCTTGTAAAAATCTCGTTTTCTAAAGAAAAATGTATAAAAATTCGATCGAGATCGAATGCTCCTTGCGGAGGTCTGCATCTCGCTCTACTAAGCCCAAGGATGTGTGATAATCCACACCATCCTGAACGGGGTCCCCAAAAGTGGGTTGTAGAGGCGCAATTTCATGAAAAGTTAAATACACTTTTTTAAAGAAAAACAGTTTTATAAGTTAAAGGTATTTATTTGCAAAGTCATGTTTCCCGTATTCTATTATCCCAAAATTCATCATGCTATGATAGATATGTGTGTTGTGATAAGGTATGTCATTACCTCGTGAACTATCTAAAGGTATAGCAAGAATTAAGGTTAAAAGGTCGAAATGAATAGTTTGTAGTATTTTTATGTAAAAATGCGATAAATATCACAAAAATGATTATTTTGATATGAAACTTGTTTTGTTGAGTTTGTTAATATTTAATAATCAACATATGAGAATATGGTTTTATCATATTAAAGAAAAATGTAGTTTTTAAAGAAAACCGAATCAGAAGTCGGACTAACTCCGCTTCCGTCAGGTTTTAGTTTTGAAAGTTTTTAGAATAGAAAAAAGAAGAGAAAGAGGGACTTGCTGTCTTGGGGTCAAGAGGAGAGAGGGGGGGTCCTAAAGAAAGCTTCGGGGCGTCGTTTCGTCGCCGGAACTTCGTCGGAGTTTTGCCCTTCGCTAACTCCACTTGCACAATAAAAGACTTGGGATTTTGGTATAGTTTTTATAGGAAAATTCTGAGTGAGAGGGGTGTAAGATGGAGTGGGTATTTATAGGACAATCTAGGGTTTAGGGGGAATGAATAATGCATTAAAATTTTGCATTAAAATAGAATTTGAAGGGTTTAAATGGGTGTTTTAAATTCTCTGTGTGAATGCAGGGAAAACAAGCAGTGTGAAAGCAAGTGGGGTAGGATAAAGGTTGCAGAGAAAAGAATTGGGGGCATTAGGGACGGATATGACCGGCGGTGCCGGCCATTTTGAACTTTTCGCCGGGTTTTTACCATCGGGTGTGGGTCGGGTTTGGTGCAAAGTGTTGGGGTCGTTTGGTATTCTTCAGTGTATGTGTTTGTTTAAAGTGTGACTCTTCAGTTTACGTGCAGTGCGCGTGCAAACTCTTGGGCTTCTAAAAGATTATAAGAATTTTAAAAAAAAGAATGTGTGGCTGATGGGATTTGAACTCTGGTGCTTTGGCTCAGCAGTGCATGGTCTTACCAATGAGCTACAAGCTCCTTCTTGCTATTCTAAAGCAAAACAAACTTATAACTCGTGTTTAGGCTTAGGTGTGCCTTTCTGTATTTTGAAAAAAATTCGTACAGGAAGTTAGGGTTGTTATATTCTACCCTCCTTATAAAAATTTCGTCCTCGAAATTTGTAAAAAGAAAGTGTAACAGATTCAAGAAAAGTCTGGTGATAGAAGTATAACAAAGTGGTACAAGGGTTTGAAATGGTTGAAGAGAATTACCAGTGTTACCTTGGTCTATAGCCACTGCTTCTTCGGCTGCTAAAAAGAAAGCCGACACCGTGGTCCATTCCTTTTCGTTGGAGGCGCATTTCTCTGTCCTTGGGGCATGTTTCTCTGCCCTCGAGGCATATTCCTCAGTGCCTGATGGAATTGGCGATTAGGCTATGCAGGTGGTGGAGCTGGGAGTGCAAGACGAGGTGCAGGAGCCTAGATAGCTGGCCGCTGCGGATAGTTGGTGGGTATGGGAGTTGAGTTGCGTCTATAAGGACGGTTTCCAATTCCATGATTGGATGCACCACAAACTAAGCACAGGACTTTTGCGCGCTTACAGTCCTTCCACAAGTATCCTTCCCCTTTGCAATAGAAACAAAAATTTGGACTTGGCTGTTTATTGGTTTCTTCCGATCTCCTAGGTTTAACAGTTGGCCTTGAAGAGGCTCTTCCTGCCATCTGAGTGGCAGGGCGCTTAACTCTGGTCGATTGAGGTCTGTCCTTCCTCTTCCCTACTGCCTCATATCGACGGGCAGCTTTCAAAGCCAAATCATGGGTTGGGAAATCCCCTGTAGCTAATGCAGCTTGGATCTCTAAATCTAACTCTTGTTGAAATCTGTCTAGACTTGATCTCAGCAGTCGGTATGAGATGGGCCGCAAACCGGTTACGGTCTTGTGTTAGCTGTGTAGTTTGTGATATAAAATCGAACATTGAGACATATCTTACCTGCTGAATATGGTAAACTCGACATCATACTCATCTACTGATTTGGTCCATATTGAACCTTGTTTCAGATGGATGAACTGCTGCTCCATATCAAAGCGGGCAGTCTCAGGGAAGTATTTCGCGTCGAACATATCACGAAACGTCATCTATTCAATAGGTTGGTAAAGACGTCTTTCTTCCGCCTTCCACCAGACCCGTGCATTGTCCGTGAGCTGCAGTTTTGCAACTCTGACCCAAGTGACCTCTGGCACTTGTGCTGCTGCCAGGTCATCTTCAATACTCTAAGCCCATTCCTCAGCTTTTAGAGGACTCTCTTTTCTCGAGAACTGCTTGGGGTGCAAAGCCCTGAATTGCTTCACCCCAGGTGCTTCCGCCTCTTGACGGTTCATCAAGATAGCAGTCTGTTGCTGCTGTCCTTCTAGAAGGCTGCGGATCGCCTCAAGTAGTACCGTATACTCATTGATCGGAGCAGCTACGGCAGGTGTAAGCGGTAGAGGCGGTGGAGTGTTGTTGAAATTGGTGCTAGTGTTGTTTGGGGTATCCATAACCTTGAAAGAAAAATTTGGGTTATGACAGATTCAAAATATATGAAATTGGAAGATTCAAGGAATATGAATTGTAAAGAATGTTTTCTTTTGCTGGTTCTTGTGTTATATTTCTTAGGTTGTCTACGCAGAGCTGACCTGCGTGTCCATACGGTGCTGACCTGCATGGATCACCAACAAAACCTGTCACGCCCCACTTCCTATTATACGGGAAGAGGACGCGACGGGTCACGCGACATATCTACTCAGAAGTAAACACGCTGAGTGTATCTAAGCAATATAAGTAAAATACACAAGAGACAGGATGTAAATGAACAACAAATTTATTTATTAACATTCTTTTTACAATACAATGAAAAGTAAATACATGGAATGAAAGCAATGCCTAAACAGTGGCATAACAGAAATGAAAATGGAATAAGTACAAGTGGATACAACTCTGGGTCTTCGGTGTACTACTCAGGAGCCTGCTCCAAATACTCCTGACTGGTCTCGTACTCCTCAGCGTCGGGCCCTCCTGACAACATTCCAAAGAAGAAGAGAAATAGAAATGTCGTCAGCGAACAATCGCTCGGTAAGTCCCAAAGATAAGGGAGAAGTAGAATAGACAGAGAGAGAGTATAGTTTTATACTGTTTTATTATAATATTAGCGCAGTTGTTTGTAACTTGGTACAGAAAATGCCAGTGTATACGAGATGAGTCCCACTTACACCGGAGACTTTGGTAATCCGTAGTACAAGGCTCCGTCGATAATACCACGGAACAATGGTATGGATGTAATTACATCTTTTAGTGACCACCTCGTGCCACCTTTAACATGTTCCGTACCATTCTACCCCTTTATAAACCCCATAATGTAATGATTGTATTGATTGTACTGATTGTATTGTATTGTAAATTGTATAGATGGATGACTTGCCGAAACTATGATATCAGTAATGGAACGGATATAATGGATGAACATGTAGATGGAATATATCCATGGTTCGGTTCAGTCAATATAGATTGATATTGATTGAATAGACGGATTCAGGTTGAATTGTTGTATTGTAAATTGTGCTTGAATCACATTCAAGTGAGATTAGTTATATTGAGACTCAGTATGAGTCAGACACTTTTTAAAGAACTTGAAATCCTGATTGTTCTGATGTTATCGGTAACTGCTGCACATGGACGGTAGGATTTGTGTCTTTTTCCAAGACAATTACCGTGTTGATAACACCGTTTGTTAGGTTGTCTATCTTAAATAGGCAAGCACCCATATCTCCGGCTCCCTGAGGCTCAAGAGACTGGTCCCGCTTAAACCTATGTTTACTAAGGTCCTTATTGTAATTTAGTATAACTTGAGAGGGTTTTATGTAAAAATAATTTTGTATAATTTTAAAAATACACCTCAAGTATTTAATTATCGTCTTTAGAGTTTTCATATCTGTATATTTTTTATACAAGTGAAATTTCTAATGAGTTAAACCTAATTTCATAATATATGGTGTTTATTTGTAATATGGATATTGTTTGAATTATCATGGTAGTTTCATGTAATATTGGAGTTCTTTTCTTGAGTTTTGGAAACATGGAATATTATATATATTTAAAATAAGTATTTTAGTAATAACTATATATACATAATTAATGAAAATAATTTTATTTATTTTCTTGTAAAAATCTCATTTTCTAAAGAAAAATGTATAAAAATTCCATCGAGATCGAATGCTCCTTGCGGAGGTCTGCATCTCGCTCTACTAAGCTCGAGGATGTGCGATAATCTGCACCATCCCGAACGGGGTCCCCAAAAGTGGGTTGTAGAGGCACAATTTCATGGAAAGTTAAATACGCTTTTTAAAGAAAAACGGTTTTATAAGTTAAACGTATTTATTTGCAAAGTCGTATTTCCCATATTCTATTGTCCCAAAATTCATCATGCTATGATATATATATGTGTGTGTTGTGATGAGGTAAGTCATTACCTCGTGAGCTATCTAATGGTATAGCAAGAATTAAGGTAAAAAGGTCGAAATGAATAGTTTGTAGTATTTTTATGTAAAAATGTGATAAATGTCACAAAAATGATTATTTTGATATGAAACTTATTTTATTGAGTTTTTTAATGTTTAATATTCAACATATGAGAATATGGTTTTATCTTGTTAAAGAAAAGTATAGTTTTTAAAGAAAATCGAATCGGAAGTCGGACTAACTCCGCTTCCGTCTGGTTTTAGTTTTGAAACTTTTTAGAATAGAGAAAAGAAGAGAAAGAGGGACTTACTGGTTTGGGGTCAAGAGGAGAAAGAGGGGGTCCTAAAGAAAATTTCGGCGCGTCGTTTCGTCGCCGGAATTTCGTCGGAGCTTCGCCCTTCGCTAACTCCACTTGCATAATAAAAGACTTGTGATTTTAGTATGGTTTTTATAGGAAAATTCTGAGTGAGTGGGGTGTAAGATGGAGTGGGTATTTATAGGAAAATCTAGGGTTTAGGGGGAATGAATAATGCATTAAAATAGAAGGGTTTAAATGGATGTTTTAAATTCTCTGTGTGAATGCAGGAAAAACAAGCAGTGTGAAAGGAAGTGGGGTAGGCCAAAGGTTGCAGAGAAAAGAATTGGGAGCATTAGGGACGGGTATGACCGGCAGCGCCGGCCTTTTTTAACTTATCGTCGGGTCTTTACCGTCGGATGTGGGTCGGGTTTGGTGCAAAGTGTTGGGGTCATTTGGTATTCTTCATTGTATGTGTTTGTTTAAAGTGTGACTCTTCAGTTTACGTGCAGTGCGCGTGCAAACTCTTGGACTTCTAAAAGATTAACAGAATTTTAAATAAAAAGAATGTGTGGCTGATGTGATTTGAACTCTGGTGCTTTGGCTCAGCAGTGCAAGGTCTTACCAATGAGCTATAAACTCCTTCTTACTGTTCTAAAGCAAAACATACTTATAACTCGTGTTCAGGCTTAGGTGTGCCTTTTCTGTATTTTGAAAAAAAATCGTACAGAAAATTAGGATTGTTACACCATATCTCTCTCCCTCTCTCTCCATTCTCAATATTTTAAATACCATACCCAACCATGCTTCCATCTCTCCCTCTCTCTCTCTTTTAAAAAAAACCATTAAACACAAATGAAAAAGTTAACATATCATTAACATGCCATGACATCTTAAACATGGTTAAACAAAATAAAACTTAGTTTAGTATAGTAACTAGTATAGATCAACACTTTAAACCAATTTAATAAAACCCATTTAAATAATTGCCCTCATAATTAATAATACACTTTTATTTCCAATTAATCACAAAATTGAAGGTATATGTAATTATACCAATTTATGAAAACCCAAATCTATACTCTGTATTATTTCCATAAAACTTGTAATATTATATTTAAATTATAAAATAATATTTAAAATCTTCAAAATATTGCAATATCCCCCACATAAAGAAATTCAGTCTCCGAATTTAAATTTACCCCAAATCTCAAAATATTTTGTCTGCCCAAATCAAATCAAATCAACGGGGCTTCGAAATCCCAAACTAGCTATAAATATCATAGTGCAACGCGTGCGCATGAAAACTATAACAAGTGCTATGAAAATCTCACAAGCTAGTATGAAAAATGCAATTTGCGAAATCAACCGTTTAAATCAAGTACACGACCAAGCAAAAATATAGTCAAGGCTATAATATATATGTACCACGCATCCATATGAAATCATGCAAGTATCGGAAAGAGGTATGTATGAAAAATCCTTCCAAAATAGCAGTATGATGTGTATATCACGGCACAAGTAGCAGACGTCCGTTTATGAAGAAATATATCTATATATATGTATACGTTTCTCTTAAGATATACGTTCCGCCTTTTGAAAATAATTTAGAATGGTTTTCCTTTGTAAAGATCTTTTGTCGCTTCTGAACACATAGGAAAATAATAAGACTATAGCTTCTTTGAAAACCACTTCAGTATACATCGATATATGCAAAATATCCAGGTACTGTCTCTCAGACCAGTCCTGCTCGGCTACTATAATAACAAATCTCATAAAAACGTGATGCTCGAAAAAAGTCAATCTCAACAAGTGTGCACGAAAACCAACCCATGTGTGACTGGTGCGCACAAAAATCGAAGTCAAAACAAAGTGCAACTAGTGTATAAAAACGAAAACCGAGTGCAACGGGTATGCACGAAAGCATCCGTCAAGTGTAACGGGTGTGCATAAAAACCAAGTTAAATGCATCGAACGCGCATGGAAACGACACCAAGTGCATCTAGGGTGTACTAAATCAAAATCAGGTGCATTTAATGTGCACGAAATCAACATCAAGTGTATCGGGGTGTACGAAATCAACACTAAGTGTATCGGGATGAATGGAAACATCAATATGTGCAACGGGTGTGCACGAAATAAAATCAAGTGCAATAGATGTGCACAAAAATATAAATCAAGTGCAACTGTTGCGAACAAAGAAAATATCAATCAAGTGCAACTGCTGCGCACAAAGAAAATATCAATTAAGTGCAACTACGGTGCACGAAAATATCAATCATGAAACACAAGTGTCCAAAACGACGAAAGCGTAATATTCGGATTTCCAAAACAGAAATAAAAAACAAATGATATTGAAGTACACCTCTTTCAATGTCGAAAGGTGCCTGTGCACCCGGAGCTGGCAGAGCAAGAATTTTCACTTGCCTTCTATCCACGGTCCGACGTCCTCTATCTCTGTGTCACGACCCGGAATTGGCACGTGACCGGCACTTGAATCACGTGAGGTCTATAGGACCCCACCGGAATCCAAGTAAGCCGAAAGCCCAGAAATCTAAACCTTTTTAGAAAAATAATGGAGGTGCAGTTTTAAAATAAAGGTATAAAGGATTTAGATTCTTTCTTGAAAAGTATAAGTAATGTTATATGAAACTACAGGTGAGTTGTATACTATTTTTGAAAACATTTTCGTTATTTGAAATTTGGACAGCACCTCCTTTGTAAATTTGATCCAAAACCAATACATAACAATAATATAGGTATCCCAAGAGGGAGCTAGCTCTTCGCCAATTGGCAGAAGCAACCACACAAATACAAATATACGACGCTCAAGGCGAAAATCAAACACAGAAAAGAAAGTAAAGAAACCAAAACATCATCAAACCCAGAATAAATAATAATACACACGTCTCACTCTAAGCCTGAAAGAATAAACAAGTCTGTGGTTTCTAAGTCTACCAAATATATATAGTCTGGTTGATGGAGCTTTTAACTAGATACAACTGAATAAATATATACAAATGGTGGTCGCGATCCAAAATATACCCCACCTACCAATACAAATCACCCAGAAAAAACGGTGTGCCAGCAAACCGCTACTGAATCCGTGCGGTCAATGCTGCAAGAAAACTGTGGCACAATGGGGTGAGTTACCAACTCGTGAGTAGAAGATATCATCAGGTAGAAATCGAATGTATGACAATCTTCTAGGTCATAAAGTAATATAATAATATAAAAATACTGTGTGGTAACGCGAATGATCGTATATACATAAGTATGATAAACATATAAAGTTGAGTGGTAACGAGGGTGATAGTGGAAACATAAGTATAGTAATAATAATAATATAATCGTGCATGTAAAAACTCCAACTTCAATGTACAGAAAATTTATTTAAAAGTTAATGTACAAATGGAGTATTTGCAATCCTGTGTATGCTATAAGTATTTGAATTGCTTTGAACAGCAAGAAAGCACATGTAGCTCATTGGTAAAGCCTTGCAGTGCTGTGACATAGCCCCTGTGTTCGAATCCCCCAGCCACATTATCTTTTTGTTGATTTTTCTTTTAATCTTTTAGAAGCCCAAAAGTTTGCGCGTGCACTACACGTAAAATGAAAATTCATACAGAAATCAAACATGTGCGCTGAAGTATACAAAGCGACAGGGACACGCGGCCAAATCACACACACCCCTCACAGGTTCTCGACTGGCGAAATGCTTCAAGAAACCGGCACCGCCGGGCTCCCCGTAGGGGATGCTCCCCAAAATTTAACTCCACACCTCTTGGCCTCCTCTCTTAACCCTGTACTATTTGTTTTTATTAAAAATAAACAGAGAATTAAAATGTGACATTAAACCAAATTTAAAATGCATTTTTAATTCTCTAATTCATTACCCTAAACCCTAATTTTCCCTATAAATACCACACCACATTTCACCTCTCCTCACTCAAAATTTCATTACAAAAACTCTCTAAAATTTTTAGGTCCCAAGTTGTACAAGTGGAGTTAGCAAGAGGCGAAATTTCGACGGCGTTTCGAGATGATTCCGGCGACGAAACGACGCCTCGACGGTTCCTAAAGTTTCCTCCTCCTCCCTTTTTTTCCTAATAACCTGTAAGTCCCCTCTCTCCTTCTCTTTTGCTATACTAAAACTTCTATTTTTCAAACCCGTCGGAAGCGGAGTTATTCCGACGTCCGATTCATTTTTCTTTAAAAACTCTCATTTTCATAAATAATAAAATACCATATTCTCTCATAATATTTAACAAATATAAATAAACATATTAAAACAAGTTTCATCTCAAAATAATTCATGTTGCAATTTCTATTTCACTTTTACAGTAAAATACCATCATGTTTACAAACGATATTGTTATCCACTTTTAACCGTATTACCTTTAGAAAACTCACGAAGTAATGACCTATCTCATCACAACACACATTTTTGATATAGCACGATGAATTTTGGGATTCTAGATTATTGGAAAATACGCTTTTACGAACAAATACCTTGATCGAGAAACCCCATAATTGTTAAATAAATTATATAAATTTTTGATATAACACGATGACCTATCTCATCACCGTTTTCTTTAAAAAGAGTGTTAATTAATTTCTTGTAAATACGCCTCTACAACCCATATTGGGAAATCCCGATCGGGATGGTGTGGATTATCGCACATCCTCGAGTCTAGTAGAGCGAGATGCAGACCTCCGCAAGGAGCATTCGATCTCGATGGATTTTTTGACGCAATTTTTAGGAAAATGAGATTTCTACAAAAAAATAAAATAAAATTTATTTTTATTAAATATATATATATATATAACTATTATCAAGATATCTATTTTAAATATATTATATAAATATTCCATATTTTCTATAGCAAAAGAATCACAATTTCATGAAACTACCATTACAATCCACTACAAATTCCAATATTTCATTAAAATACCATATACAATGAAAACCAGGTTCTACTCACTAGAAAATTTCACTTTTATAAAATATACATCTATGAAAACTCTAAAGACGATAATTAAATAGTTGAGGTGTATTTTGAAATTATATCAAAACTATTTTTACATAAAACCCCCTCAAGTTATACTTAATTACAATAAGGACCCTAGTAAATATAAGTTTAAGCGGGACCAGTTCTCTTGAGCCTCATGGAGCCAGAGAATGTGGGTGCTTTCTTATCTAAGCTAGACAATCTAATAACGGTGTTATCAACACGGTAATTGTCTTCGAAAAAAACATAAATCCTGCCGTCCATATGCAGCAGTTACCGATAACATCAAAACTAATTCAGGACCTCAATTTCTTTTCAAAGTGTCTGATTCAGACAGAGTCTCAATCTAATCAATCTGACTTGAATATGATTCAAGAATAAACTACAATACAACATGAATCCATGAATACCAGAATTCAATCTATATCAATCTATTTTGACCGAACCGAACTATGGATATACTTTGTTTACATGACTATCCATTTATATCCATTCCGTTTACTGATATCATGGTTTCAGCAAGTCATCCATCTATATAAAAAAATAATACAATTAATACAAAAGACATTACGGGGTTTTAAAGGGGTAGACTGGTACGGAATGTATTAGAATTGGCACGAGACGGTCATTTTAATACACCTTACCTAAATATCCATTGCCGTTGTACCATTGCTGAACGGTTCCTTGTGCTCCGTATACCTTAGTATCTGGATAGTGGGAATTCTCTCGTATATACTGGCATATTCTATACCAAGCTACAAACAACTGCGTTAACATTATAATCAAATTTTACTAGTTATACTCTCTTTCTGTCTATTCTATCTCTACTCATCCTTGGGACTTACCGAGCGATTGTTCGCTGACGACATTCCTTTTATTCTTTCTTTGGAATGTTGTTAGGTGGACCGGACTCACTAGAGATTGCACCCAGTACTGAAGACTTGGAGCAGTTAGCCTTTGACCCCGAGCTTTAGATACTTGTATATACTTTTCATTTCAGTTCATGCCATTATTTAGGCATTGCTTTCTATTCATGTATTTACATTTCCAGTTGTACTTGTAAAGAATTGTTAAATAAATAAAAGTTGTTGTTAATTTTTATTCCTGTCTCTTGTGTACATTTGACTTTATATTGCTTAGATACGCTTACATATTTACTTCGGAGTAAATACGTAGCGGACTTTACCGCGTCCCCTCCCCGTACACCGGGAAGCAAGGCGTGACAGTGCCCGTGTCATAATATGGTACCATGTCATCTGTATCATATATATGTATATATGTGTATCATCCAATGTGTGTCCATCAACGACATATCAAATCATCATAAAAACCTGAGTGCCCAGTATTGACACTCGAAAACATCATAAAACCTGTGTACAGCATCGACACGTAAATCCTCATATCTCAGACGCCGTCTCATTGGATTGGCCCTCATATCCATCTGTTTCAATCGCTGCGGTTGGTATCCTCCGGATATCCGCCGAGTCCAGTACTATCACCGGTAGATAGTGTTTCCCTGTCGGGCTCAATATCTTTCTATACGATCTTCTTGCCCCAGGGTACCGTACCGGGTCCACCATGTACCCACAGACGATGCTTCATCTCTCCTCGAATCGGGTATACACATAACTCAGAACCGAGAAAACTCATGGTGGACGCCAAACATTATATCAAGATAAACCGCATTTTTAAAACAATCATAAGTTTTCAAAATGTATCTACGGTTTCTCAAATCCAGAAATCTCATAAGCATGAAACAATGAGTACCGGCACCGAACAAATCCGTAGTGCATAATCAATGTGTTTATATGAGCGTGGCGTCTAACTAGGTAAGAAAATACGATAACAGAACTAGTAAGTGTGGTATGGGTACTAAACAATAACTAAAAAGCTACAGGTTATTATGTGATACGGTGACATAGCGATTTCTAATGTATACGTGGCATGGCAATTACCGATGATGAGTGTGTAAGCCGGCGAGTATGTGTATGTGCAACATGCGCATTATCGGTAATGGTGCGTGTGTCCTAACAGGCGAGGTCATACAAGGATAAAGAAAAAAAACGTAGTATGAATACCTCAAAATGAGAATAATACGAGCGTAACAGAAAGAGAAAATTGTAAACGCAAACAATATAAAATACTTAGCTAAATATAAGTCATACATTTATAATTTAAAATAGTACAAATCATTGTTTTTAGAAAAATAGGGGCTACGGTGTTTTTGAGAAAAAGATATCATTTGAAAATACGCAGCGTCCTTTAAGGTTTTCATTTAAAAGTGCATAACGATTCGTTAGTTTTAAAAGTAGGTATGGCTCTAAATATATCCTAATATCTACTTAAGTGATTTAAAACAATATTCACTCGAGTCGATATATGTATAAGTCGGCGATCCACCCTCATAGTATCAAGTACGGTATAATCTATCGTACGGCCTCATCAAATTAAGAGTACAGATTAATCGTCATGTACATCGTATCACGTACGGTATAATCCATCGTACGATATCATTAATCAAAAGTACAGATCTATGGTCACGTACATCATATCATCTCGTCTAGTCATATATCGTCACATGTTATATCATCTCGTATCGCATTATGAACATATATATCGCCTAATCTTCATATAATACATCATATTATATCATGCCATTTCATATCATATCATATAACTCAGCCTCATGACATCATGTCTTATCATATCGAATTGTGTCATTATAACATGTCATATCCGCATCTCATGATATTATATCGAAATTATCCTCAAACTTACATGTGTGTGTGTGTGTCTATATGTGTGTGTAACAGCAAATATACAAAGGGCTCAAGGCTGAGAGAATAAGAACTAAGGATATTCCTCCCAACGAGTATGCTTACTATTGCATATAGTATTCTAGAACCCTATTAGCTAGGTTTACATATCTAATATTTATATATATAACTATATACCTAGTACCCTAATACTCTGATTGCGGGGGTGCTATACGCCATGCACCCAACTTCTCCCGTAGATATATATATACTCACCTACTATCCCCTCTCTAGCCAAAATTGATGAATGCCTTGCCCTCTTTCGTCGTCCCAGAAGTCCACGTGAATATACCTACAATTCAATGCATATCGTATTGAAATCAAAATTAAATACGAAAACCGATACGATAAGCGAGGTGCACATAGGTTAGAACCTATGATCCACGCATGCAAGAACAACCAAATAACCTCCGGCGTTGACGTACGAACGTCAAGCGGCCGAGTCAAAACTCAAATATCAAAGCCCAAGTTTTCGAAAGTCGCAAAACGAAATCAGCAACTTAGTAAAATACTCCCAGATTCTACCTAAGATGAAATTAGAACATTTTTCATATAGGGTAGGTCCAGACATCTGGTGATTGAGCTATAGACCAAAAACCAAACCTTAACTCCAAGACCAGGCCGCAATTTGTGGCCATATGGATTAAATTGGCGGCCAAGAAAGGAAATTGAGGGCTTGGGTTTCTAGGGTAGCTTCCTAATTGCCTGCACATACTACTGTATCTGCAATTAATTTTTAAGAGTCTCCAATTCATCCCAGATTCTAATTGATCACCACGGTATCAATAAAACCGATATCGGAAAATTCTATGTTCGTATTTGGGACTTCAAATCATATTTTAAACAAGGCTACCATCACTACTAGGCCAAAAGACATTCACTACACCTCCACTAAGCTCTACTACAAGTTTCATTCTCTAATTCTCATCCTAGAATTTTTCAAGATAATAAAACTTAACCCTTTTTAACTCTAAACTAAGATTTAAGGTCAGGAAACCAGACATTTGAACAAAGGTGGGTGTTTTACCTCAAGGGAGCACATCAAGAAAATTCCTAGATGGTCCAAAGTGCTCAAAACTCTAACTTGATCCCTCCATGATATTTGTAGTGAGCTTAGGAATAATTTTTGTGAATGTTAGATGAGATTTGGAGGTGGTTTGATAGTGTTTGTGGGGGAGGTAGTGAGGGTTTTGGAGGTGATGAAGCATGAAGAAGATGGAGGAAATAGAGAAAAGTAAAAGATGAAGGTAAATAATGAAGGGTGAAGGTAGTAGCCATGGCTCATTCTCTCTCTCTCATGCCATACCTCCTTGTCCCTTCCTTTTCTTTTATTTTTCTTTTCTTTTCTTATTTATTCTTTTCTCTTTTCTCTTCTCTTTTCTTTTTTTTAAAAACACAACATAAAACCATATATTACAACAAAACATGTCATGACACTTTAAAATATGGTTAGCAAAAATGGATTTGGCTTAATACATAATTAGTAATATACTTATCAAGTTTAACATAAATTTGTATGTAAATAATTGTATGGTAATTTAAAAAATGCCCAAATCAAATAAATGCCTTCATAATTAATAATTCATATTAATTTCCAAATATTTTCCAAAATATAGGTATATAATTATACCATTTTACTAAAACTTATTTCCATACTTGCATAATATTCATAAAATTTATTATTTTATTATTTAAATTCTAAAAATAATATTTTATATTTTTTGAAATGTTACAATTTCCCCCTTAAATAAATTTGGTCCCCGAATTTAAATTTAAACCCCCCAAATATTAAAATATTTCAGTAAATCAATCAAATCAACGGAGCTCCGAAATCACGAATACGCAAGAACAATACAGCGCATCGTATGTCAAGCGAGTGTAAAACTCAAAAATCCAAGTGAATACGTATGAAAACGAGTGCAAAACTCAAAAATCGAAACTCTGTCAAGCGTCATGCAATCTTGGAAGTTATGATGAAGATGCAAGTTTCAAAATCTACTGTTAAAATCAAACATAATATAATCAAGGCTATAATATATATAGTACGTATCCTTGGGAAATCGTCTAAATAACTGAATAAAAATGCATGCAGAATTCATTTCAAATCGCCGTGTGATGCGTATATCATGGCACAAATAGCGGACGTTCATTTCTGAAGAAATAAATATATATCTATATACGTTTTGCTTAAAATATACGTCTTGCCCCTTTTGAAAATAATTTAGAAAGGTTTTATTTTTTTAAGTTCGGGTCACTCATGGACCTGTAGGAAAATATTGAGACTATGGTTCTTTTTTAAAAATCCCCTCGGTAAATGTCGATGCATGCAAAAATACTCATGTACTGTTCTCAAACTAGTCCTGCTCGGTTACTATATAATATAGTATATGTCATAAAAATATGATACTCGAAAGAAGAAACCAACCTCAATAGGTGCATATGGAAATACCACATACATCTGGTGTGCACGGAAATCAAAGTCAAATCCAAGTGCCACGAATATACACCGTTCCCGCCAAAAATTTTGGCTCAAAACCCGCTCCGTATAAAATAACAACAATAAAAGAAAAAAATAAATGAATAAATAAATAAATAATAAATAATAATAATAATAATAAAGGAGAAAATCTCCCTTTCAGAGCAAAGCTCTGTTTGAATTTCAAATTCAAAGGGTGAAGCAATACTTCAGATTCCTTGCGCTGTGCGCAACGCGCCACGTGTCAAAATCAGACACGCCAGCGCAAGGAGCGCAACGCTCAAGACAGCGCACCCAATCAGGGCAAGACTATGTTTAAAGTAAAAATAAAAATAATTGAAACAACGCTTCAGATGCACTGCGCTCTGCGCTGCGCGACACGTGTCAGCGCATTGGCGCTGCGCTCTGCGCTGCGCGACACGTGGCAGTGCAGTTGCGCTGCGCGACACGTGTCAAGCGTAGGTGCGCTTGCGCCAAACAGAATTAAAATTCCAGTAAGATCTTTCTGTTCTTGTTAAAACAAGAAGATTGTCTTCTGTAAAACAGAAGCCCTTGGATCAAAGATCCAACGGTGGGGAAAAATTCCCAAATCACTCAGAAAATGATCTCTTTAACAAATTTAACAAATTAATGGGCACTATATAAATGCCCTTAGACCCCAATTCAAAAGACAAGAATAGAGAACAACAACACAGAGAGGCAAAAACATAGAAACAAAGAGAAAACTCCTCTAAAGAATTTTGAGAAGAATTCAGAAAGGAAAAAGAAGGCAAAACCATTATATAAAGAAGAATTTCTTCTGAATAGATCATTGATCTAAGAACAAGATCAAGGATCTTCAATAAAAAATATAATAAATAACAAAGGCATTGCCTTTTTTATGAACCATTAGTTCTGGAATCTTAAAGATTCTTTTCTTGAATTCAAAATTGGATTAAGATATAAGAACAGTGCCATGCACTTGTAAGTCTGCACTGTTGTGCTCCTGGGTTGGCGCAAGCCACCAGAGAGCACCATGTGTCAGCTCCAAGACTACTTGTGCTATGCGCTTTTAAAATAGAGCATTGCTCTCTGAAATTGGCGCAACTCACCAGAGCGCGCCACGTGTCAGCAGCGCAACAGCGCAGCGCACTGCGCTTGCGCTCACCAAAGCAAGACATGTGTCACCTCCACATACGCTTGCGCTCAATAATTGGCGTAGTGCGCTGCGCTCACCAAAGCAAGACATGTGTCACCTCCACATACGCTTGCGCTCAATAATTGGCGCAAAGCGCCTGACAGGCCACATGGTCACTGTCAGTTTGATTAATGCACTGCATTATTTACAGAAGGGCCAAGCCCAATTAAAAAGGGCCTAACAGGCCTAATAAAATGCAATGCATTATTTTTTTTAAAAAAAAGGCAGAGCCCAAACAAAAACAGATGCCGCGCATCATTTAACAGGGGTAAAGCCCTAGCACAGGCCTAATAAGCCAAAGATAAAAACGTTGAATATTCCCAACTGGACTTAGCCCAATCATGGCCGTAAGTCCTCAAATTAAATTGACTGAGCAAGACTGCTCTCTTAAATCAATTTACATCCGGTTCAAGGGTACATCTCCGAACTCCTCTGACACGTATCGTTGTAATCCTTCAACGACGTCAGAGAGGTGACGGGTCCCGACAACCACACAGCAATATGGACTGTGGGGTCCTTAAACTCATAGACCGAGACGTCCTTAAACTAATATTCGTCCCAAAATGGGAACGTTGGACCGAAACGTCCTTAAACTAATGTCCGTCTCCAAACGGGAATGATGGACCACTACGTCCCTAAACTGGAACAATGGACCATTATGTCCCTAAACTAGAACAATGGACCCCCATGTCCCTAAACTGGAACATGGACCGCTATGTCCCTAAACTGGAATAATAGAGCTAATTGCTCTCCTGTCGGATCTAAACGATCCCGTTAAGTTGATCTTAGTCTGGAAATTAGACTAACGTATCCTTAACAAACGTTTAAGTTGATCTTAGCCTCAAATATGGCTAACGTATCTTTAAACCAAAATCTCCAAACAGACTTTAGTCCCAAATCGGACTATAGATCCCCTAATCAACTTTGGTTCAAGGGTACATCTCCGAACTCCTCTGACACATATCGTTGTAATCCTTCAACGACGTCAAAGAGATGACGGGTCCCGATGGCCATACATTAAATGGACCACTATGTCCCTAAACTGGAACAATAGAGCCAATTGCTCTTTTGTCGGATCTAAACGATCCTGGTAAGTTGATCTTAGTCTGGAAATTAGACTAACGTATCCTTAACAAACGTTTAAGTTGATCTTAGCCTCAATATGGATAACGTATCCTTAAACCAAAATCCCAAACCCAAATCTAAGAAAATACGGATTTGGACTAATCCACGTCCTACGGGCGACGAAATAACTTAGTCTCCGTATACAATCCACGGGCAACCATAAACAAAACAAAAAACCACGACAAGAAGTGACCAGATGCAGAAGGAGAAAGTTGTTACCGCGAAGCGGTAGCGTAATTAACTGCAGGGGCTTGCGCCTGCAGGGAAGAGCGTCCCCACAATCAAAAACCCCTCAGACGAGGGGGAATCTGACGAAGTCTGCTACATCGGCCGCATCCATCTAAACCTCCGATCCACGGTGCTATTAATCAACTTGGCATCTTCGGAGAGGTGGACGGATGAAACCAAATAGCATCTGCCCCGAATCCCAGGCAAGACGAACCTACGCGGTTGCGTCTCTGTATTAGGAGGGGAACAGATTCTGGCACGCCCGGTGGGACCTTTTCCTCTTTCCACTCCACACTTTGTGTGTCGTGTTTTTCCCGCGATCAAATAATCGCGGTGTGTATGTTTGTGGTTGCCCTTAGGGGAGTGAATATTGAAGCCGGCATCTCGTCTCTATGAAGAATGGCATTTGCTCCCACCCTAGCAACTCAGGCTCTGTCATATCCGGCGGAGTCAAGTATGGGTCACTTGCAACCTCAAATCTCTGTAATCCGGCTCTTCAAGAAATCAACGGGACTCTTTTTGGGTCGATGCCCCCGCCTCCCACCCTCAGGTGCCTCAACGCCGATGGAGGAAGCCCAGAGGATGTTTGTCAAGCAGCAGTCTTGCCGACGGAATTGGTCCTCAAACAACTGGCACATGCCAAAGATCAAGGTCGACGCAGGGGACAGAATTTTCAAGCTCTTCAAGAAATCAACGGGATTCTTTTTGGGTCGATGCTCCCACCTCCCACCCTCGGTGCCTCACGCCGATGGAGGAAGCCCAGAGGATGTCTGTCAAGCAGCAGCCTTGCCGACGGAATCGGTCCTCAAACAACTGGCACATGCCAAAGACCAAGGTCGACGTAGGGGGCAGAAGATTCAAGCTCTTCAAGAAATCAACAGGCTTCGAACTGCACTAACTGCAACAGCAGCTCTCGCTCTGTCCCATCCGGAGGAGTAACCTACGGGCCCCAAGCGGCCTCCCTTTTCACTATACCAGTGGAGCAGGTAACTCAAGCCTCCACCAGGCTATCCTTCGGGACCATGCTCCTGCCAACGAGCTTCAGCGCTCCCGTACCATCGCAAGAAGCTCCCAAGAAGTCGTTTTTCAGCGCTCCTGTGCTTATTCACGCCTTACTCTGCACACACAAAAATTGTGATAAGAAGAGAGTAGAAAGTGAAAAATTATATTTAAAAGATAGGAATAGTTTAAGAAAAACAAGAAAGTTAGATATTTTCTTAAATAAAACTAGTAATAAGTAGCTATGAGCTGTTCTCCCAAGGGTTAGTAAGATGAAGGAAATTGCTAATCTGAGGATAAAAATAAGCCTGAAAAATAGTTCCTATTCTGGAAGCCGAACATTTGAACGTTGATACCCTACTATACGCACTTACACACATCTTGAAACTCGGGATAGTAGAGGATACCCTGAAATATTCTTGTCTAAAAGCCAAAGTATGAAGAAAATAATAAATGGAAAAGAAAAGATAAAATGGTGAAAAGAAAAATGAACACTGGTTTTGTTATCACCGAGGCAGCAAAAAAAATATATATATAGCGAGGGTGCTTTATCACCTAGTGCCTTAGACCAACTGGTTTGGGAGCCACTGCTAAGCCTTAGGTGTTGCAAAATAAGGAAAAACACCTAATTAGCAAGCACATGAGTAATCGGTCGGTTAGTACCTCAAGAAGTATTAACGGTCGCATGAAGAATGTGTGAGCAAATTCCGTCTAAATATCTATTAAAAAGTACTAAGGTAGATGGACAAGAGTATGATTGCTTGAATTGAATTCTCTGAGTGTAGGGATGTCCAGTTCACACACGTAGGGGTATATGATCAATGTTTGGAAGAAAGGTAGGAATGAAAACTAAAGGCGATGTTTTATTGAGGGATAATGTGATTTCTAACATTTTTTTTTCATGATCATTAAGATAGGGCTCATAACAACTGAAAAGCTGGTATAATTGAAAACTCTTATTTTCAAGTTTTTTCTTTTATAGTTCTTATCTTCATATAACTTTCACCATCTCTCTTTTATTATATGATTTTGTGGGTGTAATCCGCTGAAAACCTTCAGGAGACAACACTCCTCCTACTAGGGATATGCCACTGGCGCCGAGTAAGAAAGATTGGGGGCAACTCTCCTTCTGGACCGATTCTGCCGACTACAACCGCCCTCGAAGGTTCCTTAGGCGCATTATGGGCAGAAGAGAACGACCAAGGGAAAGAAAGAGCTCTCTATTACTTAATTCGAGTTCTCCTGGGGGCAGGAAGCAATTATTCTCCCATCGAAAAGCACTGTCTAGCGTTGATTATCGCGATAACAAAGCTCAGGCACTATGCATTGGCGCATGAAGTCCGTCTCATATCGAAGGTGGACCCCCTTAAATACTTGATGTCAAAGGCTATATTGACAGGCCGGTTCGCTAAATGGGCCTTACTCTTGATGGAGTTCTCAATAACTTATCAACCTCTTAAGGCAGTGAAAGGCCAGACCATCGCCGATTTCCTCGCTGAACATCCAATACCGGCCGATTCTCCCTTGAATTGCGAACTTCCAGACGAACAGGCGTTCGACACAATCAACAGTAGTGATACCCGGTGGGAACTCTATTTTGACGGGGCGTCTTCCATGAAGAAGCGCAAACAAAGCACCCCTATAATTAAATCGGGGGTGGGCCTCATCTTCGTAACTCCACAAGGAGGGATAATGCGCTTTGCTTTCTCCTTGACAGAGCCGAGGACGAACAATGAAGCTGAATACGAAGCTTTGATAGCAGGCCTCGAGATCGCCATTGACATCGGAATTGAAAACCTTCTTATATACGGAGATTCTTAACTGGTCGTCAGTCAAGTAAATGGCGACTACCAAACGTGCAAACCAGAGTTGGTGAAGTACGGCGAAAAGGTGCAACAACTGTTGACCCAAATTCCTTCCTACATTTTGGAAAGCATACCGCGTGCAGAAAATAGCAAGGCAGACGCGTTAGCCAAGCTCGCTAAAGAACTGGCCGACGGGAACCTCGATGACGTAAGAATCGTGGTACAAAGCCGTCGGGTGCTTGCCCCAGCAGAAATATCTCCGGAATCATCCGAAGGAATGGGAGCGACTGAGCAGACGACCTTGCAAATAAAAGACCGAGAAAAGGCTGAGGATTGGAGAGAAGTCTTCATAGACTACTTCAAATACCGTCGAATGCCCGAAGATGCGTCCTCAAGACATCGGCTTATGAAACGAGCTATGTCTTTCGCCTTTGTCAATGATACTCTGTACAAGAGGTCGTTTGATTCTCTGTGGTTGAGATGCCTGGGACGTGAAGAGGCAAAGAGAGTCATCCAAGAAGTTCATGATGGACTTTGCGGTTCTCACCAAGCAGGCCCGAAGATAAAGTTAAAGATTAAAAGGATGGGTTATTATTGGCCCACGATGATTCAGGACTGCCTCGAGTATGCGAAGCAATGCCATTCGTGCCAGATCCATTGGGACTTCATCCATCAGCATCCAAATCCACTACATCCAACAGTGGCTAGCTGGCCATTCGAAATGTGGGGAACTGACATAATCGGCCCTATCGAACCAGCATCGTCCAGGGGACATCGTTTCATCCTGGCGACGACTGACTACTTCTCCAAATGGGCAGAAGCAGTACCGCTGAGGGAAGTGAAGACGGAAAATATCCTCCATTTCTTCAAGACGCACGTCATTTATCGGTTTGGAACTCCGCGACGGATCATCTCCGATAACGGGCCGGCCTACAGAAACCACAAGATCAGCCGCTTCGCGCAACAACACAACATAGACTGGAGATATTCTTCGGTTTATAATCCCCAAGCCAACGGTCTAGCTGAGGCCTTCAACAAGACCTTGACAAAGATCGTGAAGAAGACGGTGTCCCGAAATAAGAAGGACTGGCACGAGAGACTGCAAGAAGCTCTCTGGGTGTATCGAACTACGTTCAAGACGGCCATGAACACAACGCCATACACGTTGGTCTTCGGTATAGAAGCAGTACTCCCCCTCTAGATAGAGCTACCTTCTCTACGAGTGGTAGTCCACTACAAGCTGACGGACGAAGAAAATGCTCGTCTTCGGCTTGAAGAGCTTGATGCCCTTGATGAAACCCGGCTCATAGCGCAACAAAATCTGGAGGCTTATAAAACAAAGATGACGCGCTCATATGAAAGATTAACCCGGCCGAGGACATTCCGCCAAGGCGAACTCGTACTAGTGGTCAAAAGGCCTATGATCCCCAATCGCGCCAAGCGCGGAAAATTCGAGCCGAACTATGAAGGCCCGTACATCATAGACAAGGTCTACCAGGGTGGAGCTTATCTACTCATGGATATGCACGGTGAAAGGCCTTTCAGGCTAATAAACGGTCGCTTCCTGAAGAAATACTACGCTTAACGAGTCACAGCCTAGGTCAATAATAGATGACGACGACTATGTCCGCTCGCTATCTTCCTAAGCCCAAACTCTATAAGTAATAGCCGGCCTTCTTTACCACGGACCGAAACGTCCTTAAACTAATGACGGACCGAAACGTCCTTAAACTAATGACGGACCGAAACGTGCTTAAACTAATGATGGACCGCAATGTCCTAAAACTTGCAAATGACCGAAACGTCGTTAAACTACTACCAACCCGCGGCACCCTCAGGCTGACGTGGTAAAAAAAACGGTATGTCCATAAGGAAAGTGGGCACGGATGAAAACCCGAAAGGGCTCCGTGAGTAAAAACAGCAGGGCTACCGGCGAGTGTTCATGAAAACCCGAAAGGGCGCGACCTCGTTAAAAATAAACAGAAAAAAAAACAGTATGTTCATAAGCAAAATAGGCACGGATGAAAACCCGAATGGGCTCCGTGAGTAAAAACAGCAGGGCTACCGGCGAGTGTTTGTGAAAACCCGAAAGGGCGCAACCTCGTTAAAAGACACTTACAAGGTCCTCTCGACCTTGTAAAGAGAAACCACCCGCGTGAGATCCTTACGACTCACAAGGGAGCAACACACTTAGGGATCCCCACGATTCCTAAGGAGAAAATACACTTGCGAGATCCTCACGACTCGTAAGGAGAACTCTCTTTTGGGACCCTCACGGCTCATAAGATTTGAAAGTCTTAAGTTACAGAGACCTAAACCTGTGCTTAAGAAAACCCCCCACAACCTTCGATATTGCCCTACAAGTGGCTCAATACTGACCCTTGTATACAATCCACGGGTGCGAATAAATATTTCCCTAACCAAGTCCCATCCGTGACTGAGGATATGTTTGCATGATGAACAACCCTTGTAAGTCCTCTCGACTTACAAGGAGAAAACCCTCTTGTAGGATCCTTACGACTTACAGAGGAACATACACTTAGGAATCCTCACGATTCCTAAGGAGAAAATACACCTACAAGATCCTCACGACTTGTAGGAAGAAATACCTTTGTGAGGCCCTTACGGCTCATGAAGTCAAAAGCCTCAGTCGACAGGACCTTAACCCTGTTCGCTAAGCCACCTTTGTTCGACATCGACAGAGGCAAATGATGATTCGCTCTTGGTAATATCCCAGTTGTAGCGGTGCTGATGCCGAAATCGGTGTCTAACTCCAGGCTTATGGCGAAAAGCCAGCAAGCCGCGCATGCATGCAAAATAGCCGAAATGATGGGGCAGCTTGCAATAAAAAGCAGCAAGTAAAAACGTATGCACACAAAATAGCCGAAAGGATTGGGCAACTCGTAATAAAAAGCAGCGAGTAAAAATAAAATAAATAGCCGAAATGATTGGGCACCGCGAAAAATAGCCGAAATGATTGGGCAATCGCGACCTTCGCGATATAAAAGCTGAAATGATAAAGTATCGCGGAAAGAATAAAAAAATGATGATGAAAGAATGAAACTTTTTGCCCTACAGGTGAGATCACATCGATCCCTGTATACAATCCAGGGGCGCAAAAAAAGAGGGAACCATATCATCCCACCAGGCTCCATCAGAAGAAGAGCTAAGTCTCGATGGCCACATCTATAGCCTGAAGACCCACAGCGGTGTTCCTTCGCAGTCCAGCAGGATGCAGATGCAACACCAACGAAAGACCTCAGGGTTGAAACAAAGCGGAGTGACGGCTAAATCCCAATTCCATCCCAGCATTCGTCTCGTTACACCAGACGCAATGTCAACAACGGCGTTCCTTCGCAATCCAGCAGCATGCAGATTCAACGTCAACAAAAGACCCCATGGTCAGTAAAAGCGGAGTGACGGCAAATTCCCAGCTCCACCTTAGCATTCGTCTCGATACAACAGACGAGATGTCACGATAGCGTTCTTCCTCCAACAGGATTCGCACATGACAAAGCAAACGAAGCGAAGGCCATATTCCTAGCTTCAATGTCTTGACGGTAAGTCATATAAAACCGGAAAGGCAATCAGAGATCATCTCACACCAACATGGAGTGATCTGCACCTCAGCATTCGTCTCGATACAACAGACGAGATGTCACGACAGCGTTCTTCCTCCAACAGGATTCGCACATGACAAAGCAAACGAAGCGAAGGCCAAATTCCTAGCTTCAACGTCTTGACGGATTCGCACATGACAAAGCAAACGAAGCGAAGGCCAAATTCCTAGCTTCAACGTCTTGACAGTAAGTCATATAAAACCGGAAAGACAATCAGAGATCATCTCACATCAACATGGAGTGATCTCTACCTCAGCATTCGTCTCGATACAACAGACGAGATGTCACGACAGCATTCTTCCTCCAACAGGATTCGCACATGACAAAGCAAACGAAGTAAATGCCAAATTCCTAGCTTCAAGGTCTTAACGGCAAGTCATATAAAGCCTGAAAGACAATCGGAGATCATCTCGCACCAGTGCGGAGTGGTCACCACCTCGACGTTCGTCTCGACACAGCAGACGCAACATCATCAAACAGCGGAGCCACGGCAAAATCCCTAGTTCCAAACCTCGACGGTTCACTAACAACCTAGAGACAACCACGACATTCGTCTCAATACGGCGGATGCAATGCAAGCAAACGAAGCAAAGACCAAATTCTTAGTTTCAAGGTCTTAACGGCAAGTCATATAAAGCCTGAAAGACAATCGGAGATCATCTCGCACCAGTGCGGAGTGGTCACCACCTCGACGTTCGTCTCGACACAGCAGACACAACATTACCAAAAGGAGCTACGACAAAATCTCTAGTTCAAAATCTCGACGGTTCACCAACAACCTAGAGACAACCACGACATTCGTCTTAATACGGCGGATGCAATGCAAGCAAACGAAGCAAAGGCCAAATTCCTAGCTTCAAGGTCTTAACGGCAAGTCATATAAAGCCTGAAAGACAATCGGAGATCATCTCGCACCAGTGCGGAGTGGCCACCACCTCGACGTTCGTCTCGATACAGTAGACGCAACATCATCAAACAGCGGAGCCACGGCAAAATCCCTAGTTCCAAACCTCGACGGTTCACTAAAAACCTAGAGACAACCGCGACATTCGTCTCGATATAGAGGACGTAATGCCAGCAAACGAAGCAAAGGCCAAATTCCTAACTTCAGGGTCTTGACGGCAAGTCATATAAAGCCTGAAAGACTATCGAAGATCATCCCACACCAGCGCGGAGTGGTTATGACTCATCGGGGCTCTCCAAAATGAGCCTAACCTCAAGTAAAAAGCGGCATGGCAAAATACCCAACGCTTGCTCTTCCGACGGTCAAACTGCCAAGGAGGATTGCTTGAAGACGTCTTGTCCAGTCCCCGAAGGGATCGAAGACACGGCAGTCGCAGGGCTACTCGAATCGCACGATTGCCTATCGAGGAATATATCAGCTTATGCGACGGTACGACGGCCAAAACCCTAAGTACCACAGACCCTAACGGACTTCTGTCGTAAAGAGCAGAGGTTAACTGTGACGTTAGGATATTCTTGCGATAAATGCTCGATTCGTCTCGACTTGTGAAGAAATTGATGTCTTTGCGAGAACTTCTCGATACGGCTCGATTCGTAATATAAACCCCTAGGCAGTAAGGATTAAAAAAACCCGTTTCCTAAGCACCGGGGCCCTGCAAGTTGGCCCAAAACGGACTCTTACATACTATCCACGGGTCTCACTCTCCAAAGTCGAGTCTCGACAAGGAGGAAAACAACCGCTTACGAGTCCTCTCGATTCGTAAAAGGGAAAATTCTCTTATAAGATCCTTACGACTTATAAGAGAAAAAGCACTTAGGGATCCTCATGATTCCTGAGGAGAAAATACACCTACGAGATCCTCTCGATCCGTAGGGACAAAAGTCTTTGTGGGACCCTCACGGTTCATAAAGTTGGAAAGTCTTAGGCTACAAGGACCCTAAACTTGTCTCCCAAGCACTCAATATGGTGGCCATGCATAACTTTGCACTACTTCACTCACGTACATACTTACGTGGGCAAAGTAGTGGGGGGCATTTATTCCCGCCAAAAATTTTGGCTCAAAACCCGCTCAGTATAAAATAACAACAATAAAAGAAAAAAATAAATGAATAAATAAATAAATAATAAATAATAATAATAATAATAAAGTAGAAAATCTCCCTTTCAGAGAAAAGCTCTGTTTGAATTTCAAATTCAAAGGGTGAAGCAATACTTCAGATTCCTTGCGCTGTGCGCAACGCGCCACGTGTCAAAATCAGACACGTCAGCATAAGGAGCGCAGCGCCCAAGACAGCGCATCCAATCAGAGCAAGGCTCTGTTTAAAGTAAAAATAAAAATAATTGAAACAACGCTTCAGATGCACTGCACTCTGCGCTGCGCGACACGTGGCAGCGCAGTTGCGCTGCGCGACACCTGGCAAGCGTAGGTGCGCTTGCGCCAAACAGAATTAAAATTATCTTTCTGTTCTTATTAAAACAAGAAAATTGTCTTCTGTAAAACAGAAGCCCTTGGATCAAAAATCCAACGGTGGGGAAAAATCCCCAAATCACTCAGAGAATGATCTTTTTAACAAATTTAACAAATTAATGGGCACTATATAAAGGCCCCTAGACCCCAATTCAAAAGATAAGAACAGAGAACAACAACACAGAGAGGCAAAAACACAAAAACAAAGAGAGAACTCCTCTGAAGAATTTTAAGAAGAATTCAGAAAGGAAAAAGAAGGCAAAACCTTTATAAAAAGAAGAATTTCTTCTGAATAGATCATTGATCTAAGAACAAGATCAAGGATCTTCAATAAAAAATATAATAAATAACAAAGGCATTGCCTTTTTTATGAACCATTGGTTCTGGAATCTTGAAGATTCTTTTCTTGAATCCAAAATTGGATTAAGCTATAAGAACAGCGCCTTGCACTTGTAAGTCTGCACTGTTGCGCTCCTGGGTTGGCGCAAGCCACCAGAGAGCGCCATGTATCAGCACCAAGACTACTTGCGCTATGCGCTTTTAAAATAAAGCATTGCTCTCTGAAATTGGCGTAACTCACCAGAGCGCGCTACGCGTCAGCAGCGCAACAGCGCAGCGCACTGCGCTTGCGCTCACCAAAGCATGACACGTGTCACCTCCACATACGCTTGCGCTCAATAATTGGCGCAAAGCACCTGACAGGCCACATGGCCACTGTCAGTTTGATTAATGCACTGCATTATTTACAGAAGGGCCAAGCCCAATTAAAAAGGGCCTAACAGGCCTAATAAAATGTAATGCATTATTTTTTTTAAAAAAAAGGGCAGAGCCCAAACAGAAACAGATGCCGCGCATCATTTAACAGGGGCAAAGCCCTAGCACAGGCCTAATAAGCCAAAAATAAAAACGTTGAATATTCCCAACTGGACTTAGCCCAATCATGGCCGTAAGTCCTCAAATTAAATTGACTGAGCAAGACTGCTCTCTTAAATCAATTTACATCCGGTTCAAGGGTACATCTCCGAACTCCTCTGACACGTATCGTTGTAATCCTTCAACGACGTCAGAGAGGTGACGGGTCCCGAAAACCACACAACAATACGAACTGTGGGGTCCTTAAACTCATGGACCGAGACGTCCTTAAACTAATATTCGTCCCAAAATGGGAACGTTGGACCGAAACGTCCTTAAACTAATGTCCGTCTCCAAACGGGAATGATGGACCACTACGTCCCTAAACTGGAACAATGGACCACTACGTCCCTAAACTAGAACAATGGACCCCCATGTCCCTAAACTGGAACATGGACCACTATGTCCCTAAACTGGAACAATAGAGCCAATTGCTCTCCTGTCGGATCTAAACGATCCCGTTAAGTTGATCTTAGTCTGGAAATTAGACTAACGTATTCTTAACAAACGTTTAAGTTGATCTTAACCTCAAATATGGCTAACGTATCTTTAAACCAAAATCTCCAAACAGACTTTAGTCCCAAATCGGACTATAGATCCCCTAATCAACTTTGGTTCAAGGGTACATCTCCGAACTCCTCTGACACCTATCGTTGTAATCCTTCAACGACGTCAGAGAGGTGACGGGTCCCGATGGACATACATTAAATGGACCACTATGTCCCTAAACTGGAATAATAGAGCGAATTGCTCTTTTGTCGGATCTAAACGATCCCGTTAAGTTGATCTTAGTCTGGAAATTAGACTAACATATCCTTAACAAACGTTTAAGTTGATCTTAGCCTCAATATGGCTAACGTATCCTTAAACCAAAATCCCAAACCCAAATCTAAGAAAATACGGATTTGGACTAATCCACGTCCTACGGGCGACGAAATAACTTAGTCTCCGTATACAATCCACGGGCAACCATAAACAAAACAAAAAACCACGACACGAAGTGACCAGCTGAAGAAGGAGAAAGTTATTACCGCGAAGCGGTAGCATAATTAACTGCAGGGGCTTGCACCTGCAGGGAAGAGCGTCCCCACAATCAAAAACCCCTCAGATGAGGGGGAATCTGACGAAGTCTACTACATCAGTCGCATCCGTCTAAACATCCGATCTACGGTGCCATAAATCAACTTGGCATCTTCGGAGAGGTGGACGGATGAAACCAAATAGCATCTGCCCCGAATCCCAGGCAAGACGAACCTACACAGTCGCGTCTCTGTATTCGGAGGGGAACATACACAAAAGCAAGAACTAAGTGAACGGGTGTGCACGAAAATATCTGTCAAGTGCAACGGGTGTGCACGAAAATAATACCATGTGCATCCAATATGCACGAAAAATCTCGATTAAGTGCATCTGGTGTGCACAAAATCACATCTAGTGTGCCAAGTGTGCGCAAAAATCTAAATCAAGTACGTCATGTCCGCAAAAAAGCATCTAGTGCAAAAGAATGCACAAAAACAAATATCATGTGCACTAGGTATACAAAAACTCATCAATGCATTAAAAGCGCATAGGAACAATATCGAGTGTATGAAGAAAAATCCGCGGTATACAACATGCACGAAATCAAAATCAAGTATACCGAGATGTATGAAATCATAAACATATGCAATTGCGTGCATAAAACCCGAATCAACGCACTGAAAGCGCATGTGAACCATACCGAGTGCATAAGTCAAAATCAAGTACATATTATATGCACGAAATCAAAATCAAGTATATCGGAGTGCACGAAATCAAAATCAAGTATACCGAGGTGTAAGAAATCATAAATATGTGCAACTGTATGCACAAAACCCATATCAATGCACTAAAAGTGCATATGAAATACACCGAGTGCATAAGTCAAAATCAAGTGTATATAATATGCATAGAATCAAAATCGACTGTGTCGGGATACACGGAATCATAAATATATGCAACAAGTGCACAAAACAAAATTGAGTGTAATGGGTATGTTTACCACCGAAAACAGAGACGAAACCGTGTAGGTCGTCTTGCCTGAATTTGGGGGCAGCTGCTATTTGGATTTATCCGCCCACCTCTCCGAAGATACCAAGTTGATTTATGGCACCATGTATCGGAGGTCTGGACGGATGCGGCCATTGTAGCAGACTTCTTCAGATTCCCCCTCGTTTGCGAGGGGTTTTTGATTGTGGGGATGCTCTTCCCTGCAGGCGCAAGCCCCTGCAGTTAATTACGGTACCGCATCGCGGTAACCACTTTCTCCTGCTCCAGAAGTTCACTTCGTGTCGTGTGTTTGTTTTATTTTTGATTGCCCGTAGATTGTATACGGAGACTAATTTGTGTCGTCGCCCGTAGGGCGTGGATTAGTCCAAATCCGTATATTCTTCGATTTGGGTTTGATTTGATTTAAGGATCGTTAATATTGTTTGAGATTAAGATCAACTTAAATGTTTGTTAAGGATACATTAGTCCAATTTTAGATTAAGATCTACTTAACAAGGTTTTAGGATTATTTAGATCCAGCAAGAAAGTGTTTGGGTTCTATTGTTTTAGTTTAAGGACGTTACGGTCCATCGTTAGTTTAAGAACATTATGGTCCGTAGATCACCATTTTGGAGGCGAGGGTTTAGTTTAAGAACGTCTCGGTCCGTTGTTAGTTTAAGGACGTTACGGTCCACATATCACAATTTTTTAGGTGAGAGTTTAGTTTAAGGACGTTTCGGTCCATTGTTAGTTTAGGGACATCTCGGTCCATATTGGGATGTGCCCATCGGTTTGGGAGTACACCAAAGAATTGTTGGTTACCCGCCACCTCTCTGAAGACGTTGAAGAATTACGACGACATATATGAGAGTTGTGGAGAGATGTACCCTTGAACCAAATTCCAGATTGAGGGGAGAGATCATGGTGGACCATATAAGAATCATTAGTCATTTTTAGGAGACTAAGATTAACTTAGGAGATGTGGGATGGACACCGTTCTGGTCATAATCAATAGAGGCCCGGTCTATTTAGAAATCCAAGATGTTTTAATCTGAGAAAGACTTAGCCAATTTGGAGCTGAAGTTAGCTTCTTATAGTGTTAAACACTAATATATGCCTGGTGCTCACGTGCTCCCACGTGAGACTCTAAAGCAGTGTTAAACACTTAAATTTGGGGCGCTTACGTATGGCACGTGGGGCGCTTGAAAGTTGGCGTTGTACACTTGGGTCTGAATCCCCGTCTATATATAAGTATTAAATACTTAATTCTTGTGGCCCTCACGTGTGGGCATGTGAGGCGTCCCAAAATTGGGCACTGCCTCTTTGGATTTATTCCCTCTTCTTTTTATAAGTGCTAAGCACATAGCTCGTATAGTGCTCATGTACGGACACGTGAGGTGCTCAGAATGTGAGCGCCGTCTTTGGATTTTTCCCCCTTTTTCCATATAAGTGTTAAGGGACTGTTTGGGGGTCACGTGAGAACACGTGATTCGATCTCACTCATTCCTTTTAGTTCATCAAAGGTGCTCACATAGGAACACGTGAGCTTTCGTTTATAGCATTGAACGCTAATGAAACACCTGTATTTTCTTTTATACGCATAGAGATTTTGATCTGAGTTTTGAGAATTTTAGGTCCCTTGTTTTATAAGAATTTAATTCTTTTACAGGGTTAAACCCTAGTTTTATCAGAGGAATTAAATTCCTATATATACTTTTGGAAGAATTAAATTCTTTGAACTTAGTTTTTCCCCCTAAGTTTTGAATCTGCATAACAGAATCTCCACGATGAGAATTAAATTCACAATTTGTGGGGAGATCTGCTTCTGCAGATCTCAACCAGAGGAAGAACTAAGTTCTTTTTTGAAGGGTTAAGCCCTTGGAGAGGCGAATAATCTCTGATTCTTTCTTCTTACCTAGGGTTTCTTTTTTCTAAAAGGGAGATCTTCTTCTTTTTAGAGAATTGAATTCTCTTTTCTTTTCTTTTTTTATTCTCTCTTCTCCCTCTGTTTTCTGTGTGTTCTCTCTCTCTCTGCCTCTCTTTTCTTCCTATTCTCTATGTGTTCCTATTTATATGAGAAGAAAAATAATCATTTTGTTAAGAGAATCTCTCATTGAGAGATCATGATCAATTCTATGATTTTTTAGATCAATCGGTGAATTTTATTCACCGTTGGATTTTTAATCCAAAAGCTCTCTGTTTAACAGAGAAGATTTTTTTTAACCAGATAAGGAAATATTTTCCTAAGATTGAATTTTATTCTATCAGACGATCACCGTTGGATCTTTGATCCAAAGGTCTTTCGTTTAACAACAGAGAAGATGTTTCTGTTTTAATGAAGATCGGGGATATATTTCCCATATATATAGAATTTAATTCTATCAGATAGTTTAGAAAGATTTAAGGAAATATTTTCCAAATAAGGTTTTGATCCTTTTATTTAGAATTTAATTTTATCAGCTTGGAAGGTGTTTAGGAAAACTCACGTGTAGCACGTGACCCCCACGGAGTTAAACTTGTTTGCTTATATGCAAAAGGGCATTACGTAGTAACACGTGAGCTAGGGTTTAGGAACACTCACGTGTAGCACGTGACCCCTACGGAGTTAAACTTGTTTACTTATATGCAACAGCCTAAAGAAGGGTATCACGTGTTAACACGTGAGCTTCTCTGGCCTGCTATTTGTTTTAATATGAAGCTTATATACTTTGTACATAGATGCTCATGTGCTTACACGTGAGGCTCAATTTCATCCTGTCAATTGTTTAAACGCAGCGCCTATAATCTTTGTATATAGGCTCTCACGTGTGGGCACGCGAGGCTCCATTAGTGGGGCATTTTCCCTATCCCTTTTTCTCTTTCTTTTTTTTATAAGGGAACAGGGTATACACAAAAACAAAAATCAGTATAACTGGTATATAAAAATATGAATCAAGTGCAACTGTGGTGCACATAGGAAATATCTGTCAAGTGCAGCTATGGTGCACGAAAATACCAATCATGAAACTCAATCATCAAAACCTAAAAGTCTAAAACGATATAAGCGTGATACTCGGATCACTAAACAAAAATTAAAAATAAATGACATATGAGAATAACAAGAATCAATTTATTAAGAGAATCTCTCATTGAGAGATCATGATCGATTCCATGATCTTTTAGATCAATCGGTGAATTTTATTCACCGTTGGATTTTTAATCCAAAGGCTCTCTGTTTAGCAGAGAAGATTTCTTTTTTTTTTAACCAGATTAGGAAATATTTTCCTAAGATAGAATTTTATTCTATCAGACGATCACCGTTGGATCTTTGATCCAAAGGTCTTTTGTTTAACAATAGAGAAGATGTTTCTGTTTTAATAAAGATCGGGGATATATTTCCCATATATATAGAATTTAATTCTATCAGATAGCTTAGAAAGATTTAAGGAAATATTTTCCAAATAGGGTTTTGATCCTTTTATTTAGAATTTAATTTTATCAGCTTGGAAGGTGTTTAGGAACACTCACGTGTAGCACGTGACCCCCACGGAGTTAAACTTGTTTGCTTATATGCAAAAGGGAATCACGTGGTAACACGTATGCCGGGGTTTAAGAACACTCACGTGTACCACGTAACCCATACAGAGTTAAACTTGTTTGCTTATATGCAACAGCCTAAAGAAGGGCATCACGTGTTAACACGTGAGCTTCTCTGGCCTGCTATTTATTTTAAAATGAAGCCTATATACTTTGTATATAGATGCTCGCGTGCTTACACGTGAGGCTCAATTTTAGCCTGTCAATTGTTTAAACGCAGCGCCTATAATTTTTGTATATAGGCGCTCACGTGTGAGCACGTGAGGCTCTATTAGTGGGGAATTTTCCCCATCCCTTTTTCTCTTTCTTTTTTATAAGGGAACAAATGCCCAACAGCATTGTTCTCACGTGGCTTGCACGTGAGTGCAACGCTGTCACCCTTACAGCCGTTGGATCTGCTTAGGGGAACGGGGAGTTGAACCACTTCTGTCATGTCTTATAAATTCAAGGATTTTCGCCTCTGGGAAGCTCCGTGTTCCTTCATGCCACCAGGCCCCTATGCCTGGCGTGCGTCTGAAAGGATGGCGAAACAAAGTATTAACTCCCTGACGGCTCTCATTGAAGACCTTCACGCTGTTACTTTTGTCACGGCCGAAAAATTTGCTGTCGAAGACAACGCTTCCTTGTTTGTTCTCGCCACCTATCATGATGAAGCACTGATGCGTGTCTGGGTTGAGTACTGTCGCTAAGTGGAGGCCTGTTTACACGGGCTCGAGTGCATCCGTCTTCCTTCCGACATTGTAACTGTAAAATCGAGTCCGTGGGGATGGATCGAACGGTGCGTAGCTAATCTGCATTCATGCGAGAAGAGGCTCAACCGGAAGTTTTCGGAGAGGGAGTTAGCTTCGAATGCTTTGGGGGAACTTCAGGCTCAGCTTACAGTCAAGACTACTCGTGTATACGAAATTTGGTGGGTGCTTCAAGAAGCTATTACAGAGGTGATGGCTCTTGATAAAGTCGTTATCTTTACCTGTGAGATGGCTGAAGCCCATAAAGTCGCCGAAAAGGAGCTTGAGAGTCAGTTTGCTTCATATCAGACTCAGCAGACTCAGGCGGGGACCCTTCTTGCCGCACTAACGGAGCTTGAAGCCGAGGTCCAGTGGAAGAATGACGAACTTACTAGCTTGTTGCACCATCTACCGACTTAAACATTTTCTTCTTGTCGCTGTATATTCTTCCTTTTTTTTTGTATTCATTCATGAATAAAAGTATCTTGTATTCATTTTGATTAATGAATAAAAAGGCAGATTTTTCTTCATACTAGCGCTTTTCCTTCTTTTGCTGTCTTGATTTGGTATAAAGTAGTTTATATACTCATTGCGGAGTTTGTAGTTTATGAGCTTATTTCGGAGCTTGTAGTTTATTCACTCATTCCGGAGTCTCTAGTTTATGAGCTCATTTCGGAGCTTGTTCAGTTAACCTCCCTTAGGTTTATGGGCAAACTTGTCCTAACGTCACAGTTAACCCCTGCTCTTTACGACAGAGGTCCGTTAGGGTCTGTGGTACTGGGGTTTTATCCGTCGTACCGTCGCGTTGGCTGATGCATTCCTCGATATGCCATTTTGCTGTTCGAGTAGCCGTGCGCTGTCATGTCTCTAATCCCTTCAGGGCTGGACAAGACGTCTTCAAATAATCTCCCAGGTCATGTTACCGTTGGGAAAGCATATTCTTCCTAGAAATCGTGAGGATTTCTAAGTGTTAATCGCCTCCGTGAGCCGCAAGGATCTCATTCGGGTATTTTTTCCCTACGAATCGTGAGGACCCGAAAGTACCTTCTTCATTTCAGTGGCATGCAACTTTGGGAAATGTGGCCCGTGGATAGTCCATCTTGACCTCCTTGCAGGGCAGTGATGTCTTAGGAAACAAGTTTGGATTTGCCGCCTAAGGCTTTTCAACTTTATGAGCCGTGAGGGTCTCATAAAGACTTTTCTTCTTACGAGTTGAGAGGATCCCGTAGGTGTATTTTCTCCTTAGGAGTCGTGAGGACTCTTAAGTGCATTTTCTCTTAAGAGTCGTAAGGTTCTCACAAGAGAATTTTCCCTCTTACAAGTCGAGAGGACTCGTAAGTGGGTTTTTTTTCTTTTTCGATATTCAACTTTGGAGAATATGGCCCGTGGATAGTATACAATAGTCCATCTTGGACCTACTTGTAGGGCCACAGTGCTTAGGAAACAGGTTGACATCCCCGTCGCTTAAGGCTTTTCACCTTCATGAGCCGTGAGGGTTTCATGAAGATGTTTCTCCCTACGAGTCGAGATGAGTCGAGAAGTTCTCGCAGGAACATTGTTTTCCCTACGAGTCGAGACGAGTTGAGAAGTTCTCACAAGAATGTCCTAACGTCACAGTTAACCTCTACTCTTTACGACAGAGGTCCGTTAGGGTCTGTGGTATTAGGGTTTTTTTCTGTCGTACCATCGCATTGACCGATGCATTCCCCGACTGTCGTGTCTGTGATCCCTTCAGGGGCTAGACAAGACGTCTTCAAGTAATCTTCCAGGTCATATTACCGTCGGAAGAACAAGCGTTAGGGATTTTCCATGCCGCTTTTTACTTGAGGTTAGGCTCAATTTGGGAGCCCCGATGAGTCATGACCACTCCGCGCAGGTGTGGGATGATCTCCGATAGTCTTTCAGGTTTTATTTGAGTTGCCGTCAAGACCCTGAAGCTAGGGATCTTCCTTTACTTCGTTTGTTGACATTGTGTCTGCTATATTGTGACAAATGTCGAGATTGTCTCTAGGTTGTCTGTGAACCGTTGAGGCTTGGAACTAGGGACTTTGCCATGGCTCCATTGTTTTGACCCTAGGGTCGGTTGATTACGTTGCATCTGCATCCTGCTGGAGTGAGAAGGAACGCCGTTGTTGATCTCTAGGATGTCGATGAACCGTCGAAACTTAGAACTAGGGACTCTGCCGTGGCTCCGCTTTATTAACGTTGCGTCTGCATCCGGTTGGAGTGAGAAGAAACGTCGTGCTGATCTTTAGGCTGTAGATGTTGCCATCGAGATCTGGCTCTCCTTCTGATGGAGCCTGGTGGAAAAATATGGTTCCCTTTTCGTTTGTGCCCATGGATTGTATACAGGGATCGATGTGGACTCACCTGCAGGGCAAAAGTTTCATTTTCATTCATTTTTTTAATTTCTTTCCGCGACGCTCTATCATTTCAGCTTTTTATATCGCGAAAGTCACTATTGCCCAATCATTTCGGCTATTTTTATATGCATATATTTTACTCACGGATTTTTATTGTGAGTTGCCCCATCATTTCAGCTATTTTTATATGCATATATTTTACTCACTGATTTTTATGGCGAGTTGCCCCATCATTTCGGCTATTTCATATGCATTTTTGGCTCGCTGATTTTGTTGTGAATATGGAACTTGAGATCTGATACCAATCTTAGCATCAACATCGCTGTGACTGGAATATGGCCAGGAGTGAATCGTCATTTGCCTTGAGAGGACTTAGAATTTGCTACCAATTTAGGCATCAACATCGCTACCACTGGAATGTTGCAGGAGCGAATCATTATTTTCCTTTACTGATTTGAACAAAGGTGGCGTAGCAAACAGGGTTAGGATCCTGCTGACGAAGGCTTTTTGACTTCATGAGCCCTAAGAGTCTCATAAAGGTATTTCTCCCTACGAGTCATGAGGATCTCGTAGGTGTATTTTCTCCTTAAGAGTCATAGGGATCCCTAAGTATGTTGCTCCCTTATGTGTCGTAAGGATTTCACGCGGGTATTTTCTCCTCACAAAGTCGAGAGAACCTTGCAAGTGCACATGAAATTTTTTTTACGAGTCTGCGCCCTTTCAGGTTTTCACAAACTCGCCGGTAGCCTTGTTGTTTTTACTCACGGAGCCCTTTCGGGTTTTCATCCGCTCCCATTTCGCTTGTGGACGTACCATTTTTTTTAACAACAAAATTGCGCCCTTTCGGGTTTTCACAAGCTCGCCGGCAGTCCTGCTATTTTTACTCACGACACTCTTTCGGGTTTTCATCTGTGCCCATTTCGCTTGTGGACATACCGTTTTTTTTATTTTACCCCTGCGTTTACCAATGGCACTTAAGGAGGAAATTGCCACCGGGGTAGCTGTGTAGCCAGTGGGATTCGAGGTGCAGTCCTTGCCGCTAGGACTTGCGGACTTGAATTCCCTTATCGCCGTGTTTAGTTTAAGGACATTACGGTCCATTGTTAGTTTAGGGACATCTTGGTCCATGACCAGCTTTTTTGGTGCAAAGTTTTGCCGGATACTACTTACAGAGTCTGGACTCAGGAAGACAGCGAGCGGACACAAGCTTTGTCATCTATCATTAACCTGAGTCGTGACTTGTTAGGCGTAGTATTTCTTAACGAACCGGCCGTTTATTGGCTGGAAAGGTCTTTCGCCATGCATATCCATGAGTAAGTGGGCCCCACCTTGGTAGACCTTGTCTATGATATACGGGCCCTCGTAGTTCGGCTCGAATTTCCCCCGCTTTACGCGGTTGGGGATCATAGGTCTTTTGACAACTAGTACGAGTTCTCCTTGGCGGAATGTTCTCGGCCTAGTCAGTTTTTCGTATGAGCGCGTCATCCTTGTTTTGTAAGCTTCCAGGTTTTGCTGCACTATGAGACAAGTTTCATCGAGGGCATCGAGCTCCTCAAGCCGAAGATGGGCATTTTCTTCATCCGTCAGCTCATATCGAATTGCCACTCGTAAAGAGGGTAATTCTATCTCTATGGGAAGTACCGCTTCTGTGCCGAATACCAACGCGAATAGCATTGTATTTATGGCTTTTTTGAACGTAGTTCAATAAGCCCAAAGAGCTTCATGCAGTCTCTTGTGCCAGTCCTTTCTGTTTCTGGACACCGTTTTCTTTATAATCTTCGTCAAGGTCTTGTTGAAAGCCTCAGCTAGACCGTTTGCTCGGGAATTATAGACCGAGGAGTATCTCTAATCTATTTTATGCTGCTGTGCAAAGCGGCTGATCCTATAGCTTCTGTAGGCTGGTCCATTATCCGAGATGATTCGTCGCGGAGTGCCGAACCGGTAGATGACATGTGTCTTGAAGAAATGGAGGATGTTCTCCGTCTTCACCACTCTTAGCGGTACTGTTTCTGCCCATTTAGAAAAGTAATCGGTTGTTGCCAATATAAACCGATGTCTTTTAGATAACACTGGTTCGATAGGCTCAATTATATCGGTTCCCCACATTTCGAACGGCCAACTAGCCAGTGTTGGGTGTAGCGGATTTGCATGCTGGTGGATGAAGTCCCCGTGAATTTGGCACGAGTGACACTCCTTCACATATTCAAGGCAGTCCTGAATCATCGTGGGTCAATAGTAACCATTCTTTTGATCTTCAGCTTCATCTTTGGTCCGGACTGATGAGAACCGCAGAGTCCGTCATGAGTCTCCTAGAAAACTCTCCTTGCTTCTTCTGGTCCCAGGCACGTTAGCCACAAACTGTCGAACGATCTCTTATATAGAGTATCATTGACAAAGGCAAAAGGCAGAGCTCGCTCCATGAGCCGATGTCTTGATGATGCGTTTTCGGGCGTTCGATGGGATTTGAAGTGGTCTATGAAGACTTCTCTCCAATCCTTAGCCTTTTCTTCGTCCTTTACTTGGAAGGCCGCTCGTTCGGTCGCTTCCTTTCTTTCAGACGACCGTGGAGATATTTCTGTTGGCACGAGAATCCGACGGTTTTGTACAACGATCCTTACGTCATTGAGATTTTCGTCATCCATTTCCTTAGCAAGCTTGGCTAATGCATCCACCTTACTATTTTCCGCACGCGGTATGCTTTCCAGGATGTAAGAGAGGATTTGTATCAGCAATTGCTGCACTCTTTCGCCATATTTTACCAACTCCGGTTTACATGTCTGATAGTCGCCATTTACTTGGCTAACGACCAGCTGGGAGTCTCCATATATAAGGAGGTTTTCGATTCCCATGTCAATAGCGATCTCAACGCCCGCTATCAAAGCTTCATATTCTGCTTCGTTGTTTGTTCTTGGTTCCGTTAAGGAAAGGGCAAAACGCATTATCCCTCCTTGTGGAGTCACAAAGATAAGGCCTACTCCGGCTTTGATTATGCGGGTGTTTTGCTTTCGCTTTTTCATGGAAGATGATCCATCGAAGTAGAGTTCCCATCGAGAGTCATTTTCCTCATCCTTCGTGTCGAACGCATGTTCATCCGGCAACTCACAGTTTAAGGACGAGTTGGCAGGTATCGGATGTTCAACGAGGAAGTCGGCGATGGCCTGCCATTTCATTTCCCTGAGAGGTCGATAGATTATCAAGAATTCCATCAAGAGGAGGGCCCATTTGGCAAGCCTTCCTGTTAGTATGGCTCTTGACATCAAATATTTGAGAGGATCCACCTTTGATATAAGATGGACGTCATGCGCCAAAGCATAGTGTCTGAGATTCGTTATCGCGAAAATTAATGCCAGGCAATGCTTTTTAATGGGGGGAGTAGTTGTTTTCAGCCCCCAGAAGAACTCGGCTCAAATAGTATAGAGCTTTCTCCTTTCCTTGATCGTTCTCTTATGCCCATAGCGTGCCTAAAGAACCTTCAAGGGCTGTTGTATACAGGATGAGGGGCTTTTCCTTGATCAGAGCGGCCAGTACCGGCGGGTTCTGCAGATATTGCTTGATTTCGTCTAGTGAATTTTGGCATTTGCGATTCCAAACGAACGGGGTCCCCTTCTTCATTAGATGGCTGGGGCGGCATTTGCCGGAGAGGTTAGCTATAAACCGTCGGATATACATGAGCTTTCCTTGGAGAGACCGCAATTGTTTGAGAGTTCTTGGCGAGGGAATTTCCATAATCGCCTTGATCTTCTATGGGTCTATTTCGATACCTTTGTGTCGTATGATGAATTTTAGGAATTTGCCTGAGGAGACTCCAAACACGCATTTCAGGGGGTTCATCTTCAGATTATATTTCCGAAGACGCTGGAACACTTTTTTCAAATGCTCCCAGTGCTCCTCGTACTATTTTCTTTTTACCACGAGGTCGTCGATATAACATTCGACAATCTCATGTATGAGGTCATCGAATATCTTCGTCATAGCCCTCTGATAGGTAGCACCTGCATTCTTCGGACCGAAGGGCATCACCTTATAGCAAAATATGCCTAGCGGAGTCCGGAAGGCAGTATTCTTTTGGTCTTCGGGATGCATCTTTATTTGATTATACCCCGAAGATCCATCCATGAAGGAGAAGACCTCATGAGTGGACGTGTTATCGATCATCAGCTCAGTAACAGGCACTGGGAAGTCATCCTTCGGACAAGCTTTGTTGAGATCCCGAAAGTCTAAGCAGATGCGTACTGTCCCATTTTTCTTCATTACCGGAACAATATTGGCGATCCAGTCAGGGTATTGCACTTCTTGGATGAAGCCAGAGTCAATTAGCTTCTTGACTTCGGCATTAATACTTATCTCAAGCTCGAGCAGCATTCTTCTTGGCGCCTGTTTGACTGGCTTGACGTCCGGTGATATCGCCAGTTTATGCACAGCTATTTTTGGATCTAGTCCCGGCATCTCGGAATAGTTCCATGCGAAGCAGTCTTTATACTGCATAAACACGTCCTTTAGTGTAGCCACCTGCTCTTTAGATAGCAACTAACTGACGAACGTTGTCCTCGGATCGTTCGCCGTCCCCAAGTCGATTTTTTTCAGGTTGTCTGATGTGGTGTGTGGTGTGTATCCCATCTTCCATCGCTTTTGGCGCCGGTGGAAATTCTGAGATCACATCGTCCTCATCTTCATTTGCAAAGCACTGGGAGAGGTTGTCCATATTCTCCTGCTCTCCTTCCTTTGAGAATGTTATCATGTGGCAGGTACGAGTTCGTTTTCAAGACCGATATTGATCTAATTCTACTCTTGCTATATAGGTTTCTTTTGGCTCATGTTTTTGTAGTGGGGTTACCCTCCAACTATCGGATAGAGCAAACCTACCTTGTTGATACTGGTCTTCAACCCAGCCTTTGAAGGTGAAGCAGTCTTCCAGAGGATGTCCTATTGCTCGGTGGTAGGAGCAATAGTCCGGGTGACGGACCTTGTTTATCTGTTCGGGATGCCGAGACTCCGGGAGCGTCATCATTTGATGTTTCATGACAAGGTTGAATATTTTTCTCGTCTTGTCTTGAGGGGTAGAATATACCTGACCCATCTTTTTCATAGAAGACGGATTCCACCCGGCTTTTTCTCGATCACCTGGCTTCTTGAATCCGCTTTACTGTTTTTGAACGTCATTCATGTTCTTCACTTTGTTGTTGCTTCTATGTCGGGCCTTTTTCTTTCCACGAGAGCGCACAGCGGGCTGAGGGTGAAGGGCATCATCGTCTTCTCTTTCCGTAGCATGCTGAATGAGACGTTGTGTCCTGGCTTTCTCGTAAATGGCCATTTCGCGGCTGTGGTCATCCCGAACCTTTTGACCCGCTTTCCATATTAGCTTGTCGATCTGTTCTTCGAATGATGGACTTGGTATTCTTACGGCGGGATTTCGCTCTGGTTCAATACCAGCGCTATCTGGAAGAGCATTCCCTTCTCCACCGGAATCGTTTATAACATGGAAGCCATGGGACCGCTCCCGTTCCTTGGACCGAACATATTCAAGCCCGACCGTCTCTATCCTCCCGTTGGGCATTTTTCGCTGAGTCCCGGGAACGTCCCAAATCTTGTTGTAGAACTGGGCTTGTCGAGCGGTTTGTTTGAAGGGTACGCTTTATCATCTTAATAGCCTTTTCAATCCCTCTGCGTAATATCTGGGCAGACTGATTGGGTGAAGTCTGTCAAGCGCAAGTTCGGCACCATGCCAGACTTCTTTCTCTACTTTAGTCTCCATAGATCGATAGAAGAGGATCTCCTTTTCACCTCCTTGCCTAGGAGGGATGTAGAAATTCTGCAACTCTTGTATGCTGTATGTATCAAGCGCATTGAGTTCTTTGTAATTCCGTTGCGGAATCATGGTAATTTGTAAACTCTGATCAGCTCCAGCGAAGGTCTGCATTGACGGGCGAACGGAGAACAATGCGTTAGCATCGTCTTCAGAGTCACTGCCAAAGACCAAAATAGGAGTAGATGGTCCTGGCCTGCTGCCTTGGGGTTTCTCCAAGAAGAATATCTCTTCATCCTCCTCGGTATCGCTCTTAAAGATCAGGATGGTGGCGACGGCTTTTTGTTTATTCTCCGGCTTATGACATCTTTCTGCGTCTTCGAAGTCAGGTAGGAAGTACTTTGCGTCTTCATATTTGCGGACTTCATTTACGGAGAATGGGTTTAGCTCTCCTGTAACTATGTACTCAAGGCCGTCTTTGAAGTACTTCATACACAGATGTTGTGTAGAAGGGATGATGTTATACTCGTGTAACCAAGGCCTGCCGAGCAAAGCGTTGTAGCAAGCCTTGGCCTCGATGACATGAAATTTGATGTCGGTGACGAGCATCCCGAAGCGTAACGTCAGTATTACGGACCCAAGCGTCCGTGATGACAGCGAGTCGAACCCAGAGATAGTAATTTTGTCCCGAGCCAGGTGTTGAACGTTCATGCAAATTTTCTTCAGCACCTTCACGTTGAGAAGGTTGACGGAGGACCCGTTGTCAACCAGGATCTTGCCTATCTTGATGTCATGGCAATACCCGGTGACATATAAAGGACGGTTGTGCTTGCATGTTCCGAGGAGGAGATCTTCATCTCCGAATGTGATGTCAGCTGTATGAACCTCTGCCAGCTCGTCCTTCATCTTTTCTTCCACAATGAAATCATGGAACTGATTAGGCTCTTGCAGTGCACTGATTAGAGAATCTCATGCTTTCTTGGACAGGAGAAGGGCATCCAGAATACTCAATTGTGAGGGTATCTTCCTCAGATGTGCCAGAACATTATAATCCACCTTGTTTTTCTTAGGTGGGTCCTTGGCTGTAAGCTCTTCAATGACTCTATCATTGAGGGCAATCTCTTTAGGGACTTTTTCCTTCCCTTTATCTCTTTTGCTCGAACCTTTGTTTGAGGGTCCGAGATTCTTTTCAGGCAACGTACGGTTATGCAGTTGAATGTTCTCACAATTCTTCTCTTCCTCTTCTTTCCCAGAGGCGGGCTCTTTGAAAAGAGGGCCGAGGGTTATTTCTTCCTCAGAATCGCTCCCGAATGTGAGAACTTGAGATTTCCTGGTATCAACAATATGACAGTTGCCAGCAGTGCCTTCACGCCTGTCTGTCATACTCTTCTGCTGTCTACGAGCTACGCGCTTCATCCTCTTGAAGTGTTGTCGGTGAGCAATGTATCCTTGCCACCACTTCTTGAAGGCATTGCACTCTTCGATGGGGTGCGTAACCCTCCGATGGTATAAGTAGTAGTTCGGATGTACATCCGCTTCTTTGAGGTACGTTCTCCCAGGAGTATTTCCTTTTAAAGGTGGCCGCTTCATTCCTATTGACAGGGCTTTGGTGAACCTTTTCCCGTTTTAATCTTGCTTTTGTCTGCCGCGGGTATGCTTCAATCCGGTTGGAGTGCTTTGTGACTCATCCTTACCGCAACTTCTTCATCATAACGCTGATGCTTGGCTTTTTCGTATATGTCCATTTCCCGTTCTTGGTCAGTTTTTCTCTTTTGAAGGGCTTCGTTCAGTAACCTATCGATCAAGTCGTCTGACGGTTCCAGGGATTCTGGCACCGGTTCTGTCCCCAGTTTCTCTACGTTATTTTATGACGCCGAGAGAGCTCCTTCATCATTCATGACGAATGAGAGATCATGTGGAAACTCGCTACATAATCCTCAGTTTCTTCTGACGAGTCATCTTCCTCGTCATTGTCACTGTCTCCTTTCTCAAGAATATGGTTGAGAAACTCTTGGAGTGTGACTGGGGTCCGAGCCTTCTGGTTGTATTTCTCCAGCGAGTCAATGTAGTTCTGTAGGTCTGTACGCTTGTCGTCAGGCTGCACGGGCTTCTTGGCCTTCTTCTTTTTCTTCGAAGATTTTAAAGGCTTGACCTGGTTGTTCTGCCCATCATTACCATCTTTCGGTGTTGGGCGTGGTTTCAGCATCCCGTCAATAATCTCAGGCTCCAGCGGGCATTTCCACCTGATCCCCGAGCATGCTTGAATATCCTTCAGTATTCTTTTAGTTTTAGCCGAAAGGACAACTTCCCATGGAGTTTCCTCTATAAATGAGCATGATACCCCTGGCGTATCCACCTTTTTAGGAGCGTGCTGCTGTGGCGGGTTTACCTTCCAGTTTTCGGACAGCGCGAACTTGCCTTGTTGGTACTGGTCTTCAACCCAGTTTTTGAAGACATAGCAATCTTCGATCGGGTGGCCCATTACTCTGTAGTAGGGGTAGTAGTTGGGACTGTTGACGTCACCAGGCTGCAGTGGGCGTCTCGGATCCGGCAGAGTGATGAGCCTTGCGCACTGCCCGTTCGAATAGTCTTCTCATTTTATCCCGGGGAAATGAGTAAGGACGTCTCAACTTCTCTTCGAGGGATCAGCGTGTGTTGCTTTGGCGAGCAACTGGTTTCGGGTCACTCGGTTGTTGTTGAGCATTGGCAACGAAGGTCACTTTCTCTTTGCCCTTTTCATTCCAAAGATCCGTTTTTGAAGAGGACGGCCTATGGCCTATCTAGTCCACTTGGGCTAGCTTGTCAATCAAGGCCTGGAAGGTGGTTGGGTTGAAGAACATCATAAACTGGGATATAGTTGCCTGAGAATCAAGGGTCCCCATGAACATGCCCACAGCAGGAGCTTCTTCTATGCGTTGTTCGCATTTTGACCATAGGTTCCGCCACCGAATTGCGTATTGAACCCAGGTCTCTCCTGGCTTCACCCTGGCGTTGATTAATGCCGTGATCGGTGTGCGCTCACTTGCGCTTGCGAACCGCTGTGTGAACAATAGCTCCATTTCCGTGAATGTTTTGACGGAGTCATTTGGGAGCTCTGAATACCATTCGAACGCCGTCTCCGACAAGCTGCCAACAAACTAGCGAAGCAGCAGTTTGTCATCGCCTCCAGTATTACCACACAAAGCTCTGAATTGAGTGACGTGCTGATGCGGATTGCCCGTCCCCTTATACACAAAGAACTTAGGGATCGTATATCCTGGCGGGTACTTGATTTGATCGTACCTGCCTGGATAAGGTCGCCCAGTCCTGACGACTTGGTCTGCCGCTTCGCTCGCTTGATGAGCTCGTACTCGTTGAGCTATGTAGTCATCAAGAGAAGCCTTAGAGATTATCTCTTCCTGGGCTACTGAGACGGTCGGAGGAGGGTTTGACGTTTCCCCTCTGTCGTCTTCGATAATTATCAGTGGGTCTTCGGCTGGAGGTTCCGGCTGGATCATCATCCCAACCATGTCTTGGAACAGAAGCACCATCTGTTTTATATTAGCGGTCTGTTCCGCGGCCTCCTTATCCTTCCTTTCTAGCACCCTCCGCAGGAACTTGGTGCCGGTCTCTTGTTCCTGGCGCTGCTCAGATGTTGATTCCAGGCTTTCTTTCTGCCCGGTGAGTGCTGACATTTTCATCAGCATTTCTTGCAGCTTTTGTTGCTGCTCCTGAGCTTTTGTCAACGACTGAGTGAGTGGTCGATGCCCTATGGAAGCACGGCTTTCCTCTTTCCTGGAAGCCATGTACACCGTGTGCACGATCATGCCCCAGACTTGGGGAGTTTGGGTCCAGTGCCTTTGAAATTCTCCGCAGGTAGTGGAGTTTTGTCCGGCCTTCTCCTTTTGTGGGAGGTTAAAGTCGGAGGTACCGTTGTAATAGGCACACATGTAGACAATGCCTTCCGTGGTACGACAGAGGGATGGTCCTCCTCTTGCCGAGCCTTCATTTTTCTTCAGTCGGCGGAAGTAGTCTTCATCGATCCCAGAATCTTGGACCTCCGCCAAACCCTGTGGATCCTGGAGGACAGCCGTTGAGGAGGCTATTCTGGCTTCGCCTGTACCATGTTTTCAACTGGTGGCGGAGATTTCTTCAACACTGCGGTTGGGGAGTTCTTGCGCACTCTCCTTAGCGGTTCAAAGCTGTTCCCAGTTGGAACAGCAGCGTTAATTTCCACCATTGGAGCTGGTGGGGTAAGTCCAGAGGGGGAACTGCCCCCAGCTTTCCTCACTCGGCGCCAGTGGCGACGTCGAGCATGCCTTACAGACGGGACTGCCTCAGTTGAGAAAGCGGCTTCGTCATGCCCCCTGCTCTGATCAAGGGCCACTGCCGGTGCCAGCCTGTTGAAGACTGACGTCCGTTGAAAGGGGACCGTAAATATTTCGAAGGCCGACCTTTTGGTAGGAGAAGCGATCTTGATAACTTCGCCGGAAGCAGGAGTTGGAACGGCCAATCTTGCGAAGACCGATCCTTTAGCAGGAGAAGCCCTGTCGACAACTTCTCTCGCCGGAGCTAGAACGGCTATCCGTTTCGAGATAACCCCTTCGGGTATTGCGAGTCTCTTCGCAGGCCTACTTGAGCTTTGGCTCAGCCTGTTGAAGACTGAGGTAGCAGACTTGGACGACCCGTTGAGAGGGGCTGTGGTAGTTACAAGTCGATCGAAGACCGAATTCTTCGGAGCTTCCTGTAATAGCACTGAAGCACTGAAACTCATTGGCGAGAGCATGGTCCCGAAAACAGTCCAGTGGTGGCTTGAGTCACCTGCTCTACTGGCAGTACAAAGATGGAGGCCGCTTGGGGCCCATAAGTCACTCCTCCATTTGGGGTGGAGCGAGAGTTGCTGTTGTAGGTGCAGATGGAAGCCATCGATTTCTCTTATCTGCACAGGAGCAAGACACCAAATTTTAGTATCTCGAATCCAGGGGCAACCCTATTAAACCACGATTTGTTCGCGAACATGACACATGAAGTGTGGAGTGAAAAGAGGAAGAGATCCCACCGGGCGTGCCCGAATCTGTTTACCGTCGAAAACAGAGACAAAACCGCGTAGGTCGTCTTGCCTGAATTTGGGGGCAGATACTATTTGGATATATCCGTCCACCTCTCTGAAGATTCCAAGTTGATTTATGGCACCGTATATCGGAGGTCTGGATGGATGCGGCCATTGTAGCAGATTTCGTCAGATTCCCCCTCGTTTGCTAGGGGTTTTTGATTGTGGGGACGCTCTTCCCTGCAGGCGCAAGCCCCTGCAGTTAATTACATTACCGCATAGCGGTAACCACTTTTTCCTGATCCAGAAAATCACTTCATGTCGTGTGTGTTTGTTTTATTTTTGGTTGCCCGTGGATTGTATACGAAGTCTAATTTGTGTCGTCGCCCGTAGGGCGTGGATTAGTCCAAATCCGTATATTCTTATATTTGGGTTTGATTTGATTTAAGGATCGTTAATCTTGTTTGAGATTAAGATCAACTTAAATATTTTTTAAGGATACGTTAGTCCAATTTTATACTAAAATCTACATAACGAGGTATTAAGATCATTCAAATCCAACAAGAGAGCGTTCGGGCTCTATTGTTTTAGTTAAAGGATGTTACAGTCCATCGTTAGTTTAAGGACATTACGGTCCGTAGATCACCATTTTGGAGGCGTGGGTTTAGTTTAAGGACATCTCGGTCCGTTGTTAGTTTAAGGACGTTTCGGTCCACAGATCACCATTTTTGAGGTTGGGGTTTAGTTTAAGGACGTTTCGGTCCGTTGTTAGTTTAAGAACGTTTCGGTCCATTGTTAGTTGAGGGACATCTCGGTCCATATTGGGATGTGCCTATCGGTTTGGGAGTGCACCAAAGAGTTGTTGGTTATCGGAACCCGCCACCTCTCTGAAGACGTTGAAGAATCACAACGACATGTATCAGAGTTGTGGAGAGATGTACCCTTGAACTAAATTCCAAATTGAGGGGAGAGATTATGGTGGACCATCTAAGAATCATTAGTCATTTTTGGAAGACTAAAATTAACTTAGGAGATGTGGGATGCACATCGTTCTGGTCATAATCAATAGAGGCTCGGTCTATTTGGAGATCCAAAATATTTTAATCTCAGGAAGACTTAGCCAATTTGGGGCTGAAGTTGGCTTCTTATAGTGTTAAACACTAATATATGCTCGGTGCTCATGTGCTCCCACATGAGACTCTAAAGCGGTGTTAAACACTGAAATTTAGGGCACTCACGTGTGGCACATGTGACGCCTGATAGTTGGCGTTGTATACTTGGGTCCGAATCCCCGTCTGTATATAAGTATTAAACACTTAATTCTTGTGGCCTTCATGTGTGGGCACGTGAGGCGCCCTAAAATTGGGCACTGCCTCCTTGGATTTACTCCCTCTTCCTTTTGTAAGTGCTAAGCACTTAGCTCATATAGTGCTCACGTGCAGACACGTGAGGTGCTCAGAATGTGAACGCTGTCTTTGGATTTTTTCCCCTTTTCCATATAAGTGTTAAGGGACTGTTTGGGGGTCACGTGAGAACACGTCATTCGATCTCAATCATTCCTTTTAGTTCATTTATAGCGTTGAACACTAATAAAACACCAGTCTTTTCTTTTATATGCATAGAGATTTTGATCTGAGTTTTGAGAATTTCAAGTCCCTTATTTTATAAGAATTTAATTCTTTTATAGGGTTAAGCCCTAGTTTTATCAGAGGAATTAAATTCCTATATAATTTTGGAAGAATTAAATTCTTTGAATTTAGTTCTTTCCCCTAAGTTTTGAATCTGCATAACAGAATCTTCCCGATGAAATTAAATTCTCAACTTGTGGGGAGATCTGCTTCTGCAGATCTCAACCAGAGGAAGAACTAAGTTCTTTTTTGAAGGGTTAAACCCTTGGAGAGGCGAATAATCTCTGATTCTTTCTTCTTACCTAGGGTTTCTTTTTTCTAAAAGGGAGATCTTCTTTTTAGAGAATTGAATTCTCTTTTTTTTTTGTATTCTTTCTTCTCCCTCTGTTTTCTGTGTGCTCTCTCTCTCTGCCTCACTTTTCTTCCTATTCTCTATGTGTTCCTATTTATATGAGAAGAAAAATAATCAATTTGTTAAGAGAATCTCTCATTGAGAGATCATGATCAATTCTATGATCTTTTAGATCAATCGGTGAATTTTATTCACCGTTGGATTTTTAATCCAAAGGCTCTCTGTTTAACAGAGAAGATTTTTTTTAACCAGATAAGGAAATATTTTCCTAAGATAGAATTTTATTCTATCAGACGATCACCGTTAGATCTTTGATCCAAAGGTCTTTCGTTTAACAACAGAGAAGATGTTTCTGTTTTAATGAAGATCGGGGATATATTTCCCATATATATAGAATTTAATTCTATCAGATAGTTTAGAAAGATTTAAGGAAATATTTTCCAAATAAGGTTTTGATCCTTTTATTTAGAATTTAATTTTATTAGCTTAGAAGGTGTTTAGGAACACTCACGTGTAGCACGTGACCCCCACGGAGTTAAACTTGTTTGCTTATATGCAAAAGGGCATTACGTAGTAACACGTGAGCTGGGGTTTAGGAACACTCACGTGTAGCACGTGACCCTTATGGAGTTAAACTTGTTTACTTATATGCAACAGCCTAAAGAAGGGCATCACGTGTTAACACGTGAGCTTCTCTGGCCTGCTATTTGTTTTAATATGAATCTTATATACTTTGTATATAGATGCTCATGTGCTTACACGTGAGGCTCAATTTCAGCTTGTCAATTGTTTAAACGCAACGCCTGTAATCTTTGTATATAGGCTCTCACGTGTGGGCACGTGAGGCTCCATTAGTGGGGCATTTTCCCTATCCCTTTTTCTCTTTCTTTTTTTTATAAGAGAACATGGTATACACAAAAACAAAAATCAGTATAACTGGTATATAAAAATATGAGTCAAGTGCAACTGTGGTGCACATAGGAAATATCTGTCAAGTGCAGCTATGGTGCACGAAAATACCAATCATGAAACTCAATTATCAAAACTTAAAAGTCTAAAACGATATAAGCGTGATACTTGGATCACTAAACAAAAATTAAAAATAAATGACATTGAGATACACCTCTCTCAATGTCGAAATGTGCCGGTACGCCCAAATCTGGAAGAGCAAGAATATCTACTTGCCTCCTGCCCACGGTCCGGCGTCCTCTGCCCTTAGGTTCTCATTTTCTATGTGGATCACCAATTCCACGATCTCTCAGCTTGACGGTCTGGTTAGGAGTAACAACGGAAACAGTTCCACTCAGACGCCTCTTCGGAACATCACCTGGCCAATTAACCTGACCACCCGCAATGTAGCATATCCCGACGGCGGTCTCTGGCCCTTTGAGTCTATACCATACAACCGATCCTGGGTCCAAATCTTTATCGCTACGGTGTCCTGGAAAGAACCTTCTATGGTCTCTTCCGATCTCACCTCTGCCGAACTGTATGGAAGTTGGCACTCTTTACTAAATCCACTTCTGTTTCGGGACAGCTGCGATCTCATCACGACTTTCCTCTAGAATTATGGCCGTATCCAACTCCTCTACATGCGTATCAAGTCTCTGGCATCAGCGGATAAGAACGACTCATTAAGAGTTCACATGAATCTTTTATCCACTTTCCTTCAATATCGACCAATTCGGAATCAACTCTTGGTAGCTGTGTGGAATGCAACCAATTTGGCTATAGTTATATTCAGAGTCTCTCGTAAGGACTCGAAATTATGATCTCGGGCATCTTCACCACTCTGTGGAAGACATCTGGCCGATTACGTCCTCGGAAACTCGTCCAAGTTATTAGAGAAATACATATTATTCGTGTCACGACCCGAAATTTGGCACGTGACAGCACTTAAACCACATAACGTCTACAGGCGTAACGCAATTCAAGTAAGCCGAAAACCCAGAAATCTAAACCATCAAAAGTAGTAAGTGATAAGAACATCGTTAAAAACTGTTGGGAAACTCAAGTAAAAATCTTTAAAGTTTATTTTCTTAAAATTTTGGCAGCACTTTCTTTGTAAAAACTAGCCCCGAAACGGGTACAAACATAAGATACAAGTAAAGCATCCCCAGACGGGAGCAAATCACGCCCAAAGGCGAAAACAACCACCACAAGCATAAATACGACGCCGTAGCGAAAAAATGGACAATATAGAGTGAAAACAGCATAAAGGATAAAATTGCATAATAAAAGGCTGGCTCACACGAGCACGACACCCAGAGTCACAAAATAATATACAATATCGTTCTCACATCTCGTCTCTAAGTCAATACATGAAATAGTAGATGGAGAGTACTAGATACAATAAGATATACTATGAATATCATTGGATAACCGCAAAACCCACCTATAGCAAAACTGCTCACAGTCAGCCGTAGTGGTATCCGCTGCAAAAGATACAATAAGAAGAAGCCCTGCCGCAACTACTCTGAGGGGCAACCTGCAAAACACTGTGGCACAACGGGGGTGAGTTACCAACTCGTTAATAGTAAATAACATCATGCAGGTAATCGCAGATATGCACGTACTGCGATAATCTATCACATGCAAACTGATAGTATAACATGGCAATATGTATATGCAACAGTCATGAAAGGTACTCTATCAGGTAATACTAATACATGAAGCAATGCATATCAAATAAATGCTGAGTATAGGATAAAACATATCATCATCACGGAATCCTCATCATGGAAAAACCAGTGTCTATCAACGACACTCCAAATCCCAATATCTCAGGCACCGCATCCTCAGATCGGCCCTCATATCCTGTAATTCTCATGGAACCTGAGTGTCTAACATCGACACTCGAAAACATCATGAAAACTAGTGTCCAATATCGACACGTAAATACTCATATCATGGGCTCCGTCTGTGGGATCGGCCCGCAGGCTCTGACAGAACGGTCGGTCTATGTCCATCTCATAACTCCGGTCGGAATCCTCCAGATCTCTGCTGAGTCTAAATACCATCACCGGTAGGCAGTGCTCCTCCCCTGCCGGGCTCAACGCCATCATCTGTGATATTCTTGCCCCCGGGGTACCTTACCAGGTCCACCATGTACCCGCACACGGCCTCATCCAACTCCTCGCATCGGGTTTCTAACACAAGTTTCAGAACCGAGAAATCTTATAGTGGACGCATCGAAATACCATATCAAGAGAAACCGGATTTTTCAAACAATACATAATTTCTTGAAATTCCACGGACCTCAAATCCAGAAAATCACATGAAATCCATATCTCAATGCGTAAATCCATGAAATATAATATATGCAACATAAAACAGTAATATAAGCATATCAAGGAAAAACCGCTATTTAAATGCATCAAGTTATTAATTATATCATGCGGTTCCTAATTTCTCCAAAATCCAACGCAACATCATATAAGGGTGAACATGTAGCTATAGCAAGATATGGGTATATACCTATCAATAATGATGTAATACCATATAGGTATATGTGTAAGCATGTAGGTATGCATGTATGCTATCTTTCATATGCACAATGGAAGTAAGAATCATTGTCTCAATGTCACTAACCAATACAATCACATATGTATATGTGTTGTGCGTGTCATGACAATTACCGACGGTATGTGTATAGCATACAATTAGTGCTCGTATAACATGAACCGTCAATAATAGTGCAGTGTCCAATGGGTACAAGTCCAGGCACAACAAGTAATAATATGCAATGAAGTTCATGCACAATCTCTATGTACATATACTTATAACTAATAATCATATCATTGAATCTAGCCCAGACGCATAACGCCATATGGGCGATTTCCCCTGTAGATGTTAATCTACTCACCGATGATCTTGAACTAACTAAAGCCAACCACTTGCTTTCCCTTCTTCGCGGCGTCCGAAGTACCCGCCTGCGATCCTAAAATCATACAACCACATAACAAGTTCACATTAGAAATCGACCAATAACACGTATAAACTATGTTTGACCGACGCACCAACTCCAAACATACTCTCAAGTGTTCGTTAAGTGGCTAACGTGTGTAGCGACACCCCGAAACCAACCCAGGTGCAGCAGCTACACAAAGTCACGAACCGTGTCGGATAACGTAACACGTGTAATCGAAACACTAGAAACAAGCAAAGTGATCCCAGAATTTTCTACACAAACGATTGGTGAAAGTTGCAAGTTCCACGAGACCACATACAACCCCAAAGACCCCTAGACCAAGACACAGCCCATCATTCCCCAGTCTGGCCTCAAATTGCGGCCAGAAGCAATATTTTTGTGGCCAAGTTTTAAGGGAATGGTCTCAGGTTTTTAGGGTAGCTTCTAGGTCACAAAACTAGGTCACTGTGATGGCAACTTTTCCAACAAATACCTGGTTTGATAGCAGATTCACCCGAGACCCAAAAATACACCAAAATATGATATATGCACAAAAACTATACCTTTAGTGTTCTAGACAATAACTACAAGTCAACACATCAATAAAAACACCTACTTAACAGTTAGAGATCATTACCTAACCACACTTGCTCAAAAATCAAATCTTTCTAAGCTCCAAGGGATCCTAGCCGCTAAAACATAACTTGAGAAGTGATTTAGTGGTATTTAATGAAGGTTTGCTTGGTTTTTGTGAAGAAAAGGTAAGGGTTTCAGTTTGAGGGAAGAGAAGAAGAAAGATAATTGAGAATGAGAGAGAGTGAGATGAGAATAAGATAGAATGAGAGTGTGAAGTATGATAAGGATGAGAGGGTGAGTGTAGGGTGAGTGTACCCTTACACTTACTCTCTCCCTCTCCATCATTAATGCAAGCATACTCATCCCCATGAGTCATCTTGCCACATTCCCCCAATCCAAAACAAGAGTATAACTCACACACAAATATCTAAGTGCATGGTTAATCATGGCATGGATTTGTTTAAGGTGTCATAGCCACTAAACAAGGTTAACACTAAACAACCCCCATGTTAACATGCACAAGTGTGTGTAAGCAAAAACAATTAATAATAAAATATTGATTAATCTTAATAAAACATTTGAAAACTATTTTGGTAAACTTTTACTGAAAACCCGCATTATCGCTTAATTAACACTAATCGCATTCTAAGGTGTTACAATTCATCCTTTCTCGATTAACTCACAACATGTCTGGGTGAGACCCCTCTAACTGAAGCTAGTCAACTTAATGATCTCGCATCGGAGTATCCAAACGAACAAAATATCCTAGTCACTTATCCAAGGGTGACTAGCGATCTTCTGTCACATCCCTGGCAGCAAACTCATATGGCTTCATCTTTGTAAACTCTGGAGGTGACGTCCCATCAATCTCAGCAACAGCTGGTTCATCTGTCTGCACGGTAAACAACACATTGATTTCTGGAGTAGACGGTACATCAACAGTCCTCTAAATCTGGCTGGCCTCAAGTGATGGCCCGATCATCCAGTGCAGATCCCGAACGCTCGTCTCAAACGGGTGACCCTAGCACAATCAATCAATCAATACGTTCCTACATCATCAGAAGAATGTCATGGTCAGTCCTTGTAACACCCTACTTCATTTATATCAGTTCTATTTTGGGCATTTCTTTATTTATGGTTGTTTCTTTATTTATTGTGTTTTGAGTGCGAACAGTGTTTGGTTTCTGTGCTTGGTATCCGACCCGACCCGCTTGCTGGAAACCCGTCTTGATTCCTATTTATGATTTATCCCGGCTAGTGTTGAGGATCCGTGCACTTTCATGTTGTATAACTGCATTATATCTGGCATATGCATTTTTTAATATAACATTTAAAGTCAAATAAAATATTTTAAAAATATCTAGCATGTCCTGCATCATACCCCTGACCCTGTGGTAGCATCTGTGCATCCTGTTCTTGTCCCGTTTGGTGAAACGGACTCGTTTGAATCGCTACGTGCACGCTACGTGTATCCGTTCTTGGGGGTATGCATTTTCGTTACCCAGATATCCTTTTTTTGGTTTTGGTTGATACGTATATTCTCCGTATTTTCAAACCGTACTTTTAGACCCGACCCGAGCGCATTTTAGAGTATTTTGTATTAGCCAGAAAACTCAAGTTTAACTAACATTATATTCTTATAAACATAACTGTTACTTCAAACATTAATATATATATATATATATATATATATATTCTTTTAAATAATATCCTAACAAATCCTAAATCTAAACCAATCTCAGTCTCTCTCTCTCTCCAATAATATATCATACATATTAATATATTCTTTATTTTTTAACCCTATATAAACATAACCCTATTTTCCCACGTTCTTCCTCATCTTCCTCACGTTACCACCGCGACGAAACCCAAACCCACGCTTACACCCCCGCTCGTCGCCGACCCTTGACCTCGTCGGATCCCTGTCGTCACCTCCTTCTTCCTCACCATCACCTCCCCCCAACACCACAACCACCACCGCCATCACCGGACGCCCGCAACTCGTGCCCGCACCCATCGCCTCACCTCGCCTTCATCGCTGCCTCACCCTCGACCTCGCCTCATCTCCCCGACCACCTCACCTCTCTCCCCTCACCTCCGACCACGAAATCCTGTGAGAACACTGCACAGAACCGAACCCATCAGCCCCGACCTTGCCTGCACACCCTCGTTGCCGGCGATCCCTCACCATCGCCTCAGCACCCTCAAGACCACCTTCTCTCCTTCTCTCCAACACAAGATCCTTTTCCTTGTACCAAAAAGCCCGCACACCCAATCCCCGACTTCAAGGAACCCCTACTGCCCATCGCCGGAAAACCCTCGCCTGCATCCTCACCGTCGATGGCCTAGCGTCGCCGTCATCTCCCCTTGCCTCTTATATAACCCAGAACACCAAACCCTAGTCCCCTCTTCTTATTCTTCTTCTTCTTCTTCTTCTCTTTTCTTTTCTTGGTTCTTGGGGTCTAGTGATTGCCGGAGCCGTGCCCGCCGCCGACGATCCGGACGACCCAGTAGACGTCCCCAGCCAGCATGGTCTTGTTCTTACTCTGCCTGGTCATGTTTCGTACGCGCGCGTGTGCATTGCTACGTTTACCCGATATCGTACGCAGTACGCATTCCGTCGTGAGATCCGATCAGGCAAGTTTATCTTGCTACATGCTATGATATATATTGTGCATCCATATGAATAATAATATTACATGTTTACTGCATTGTACATCTATGTTACCGTTTTACAGTTTTAAAATATCCGTTCACATCCGTACGGCTTATTACATATCTAGTCGCATGCAATTTTATCTCGTTACAGGTTATGCAACGTATTTTACATCCTTAGGTATAGAATCATTACATGTTCATTGCATTTCACATCCATGTTATAGTTTTACCGTTTCTCCGATATCCATTCGTATCCGTGTTATTGATTATATATATAGTTGCATGCCAGATCATATCATTTCATATTACTGTTACATTGGCACCCTATGCTTGATAATGTGCATCTTACTTAGTCATGGAGTTGTAGATGTGATCCCTGATAAAAACATGTGCATCCGTATTTTTCCATGATTCGATACTTGCTATATTTTACTGTTGGGCATCCATTTGATACACTGTACACCACCTGACATCACCTGATGTACCACTGCTTGACTTGATTCCTGATCTTGTTACTAATGCCGACAATCCTGACTTGTTGTCCCGACGGACATATCCTGTTGTCTATTCAGACAAAACATGTACCTGCTTGATCCTGTGTTGGCATTAGTTTCATATTTATCAATACCTGACTTGAAAAAATAGCCTTGGGGTAAGGGGAAATCAATGATGAAACCTGACTTGTAACTCGACAGTTCGATACTTATACTGATCAGTTTTACGGGCTAGGCCAGCCCCGGGATGATACTGCTGACATCATTCGTCTGTACATGTTACCTGTTTACTGCCTAGCGGCACGTCTCGGATTCAGCCCGAGAGTCTTGACCGTGGTCCCGGGCATGCACGGGATACTATTGAGTTACATCGACGATTCCATTAAATTGATTTCACAGACTTGAGAGTAGATAACCCAGTAATATAGTTTAGATTACTTATCGCACTTCACATACACACCTCACTGTCATATTCATGTTGTTATCATTTATATTTCATGCCTGCATATCTTGTTACATCCTGGTTATATTCTATTGTTTGATATTATGACGTACTGACGTCTGGGTATTGCATGGCCCAGTTTCTCAATCTCTTTTGCAGGCTGACCAGGAGCATTTCAGCCGACAGGCCGAATAGTGAGGAGCATGTTAATGCTTAGTTTAGTTTTCTTTCCGTACTTTCCTTTCCTGATGTGAGCCCGTATTTGGGACGTACTTCCAGATGTTACTGTTTATTGCATTTTATTGCTTCCGCATATTTATATTTCTTGACTCGTTTATTCGGCAGATGGATATGTACTAGTTAGTTTTATGTTTTACCGTTCTTGATATCTTATAGACAGCCGTAATGTGACTGTGGAGGGATGTTTCCTAGCCACAGGTAGCATGGTTGGCTATGTCATTGATTGATACGAAAAAGTGTTTGTAGAATAACCGCAATCAATAACGGTGTCGCGCGTAGCTAGACCGAGATGAGTACGGGTCATCCTCAGGGAAACGTTGAATCTTTTACTCTTACTTTAGATGTGTTGAAAAAGAGAGGAGAAATAAGAATCGTTGTAGGTTCTAGATCTACGTTAAACACGGATGCAAAATATAGATCTAGATTAATTATGGATGTAAGTTCAATATTAAAAGGGGGTTTGTTGGGTTCATTAGGATTTAGTAGTTAAGGATGGCTAATTAAAGATTACTCTTTTTATCCTTTATTAGATTTAAAACTAGAACGACAGAGATGCATGTAGATTAGGGTTTCTGGAGGGAAAAGGGTTCCCTCTCTTAACCCCTATCTCGATATGGAACTCCGTTCATATCTAGCCTTTACCAAAACAATCATTAATCTAATCTTTAATCGCGGTCGAGACAAACAATAAATTGGTAGCGCGCCCGATTAGGATGTTAATGATTTTTTTAGTAAAGTTTGTAAACTTTATAGGACGTAAAAAGAGTTTAAGGATCTTCATCATCCATTAATCTACCATAATCCTATGAACCCTAACAAGCGGAGAATTACTCACGCATATTGGGAAAAGAAGATGAAAAGACAGAGAGGGAAAACATAATGTAAAATGCAAAAGAATTAAATAAAACACTACCTTTATTAATCAACTTGAACAATCTACACTTTATTCCTTAGAAAATGATTACAAACTAGTTACTTCTCGATCTTTCCTAAGGAGGTAGATGAACAGTTGATGATCAGCCTGGATGCGTGAGCGTCTGGAGTTTCGTGATCTCTTCGGCTTGATGACTTTTCCAAGAGGCTCTCGGTGCCTTTTTATAGTGCAAAGCCATAATCTTTTGCTTCAAAAGTTGGTAAAATATAGCAGAGAATCATGCCCCAAAATTTTGGCAAATGATCCTTCTATATTGCCGCGGATCCGCGACCAACAGGGGGGTTTGGCCGCGGTTCCTCGGCCAAAGGTGGAGATCTCTTGATGAGTTTTCTTGGGCTTTGTGATTGTGACATGTGGCAATCCTAGGCACCTTCATAATTCAGAAATCTTCTCTCGATTGCTTCCAGACTTGGTCTCCAATTTTTGCTTCTTAATTTGGCAAGTTTTCTTCAACAACTTGATTTGCTTGATAAATTCTGCATAACAACTTGGAAAATTCTGCACAATAATCTCAAATAATATTTAGTAGACTTAGTTCTACTAGGATTTGGTCAATGAATTTATTTGCATACATTTTCCTACCAAATGCTAATTAAAATATATTAACACATGGAAAATGGTGTTTTTACACATAAACCCTCTTATGTATAATATATTATAATAAAGTCCTTTTTTAATATGAAAATGGTAGGAAAAATGTAATACAAATGTGCAGTTTTATCAACTGAACAGTCATGTCCCGATCTTAGAGCACTCTAGGAAGCGGGGGGTGACAGTCCTCGTCCCTGACAAGCTTGCTCTAACCGCATCTCTAGCCGCATCTCTCTCTGCTCCTGTAGCCATAGTGATCGAAACCACAATCAAATATCGATGAGGATAGATCATAGGAACGAATAGAAATACGGATCTCAAAATAATGCACATCCTAAGGTTACTTTAGCGGAGCAACGTATCGTAAGTATGCCGCGGAACATACACACGGTACGTCACTCTACTTAAATTACCTACTCCATCAACCAAGGTCAACCTACATAACAAAAGTTCGGGTCTTATACCCCCTCAATCAAGTCTAAATTCCGTAAGGTCAAGCCTAGGTTCCGAAATATATAGGCCATAGACTCCGCAAAGTCAAACCTAACCTTGAACCAAAGTTAAACATAACGCTCTGATACCAACTTTATCACGACCCGGAATTGGCACGTGACCTGCACTTGAATCACGTGAAGTCTATAGGACCCCACCGTAATCCAAGTAAGCCGAAAGCTCAGAAATCTAAACCTTTTTAGGAAAATAATGGAGGTGCGGTTTTGAAACAAAGGTATAAAGGATTCGGATTATTTCTTGAAAAGTATAAGTAATGTTATATGAAACTACAGGTGAGTTGTATACTATTTTTGAAAATGCTACGCCCTGCTTCCCAGAATGCGCAGACTACGGTACGTGGCAGAGCCAACCATACTATCTGTGGTTAGGAAGCATCCCTCCATAGTCATATTACGGCTCTCTATAGGATATCAAGTACAGTAAAATATAAAATCTAACTAGTACATGTCCATTTGCCACAGTAAACAGAGTCAATAAAAATGCATAAGAGGAAACGAATCAAATCCAATAAACAACATCTGAAAACATGTCCCAATATGGGATCACATCAAGAAATAAAACTGCGGAAATAAACTAAATATCTCTAAATAACACATGTTCAATTCCTCACTGCTCGGCTTGGTTGTTAAAGTACTCATATTCAGCCTGCAATAAAGATAGAGGAATTGGGTCATGCAAAACCCAGATGTCAGTGCGTCATAATATCGAAATATCAGTGATAACCAGGATATAACGATATAAGTAAATACAAATATAAATGAATAACGCAGATATGAAACAGTGAGGTAAGAGTGTGTGATGTGTATTCTAAAACTGTGCTTCTCAGTTATCTATTCTAAAAGTCTTTGAAATCAATTTACTGGAATCATCGATATAACTCAATAGTATCCCGTGCGTGCCCGGGACCACGGTCAAGACTCTTTGGTTGAATCTGAGACGTGTCGCTAAGCAGTAAACAGGTAACATGTACAGACGAATGATGTCAGCAACATCATTCCAGCCTGGCCTAGCCCATAAAGACTGATCAGTATAAGTATTGAACTGTTGAGCTACAAGTCAGGTTTCATTATTGATTTCCCCTTACTCCCCAGGTTGTGTGTTCAAGTCAGGTATTTATGATATAAATCTAATTTCAACACAGGATCAAGCAGGTACAGGTTTTGTCTATGCAGACAACAAGTTACGTCCGTCAGGACAACATGTCAATATTGTTGGCGTTAGTAACAAGATCCAAGTAATAAGTCAAGTAGTGTGTCTTGGACATATCATGTGATGCATATGTATCAATAGATACCCAAATGTGAAACTGTAACGAATATCGGAACACGGTTAATGCACGGATGCACATGTATCCATCTGTAATAACCCTTTATACGTCCATGATTATGTATGATGCAAACTAGATAACACGCTGTACTAATATATAGTATAATGATATCATGATGTTCCGGCATGCAATCAGATATGCTATTATCAGTACGGATATGAACTAATATCGTAAAACTGTAAACCTATAACATTTGCTTTATAATAAAACACATATATTATTTTTATTCATATGGATATCGATATAGTAACATAGTATGTTGCACGATAAACTTGCCTGATCGGATCTCACGTCGGGGTACGTACGTCACGTTCGACGTCGGATAAACATCGCGATGCAAACTACGCATGTGCAGGACTGGACCTGGCTGATCAAAGACGTGACTATGCTGGACGACGACGATGACTGGGTCGTCCGGATCGTCGGCGACGTGTGTGACTTCGGCGATACGATCAATAAAGCAAGAAATAAAAAAAAGAGAAAGAAAGAAGAAGAAGGAGAGAAATAGGGGGTTGTGGTTGCTGGTGATCGAGTCCTGGGACAGAGGACAGAGGAAAGGGTGACAGCGATGATGGGTTGCTGTCGACAGCAAAGTTTAACGGCAAGGGACAGTGGGTTTCTTGGGTTCTGTTATGGTCGTCAGGGAGTGCAGGATGTGGTGGTTGGCAGTGGTTTGTGGTGTCGGGGAGTTGGAAAGGGATGAGGAGATGACGGTGGTGACGATGACGATGTCTCTGGAAAGGGTAACGGCGATGAAGGATCGGGTTTCTTGAGTTGCAGTGGTCATGGTCTGGGGTTCTTAGGTTCTCAGGGTTGTGGGTTCTCAGAGAAGGATGGGAGGGATGAGAGGTGGTGAGGGTGGTCGAGGTCAGGAGACGAGGAGGTCGGCGGCGAAGGCGAGGGGCTAGATTTGGATTCTACGGTTCGCGTCATGAATGGTTTGGGTTAGAGGAGGAGAAGAGGAGGTGGTTACGACAAGGGCGAGGAGATGGTGAGGTCGGTCAGCGATGATGTGATGTGAAGGGCTAGGGTTCGGGTGCTCGGGTTTTTTGGGGTTTTCGCGAGGAAGGAGGACAAACAGAGGAAGGAGAGAGAGATGAGGTGTATATATTATGAGGTTTTATAATATATATATATATATATATATTAAGAGAGAGAGAGAGAGAGACAGGAGGTAGAGAGAGACCGTGAGAGGAGAGAGAGACATGGGGAAATAATTATAGTTAATAAATATATATATTTTATATATATATTATATGTATATATATTACGAACCGATAATAAAAAAATATTATAATATATATTCTAGGATTATATAGCTAATACCAAAATACCCCGACTATTGTCCGGGTCTCTTCTAAAAATCTATTTTTAAAATATGGATAATATACTTATCAGTTAAAATTATAATGCGATATTCGGTTAAATAAAATGCATACCCCCAAGAAAGGATACACGTAAGTAAACGTAGCGATCCAAACGAGTCTGTTTAAACCAATAGGGCATGAACACGATGTATGGATGCAAACATAAGATATGGGGTATGATAACAGGCCATGCTAGATATTAAAAATTATTATCTGGTTATAATTTGTACTATTTAAATGATATGCAGATACTAAATAGATCATACATGTATATAGAACCTAGATGTGCACGGATCCTCTGTACTAGAAAATATATGACATAATTTTGAACCATCATGGGTTTCAACCATGCGGGTCGGGTCGGATACTAATCACAGTTACCAAATGCATTATCCACACCCAAAAACAAATATGAATTAGAAGTTGTCGCAAAATTAGAAAAACCTCAAATAAAATATCGTATACATGCACTAGGGTGTTACAGAAAACATTTTCGTCATTTGAAATTTGGGCAACACCTCCTTTGTAAATTTGATCCAAAACCAATACATAACAATAATATAGGCATCCCCAAGCGGGAGCTAGCTCTTCACCAATTTGCAGAAACAACCACACAAATACAAATATAGGACGCCCAAGGCGAAAATCAAACACAGAAAAAAAAGAGTAAAGAAACCAAAACATCATCAAACCCAGAATAAAAAATAATACACACATCTCGCTCTAAATCTGAAAGAATATACAAGTCTGAGGTTTCTAAGTCTACCAAATATATATAGTCTGGTTAATGAAGTTTTTAACTAGATACAGCTAAATAAATATATAAAAATGGTGGTCACAATCCAAAGTGTACCCCACTTACCAATATGAATCACCCAGAAGAAAGCTGTGTGCTAGTAAACCGCTATTGAATCTATGCGGTCGATCCTACAAGAAAACTGTAGCACAACGGGCGTGAGTTACCAACTCGTAAGTAGAAAACATCATCAGGTAGAAATCGAATGTATGACGATCTGCTAGGTCATACAGTAATATAATAATATAAAAATACTGTGTGGTAACGCAGATGATCGTATATACATAAGTATGTTAAACATATAAAGTCGAGTGGTAATGAGGGTGATAGTGTAAACATAAGTATAATAATAATATAATCATGCCCGTGTCATAATATGGTACCATGTCATCTGTATCAAATATATGTATATATGTGTATCATCCAATGTGTATCCATCAACGATACATCAAATCATCATAAAAACCTGAGCGCCCAGTATCGACACTCGAAAATATCATAAAACCCGTGTCCAGTATCGACACGTAAATCCTCATATCTCAGGCTCCGTCTCATCGGATTGGCCATCATATCCATCTGTCATAATCGCTGCGGTCAGTATCCTCCGGATATCCGCTGAGTCCAATACTATCACCGGTAGGTAGTGTTCTCCTGCCGGGCTCAACGTCTCTGTATACGATCTTCTTGCCCGGCGGTACCGTACCGGGTCCACCATGTACCTGCAGACGGTGCCTCCTCTCTTCTCGAATCGGGTATACACATAACTCAGAACCGAGAAAACTCATGGTGGACGCCAAATATCATATCAAGAGAAACCGCTTTTAAAACAATCATAAGTTTTCAAATTGTATCTGCGGTTTCTCAAATCTAGAAATCTCATGAGAACCGAATCTTATAAGCAAGAAACATTAATGAAATAATGAGTACCGGCACAGAATAAATCTGTAGTGCATAACCAGTGTGTTTATATGAGCGTGATATCTAACTAGGTAAGAAAATGCGATAAATGAACTAGTAAGTGTGGTATGGGTACTAAACAATAACTAAAAAGCTACATGTTATTAGGTGATACAGTGACATAGCGATTTCTAATGTATATGTGGCATGGTAATTACCGATGATGAGTGTGTGAGCCGGCAAGTATGTGTACGTGCAACACGCACATCATCGATAATGGTGCGTGTGCCCTAGCATGCGAAGTCATACAAGGATAAGGAAAAAAACGTAGTATGAATACCGCAAAATGAGAATAATACGAGAATGACAGAAAGAGGAAATTGTAAACGCAAACAGTATAAAATACTTAGCTGCATATGAGTCATGCAGTTATAGTTTAAAATAGTACAAATCGTTGTTTTTAGAAAAATAGGGGCTACGGTGTTTTTTAGAAAAAGATACCATTTGAAAATCCGTAGCGTCCCTTGAGCTTGTCATTTAAAAGTGCATAACGATTCGTTAGTTTTGAAACTAGGTATGGCTCTAAATATATCCTAATATCTACCTAAGTGATTTAAAACAATATTCACTCGAGTCGATATACGTATAAGTAGGTGATCCATCCTCATAGTATCATGTACGGTATAATCCATCGTACGGCCTCATAAAATCAAGAGTATGGATCAATCGTCATGTACATCATATCACGTACGGTATAATCCATCGTACGATATCATCAATCAAAAGTACAAATCAATGGTCACGTACATCATATCATCTTGTCACATATCGTCACATGTCATATCATCTCGTATCGCATTATGAACATATATATCGCCTAATTTTCATATAATACATCATATTATATCATGCTATTTCATATCATATCATATAACTCAGCCTCATGACATCATGTCTTATCATATCGATTTGTGTCATTATAACATGTCATATCCGCATCTCATGATGTTATATCGAAATTATCCTCAAGCTTACATGTACACACACACACGTGTGTGTGTGTGTGTAACAGCATATATACAAAGGGCTCAAGGCCGAGAGAATAAGAACTAAGGATATTCCTTCCTACGAGTATGCTTACTATTGCTTATAGTATTCTAGAACCCTATTAGCTAGGTTTACATATCTAATATTTATATATATAACTATATACCTAATGCCCTAATACTACGGTTGCGGGGGTACTATAAGCCATCCACCCAAGTTCCCCCGTAGATATACATCTACTCACCTACTATCCTCGCTCTAACCGAAGTCGATGAACGCCTTGCTCTCCTTCGTCGTCCCGAAAGTCCACGCAAATGTTTCTACAATTCAATGCATATTGTATCGAAATCAAAATTAAATATGAAAACCGATACAGCATGCAAAGCACACATAGATTAGAACCTATGGTCCACGCATGCAAGAACAACCAAAAAAACCCCGCGTTGACGTACGAACGTCAAGCGGCTGAGTCAAAACTCAAATATCAAAGCCTAAGTTTTCAAAAGTCGCAAAACGAAATCAACAACTTAGTAAAACACTCCCAGATTCTACCTAAGATGAAATTAGAACATTTTGCATATAGGGTAGGTCCAGACATCTGGTGATTGAGCTATGGACCAAAAACCAAACCTTAAATCCAAGACCAGGCCACAATTTGCGGCAATATGGATTAAATTGGCGGCCAAGAAAGGAAATTGAGGGCTCGGTTTTTAGGGTAGCTTCCTAATTGCATGCACATCCCACTGTATCTGCAATTAATTTTTCAGAGTCTCCAATTCATTCCAGATTCTAATTGATCACCACAATATCAATAAAACCGATATCAGAAAATTCTAAGTTCGTGTTTGGGACTTCAAAGCTCATTTTAGATAAGGCTACCATCACTACTAGGCCGAAGGACACTCACTACACCTCCACTACAAGTTTCATCCTCTAATCCTCATCTTAGAATTTTCCAAGGTCATACAGCTTAACTTTTTGTAACTCTAAAGTAAGACTTAAGCTTAGGAAACAAAACATTTGAACAAAGGTGAGTGTTTTACCTCTAGGGAGCACATCAAGAAAATTCCTAGATGGTCCAAAGTGCTCAAAACTCCATGTCACGCCCCGCTTCCCAATAGACGGAAACGGTGACGTGGCAAGCCTGCGGTATATTTATCCAGAGAAAGTCATTCCCTAAATAAATATACTAAGCGTATTGAAACAATAATACACAATAAAAGAATAGATTGAGACTGTAAAATTTTTCAACAAACATTTTTATTTACATTCAATTTCAAATATGTACAAGTACATGGGTTTATGCTGGAAAGTAAATACAATAAGGAAAATGCCTAAACAAGTGGCATATATAAACTGAAGAAAAATGAAGCTGAGCTAGCCCTGAATAGCTATCTGGTCGTAATCCTCCTCTATGGCTTCCCCCGTTTCGACGGTATCTACGAACATTGCAAGAGAAGAAAAGTGGGTGGAATGTCCGTCATCGAACTAGCGCTCGGTAAGTCCCAAAGATAGGTAAGAGTAATAAAAATGACAAGCGTAGAATATATATATGACGAGTAAGAGTATATGATCATGGGTAAATATATTCTATAAGTCTTTAAATGTTTACTATGTTAACGTTAAGTTCCAAGTATGAATGTTAACGCAGCAGTAGAAGTATTCACGAGCTCAACAGTAGGGGCTCAAGAGCAAGGAAATACGGGCCCGTTTCATGTGTTAGCATCGGGGCTCTAGGCTGTGGATGAGTCAACCCAACTGATATTCGAGTAAAATAAATAAGTGGTTAATACGGGTCTCCTGAAACTCCGTTGGATTCACATAAGAAACTATCCTATGCACCCCGAGTATAATATATTATAACTGATTAATATACTTAATTGATTTGATTGATTGATTGACATGTCTTGATCGAAATCCTAGATTGCAAAAGGTGTAGATTATATTCGAGCGAGTCGAGTAATGTGCGAGTCATGTCAATTGCAATCTGGATTCGAGTCAATTTGGTTTGAGTATATTGGATTCAGGTACATATTCGAGTTTAGATTTAAGTTAGGTTAGAGTTTGAGTTTGTATTCGATTTCAAGTTCAAGTTTAGATTTGAGTTTGGATTTGAGTTCGTGTCTTTTCATGTGAATTGATGTAAATTGTTAAAATCTTATGCTCGGGAGAAATCGGCAACTGCTGCACATGGACAGCAAGATTTGTGTCTTTTTCCAAGACAATTACCATTGATAACTCCGTTAAATTATCTAACCTGAATAGAAAAGCACTCACTTTCTCCGGTTCCCTGGAGCTCAAGAGAATTGATCCCGCTTAAACTTATATTAATTTAGAGTCCTAAAATATTGTTTGTATACCTCAAGGGGGTTTTACGAAAAAATATTTTAATATTGTAAAAAAGTAAACCTCGAGGGTGATTTATAATATTTAGGGTTTTCATGAACATATATTTTAATTGTTGTGGTATTTTGGTGAAAAAGCCTAGTTTTTTTGAAAGTTTGTGGTATTTTTATGGATACTACTACTTTTTGGAAACTTGGTGGTATTTTATTAAAAATTCTAATCTTTCATTTTAAAAATAATATAGTTTCTTAATATGCTTTTATTGAAAATACGGATTTCATAATTTTATATAATTTTCACAAAAATTAGTTTTTATTAGAAAAGTTGTGTTTCTTAAAAACCGTATTTTTATTTCCTTTTGAGACCGAATATTCCGTGAAGAGTGCATCTCGCTCTACTGTTCTAAGAATGTGCGATAATCCACACCATCTATTAGCGGGTCCCGTGACGAGGGTTGTAGAGGCGTAATTGCCAAGAATTTCGAAATACCAATTTAAAGAAACCCGTTTTTGTAAAAGTGTGGTATTTTAATGAAAAAGTTCTTCTTTAAAATTAACTATAGCTCTAGAATACCATGCTATGAAACCATAGTATGCGTGTGGGATAGGTCGTTACCCTGTGAAGTTTTTCTAAAGGTATTTAAACTAATTATCGATGATAAGGTGATACTAAAGTTCATGGTATTTTACTGAAAAAGTTCATTATATGTTCGTTTCATATGAAAATTTTGTTAAATTAAAAACTAAAAGATGCAAAATTATGTTAAGATTAAGGTAGCATATTATTTTGTTTTAATTTGCTCAACACATGCCTGACAAATGTAAAAAGAAAACTATATCGGAGATAACTCCTCTTTTGTCGGTTTGTTTTAAAAAATTATTTGAGATAGAAAGAGAGGGATGAAGGGACTTACAAGCTTAGATCGTTAACAAGAACGAGGGAAAAACTTCGGGTGTCGTGGTTTTGTCGGAGGTGCTCCGGTCGTCGAGATTGGCTTGCTACTCCACTTGGGAGGCTTAACTCCACTTGGCACTTAGAGAGTTTGAGAGAATTTTTTCTAGAAATTTTTGAATGGTGAAAAGCTAAGGCATGGGGTGGTATTTATAGTGAAGAATTAGAATTTGGGAATTAAAATTTTGGATTAAAATGCATTAAAAAGATGTTAAATGGTGAATTGAAGAGTCTTTGTTTGATTACAGGAAAATCAAACAGTGCAGGGGAGTCGAAGGGACAAGTGTGCAAAATACGCAGTGATTTGGATCACTTTGGACCATCGGGGTCGGCCAAATCAAGGAAATGTGCGGTCGGATTTTGTCGATCTATCTCAAGATTTGTGCCACGTGTCAAGTTGGGTGTGTACACCTCATTGCGCCTATTTGATTTTTCTGAAACTTTTCATTTCTCCGTGTATTGCACGTGCAACTCTTGGGCTTCCAAAAAATTAAAAAGAAAAATCTAAAAAAAATAATTGGGTCTGAGGGGATTCGAACACACAGGTTATGACACAACAGTGTAGAGAATTTACCAGTGAGCTACAAATTGTTTCTTACTTTTATTTAACAAAAATAATTTTTAACTCTTACACAGACTGTAATACTATTACACACTCTTACACGTTGTTTGTGGGGGAGGTAGTGAGGGTTTTGGAGGTGATGAAGCATGAGGAAGATAGAGGAGATGAAGAAAAGTAAGAGATGAAAGTAAATAATGTGGGGTGAAGGTAGTAGCCATGGTTCATTCTCTCTCTCTCCTTCTCTCATCCCATACCTCCTTGTCCCCTCTTTTTATTTTATTTTATTTTTCTTTTCTTATCTATACTTTTCTCTTTTCTCTTTTCTCTTTTCTTTTCTTTTTCTTTAAAAACACAACATAAAACTATATATTACAACAAAACATGTCATGGCACTTTAAAATATGATAAGCAAAAATGGATTTGGTTTAATACATAATTAGTAATATACTAATCAAGTTAAACATAAACTTGTATGTAAATAATTGTATAGTAATTTATAAAATGCCCATATCCAATAAATGCTTTCATAATTAATAATTCATATTGATTTCCAAATATTTTCCAAAACATAGGTATATAATCGTACCATTTTACTAAAACTTATTTCCATACTTGATAATATTCATAATATTTATTATTTTATTATTTAAATTCCAAAAATAATATTTTATATTTTCTGAAATGTTACACTCTGGGTCGTTGTTCACTCTGCGGACCACCAAATCCACGGCCTCTCGGCTCGACAGCCTGGTAAGGATTAGCGACGAAAACGGTTCCATTCTGACGCCTCTTTGAACATCTCCTGGCCAAGTAACTTGGCCACTCGCAATATAACACGTCGACGGCGGCGGCCTCCGGCTCTCTGAGTACGCACTATACAATTGGCCCTGGGTCTAATCTATATCATTACAATATTCTGGAAAGAACCATTCACGGTCTTTACCGATATCATCTACGCCGAACTGTCCGGAAACTGTCACTCTTAGCAGTTGCAATCTTATCATGCCTTTCCTCTAAAAGTGTGGCTGATTTGTTGTAATTCTCGGATGTGTTTGTAAAAAGCAAGTATCGAATCAATTGTTTCCCGATAACGGTTTCATTTGATCGATAATAGTATCTTGTATCGGTATTTAGAAAATTGTATAAAGAACTTACTATCAAAGAATTATATTTGACCGCAATCAACTACGGTGTCAGTTGTAGATCGTAAGCGAGTGCGGATCGTCCACAAGGATTGTGCGATTCGTTTCTATGTTTAATTTGTTTGAATCGAAAAGTTAATCGAAAAGAAAAGAAAACATGATTCAAGAATTTATCGATTGATTCAGGTGTCACGATGTTTAATCAAGAATCAAGAAACTGATAAACAAATCAAGAATTGGTGTTTCGATGATATTTCCAACCAAATGTCAAGAATCTAAATGAGGCTCGTAGGAATCGATCGGATCTATAGACGTGATGTAATCTCAAGGTTTCGTGTTCTTGTCCTTCGAAGGATTGATACTAGATCGATGATGATCGATGAGAGTTAGGGCTTTCTTGATGAAACTAGGGTTTCATCATTTAACCCTTGTTCTTTTGTAGATATCATTCACATTCTAGCCTCTAGCAATTTCAAGAAACGATCGTAACTCCCCAATCTCGAGCGATATCAATCAAGAAAGCATCGCAACGAATTGGGTCGTCGATTCTTGAACTTGCTAGGGTTTACAAAACTCGTAGGATTCAAGAATCGATTTAAGATATATTACACCATCATTTTATTGATCTTCTCGACTCCTTGACGAGCGGAGTATTACTCAAACATCATCACACAGAAAGCATTCAAGAATTGAAAAGATATCATGATGCGAGAATTTAAAGAAAACAAGATAAAAGAATATCACCTTTTATTTATATCAACAATTTGATTACAGTCGCTCAAGAACTACAAGAGGAAGAACTAAATTGTTGAATTGGCGTCGCCCGGCTCCGTGAGTCGTGGATCAGCTTGGACCACTTGCTCCGTTGAAGATCGGCTCGGCTCATAAAAGGTTGCAAGGCTTCTTGCTTGATGGGTACTCGGGATCTTGGCTTTTGATTGGAATTAGGGTTAGGGTTTCACACAAGTCCTCTCACTAGACTTGTGGAAGAAGAAGATGAAGAAAGAGAGTGAATGAACTAATGGATTGATTTTTTTCAAGATTGAATCCTAAAAATTTGGGATCCTTTTACAAGTGAGCCTAGGGTCTTATTTATAGATCTCCCAAACCCTAGGTCTAGGTTTGAATTTACAATTCCCTCCAAAAGTTTGTTGAGGCTTCTAGAAGGAGTTTGTTAGGCTTAGCTTAGGGTTTAAGTTAGGGTTTAGGGAGAAGTTTCTAGAATACAAGGCTAGTTTAGTGTTGATCCCAAACCTTGCTGATCTGGTAGAAACCTCTGGAGTCTTCTGGAAATTGTTGTGTCTTGCTGAAGTGTAGGCCCTGAGAGAAGCATTTTGCACCAAATTTGGGAGGCTAAATCCTTGGACCCACCGCGGATCGGCGCTTTGTAGGGCTTGGGCCTTGGTCTTTCTGGTGTAGTCTTGGAATGTCATTTGGAGCTTAATTTGATATGTTGAATTTTACTTTGCCTTTTGGATTGGTACCAGAACCGAAATCATTGAGTTGGCGTAATATTTGATCGGTACCGTATAAATTTTGGCCTTTCTTCTGGATTTTCCTGCATAGATCTCAAAACAAGTGTTGCGCAATATAGAGATAATGCGATGCCATGAAATGCAGTCAATTTTCTTTATAGTGCCGGTTTTAGAGTCTAACACATGCAATCTGATATTTTGTGACAGTTTTGCTAATATGTGAAATATGAATACCGTACACTTCTAAATGGATGCAAATGATGAGGAAATTGCCGGCTAAAATATGCAATATTTTCGACTAATCAGTGGCCGTATCTAAGTATCAAATTTCTGGCACCAACGAAGAGGAACAACTACTCATTGAGATCTCACACGAATCTCTTAATTCACTTCTCTTCAGTATCGACCCAGTATGAATCATAACTCGATAGCTTCGTAAACTATAATTTATACTCGGCTACGATCCTATCCGGAGTCCTACGTAAAGACTCGAAACTACGAATTCAGCATCTCTGACACTCTGTGGATGAAATTTGGCTAAGTATACCTTTGATAACTCGTCCAAGTCATTGGAGGAGGACCCACTGCTCGGCCTCTCTCGATTGACTCACACCGGGTCTGCACAAGACCTTTCAAACAGAACTAGCCAACTCAACTGATCTCGTATTAGAGCATCTCAATGAACGAAATATCCTAACCACTCTATCCAGGAATGACTAAGGATCCTCTGTCACATCCATGCCTGTAAACACCAGCGGCTTCAGCGTCATGATCTCTGGAAGCGACACCTCGTCAATCTCAGCAACAGCTAGTACATCTGTCTGCACGGTGAACAACAAAATGATCTCCGAAGTAGGCTGTATGACAACAGGCCTCTCGGTCCGGCTGGCCTCAAGAAATGACCCGACCATCTGGTGCTGATCCAGAACACTCGCCTTTAAATGAGAAATCCTAACATAAAAACGATAATCAATTTGTTTCTGCGTCACCGGAATGACACCCTGGTCAGTTCTCATCCTCGACGAGCCTGCCCTGATCGTATCTCTAGCCACGGCCCTTTCGGCTTTTGTAACCAAGGTGACAGGAACCACAAATAAGTATCGATGAGGATAGATCAAAAGAATGAATAGAAGAAAGGATCTCGAGATATATATCCTAAGGTTACTTAAGTGGAGTATCATATCGTAAATATGCCGCGGAACATACGTACGATACGTTACTCTACTTGAGTTACTTACTCCATCATACCAAGGTCAACCTATATAACGAAAAAATACCCCGACGTCAATGTACGAATGTCGAACGACCAAGTCAAGACATCAAAATCCGAAAACCAAATTTCAAAAACATGCAAAACATCTTCGAAAACCTACCAAATTGCTCCCAGATTTTTACACAAGAAATCTGGGACAAAAAGAAAAATGCAGTTGCTTAATTATCAAATGTGTAAGCTACTGACCAAACCCCAAACCCAACTCAAATTCGTGGCCGCAAATTATGGTCAAAATGGATTAATTTGCTGCCCAATAGAGGAAGTAGGGGCTCGGGCTTCTACGGTGGTCTTCTAGTGGTCCTAGCATCTCTAAGAAATTGCAAACTGGGTATGGCGACATTGTGTGACAAAAAGAAAAATACAGTGACCTAATGCCACGATAAAGAGAAACCCTATTTCCATTGCGTGCAAAATCACGCGCAAGCTTCCAAGGAATCACCTCAGCCTAGCATCCCCTTTGGCGCTACTGAGATAGCTGCATATTCCACCCCTATGGTGAAAAAGCTACACCTCCTGCTTCTTACTACTCTGAGTGATGGCCCTGCTATTATGCAAGAAAGCACATGCGGATATATGCATACCCAGATTGCTAGCCCAGTCGGCATTTGTATGACCACATAACCGCAAACCATGATTCTTCATAGTACAAGGTATAGTGGGTTGTCCCACACAAATACCTAAATATTTTCGTCACTTCATCCCAACAAGTAGATCCTAATACTAAGTCCAATCGGTAAGGGTTATATGTCTGGTCAAGTATGCACCATGCATACATTAGACGACTAACTATGCAAAATGGAACCCATAAAATCTGTCCTTCTTTGGCAAGAGTCTTATAGCAAAGATCAAGGCTAAAAATATGTCCATTAGTGACTGGAGTAATAAGTTGGAGTGATTATATGGGCTGAATCGTTTTAACACATACCTCATGTGAGTCTCTAAAGACAAACATTGGATGCTCTTGAAACGACTTCTCTTGGATCCAATTCCTAAGCACAAACTCAACATCTCATGCGTCCTCTATAGCGAGAACAGCCACTCAAAGTGGCATTCATTATATCCAAGTCACTTTTGGTCATCACTACATTGTTCATAACAAGATCTCTGAACTTACAGTTATCACATTCAATCATCGTCAGTCCATATCCAATATAGATTGATGATATCGAACTAACAACTGCTTGGATAAGTGTTTCAAGCCATCAATGGACTCTCTGAGTCAACTCGAGTCATCTTGGCTTTGAAAGCCGTAGGTAGATCTTCCAGATCTCCTTATTCAAATCTTCATAGACAATACAATCAAAGTCCTTAGGACTGGCTCAAGATCTTTATATGCAACGATTTGTTAAGGGAGGCGAAATAGACGCAATCATCACTCCGGGTGAAAAGTGTATATTCGTTGTCCACCTAGGATAGGTGAATCCCTACACCAATAAGTGTGCCTTGTATCTCTCTTTAATATCCTTTTCATTATGCAAGACTTCGAAAAACCCAGTTTTTATCAATAGTCTTGCGTCTGGTGGGATAATTTTGATCAAATCCCAGACTTGATTCTTTAACGTTGAATCTTGCTCCTCTTCCATTGTCATTATTCATTCCTTCGTAATAGACCCATAAATAGCGTTCTTATGTGATTTGGGTTCCGCAACCAATGGGAGTTACCATAGACGTCTCTCCTTTGATATCGAAATATCATTGGGGTGTCAATCCGTAGCACTATTTACAACTCACTTGAGGATCCGTGATTGGCTCCGAACTATCAACGGAATTATCGCTCCTACCGTCGCCAGCTGCTGAAGGAACTAATTCCTTCTGCACCGCTGACCGACTAGGAGATTCCTCAATCTCGTAGAATCCCAATTCCTGACCTATTTATGCTTTTTGCGTAAATTCCTCCCCGAGAAAATCGTTTATTGTTTCCTCCCTGAGAAAATCAACGTCGCATGATCAAATGTTAGTCACAGTCCTATAACAGACTCATGGACACAAATAACCTCGCAGGTCTCTCATTTATCCACTATACATAGAGTGTTGACTGCACTGACTTTGAAAATACATGATTAAGAACATAAGTCGCTGCCAACAGCGCATCTCCTAAACAATATGTAAGATTGGTCCTTACCGTCATGTTTTTTTATCATATCTAAGATTTCCTAATTCTTCTCTCTACAACACCATTTTGTTTCAGATTTTACGGTATCATCAGCTATCTAATGACACTTTTTCCTTCATTCAGTTCCCTGAACTGCTAAAAAAATATTCATGGCTTGCTTACAGTTCCTAAAACTGCTCCTTTAAACATGCACAACCCTATTTGCGCGAACTGACTCTTCATTTCACTAATACCACGTTTGATACAAATCAACGTTTTAGTTCCGTATGAGATTAATAGCCAAATCGAGTAATTATTAATGAAGGTGTTAAATTAGAAAACTACACTACGTGTCTTCATATTTATTGGTTCATATCTATCAGAGTGAATTACTTGTAATGGATATCCAAATGATTTTACTCTGGTAGTTTTACCTCCAAGGCAACTCTCATAAGTAGATAGTTTGATTTGGCTCAAATGCCAACTCATCCACCCCAGATGGTTAAATCATCCCATCTATCTATTGACCTAATCTACCATGCCACTCATAACATTTATAGAAGGGTTAATTCTCAAAACCATAAAAAAAAACTCATAAGACAGATTGTCCCATTAAGCTATCCAAATATCCTAAGCTGAAATTGAAACTAATATAACCGACGGGAAGATGATTTGTGGATAACTATATGCATCCACGATGCAGATTCGACTCATATGTCCTCATATGTTCTTGACACATGATTTGCTTCCACAAACTTTTCTGCTCGCAGCAGAAGGCCTATTTCCACTCAGTATCCTGACGAGGGGGGCGGCTCAAATTCCGATAATCAAACGTTAGACTTATTATATCCATTATTGCCAGCACAATTCTCCATGTCGGACCACTTAAGTTGTTGGCGTATTATTCCTGTTTTCGTAGCTCGATTGAACTCTTCTTGCGCTAGAACATCCGACTTTGTGCACTGTTGACCTCATCAACATATCAACAATGCTCTTGGTTGTATCGCCCCTGACGATTAAACCTTAAACCTTAGTTACTCAAACGTACTAGCAAACGTCAACACATTCACTTTCCGCATAACTAATTGCTTCATATATCGAGTAAAAAACATGTAACCGCCTATTGTTGTCGCTCTACAGTTTAACTGAAGTAGCACTCTTCTGATTTCAGGGACAGTGTCATGGAGTGTGTGTGTGTGTGTGTACACACACATATACATATATATAAATATACATATATATATACGTATACATATATATAAAAAGGGGAAAAAGCGTCCAAAGGACGCATGGGGGCCAACGCCTCACGTGCATGGCACGCAGACGCTGGACACCGGCGTCTCACGTGCTTGGCACGTGGGCGCTAGCGCGCTGGGCACTGGGCGCCGGCGCCCCACGTGCTTGACACGCGGGCGCTGGGTGCCGACGCCCCACTTGCATGGCACGCGGGCGCTGGGCGCCGGTGCCCCATGTGCTTGGCATGCAGGCGCTCGACATCAGTAGGAAAAGAGACTTTGTCCCTGCACTGGGAGCTGCGCTTCCGATTTGACTTATGGAGTTAAACTCCTGACAGCGAGTGGGCTTAGTCCTTGCACTGGGAGTTGTACTCCCAAAAAGAAAGTTTTTTTTTTGTGTGTGTGTGTGTGTATTTGAGGAGTTGAACTCCTAAGATATTTTTGGTGATGGGTCTCCTTCTTCTTCCTCTCTGTTGGCCGGATCTTGGATGAAAGGGGGTGAGATTTAAAAATCTCCCCTTTATGAGATCTGATGGAAGATCTGAGCTCCCCTTTATGGGTTTTGTGGTGAAAAACTATTTAATTTTGGAAAAGGAAGAGTAAAACTTTTGATTTAATTGAAAAGGGGAAGAAGGTTTAGAACCTTGAAGAAGGAGAAGGAGGCACAAAAAGCCCTAGATTTTGAGGGGAATCAAAAGCTCTTCTTTATTTCATTATCATGTTGCATTTTATAGGCTTAAAAATTTACATATAGCCTCTTAGGCTTTACAAAATGGCATCTTGCCCATCCCATGCCTCATGTGCTCATTTGTTTTGCACATGAGTTATGGGCTTTACAAAAATTTGGCTTTATGCCCATTTTTCTTACATTCATGCATAAACAATTACATCAAAATCATTTATTAAATTTCTTTTATATTGGCATGGGGGAGGCCGGGCGCTTCATGTTCGGGCTCGACTCGGGCATAAGCCCACTTGAGCTGGGCTTGGGACCGCTTACTTGGGGTTGACTAAGATTTTGACTTGGTCAACCGGGGTGTAATTTTTGACCCCAACAATAATTAATGAGGCTAATGAGTTGATCCAAACACGCACCCAAACTGGGTGGCGCGCATGTATTGATTACAGAAAACTCAATGCCACAACGAGGAAAGATCACTTCCCTCTACCTTTCATTGACCAGATGTTAGAACGATTAGCTGGACATATATACTATTGTTTCTTGGACGGATACTCCGGCTATAACCAGATCCACATCGCCGAAAAGGATCAAGATAAAACAATATTTACTTGTCCTTTCGGTACTTTTGCTTATAGACGCATGACCTTTGGGTTATGCAATACTCCCACTACATTTCAGCGGTGCATGATAATTCTCATACATGGTCGAGAATTTTCTGGAGATATTTATGGACGATTTCTCCATATTTGGGGACTCCTTTGAGGAATGCCTACGTCATCTTGACACGGTTCTTACCCGCTGTAGGAATAAGAACTTAACTTTGAATTGGGAAAAATGTCAATTCATGGTCCAAGAAGGTATTGTCCTTTGACATATCATTTCATAAAAAGGCATTGAGGTAGACAGAGCTAAAATTAATGTCATCCATAACCTTCCTTTTCCCAAATGCATCAAAAATATACGATCCTTCCTTGGTCATGCAGGATTTTATAGGAGATCAATTAAGGACTTTAGCAAAATTGCTAGACCCTTAACTCTTCTCTTGGCCAAGAATACAATATTTCACTTCGATTCGGATTGCGAGGCTGCTTTTAAATCGCTTAAAAGATCTCTCACTACAACTCCCGTTCTATCATCTCCAGATTGGAACCACCCATTCGAGCTTATGTGTGATGCATCAGATTTTACTATTGGTGCGGTCTTAGGACAGCATATTGATAAGATGCCACATGTAATTTACTATGCAAGTAGGACCTTGAACGATACTCAAATTAATTACACAACTACCGAGAAAGAACTCTTGGCAGTTGTATTTGCATTAGAAAAATACAGGCCCTACTTGATTGGCTCGGCAATAGTGGTTTACACAAATTACTCCGCCCTACGACACCTTTTATCGAAGAAGGATGCTAAGGCCAGGCTAATGTTAGTTATGTATATGCCCTAGAGGCCATTGTTGTACATATGATGTATATTATGATGGATGCTTGGATATATACAGAGAGGACTTTCTTGCTCGTCATGATAGTATGCTATTTGGTTTCACTTTATCTTAACATGTTGACTTGTATTGGTTTACTGTCTTACTCTCACATGTTGATAAAGCCCTTAGGATCTGTACTCGACTACTGGGATTATGATGAGATCATACTAGTGAGGCCACGGTAGTCGATGAGTACATCCTATAAATGTTCCTAGTCGAGGGTATATCGAGACAGGGCATCGATACACCAGAGTAGACTAGCGTATACGCATCTTGACCCATATGATGGGCGATGGATGATCCCATATCCATCGGTGTTTGACATCAAGGATGGTGTACGGGTGCTCAGTGGAGACTGGGTACACTGGACGGACTCGCCGAGAACTCCCAGTTGGTGATATACCACACGTCAGATGGCAGTTCTCCGGTGACACTGGTACAGGGTAGTCTGTAGACCCGAGATCGTCATAGAGTCTTGTGTGATTCCCACTGTGCTCTGATTTCCACCTTACCACATCCAAGAGGGCGTGCAAAACGGTGGCTTTTGGGTACAGTCCCGAATCACATGGAGGCAATGAGCGATAGGAGGGGATTCGTCTCTCCCGGTATAGGGAGTTGATGTCGTGCAGTGTTCGATTGGCTATAACTGGAAGTCCCTGGCCAGGGCTGATATAGAGATATACTGGTAAGTGTTACCAGTAGTTTCTCGACCTGTTATGAGCCTCACATCGACACGACTTATCGGTTACTGGGGTCTGACGTATACCATCCCTAGACTTGATATGCGACATATCAGACGAACAGACCGGACTGTACGGGAGTGTTACTGATTGGATTCACAGGAGAACGGACAGGCTAGCTTGTTGATCTTCTGATCGCTCAATACCTGGGTGGCTGTTACGTTTATCTGACCGCTTACAGCTTGTTGGTGTTTGATATGATCATCACCTGCTACCGGCGTATTGACGATTCTTTAGAGTCCTACACAGAGGTTTCTTGGCTCAGGAAAAACGGAGTAGAGGCACATATGTGATATGTGCAGGACCGAGGATAATGCGATATGAGATACCGTATTATATTCTCGCGATATTTAGATATGAATCGGGACATCGGATCAAGTGCTGATTCGATGAATCGGTACATGATATATTAGTCGGTTATATTCGATATAGCCGGATCGTTAGATCAAGTGTTGATTTGATGATTTAATGTATAATGATATATATGATATATTGTATTATATTATCTAATATTGGCTCGCTTTATTATTTCATTTTCTCACCGGATTAATACATTGATATATATGCGATATATGTTAATTGTATTATTTTCTTTTGTTGCAAATATATAATATATATGTGATATATATTATTGTGACATGATATGATTTATTATAAAACATGTTTAAGGATGATAAAAAGGGATTAGGATTTGATTAGGGTTAGCTCTTTCATGTTCATTCTAGAAGGATTCTATTTTGTCTTGGTTAAGATATTATGGTTGATACTTATCCTTAACCTAACCAAACCCTAACTCTAGTTTATTCTCTACAAGTTTTATCCTATCATCCTTGACCATGGTTCTATAATCAATCATATACATTTATCTTCTATTCATCACAAAAGGATTATCTTTTTCATTATCATCTTCTTCTCTCTTTGGTTTTAAAAGAGAGAGCTCACTAGAAATTCCTTATGTGATGATTTATTGTGAGAAAGTGAATTAAAAAGATAGCATAAATACTACTCCATCATCCTCATCTAATCTAGCCCATTAGATTAGGGTGTTCATCTCTTTAGAGTGAGAAAGCTTGGGTTATAGCAACTTCGACGTAGATCATCGGAGAATCGGAACACTTCAAGCTAGCATGGATCGTTCGAGTCGTGGAGCCTCTCTTGAGTCCGGGAGATCATGGATTGTGGCGAAAGGACTTCTACTCGGAGTTTGTGAAGTGAAGGAGCGGACTACAAAGGTGGTAATTGTTCCTCTCCGAAAGACGGCGCGACAGGACGTCTTGCCTGAGATTCGGGACAGATGCTAATTGGTGCTATCCGTCCACCTCTCCGAAGATGCCAAGTTGATTTATGGCACCGTATATCGGAGGTTTAGACGGATGCGGCCGATGTAGCAGACTTCGTCAGATTCCCCCTCGCTTGAGGGGGTTTTGATTGTGGGGACGCTCTTCCCTGCAGACGCAAGCCCCTGCAGTTAATTACGCTACCGCATCGCGGTAACAACTTTCTCCTTCTCCAGCTGGTCACTTCGTGTCGTGGGTGTTTGTTTTGTTTGTGGTTGCCCGTGGATTGTATACGGAGACTGATTTATGTCGTCGCCCGTAGGACGTGGATTAGTCCAAATCCGTGTTTACTTAGATTTGGGTTTGGGGTTTTGGTTTGAGGATACGTTAGCCGTATTTGAGGCTAAGATCAACTCAAACGTTTGTTAAGGATACGTTAGTCTAATTTGAGACTAAGATCAACTTAACAGGATCGTTTAGATCCGACAAAAGAGCATTTGGGCTCTAATGTTCCAGTTTAGGGACATGATGGTCCATTACATGTATGGCCGTCTGGACCCATCACCTCTCTGACGACGTTGAAGGATTACAACGACAGATGTCAGAGGAGTTCAGAGATGTACCCTTGAGCCAAAGTTGGTTAGGGGATCTAGAGTCCAATTTGGGACTAAAGTCTGTTTGAAGGTTTAAGGATGCGTTGGCCATATTTGAGGCTAAGATCAACTTAAACGGTTGTTAAGGATACGTTAGTCTAATTTGAGACTAAGATCAACTTAACGGGATCGTTTAGATCCGACAAAAGAGCGTTTGGGCTCTATTGTTCCAGTCTAGGGACATGGTGGTCCATTGGTAGTTTAAGGACATCACGGTCCATTGGTAGTTTAAGGACATTGCGGTCCAATGGTAGTTTAAGGACGCATAAGTCCATGGGTTTAAGGACCCCACAGTCCATATGGGTGTGTTTAAGGACGCATTAGTCCGTTAGTTTAAGGACGCATAAGTCCGCGGGTTTAAGGATCCCACAGTCCGTATCTTGGTTTAAGGACGCATAAGTCCATGAGTTTAAGGACCCCACAGTCCGTGTTGATGTGTGGTTGTCGGGACCCGTCACCTCTCTGACGTCGTTGAAGGATTACAACGATAGATGTCAGAGGAGTTCAGAGATGTACCCTTGAACCAATGAGTTGGTTGAAAGAGCAGATGTGCTCAGTTCAAGATGATTTGAGGACTTATGGCCAGTTTGGGCTAAGTCCAGTTATGTTTGAAATATTGGCCTTCTGTTGGTCCATTGAAGGAGAGGCTTTGCCTCTAGAAACTTAGCCAATTGGGCTAATAGAAACTTAGCCAATTGGGCTAAAGCTAGTGTTAAACACTAAAGACCAACAGTGTTGAACACTGGGAATGAGATTACCAAGTTAGTGTTAAACACTAAAAGATAACCAGTGTTAAACACTAGCAATAGGGCTTTCAAATCAGTGTTAAACACTAAATCAAATTAGTGTTAAACACTGGTAATCAGAGATTTCAAATTAGTGCTAAACACTAAAGCAAATCAGTGTTAAACACTGGGAACAAAGTCTCCAGATTAGTGTTAAACACTAAGGAGGGAGGGGTCACGTGTGGACACGTGCGAGCGCCCTGATTTCTCTTATTTTATTCTGCGGATCAGTGTTTAACTCTTTTAATTCTGACGGCCATCACGTGTGAGCACGTGATGGAGGCCCCCGCTCTGGTCTGTTATAATGCTCATTAGGAGTCACGTGGTGACACGTGAGGGCGCCCTAAATGTGGAGCCAGATCTTCTTTCGGTTTATCCTCAAACACTTTTGTTTTTATTTTAGAGCATCACGTGTTGGCATGTGATGGAGGCCCCCGCTCTGGTCTGTTAGAATGCTCATTAGGGGTCACGTGGTGACACGTGAGGGCGCCCTAAATGTGGAGCCAGATCTGCTTTTGGTTTATCCTCAAATCTGCGAATAAGTGTTAAACACTTTTTATGTTTTCTTTGGAGCATCACGTGCTGCCACGTGAGGAGGATTAGTGCGCTGATTGTTAGAGCATCAGCCAAGAGGTCACGTAGGAGCATGTGAGAGCGCCCAAGGCCTTTATTTCTTTTGCTTTTTCTTTCTGTGTTTCGGGGGTCACGTGGAGCACGTGATGGCATCAAAAAGTAAGGACAGATCCCCTTTATTTTGTTCTGCAAATAAGTGTTAAACACTTTTAATTTTCATAGCCATCACATGTGGGCACGTGATGTATACTCATGCCCTGATTTATTAGAACATTTATCAGGGGTCACGTGGTGTCACGTGAGAGCGCCCAAAATTGTTTCTGCCTTTGCTTTTGTTCCATATATAATGAGGGTCACGTGGGAGCACGTGAGACATTGCCTCAAAGCTTTCCTCTTCTCATTTTGGGGGATCTGTTCAGGGGTCACGTGGGGCACGCGACCTTAGTCTTTTCATGCACAGAGATCTTTTAAGTCTCCTTATCTTTAAGAATTAAATTCTTATTTAGGGTAAAACCCTAATTTTGATTCTGGAGGAATTAAATTCCTATTTTGAAAGAATTAATTTCTTATTTAGGGAAAACCCTAATTTTGATTCTGGAGGAATTAAATTCCTATTTTGAAAGAATTAAATTCTTATTTAGGGTAAAACCCTAATTTCTTTTTAAGGGAATTAAATTCCCAGATATGTAAAAGAATTAAATTCTTGATTAGGGTTAAACCCTAGTTTCGTTTTAGGAGGAATTAAATTCCTGTGAGTTTGGGAGAATTAAATTCTCAAAACTCAATTCCTCCTCTGTGTTTTAGATCTGCATGGTAGGATCTCAACCCAATGAGAATTAAATTCTCAATTCCTGGGGAGATGTGCACTTTGCAGATCCTCAAACAGAGAAAGAACTAAGTTCTTTTCTTTTTATAAGAGTTAAACTCTTTTGAGAATTAAATTCTCTTTTGAAGCCTCCTTTTTCTTACCTAGGGTTTTTCTTTTGCAGAGAATTAAATTCTCTTCTCTTTTCTTCTTTCTCTTGAGAATTGAATTCTCCTCCCTCTGTTTTTTCTCTAAAAAAAGTAGATCCCTCTCTTCTTTTCTTGGCTCCTATTTATAGGAGAGGGAAGAAAATCAATTTTCTTAGTAAATCTCTCATTGAGAGATTTGATTTGTATGTTGAGAGATTTGATTTATATTTATCATTAATCTGAGCCTTTAGATCATTCAATGAATTTTATTCACCGTTGGATTTTAAATCCAAAAGATATTCTATTTGTTATTCTGGTGAGATTTTCAGGGAAATCTTTCCTTGTCTAAAATCTTTCCATAAATCGGTGATATTTAATCACCATTGGATCTTTAATCCAACGGTCCCCATAATCCTTTTCCATTTGGAAAGATTTAGAGAAATTTAGAATTTAATTCTATTAAATTATAAGGCTTTTAAAGCCAGTCACGTGCGGGCACGTGACCTTTAGTCACGTGCTGGCACGTGACCCCCAATTGGGTTCCTTTCTCAGCCGCTTATTTATATTTCAGTTTTAACCATCACGTGTCAACACGTGACCATTGGTCACGTGTAAGCACGTGATACCTCGTTGAGGTATTTTCTGACTTTTAGAATTAAATTCTATTCATTATTTTAGAGGCTTTAAAAGCCCATCACGTGTCTGCACGTGACCCATGGTCACGTGTGGGCACGTGATGCCCCATTGGGGTCTTTTCTGAGTTTTTATTATATCTTTCGACTCCTCCAGCGGGTTCTTAAAGGTCAATCACGTGTGGACATGTGATGCCTCATAACTTTTGATCCCGGATGAATTACGAGGCCCATAATATATCAAATCGAAGGGTTTTTCGAGATGCTTCCAATATCATCAGAATTTATCTATTTATCATTCGGGAGTTTGTCCAAAAACAGCCCGGAAGATACTGGTTCGCATTTCCTTAAGCGTATCGCTGCCATTTGATACCTTGGACTCTTCTGCGCAGAAATTTTTGGCGGGAACAAATGCCCCCCACTACTTTGCCCATGTAAGTATATACGTGGGTGAAGTAGTGCAAAGTAATGCATAGCGTATGACCAGTTTCGGGTTGGTATATTACTTTCAGAATCTTGATCTGAGAAGATAACGAGCGGACACAAGCGTCGTCATTTATCATTGACTCAAATCTCGACTCTTAAGAGATATAGTTCCAAACCCTTAACTCCATGAGCCGCACCCTTCTATCTCTTTATATCTTACTCTGGCGTGAAGTAGTTTATATGCTCATGAGTAGCTTTTCCATTTCAGTGGCATGTAACTTTGGCGAGTGTGGCTCATAGATGGTCCATCTTGACCTCTTTGCAGGGCGGTGATGGCTTAGGAGACAGGGTTAGGATCTGCCACCTAAGACTTTTCAACTTTATGAGCCGTGAGGGTCTCATAAAGACTTTTCTCCCTACGAGTCGAGAGGATCCCGTAGGTGTATTTTCTCCCTAGGAGTCGTGAGGACTCCTAAGTGTGTATTTTCTCTTGAGAGTCGTAAGGATCTCAGAAGAGAATTTTTCCCGCTTACAAGTCGAGAGGACTCGTAAGTGGTTGTTTCCCTCCTTGTCGACATTCGATTTTGGAGAGTGAGGTCCGTGAATAGTATGCAAAAGTCCGTTTTGGACCAACTTGCAGGGCCCCAGTGCTTAGAAAACAGGTTTTTATCCTATTGCCTAAGGCTTTATCTCACGAGTCGAGACGAATCGAGAAGTTCTCGCAAAGACATCAACTTCCTCACGAGTCGAAACGGATCGAGCAGATCTCGTAAGAATATCCTAACGTCACAGTTAACCTCTGCTCTTTACGACAGAGGTCCGTTAGGGTCTGTGGTACTAGGGTTTTGCCCGTCGTACAGTCGCCTGAGCTGATATATTCCTCGATAGGCAATCGTACTTTTCGAGTAGCCCTGCGACTGCCGTGTCTCTGATCCCTTCAGGGGCTGGACAAGACGTCTTCAAGCAATCCTCCTTGGCAGTTTGACCGTCGGAAGAGCAAGCGTTAGGAATTTGCCATACCGCTTTTTACTTGAGGTTAGGCTCATTTTGGGGAGCCCCGATGAGTCATAACCACTCCGCGCTGGTGTGGGATGATCTCCGATAGTCTTTCAGGCTTTATATGACTTACCGTTAAGACCCTGAAGCTAGGAATTTGGCCTTTGCTTCGTTTGCTGGCATTGCGTCCTCTGTATCGAGATGAATGTCGTGGTTGTCTCTAGGTTGCTGGTGAACCGTCGAGGTTTGGAACTAGGGATTTTGCCATGGCTCCTTTTGGTGATGTTGCGTCTGCTGTATCGAGACGAACGTCGAGGTGGTGACTACTCCATGCTGGTGCAAGATGATCTCCAATTGTCTTTCAGGCTTTATATGACTTGCCGTTAAGACGTTGAAGCTAGGAATTTGGCCTTCGCTTCGTTTGCTTTGTCATGTGTGAATCTTGTTGGAGGAAGAAGGCTGTCGTGACATCTCGTCTGCTGTATCGAGACGAACGTCGAGGTGGTGACCACTCCACGCTGGTGTGGAAAGATCTCTGATGGTCTTTCAGGCTTTATATGACTTGCCATTAAGACGTTGAAGCTAGGAATTTGGCCTTCGCTTCGTTTGCTGGCATTGCGTCCTCTATATCGAGACGAATGTCGCGGTTGTCTCTAGGTTGCTGGTGAACTGTCGAGGTCTGAAACTAGGGATTTTGCCATGACTCCTTTCGGTGATGTTGCGTCTGCTGTGTCGAGACGAACGTCGAGGTAGTGATCACTCCATGTTGGTGTGAGATGATCTTTGATTGTCTTTCCGGTTTTATATGACTTACCGTCAAGACGTTGAAGCTAGGAATTTGGCCTTCCCTTCGTTTGCTTTGTCGCGTCCGAATCCTGCTGGGGGAAGAACGCTGGGGTGACATTTCATCTGCTGTATCAAGACGAACGTCAAGGTGGTGACCACTCCGCGCTGGTGTGGGATGATCTCCGATTGTCTTTCAGGCTTTATATGACTTGCCGTCAAGACCCTGAAGCTAGGAATTTGGCCTTCGCTTCGTTTGCTGGTGTCGCGTCTGCTGTATCGAGACGAATGTCGCGGTGGTGATCACTCCATGTTGGTGTGAGGACCAGGATCCGCTCTGGACATTTCCCACAGGATCGAAGAGTGACATTGTCCGCGTTCCACGTGACCAGGAATTTTGCTCTAGATGCTTCACACGGGTTCACTGCCGTGTTAGGCGAGGACTAGGCTCCGCTCTAGATGCTTCGCACGGGTTCACTGTCGTGCTCTGCGAGGACCATGATCCGCTCTGGACGTTTTCCACGGGGTCAAAGAGTGACGTTATCCGTGTTACACGTGACCAGGAATTTTGCACTAGATGCTTCACACGGTTTCACTGCCGCGTTAGGCGAGGACTAGGCTCCGCTCTGGATGCTTCACACGGGTTCACTGCCATGCTCTGCGAGGACCAGGATCCGCTCTGGACATTTTCCACGGGGTCAAAGAGTGACGTTATCCGCGTTCCACGTGACCAGGAATTTTGCACTAGATGCTTCACACGGTTTCACTGCCGCATTAGGCGAGGACTAGGCTCCGCTCTGGATGCTTCACACGGGTTCACTGCCGTGCTCTGCGAGGACCAGGATCCGCTCTGGACGTTTTCCACGGGGTCAAAGAGTGACGTTATCCGCGTTCCACGTGACCAGGAATTTTGCACTAGATGCTTCACACGGGTTCACTGCCGCGTTAGGCGAGGACTAGGCTCCGTTCTGGATGCTTCGCACTGGTTCACTGCCGTGTTCTGCGAGGACCAGGATCCGCTCTGGACGTTTTCCACGGGGTCAAAGAGTGACGTTATCCGCGTTCCACGTGACCAGGAATTTTGCACTAGATGCTTCACACGGTTTCACTGCCGTGTTAGGCGAGGACTAGGCTCCGCTCTGGATGCTTCACACGGGTTCACTGCCGTGTTCTGCGAGGACCAGGATCCGCTCTGGACGTTTTCCACAGGGTCAAAGAGTAACATTATCCGTGTTCCACGTGACCAGGAATTTTGTTGATTATATCCGTATTTCACGGAGTTGGGATTTGACTCTCTGTGGGAGTACATCGTCGAGTCATGGAACTGGGAGTTACCGCTGTTCCGCTTTGCTTGATGATGTGTCCGTTGTGATGAGACGAGTGTTGAATTGATCTCTAGGTTATTTATGGCCCGTCGAAATTCGGCTTCTTCTTCTAATGAAACCTGGGGAGGAGGAGTGCGACTCCTTCTTTGTTTGCGCTCCTGGATTGTATACAGGGATTGATGTAGCATCACCTGTAGGGAAAAAAGTTTCATTCTTTCATCATTTTTTTATTCTTTCCGCGATGCTCTATCATTTCAGCTTTTTATATCGCGAAAATCGCGATTGCCCAATCATTTCGGCTATTTTTCGCGGCGCCCAATCATTTCGGCTATTTAATTTATTTTTACTCGCTGCTTTTTATTACGAGTTGCCCAATCATTTCGGCTATTTTTCATGCATACATTTTTTTTACTTGCTGATTTTTATTGCAAGTTGCCCCATCATTTCGGCTATTTCGTATGCACGTATGGCTCGCTGTTTTTTTTTTATCGCGAGTGTGGAACTTGGAATCTGGTGCCAATCTCAGCATCAGCATCGCTACAACTGGAATATTGCCAGGAGCGAATCATCATTTGCCATGAAAGGACTTGGAATTTGATGCCGGTTTAGGCATCAACATCGCTACAACTGGGACATTGCCAGGAGCGAATCATCATTTGCCTCTGTCGATATTGAACAAAGGTGGCTTAGCGAACAGGGTTAGGATCCCGTCGACTAAGGCTTTTGACTTCATGAGCCGTAAGGGTCTCACAAAGATATTTATCCCTACAAATCGTGAGGATCTCGTAGGTGTGTTTTCTCCTTAAGGATCGTGAGGATTCCTAAGTGTATGTTCCCCTGTAAGTCGTAAGGATCTTACAAAAGGGTTTTCTCCTTATAAGTCCAGAGGACTTACAAGGGTTGTTCACCGTATGGGCATATCCCCAGTCACGGGTGGGACTTGGTTAGGGAAATGTTTATTCGTGCCCGTGGATTGTATACAAGGGTCAGTACTGAGCCACTTATAGGGCCATATCGAAGGTTGTGGGGGTTGCTTAAGAACAGGTTCAGGTCTCTGTAACTTAAGACTTTCAAATCTTATGAGCCGTGAGGGTCCCATAAGAGAGTTCTCCTTACGAGTCGTGAGGATCTCGCAAGTGTAATTTCTCCTTAGGAATCGTGAGGATCCCTAAGTGTGTTGCTCCCTTATGAGTCGTAAGGATCTCACGCGGGTGGTTTCTCCTTACAAGGTCGAGAGGACCCTGTAAGTGTCTTTTAACGAGGTTGCGCCCTTTCGGGTTTTCACAAACACTCGCCGGTAGCCCTGCTGTTTTTACTCACGGAGCCCTTTTGGGTTTTCATCCGTGCCCCCTTTGCTTATGGACATACCGTTCTTTTTATTTTTTTTATTTTTATTCTTTTTTTTAACGAGGTCGCGCACTTTCGGGTTTTCACGAACACTCGCCGGTAGCCCTGCTGTTTTTACTCACGGAGCCCTTTCGGGTTTTCATCCGTGCCCATTTTGCTTGTGAACGTACCGTTTTTTTTTGTTTTTTTTTGACCATGTCAGCCTGAGGATGCTGCGGGTTGGGAGTAGTTTAACGACGTTTCGGTCATTTGCAACTTTTAGGACATTGCGGTCCACCTTAGTTTAAGGACGTTTCGGTCCATATCCAGTTTTAGGACGTAGTGGTCCGCCGTCGCCGTATTTGAGGCGAATCTCTAGTTTACTGACTTTTCAGTCTACAGCCAGTTTTAGGACATAGTGGTCCATCGTTAGTTTAATGACGTTTCGGTCTATTATCCAGTTTTAGGACGTAGTGGTCCGTTGTTAGTTTAACGACGTTTCGGTCTATGGGGCTTTCTCTATGAAAGAGCACGATGCCCCCGGCATGTCTATCTTTTTCGGAGCATGTGGTTGTGGTGGGTTCACCTTCCATTTTTCGGACAGCGCGAACTTGCCCTGTTGGTACTGGTCTTCAACCCAGTTTTTGAAGACGTATCAATTTTCGATCGGATTGCCCAATACTTGGTGGTAAGGGCAGTAATTAGGATTGTTGACCTCATTCAGTTGTAGCTGGCATTTCGGCTCCGGTAGAGTGATAAGCCCGTCGTGCACTGCTAGTTCGAACAGCCTCCTTGTTTCATCCCGGGGAAATGAGTAAGGACGTTTCAACTTTTCATAGAGGGGTTGCTGCTTGTTGCTTTGGCGAACAACCGGTCTAGGGCCACTCGATTGTTGTTGAGCGTTGGCGACGAAGGCCGTTTTTTCCTTCGCTTTATCCTTTTTGTTCGATCGCTTGTTTGTGGGTCCGAGATTCTTTCCGGGTAGTGTGCGATTGCACGGCTGAATGTTCTCGCAACTCCTCAACTCTTTCGTTTTAGAGATGGACTCCTTGAGAAGAGGGCCAAGGGCTACTTTTTCATCGGAATTGCTCCCGAATGTGAGAACCCGCGGTCCCTCGGGATCAACCCTATGACAATTGCCGGCAATTCTTTTACGCTCATCTGTCGCATTTTTCTACTGTTTACGAGCTTCACGCTTTGTCCTGTTGAAGTATTGCCTGTGAGCGACATACCCTTGCCACCAACACTTAAAGGAATTGCAGTCCTCAGTAGGATGTGCGATCTTCTGATGATATAAGCAGAAGTTAGGATGCACGTCCGCTTCATCAGGATGTATACCACCAGGAGAATTTTCTCTGAAAGAGGGCGGCCTCATCCCCATTGATATGGCTTTGGCGAATCGTTTCCTTGTCTTGATCCTGCTTTCATTTGCGGCGGAAGTACTTTGATATGGTGGGAGTGTTTCGACCCTTTTGTCCAATCGCCGGAGTTTAGCCTTTTCAAATATGGCCATTTCGCACTCCCGATCATCTTTACTTTTTAGACGAATCTCATCTAAAAAAGCGTCGATCATTTCGTCTGACGGCCACACGAATTCCGGCTCAAGCTCTGCCCCTAGTTTCTTAGTGCAAGGAGTTTTTTTATCGTCCGTAAATGAGTGGGAGATCACGTGGCAAGTTGCCCCCGGTGCGTCCGTCTTCTTTGGAGTGTGTGGCTGTGGTGGGTTTACTTTCCACTTTTCAGATAGCGCGAACTTTCCTTGTAGGTACTGATCCTCGATCCATCCCTTAAAGACGAAACAATCCTCGATCGGGTGACTTACCGTCTGGTGGTAAGGGCAATAATTGGGATCGTTGACATCGCCTGGTTGCAACGGACGTTTTGGACTCGGCAGATTGATGAGTCTATTGCGCACTGCCAGCTCGAACAGTCTTCTCGTTTTATCCAGAGGAAACGAGTAAGGACGTCCCAGTCTCTCCTCGAGGGATGGGCGTGGTCGCACATTGTTCTGGCGAACAACCGGCTTTAAGTGGCTCGGCTGTTGTTGAGTATTGGCGACGACGGTTGCTTTCCCTTTGTCCTTTTCATTCCAAGGCTCTGTCTTTGAAGGAGATGGTCTATGACCCATCTGGTCCATTTGGGCCAGCTTGTCAACCAAGGCCTGAAAAGTGGTCGGCTTGAAGAACATCATGAATTGGGATATGGTCGCTTGAAGGTCGAGAGTACCTACGAACATGCCCACGGCAGGAGCTTCTTCGATGCGTTGCTCGCACTTTGATCATAGATTACGCCACCGTATCGCATATTGGACCCAGGTTTCACCGTGCCTTACCCTGGCGTTGATCAATGCCGTGATCGGGGTGCGTCCACTAGCACTCGTGAATCTTTGTGTAAACAGCAGCTCCATTTCCGCAAATGTTTTAACAGAGTCGTTAGATAGCTCCGAATACCATTCAAAGGCTGTTTCTGTTAAGCTGCCGATGAATTGGCGAAGCAACAGTTTGTCGTCGCCTCCCGTGTTGCCGCATAAGGCCCTGAATTGAGCGACATGCTGATGGGGATTCCCAGTCCCTTTATATACGTGAAACTTAGGGATCGTATATCCCGGCGGGTCACTGATTTGGTCATACCAGCCCGGATAGGGCCGTCCGATTCTAACAATTTGCTCAGCCGCTTCACTTGCTTGATGAGCTCGTATTTGCTGAGCTATATATTCCTCCAGGGCAGCTTTGGAAATTGTTTCCTCCTTGGCTGTTGACAGAGCCGGTGGAGGATTCGATGTCTCTTCTTTGTCATCTTCAAGGACAATCGGAGGATCTTCAGCAGGAGGATCTTGCTGGATCATCATCCCTACCATATCTTGGAAGAGAAGCGCCATTTGTTTCATATTAGCCGCTTGCTCTGCGGCTTCTTTGTCCTTCTTTTCGAGAACTCTGCGTAGGTAGTCAGCGTCAGTTTCTTGTTCATGACGCTGCTCTGATGATGCCTCCGAGCTTTCTTTTGGCCCGGTAAGTGCGGCCATTGCAGTCAGCATCTCCTGAAGCTTCTGCTGTTGGTGTTCTTGAGCCCTTGTTATTGATCGGGTGAGCGGTCGATGACCTGTGGAGATACGGCTGTCCTCTTTTCCGGACGCCATATAGACGGTGTGCACCACCATGCCCCCAGACTTGGGGCGTTTAGGTTCAGTGGTCTTGCGATTTGCCAAAGTCACAGGGATCTTCTCTGGCCTCTTTCTTCTGTGAGCGGTCGAAGCTAAGGGGACCGTTGCTTTGGGCACCCAGGTGGTCGTCGTCTTTCGTTGCTTGACAGGGGGATTTTCTTCCTGCCGGACCTTCATCTTTTTCTGTCGATGAGAAAAATTCGGATCAATCAATGATTCTCGGACCCGTCGCCAAGTCTTGTAGATCCTGGAAGACGGCCGTTGAGGAGACTGCGCCGGCTTTTCTGGTTTTGCTTCCACGACGGCCTCTACCGGTGGAGGAGACCTCTTGAGCACCACAGTTGGCGAATTTCTGCGTACCTTGTTCAGCAATTCAAAGCTGTTCCCGGTTGGAACAGCAGCATCGATCCCCACCGTTGGAGCTGGCGGAGTTATCCCAGAGGGGGAGTTGCCCCCAGCCTTTCTCGCTCGGCGCCAGTGGCGACGTCGAGCGTGTCGAGCTGTTGGGACTGGCTCGGCGATAGGGATATTCTCGTCTTGCCCCCTATCCGGATGAGGCGCCGCTGGTGCCAGCCTCTTGAAGACTGACGTCTTTTGAGTAGCGGTATCCAATCTGTCAAAGACAGACCTTCGAGCAGGAACGGGAGCCGGAATAGCCAGTCTTGTGAAGACCGACCCTTTAGCAAGAGAAGCCGCCTCGACGACTTCAGGAGCAGGGATGGCTATCCTCTTCGGAACAACCTTTTCTGGTATTGCAGGCTTCTTCATGGGCCCACATGAGTTTTGGCCCAGTTTGCTGAAAGCTGAGGCACTGGGCTTGGGCGACCCGTTGAGAGGGGCCGCGATAGTTGTAAGTCGATCGAAGACCAACTTCTTCGGAGCTTCTTGCGATGGTAATGGGGAATTGAAGCTCATAGTGGGGTCATGGTCCCGAAGAATAGCCCAGTGGTGGCCTGAGTCACCTGTTCCACCGGCCTAGCGAAGATGGAGGCCGCTTGGGGCCCATAAGTCACTCCTCCAGTAAGGACGGAGCGAGAGTTGCAGTTGCAGGTAGTGCAGTTTGAAGCCATTGATCTTCTGTTTTCTGCATGGAGCAAGACACCAAATCTTAGTATCTCGAATCCACAGGCAACCACAGCAAACCGCGATTCGTTCGAGAACACGACACACGAATTGTGGAGTGGAAAGAGGAAGAGGTCCCACCGGGCGTGCCAGAATCTGTTCCCCTCCGAACGGCGGCCAAGACATGGGCGTCTTGCCTGAGATTCGCGGCAGATGCTAATTGGTGCTATCCGTCCACCTCTCCGAAGATGTCAAGATGATTTATGGCACCGTATATCGGAGGTTTAGACGGATGCGGCCGATGTAGCAGACTTCGTCAGATTCCCCCTCGCTTGAGGGGTTTTTGATTGTGGGGACGCTCTTCCCTGCAGGCGCAAGCCCCTGCAGTTAATTACGCTACCGCATCGCGGTAACAACTTTCTCCTTCTCCAGCTGGTCACTTCGTGTCGTGGGTGTTTGTTTTGTTTGTGGTTGCCCGTGGATTGTATACGGAGACTGATTTATGTCGTCGCCCGTAGGACGTGGATTAGTCCAAATCCGTGTTTACTTAGATTTGGGTTTGGGGTTTGGGTTTGAGGATACGTTAGCCGTATTTGAGGCTAAGATCAACTCAAACGTTTGTTAAGGATACGTTAGTCTAATTTGAGACTAAGATCAACTTAACGTGATCGTTTAGATCCGACAAAAGAGCATTTGGGCTCTAATGTTCCAGTTTAGGGACATGGTGGTCCATTACATGTATGGCCGTCGGGACCCATCACCTCTCTGACGACGTTGAAGGATTACAACGACAGATGTCAGAGGAGTTCAGAGATGTACCCTTGAGCCAAATTTGATTGGGGGATCTAGAGTCCAATTTGGGACTAAAGTCTGTTTGAAGGTTTAAGGATGCGTTAGCCATATTTGAGGCTAAGATCAACTTAAACGGTTGTTAAGGATACGTTAGTCTAATTTGAGACTAAGGTCAACTTAACGGGATCGTTTAGATCCGACAAAAGAGCGTTTGGGCTCTATTGTTCCAGTCTAGGGACATGGTGGTCCATTGATAGTTTAAGGACATCGCGGTCCATTGGTAGTTTAAGGACATTGCGGTCCAATGGTAGTTTAAGGACGCATAAGTCCATGGGTTTAAGGACCCCACAGTCCATATGGGTGTGTTTAAAGACGCATTAGTCCGTTAGTTTAAGGACGCATAAGTCCGCGGGTTTAAGGACCCCACAGTCCGTATCTTGGTGTAAGGACCCATAAGTCCATGAGTTTAAGGACCCCACAGTCCGTGTTGATGTGTGGTTGTCGGGACCCGTCACCTCTCTGAAGTCGTTGAAGGATTACAACGATAGATGTCAGAGGAGTTTAGAAATGTACCCTTGAACCAATGAGTTGGTTGAAAGAGCATATGTGCTCAGTTCGAGATGATTTGAGGACTTATGGCAAGTTTGGGCTAAGTCCAGTTATGTTTGAAATATTGGCCCTCTGTTGGTCCATTGAAGGAGAGGCTTTGCCTCTAGAAACTTAGCCAATTGGGCTAAAGCTAGTGTTAAACACTAAAGACCAACAGTGTTGAACACTGGGAATGAGATTAGCAAGTTAGTGTTAAACACTAAAAGATAACCAGTGTTAAACACTAGCAATAGGGCTTTCAAATCAGTGTTAAACACTAAAGCAAATTAGTGTTAAACACTGGTAATCAGAGATTTCAAATTAGTGCTAAACACTAAAGCAAATCAGTGTTAAACACTGGGAACAAAGTCTTCAGATTAGTGTTAAACACTAAGGAGGGAGGGGTCACGTGTGGACACGTGAGAGCGCCCTGATTTCTCTTATTTTATTCTGCGGATCAGTGTTTAACTCTTTTAATTCTGACGGCCATCACGTGTGAGCACGTGATGGAGGCCCCCGCTCTGGTCTGTTAGAATGCTCATTAGGGGTCACGTGGTGACACGTGAGGGCGCCCTAAATGTGGAGCCAGATCTCCTTTTGGTTTATCCTCAAACACTTTTGTTTTTATTTTAGAGTATCACGTGTTGGCACGTGATGGAGGCCCCTGCTCTGGTCTGTTAGAATGCTCATTAGGGGTCACGTTGTGACACGTGAGGGCGCCCTAAATGTGGAGCCAGATCTCCTTTTGGTTTATCCTCAAATCTGTGAATAAGTGTTAAACACTTTTTATGTTTTCTTTGGAGCATCACGTGCTGCCACGTGAGGAGGATTAGTGCGCTGATTGTTAGAGCATCAGCCAAGAGGTCACGTAGGAGCACGTGAGAGCGCCCAAGGCCTTTATTTCTTTTGCTTTTTCTTTCTGTGTTTCGGAGGTCACGTGGAGCACGTGATGGCATCAAAAAGTAGGGACAGATCCCCTTTATTTTGTTCTGCAAACAAGTGTTAAACACTTTTAATTTTCATAGCCATCACGTGTGGGCACGTGATGTATACTCATGCCCTGATTTATTAGAACATTTATCAGGGGTCACGTGGTGTCACGTGAGAGCGTCCAAAATTGTTTCTGCCTTTGCTTTTGTTCCATATATAATGAGGGTCACGTGGGAGCATGTGAAGCATTGCCTCAAAGCTTTCCTCTTCTCATTTTGGGGGATCTGTTCATGGGTCACGTGGGGCACGTGACCTTAGTCTTTTCATGCACAGAGATCTTTTAAGTCTCCTTATCTTTAAGAATTAAATTCTTATTTAGGGTAAAACCCTAATTTTGATTCTGGAGGAATTAAATTCCTATTTTGAAAGAATTAAATTCTTATTTAGGGTAAAACCCTAATTTTGATTCTGGAGGAATTAAATTCCTATTTTGAAAGAATTAAATTCTTATTTAGGGTAAAACCCTAATTTCTTTTTAGGGGAATTAAATTCCCAGATATGTAAAAGAATTAAATTCTTGATTAGGGTTAAACCCTAGTTTCGTTTTAGGAGGAATTAAATTCCTGTGAGTTTGGGAGAATTAAATTCTCAAAACTCAATTCCTCCTCTGTGTTTTAGATCTGCATGGCAGGATCTCAACCCAATGAGAATTAAATTCTCAATTCCTGGGGAGATGTGCACTTTGCAGATCCTCAAACAGAGAAAGAACTAAGTTCTTTTCTTTTTATAAGAGTTAAACTCTTTTGAGAATTAAATTCTCTTTTGAAGCCTCCCTTTTCTTACCTAAGGTTTTTCTTTTGCAGAGAATTAAATTCTCTTCTCTTTTCTTCTTTCTCTTGAGAATTAAATTCTCCTCCCTCTGTTTTCTCTCTAAAAAAAGTAGATCCCTCTCTTCTTTTCTTGGCTTCTATTTATAGGAGAAGGAAGAGAATCAATTTTCTTAGTAAATCTCTCATTGAGAGATTTGATTTGTATGTTGAGAGATTTGTTTTATATTTATCATTAATCTGAGCCTTTAGATCATTCAGTGATTTTTATTCACCGTTGGATTTTAAATCCAAAAGATATTCTATTTGTTATTCTGGTGAGATTTTCAGGGAAATCTTTCCTTGTCTAAAATCTTTCCATAAATCGGTGATATTTAATCACCCTTGGATCTTTAATCCAACGGTCCCCATAATCCTTTTCCATTTGGAAAGATTTATAGAAAGTTAGAATTTAATTCTATTAAATTATAAGGCTTTTAAAGCCAGTCACGTGCTGGCACGTGACCTTTAGTCACGTGTGAGCACGTGACCCCCAATTGGGTTCCTTTCTCAGCCGCTTATTTATGTTTCAGTTTTAACCATCACGTGTCAACACGTGACCATTGGTCACGTGTAAGCACGTGATACCTCGTTGAGGTATTTTCTGACTTTTAGAATTAAATTCTACTCATTATTTTAGAGGCTTTAAAAGCCCATCACATGTCTGCACGTGACCCATGGTCACGTGTGGGCACGTGATGCCCCATTGGGGTCTTTTCTGAGTTTTTATTATATCTTTCGACTCCTCCAGCGGGTTCTTAAAGGTCAATCACGTGTGGACATGTGATGCCTCATAACTTTTGATCCCGGATGAATTACAAGGCTCATAATATATCAAATCGAAGGGTTTTCGAGATGCTTCCAATATCATCAGAATTTATCTATTTATCATTCGGAAGTTTGTCCAAAAACAGCCCGGAAGATACTGGTTCGCATTTCCTTAAGCGTATCGCTGCCATTTGATACCTTGGACTCTTCTGCGCAGAAATTTTTGGCGGGAACAAATGCCCCCCACTACATTGCCCATGTAAGTATATACGTGGGTGAAGTAGTGCAAAGTAATGCATAGCGTATGACCAGTTTCGGGTTGGTATATTACTTTCAGAATCTTGATCTGAGAAGATAACGAGCGGACACATGCGTCGTCATTTATCATTGACTCAAATCTCGACTCTTAAGAGATATTGTTCCAAACCCTTAACTCCATGAGCCGCACCTTTCTATCTCTTTATATCTTACTCTGGCGTGAAGTAGTTTATATGCTCATGAGTAGCTTTTCCATTTCAGTGGCATGTAGCTTTGGCGAGTGTGGCTCATAGATGGTCCATCTTGACCTCTTTGCAGGGCGGTGATGGCTTAAGAGACAGGGTTAGGATCTGCCACCTAAGACTTTTCAACTTTATGAGCCGTGAGGGTCTCATAAAGACTTTTCTCCCTACGAGTCGAGAGGATCCCGTAGGTGTATTTTCTCCCTAGGAGTCGTGAGGACTCCTAAGTGTGTATTTTCTCTTGAGAGTCGTAAATATCTCAGAAGAGAATTTTTCCCGCTTACAAGTCGAGAGGACTCGTAAGTGGTTGTTTCCCTCCTTGTCGAGATTCGATTTTGGAGAGTGAGGTCCGTGAATAGTATGCAAAAGTCCGTTTTGGACCAAGTTGCAGGGCTCCAGTGCTTAGAAAACAGGTTTTTATCCCCATTGCCTAAGGCTTTATCTCACGAGTCGAGACGAATCGAGAATTTCTCGCAAAGACATCAACTTCCTCACGAGTCGAAACGGATCGAGCAGATCTCGCAAGAATATCCTAACGTCACAGTTAACCTCTGCTCTTTACGACAGAGGTCCGTTAGGGTCTGTGGTACTAGGGTTTTGCCCGTTGTACCGTCGCCTGAGCTGATATATTCCTCGATAGGCAATCGTGCTGTTCGAGTAACCCTGCGACTGCCGTGTCTCTGATCCCTTCGGGGGCTGGATAAGACGTCTTCAAGCAATCCTCCTTGGCAGTTTGACCGTCGGAAGAGCAAGCGTTAGGAATTTGCCATACCGCTTTTTACTTGAGGTTAGGCTCATTTTAGGGAGCCCCGATGAGTCATAACCACTCCGCGCTGGTGTGGGATGATCTCCGATAGTCTTTCAGGCTTTATATGACTTGCCGTTAAGACCCTGAAGCTAGGAATTTGGCCTTTGCTTCGTTTGATGGCATTGCGTCCTCTGTATCGAGACGAATGTCGTGGTTGTCTCTAGGTTGCTGGTGAACCGTCGAGGTTTGGAACTAGGGATTTTGCCGTGGCTCCTTTTGGTGATGTTGCGTCTGCTGTATCGAGACGAACGTCGAGGTGGTGACCACTCCATGCTAGTGCGAGATGATCTCCAATTGTCTTTCAGGCTTTATATGACTTGCCGTTAAGACGTTGAAGCTAGGAATTTGGCCTTCGCTTCGTTTGCTTTGTCATGTGTGAATCCTGTTGGAGGAAGAACGCTGTCGTGACATCTCGTCTGTTGTATCGAGACGAATGTCGAGGTGGTGACCACTCCACGCTGGTGTGGGAAGATCTCTAATGGTCTTTCAGGCTTTATATGACTTGCCGTTAAGACGTTGAAGCTAGGAATTTGGCCTTCGCTTCGTTTGCTGGCATTGCGTCCTCTGTATCGAGACGAATGTCGCGGTTGTCTCTAGGTTGCTGGTGAACCGTCGAGGTCTGGAACCAGGGATTTTGCCGTGACTCCTTTCAGTGATGTTGCATCTGCTGTGTCGAGACGAACGTCGAGGTGGTGATCACTCCATGTTGGTGTGAGATGATCTCTGATTGTCTTTCCGGTTTTATATGACTTACCGTCAAGACGTTGAAGCTAGGAATTTGGCCTTCCCTTCGTTTGCTTTGTCGCGTCCGAATCCTGCTGGGGGAAGAACGCTGGGGTGACATTTCATCTGCTGTATCGAGACGAACGTCAAGGTGGTGACCACTCCGCGCTGGTGTGGGATGATCTCCGATTGTCTTTCAGGCTTTATATGACTTGCCGTCAAGACCCTGAAGCTAGGAATTTGGCCTTCGCTTCGTTTGCTGGTGTCGCGTCTGCTGTATCGAGACGAATGTCGCGGTGGTGATCACTCCATGTTGGTGTGAGGACCAGGATCCGCTCTGGACATTTCCCACGGGATCGAAGAGTGACGTTGTCCGCATTCTACGTGACCAGGAATTTTTCTCTAGATGCTTCACACGGGTTCACTGCCGTGTTAGGCGAGGACTAGGCTCCGCTCTGGATGCTTCGCATGGGTTCACTGCCGTGCTCTGCGAGGACCAGGATCCGCTCTGGACATTTTCCACGGGGTCAAAGAGTGACGTTATCCGCGTTCCACGTGACCAGGAATTTTGCACTAGATGCTTCACACGGTTTCACTGCCGCGTTAGGCGAGGACTAGGCTCCGCTCTGGATGCTTCACACGGGTTCACTGCCGTGCTCTGCGAGGACCAGGATCCGCTCTGAACATTTTCCACGGGGTCAAAGAGTGACGTTATCGGCGTTCCACGTGACCAGGAATTTTGCACTAGATGCTTCACACGGTTTCACTGCCGCGTTAGGCGAGGACTAGGCTCTGCTCTCGATGCTTCACACGGGTTCACTGCCGTGCTCTGCGAGGACCAGGATCCGCTATGGACGTTTTCCACGGGGTCAAAATTACGTTATCAGCGTTCCACGTGACCAGGAATTTTGCACTAGATACTTCACACGGGTTCACTGCCGCGTTAGGCGAGGACTAGGCTCCGCTCTGGATGCTTCGCACGGGTTCACTGCCGTGTTCTGCGAGGACCAGGATCCGCTCTGGACGTTTTCCACGGGGTCAAAGAGTGACGTTATCCGCGTTCCACGTGACCAGGAATTTTGCACTAGATGCTTCACACGGTTTCACTGCCGCGTTAGGCGAGGACTAGGCTCCGCTCTGGATGCTTCACACGGGTTCACTGTCGTGTTCTGCGAGGACCAGGATCCGCTCTGGACGTTTTCCATAGGGTCAAAGAGTAACATTATCCGCGTTCCACGTGACCAGGAATTTTGTTGATTATATTCGTATTTCACGGAGTTGGGATTTGACTCTCTGTGGGAGTACATCATCGAGTCATGGAACTGGGAGTTGCCGCTGTTCCGCTTTGCTTGATGATGTGTCCGCTGTAACGAGACGAGTGTTGAGTTGATCTCTAGGTTATTTGTGGCCCGTCGAAATTCGGCTTCTTCTTCTGATGAAACCTGGGGAGGAGGAGTGCGACTCCTTCTTTGTTTGCGCTCCTCGATTGTATACAGGGATTGATGTAGCATCACCTGTAGGGCAAAAAGTTTCATTCTTTTATCATTTTTTTTATTCTTTCCGCGATGCTCTATCATTTCAGCTTTTTATATCGTGAAAATCGCGATTGCCCAATCATTTCGGCTATTTTTCGCGGCGCCCAATCATTTCGGCTATTTATTTTATTTTTACTCGCTGCTTTTTATTGCGAGTTGCCCAATCATTTCGGCTATTTTTCATGCATACATTTTTTTTACTTGCTGATTTTTATTGCAAGTTGCCCCATCATTTCGGCTATTTCGTATGCACGTATGGCTCGCTGTTTTTTTTTTATCGCGAGTGTGGAACTTGGAATCTGGTGCCAACCTCAGCATCAGCATCGCTACAACTGGAATATTGCCAGGAGCGAATCATCATTTGCCATGAAAGGACTTGGAATTTGATGCCGGTTTAGGCATCAGCATCGCTACAACTGGGACATTGTCAGGAGCGAATCATCATTTGCCTCTGTCGATATTGAACAAAGGTGGCTTAGCGAACAGGGTTAGGATCCCGTCGACTAAGGCTTTTGACTTCATGAGCCGTAAGGGTCTCACAAAGATATTTCTCCCTACAAATCGTGAGGATCTCGTAGGTGTGTTTTCTCCTTAGGGATCGTGAGGATTCCTAAGTGTATGTTCCCCTGTAAGTCGTAAGGATCTTACAAAAGTGTTTTCTCCTTATAAGTCGAGAGGACTTACAAGGGTTGTTCACCGTATGGACATATCCCCAGTCACGGGTGGGACTTGGTTAGGGAAATGTTTATTCGTGCCCGTGGATTGTATACAAGGGTCAGTACTGAGCCACTTGTAGGGCCATATCGAAGGTTGTGGGGGTTGCTTAAGAACAGGTTCAGGTCTCTGTAACTTAAGACTTTCAAATCTTATGAGCCGTGAGGGTCCCATAAGAGAGTTCTCCTTACGAGTCGTGAGGATCTCGCAAGTGTAATTTCTCCTTAGGAATCGTGAGGATCCCTAAGTGTGTTTCTCCCTTGTGAGTCGTAAGGATCTCATGCGGGTGGTTTCTCCTTACAAGGTCGAGAGGACCCTGTAAGTCTCTTTTAACGAGGTTGCGCCCTTTCGGGTTTTCACAAACACTCGCCGGTAGCCCTGCTGTTTTTACTCACGGAGCCCTTTTGGGTTTTCATCCGTGCCCCCTTTGCTTTTGGACATACCGTTCTTTTTATTTTTTTTATTTTTATTATTTTTTTTAACGAGGTCGCGCCCTTTCGGGTTTTCACGAACACTCGCCGGTAGCCCTGCTGTTTTTACTCACGGAGCCCTTTCGGGTTTTCATCCGTGCCCATTTGGCTTGTGAACGTACCGTTTTTTTTTGTTTTTTTTTTTGACCATGTCAGCCTGAGGATGCTGCGGGTTGGGAGTAGTTTAACGGCGTTTCGGTCATTTGCAAGTTTTAGGACATTGCGGTCCACCGTTAGTTTAAGAATGTTTCGGTCCATATCCAGTTTTAGGACGTAGTGGTCCGCCGTCGCCGTATTTGAGGCGAATCTCTAGTTTACTGACTTTTCGGTCTACAGCCAGTTTTAGGACATAGTGGTCCATCGTTAGTTTAATGACGTTTCGGTCTATTATCCAGTTTTAGGACGTAGTGGTCCGTTGTTAGTTTAACGACGTTTCGGTCTATGGGGCTTTCTCTATGAAAGAGCACGATGCCCCCAGCATGTCTATCTTTTTCGGAGCATGTGGTTGTGGTGGGTTCACCTTCCATTTTTCGGACAGCGCGAACTTGCCCTGTTGGTACTGGTCTTCAACCCAGTTTTTGAAGACATAGCAATTTTCGATCGGATGGCCCAATACTTGGTGGTAAGGGCAGTAATTAGGATTGTTGACCTCATTCAGTTGTAGCTGGCATTTCGGCTCCGGTAGAGTGATAAGCCCGTCATGCACTGCTAGTTCGAACAGCCTCCTTGTTTCATCCCGGGGAAATGAGTAAGGACGTTTCAACTTTTCATAGAGGGGTTGCCGCTTGTTGCTTTGGCGAACAACCGGTGTAGGGCCACTCGATTGTTGTTGAGCGTTGGCGACGAAGGCCATTTTTTCCTTCGCTTTATCCTTTTTGTTCGATCGCTTGTTTGCTGGTCCGAGATTCTTTCCGGGTAGTGTGCGATTGCACGGCTGAATGTTCTCGCAACTCCTCAACTCTTTCGTTTTAGAGATGGACTCCTTGAGAAGAGGGCCAAGGGCTACTTTTTCGTCGGAATTTCTCCCGAATGTGAGAACTCGCGGTCCCTCGGGATCAACCCTATGACAATTGCCGGCAATTCTTTTACGCTCATCTGTCGCATTTTTCTGCTGTTTACGAGCTTCACGCTTTGTCCTGTTGAAGTATTGCCTGTGAGCGACATACCCTTGCCACCAACACTTAAAGGAGTTGCAGTCCTCAGTAGGATGTGCGGTCTTCTGATGATATAAGCAGAAGTTAGGATGCACGTCCGCTTCATCAGGATGTATACCACCAGGAGAATTTTCTCTGAAAGAGGGCGGCCTCATCCCCATTGATATGGCTTTGGCGAATCGTTTCCTTGTCTTGATCCTGCTTTCATTTGCGGTAAATGTACTTTGATATAGTGGGAGTGTTTCGACCCTTTTGTCCAGTCGCCGGCGTTTGGCCTTTTCAATTATGGCCATCTCGCGCTCCCAATCAGCTTTACTTTTTAGACGAATCTCATCTAGAAAAGTGTCGATCATTTCGTCTGACGGCCACACGAATTCCGGCTCAGGCTCTGCCCCTAGTTTCTTAGTGCAAGGAGTTTTTTTATCGTCCGTAAATGAGTGGGAGATCACGTGGCAAGTTGCCCCCGGTGCGTCCGTCTTCTTTGGAGTGTGTGGCTGTGGTGGGTTTACTTTCCACTTTTCAGATAGCGCGAACTTTCCTTGTAGGTACTGATCCTCGATCCATCCCTTAAAGACGAAGCAATCCTCGATCGGGTGACTTACCGTCTGGTGGTAAGGGCAATAATTGGGATCATTGACATCGCCTCGTTGCAACGGACGTTTTGGACTCGGCAGATTGATGAGTCTATTGCGCACTGCCAGTTCGAATAGTCTTCTCGTTTTATCCTGAGGAAACGAGTAAGGACGTCCCAGTCTCTCCTCGAGGGATGGGCGTGGTCGCACATTGTTCTGGCGAACAACCGGCTTTAAGTGGCTCGGCTGTTGTTGAGTATTGGCGATGACGGTTGTTTTCCCTTTGTCCTTTTCATTCCAAGGCTCTGTCTTTGAAGGAGATGGTCTATGACCCATCTGGTCCATTTGGGCCAGCTTGTCAATCAAGGCCTGAAAAGTGGTCGGCTTGAAGAACATCATGAATTGGGATATGGTCGCTTGAGGGTCGAGAGTACCTACGAACATGCCCACGGCAGGAGCTTCTTCGATGCGTTGCTCGCACTTTGACCATAGATTACACCACCGTATCGCATATTGGACCCAGGTTTCGCCGGGCCTTACCCTGGCGTTGATCAATGCCGTGATCGGGGTGCGTCCGCTAGCACTCGCGAATCTTTGTGTAAACAGCAGCTCCATTTCCGCAAATGTTTTAACAGAGTCGTTAGGTAGCTCCGAATACCATTCAAAGGCTGTTTCTGTTAAGCTGCCGACGAATTGGCGAAGCAACAGTTTGTCGTCGCCTCCCGTGTAGCCGCATAAGGCCCTGAATTGAGCGACATGCTGATGAGGATTCCCTGTCCCTTTATATACGTGAAACTTAGGGATCGTATATCCCGGCGGGTAACTGATTTGGTCATACCAGCCCGGATAGGGCCGTCCGATTCTAACAATTTGCTCAGCCGCTTCACTTGCTTGATGAGCTCGTATTTGCATGAGCTATATATTCCTCCAGGGCAGCTTTGGAAATTGTTTCCTCCTTGGCTGTTGACAGAGCCGGTGGAGGATTCGATGTCTCTTCTTTGTCATCTTCAAGGACAATCGGAGGATCTTCAGCAGGAGGATCTTGCTGGATCATCATCCCTACCATATCTTGGAAGAGAAGCGCCATTTGTTTCATATTAGCCGCTTGCTCTGCGGCTTCTTTGTCCTTCTTTTCGAGGACTCTGCGTAGGTAGTCAGCGTCAGTTTCTTGTTCATGACGCTGCTCTGATGATGCCTCCGAGCTTTCTTTTGGCCCGGTAAGTGCGGCCATTGCAGTCAGCATCTCCTGAAGCTTCTGCCGTTGGTGTTCTTGAGCCCTTGTAATTGATCGGGTGAGCGATCGATGACCTGTGGAGATACGGCTGACCTCTTTTCCGGACGCCATATAGACGGTGTACACCACCATGCCCCCAGACTTGGGGCGTTTAGGTTCAGTGGTCTTGCGATTTGCCAAAGACACAGGGATCTTCTCCGGCCTCTTTCTTCTGTGAGCGGTCGAAGCTGAGGGGACCGTTGCTTTGGGCACCCAGGTGGTCGTCGTCTTTCGTTGCTTGACAGGGGGATTTTCTTCCTGCCGGACCTTCATCTTTTTCTGTCGATGAGAAAAATTCGGATCAATCACTGATTCTCGGACCCGTCGCCAAGTCTTGTAGATCCTGGAAGACGGCCGTTGAGGAGACTGCACCGGCTTTTCTGGTTTTGCTTCCACGACAGCCTCTACCGGTGGAGGAGATCTCTTGAGCACCACAGTTGGCGAATTTCTGCGTACCTTGTTCAGCAATTCAAAGCTGTTCCCGTGTCACGACCCGCAGGGTACGGAACGTGACTGGCACTTAAGTTTACGAAACGTCTAAAGACGTCCTTAAAATAAGTAAGCCAAAGCCCAGAAAACAAAACCAATTAAGCAAAAGAGTGAAGAAAACCCAATCGTTTGAAAGCAAGTTATCAAATAAGTCATGTAAAACCCTTTTTAAAAACAATACCAATTTTTCCCGAAAATTTCGGCAGAGTCTCCTTTGTAAATACTGGCCCCCAAAACTGGGTACAACAAAATATATACATGAATCCAACAAAATAGGGCATCCCCAAGCGGGAGCTAGCTCTTCGCCATAAGGCGGTCACAAATCCCACGCAATGTAAATGACAGCAAGCATAATAATCATAATAAAGCATAAGGAAGCATGAAAAAGTAGCATGTCGGCTCAAGTGAGCTCGACCCCCAAAATACAGCATAAAATCCACAAACCTCACAGTCTCATCTCTAGGTCAATATACAATAATCTGGTAGAAACAGTAGATGGAGTACACTAGATGCAAATAATATACAAGGTGGTACAAAAATATTAACATAACCCACCTATGAGCAAATCTCGAGTCCAGGCAAAAGAGGCAAAAGAAGCAAGCGCACCCGCCGCTACTGAACTGACGGAGCGGACCTGCAACAGGCTATGGCACAACGGGGGTGAGTTGCCAACTCGTGAGTAATAAAGAACATCTACAAAGGATATCATATGCATGCACACAAGCATCCTAGCATCTATAATACTGGTAAGGCAGGACATAATGGCAAGTATGTATGCAATATGGATATACTAGCAGGTATTATACAGCATCAGTGTACGAATATGTATGCAACATGAGTATCTGAGGTCTCAATAGTATATATATATATAAATATTTTTATCTCTTTTTGATTTTGAAACTCTTTTAGAATGCCAGCATAATATCAAAGAATCGACGAGAACCGGTGTCCAGCAACGACACCTAAAAGCTGTCTCAAACCTCATAAATGTATCTCTGGCCTCAGCCGTCCGGCTGACCCATCTCAAATATCAATATCTCATCATCTAGTGGCCACGGTCGGTATCCTCTGGATATCCGCCGTCCCAAACAGTCACCGGTAGGTAATCCGTCCCCTGCCAGGCTCAACGTCATCACCACATTCCTCTTGCCCCGGGGTACCTTACCGGGCCCACCATGTACCCGTGCCGGTTCCTCCACTCCTCGACACGGATTTCCAAATCCACAGCAAACTCATGGTGGACGACACTTACATCACTAGAAAACCGCAATTTTACATATTTTAAAAAAATATAATAAGTTTAGAAATTTTGCGGCTTTCCCCCGAAATCCAGCAATATCATAAAATCTCAAGAAATCCTCATAAGTGCATATATCAGTGATAATGAATGCATATGATATCAATAATCAAGTTGCGATGTGTGATTAATGGATTAAGCATGAACAATTAATATGATGAAGTACATGCACATGAATTAGCAATACTACGGTTTCATTTTTAAGGAATTAAAGGCAATAGTACCAGTTTAAGTATCAATTAGTAAAAGGTTTCAATTTAAAAGTTATCTAGTGTGGTGGCATGGCAATTACCAGGGTGTGTGTGTAAACATGAATAGTGCTCGTGCTGCATATAAAAACCTGGTAATGGTGCATGTGTCCTACAATTGAGTTTGCGTATATGGGTATAACATATTGATCTAATTGCAGCAATTATCATGCCAGTAATATTATTCTAATGTCACAAGTGGTTATCCAATTTACTATTTTCCAGTTTACTAAATCTATCGGGCGACTTGCGCCATCCAAACGATCGTCCCCCGTAGATGTTAAATCTACTCACCGGGATCCCTGGCTAGCTGTGTCCAATCACCGCCTTTCCCTTTCGCGCCGCGTCTGACGTTTCCGCGACCGAACCTGGAATTTACATCATTACCAATTATAAGGTTACATATCAAGAACGACGCAAACCCCAACGAAACTACTAAAGTTCGCTAACTAGGTACAATGTGCACAAAGTGCGCGGAACACACGCGAAAATCGCAAAAACTGCCAAAAACGCCGATTTGGGTCACCCGGCAAAACTAAAACCCGACTACCCAAAAACCGCACTCACGCATCCTAAAAGTCGTAGGACAAGCCATTACAATCATCAAGATATCAAAAATAGTCCATCTCATAATTTATATAAAAATCTAGTAAGCATATACATTCCAAAAATCGGTGCAAAAATCGCCGATTTGCGACAAAACGACTACAATAAAGCATACTCACCCAAGCACACTACAAGCAATCCACACCCACTAATTACAACACATTAATCATGCTCCAAAACCTATATTCCACAACCAAAACCTTTCTTGATTTTTATAAATAGCAATTGCAAATCAAAAACCATACTTGAAAAACTTAATTAACACTAATTTCAACCCCAATTAGCAAGTTCACCTCTTAGATTAAGGTTAGCAAAACACTAGATAGCAAATTAGGTTTAAATCAATTAAATAATGCTTTCTAAAACTTAATCAACTCACTAATCAAGTTTCAAATATCAATTCCATACAAAAACCTTCTCTTGAAAATTTAAAAACAACAATTTACAACTAAAATCAACTTCTAAAATTACCTAAATTAGCATAATTAAAGACTACATAACAAGGTAACCATATAGATTAGTTCACTAACAACTAGATTAACTAATAAACAACTTAATTAATTATCATGGCTTCAAAACCCTAATTTAAACAAACTACTCTTTTAAACTAGATTAGAAATAAGCTAACTTTTAACACTAACCATACAATTAAAGGAATTTTTAGCAAAAGAAAGCAACTTGATGAGAATTATACCTCTTGATCTATGGATCAAGCAAGAAAATTTGCTCCAATTGATGGCCTCAACACCAAGGTCCAAGCAAGAATGGCTAAGGATAATGATAGCATAAGGATTTTTGTTTGGATTTTTGAATTAAATCATGGATTTTGATGTATTTCTTGAAGAAATTGAAGAAAAATGAAAAGAAAAGAGAGGAAGAAGAGGGTGTGCAGGAATTTCGGCCAGAATGAGGTATGGGGGAGGGTGTGGGCAAGTGGGGAAAGTCATGGTCAAGTCCACAAAAGTCAATGTATCATACATTATCCATTTTAATTAAAATAATACCATAAACTATCAAATTAACTCAAGAAAGAAACCAAGAAGAGAGAGGCCAGAAATTTCTGGTCTCACACAAGGTGGGGCTGTCCTAGGGCTGAGGAAAAAGAGAGAGGGGTTTTACAAAAGAAATTTTATTCAAAAAGGCCCCCTACAACTCAAAAATTGCAAGTTTTAGCTCAAAATTCAATAAATTCGTTTCAAATCACAAAAATTTGTTAAAAATCAAAATAAATTACTAAAAATTCATGTTATCACTAGATTATAATTATCATAATTTTAGAGATTAAAATTAGCCCGGAAAAATTTGTATTTATCGCTTATTTAATGTATTTTCTTACCGGCTTAAAATAATATTAAAAAATTGAAAAATAGGGAAAAATTTTTAAATGACCAAAATTTCATAAATAACTCATTAGCTACTAAAAACAAGAAATTACCTATCCTTTTTAGGTATAATTAGCCCTAAACTGCAAAATATCGAGGAAGACGGTTTTCGGAAAAATACCGAATTTTCACCGAATTTCAAGAAAACACCAAAACGACTTTTCAAGACGCTACAATCTTCCCCCCTTAAAGAAATTCGGTCCCCGAATTTAAAAATATAGCTACGCGTACCTTCGAAGAGATGGGGATATTTCTTCCGCATCTCGCCCTCGGTCTCCCAGGTAACCTCCTCGCTGCTCGGGCTACGCCAAAGGACCTTGACGGTTGGTATACTCTTCGACCTCAACTTCTTCACCTGCCGATCCAGGATGGCCACCGGCTGCTCTGCAAAGGAAAGGTCGCACTCTAGCTGGACTGTCGGGTGCTGAATCGCATGCGAAGGGTCGTGAAGGTACTTGCGGAGCATCGAAACATGAAAAACGGGGTGAACATCGGGAAAGCTGGGTGGAAGAGCCAAACGATATGCAACAGCGCCGACACGCTCGAGGATCTCGAAGGGACCTACGAATCTAGGGCTAAGCTTTCCCTTTCGCCCAAAACGCATCACGCCCTTCATCGGAGAGACCCTCAGAAAAACATGGTCGCCAACTGCGAACTCTAATCTGCGACGGCGCCTGTCAGCATACGATTTATGCCTGCTCTGAGCCGCTCTCATCCGGTCTCGGATCAACTGGATCTTCGATGTCGTCTCCTCAACAAGCTGCGGCCCCAAAATGCTGCTCTCGCTGAGCTCTGTCCAACTAACGGGCGATCTGCATCTCCTCCCATACAATGCCTCGAAAGGTGCCATCTGAATAGTATCCTGAAAGCTATTGTTGTAGGAGAACTCCACTAGAGGTAAATGACGATCCCAGCTACCACCAAAGTCTAAAACGCACGCTCTGAGCATGTCCTCGAGAGTCTGAATGGTCCGCTCTGACTGTCCGTCGGTCTGCGGATGAAACGCTGTGCTGAAGCTCAAACGAGTGCCCAAAGCCTCCTGAAGTCTCTGCCAAAGTCGGCTGGTGAACTGAGTGCCTCGATCTGACACGATACAAGTCGGTACGCCATGTAGTCGCACGATCTCGTCAATATAGAGCTGAGCATACTGAGCGAAGCTGAAAGTCGTCTTCACTGGAAGGAAGTGGGCCGCTTTCGTCAATCTATCCACGATCACCCAGATGGAGTCGTACCCTCGACTGGTCCTGGGTAGACCCACAACGAAATCCATCGAAATCTGTTCCCATTTCCACTCTGGAATGGGTAACGGCTGTAGCTCTCCTGCGGGCCTCTGGTGCTCGGCCTTGACTTGCTGACAAGTCAGGCATCTCGAAACGAACTCCGCAATGTCCCTCTTCATCCCGTCCCACCAGTAGGTCTCTCTCATATCATGGTACATCTTGGTGGAACCGGGGTGGACACTATACACTGATCGGTGTGCCTCCTCAAAAATGTCGCATCGCAATCCATCAGCATCTGGTACGCACAGTCTAGATCCATATCGTAAAATCCCCTGATCGTCAACCATGAACTCGGAAAATCTGCCCTGTCCCATCTGTGCCATGATCTCTGAGCAACGGTCGTCACTGCGCTGTGCCTCATATATACGGTCAAGCAACTGTGGGCGTGCACGAACATGCGCGAGCTGTCCCCCTGTCTGAATGAACTCGAACTCAACTCGGCTGTCGCATAACATCTGCCAATCTGCTGACGACTGCCTCTGAACTGCGCGCAAAAAGGATAGACTACCCCCGGGCCTCCTACTCAACGCATCTGCCACCACATTTGCCTTGCCGGGGTGATATAAGATCTCGCAGTCGTAGTCTTTCACCAACTCCATCCAACGACGCTGTCTGAGGTTCAGGTCTCGCTGCTGAAATATGTACTTTAAGCTCTTGTGATCGGTGAATATCTGACACGACTCGCCGTATAGGTAATGTCGCCAAATCTTCAGTGCAAAGACCACTGCAGCCATCTCCAAATCATGAGTGGAGTAGTTCTGTTCATGCTTCTTCAACTGCCGAGAAGCATAAGCGATCACCCGGCCATGCTGCATCAATACGCCTCCTAATCCCACTCGCGAAGCATCACAGTAGACAACAAATCCGCCTGATCCCGCAGGCAAAGATAATACCGGCGCCGTAGTCAAACAAGTCCGTAGCTGCTGAAAACTGCGCTCGCACTCCTCTGTCCAGACGAAAGGAACTCCCTTCCGGGTCAAACTGGTCAACGGTGCAGCTATACGGGAGAAGTCCTGAACAAAACGCCTGTAGTAGCCCGCCAGGCCTAGAAAACTACGGATCTCAGTAACCGATGTAGGTCGGGGCCACTGCTGAACGGCCTCAATCTTCTTCGGGTCCACACGAATGCCGTCTCTCGTAACCACGTGACCCAAGAATCCGACGCTGTCCAGCCAGAATGCACACTTGGAGAACTTCGCGAACAGCTGGTGCTCCCTCAGAGTCTGTAACGTAATCCGCAAGTGCTGCTCGTGCTCCTCTCTGCTCCGGGAGTACACCAAGATATCGTCGATAAACACGATGATGAACAAGTCAAGATACGGCCTGAATGTACGGTTCATCAAATCCATGAATGCTGCTGGGGCGTTGGTGAGTCCGAACGACATCACCAAAAACTCGTAGTGGCCATAGCGTGTACGGAAAGCTGTCCTCGGTATATCCTCCTGTCGAACTCGCAGCTGATGGTATCCTGATCGCAAGTCGATCCTCGAAAAATACCCCACACCCTGAAGCTGGTCGAACAAATCATCAATGCGCGGCAACGGATATCTGTTCCGAACGGTAACCTTGTTCAGCTGGCGGTAGTCGATACATAAGCGCAAACTTCCATCCTTCTTCTTGAGAAACAGGACCGGAGCACCCCACGGAGAAACACTCGGTCGAATAAGCCCCTTGTCCAACAAATCCTGCAACTGATCCTTCAGCTCTCGAAGCTCTGCCGGGGCCATCCGATAAGGCGGTATAGAAATAGGCCCCGAACCGGGAATCAAATCAATGCAGAACTCAACATCGCGCTCAGGCGGTAGCCCAGGTAGCTCATCAGGGAAAACATCAGGGAACTCACAAACTACCGGGACTGTGAAGACCAACCCTTTGGTAGGAGAAGCCGCCTTGACGACTTCAGGAGCAGGGATGGCTATCCTCTTCGGAACAACCTTTTCTGGTATTACAGGCTTCTTCATGGGCCCACATGAGTTTTGGCCCAGTTTGCTGAAAGCTGAGGCATTGGGCTTGGGCGACCCGTTGAGAGGGGCCGCGATAGTTGTAAGTCGATCGAAGACCGACTTCTTCGGAGCTTCTTGCGATGGTAATGGGGAATTGAAGCTCATAGTGGGATCATGGTCCCGAAGAATAGCCCAGTGGTGGCCTGAGTCACCTGTTCCACCGGCCTAGCGAAGATGGAGGCCGCTTGGGGCCCATAAGTCACTCCTCCAGTAAGGACGGAGCGAGAGTTGCAGTTGCAGGTAGTGCAGTTTGAAGCCATTGATCTTCTGTTTTCTGCATAGAGCAAGACACCAAATCTTAGTACCTCGAATCCACAGGCAACCACAGCAAATCGCGATTCGTTCGAGAACACGACACACTAAGTGTGGAGTGGAAAGAGGAACAGGTCCCACCGGGCGTGCCAGAATCTGTTTCCCTCCGAACGGCGGCCAAGACATGGGCGTCTTGCCTGAGATTCGGGGCAGATGCTAATTGGTGCTATCCGTCCACCTCTCCGAAGATGCCAAGTTGATTTATGGCACCGTATATCGGAGGTTTAGACGGATGCGGCCGATGTAGCAGACTTCGTCAGATTCCCCCTCTCTTGAGGGGTTTTTGATTGTGGGGACGCTCTTCCCTGCAGGCGCAAGCCCCTGCAGTTAATTACACTACCGCATCGCGGTAACAACTTTCTCCTTCTCCAGCTGGTCACTTCGTGTCGTGGGTGTTTGTTTTATTTGTGGTTGCCCGTGGATTGTATACGGAGACTGATTTATGTCGTCGCCCATAGGACGTGGATTAGTCCAAATCCGTGTTTACTTAGATTTGGGTTTGGGGTTTTGGTTTGAGGATACGTTAGCCGTATTTGAGGCTAAGATCAACTCAAACATTTGTTAAGGATACGTTAGTCTAATTTGAGACTAAGATCAACTTAACGGGATCGTTTAGATCCGACAAAAGAGCATTTGGGCTCTAATGTTCCAGTTTATTGACATGGTTGTCCATTACATGTATGGCCGTCGGGACCCATCACCTCTCTGACGACGTTGAAGGATTACAACGACAGATGTCAAAGGAGTTCAGAGATGTACCCTTGAGCCAAAGTTGACTGGGGGATCTAGAGTCCAATTTGGGACTAAAGTCTGTTTGAAGGTTTAAGGATGCGTTAGCCATATTTGAGGCTAAGATCAACTTAAACGGTTGTTAAGGATACGTTAGTCTAATTTGAGACTAAGATCAACTTAACTGGATCGTTTAGATCCGACAAAAGAGCGTTTGGGCTCTATTGTTCCAGTCTAGGGACATGGTGGTCCATTGGTAGTTTAAGGACATCGCGGTCCATTGGTAGTTTAAGGACATTGCGGTCCAATGGTAGTTTAAGGACGCATAAGTCCATGGGTTTAAGGACCCCACAGTCCATATGGGTGTGTTTAAGGACGCATTAGTCCGTTAGTTTAAGGACGCATAAGTCCGCGGGTTTAAGGACCCCACAGTCCGTATCTTGGTGTAAGGACGCATAAGTCCATGAGTTTAAGGACCCCACAGTCCGTGTTGATGTGTGGTTGTCGGGACCCGTCACCTCTCTGAAGTCGTTGAAGGATTACAACGATAGATGTCAGAGGAGTTCAGAGATGTACCCTTGAACCAATGAGTTGGTTGAAAGAGCAGATGTGCTCAGTTCAAGATGATTTGAGGACTTATGGCCAGTTTGGGCTAAGTCCAGTTATGTTTGAAATATTGGCCCTCTGTTGGTCCATTGAAGGAGAGGCTTTGCCTCTAGAAACTTAGCCAATTGGGCTAAAGCTAGTGTTAAACACTAAAAACCAACAGTGTTGAACACTGGGAATGAGATTAGCAAGTTAGTGTTAAACACTAAAAGATAACCAGTGTTAAACACTAGCAATAGGGCTTTCAAATCAGTGTTAAACACTAAAGCAAATTAGTGTTAAACACTGGTAATCAGAGATTTCAAATTAGTGCTAAACACTAAAGCAAATCAGTGTTAAACACTGGGAACAAAGTCTTCAGATTAGTGTTAAATACTAAGGAGGGAGGGGTCACGTGTGGACACGTGAGAGCGCCCTGATTTCTCTTATTTTATTCTGCGGATCAGTGTTTAACTCTTTTAATTCTGACGGCCATCACGTGTGAGCACGTGATGGAGGCCCCCGCTCTGGTCTGTTAGAATGCTCATTAGGGGTCACGTGGTGACACGTGAGGGCGCCCTAAATGTGGAGCCAGATCTCCTTTTGGTTTATCCTCAAACACTTTTGTTTTTATTTTAGAGCATCACGTGTTGGCACGTGATGGAGGCCCCCGCTCTGGTCTGTTAGAATGCTCATTAGGGGTCACGTGGTGACACGTGAGGACGCCCTAAATGTGGAGCCAGATCTCCTTTTGGTTTATCCTCAAATCTGCGAATAAGTGTTAAACACTTTTTATGTTTTCTTTGGAGCATCACGTGCTGCCACGTGAGGAGGATTAGTGCGCTGATTGTTAGAGCATCAGCCAAGAGGTCACGTAGGAGCACGTGAGAGCGCCCAAGGCCTTTATTTCTTTTGCTTTTTCTTTTTGTGTTTCGGGGGTCACGTGGAGCACGTGATGGCATCAAAAAGTATGGACAGATCCCCTTTATTTTGTTCTGCAAACAAGTGTTAAACACTTCTAATTTTCATAGCCATCACGTGTGGGCACGTGATGTATACTCATGCCCTGATTTATTAGAATATTTATCAGGGGTCACGTGGTGTCACGTGAGAGCGCCCAAAATTGTTTCTGCCTTTGCTTTTGTTCTATATATAATGAGGGTCACGTGGGAGCACGTGAGGCATTGCCTCAAAGCTTTCCTCTTCTCATTTTGGGGGATCTATTCAGGGGTCACGTGGGGCACGTGACCTTAGTTTTTTCATGCACAGAGATCTTTTAATTCTCCTTATCTTTAAGAATTAAATTCTTATTTAGGGTAAAACCCTAATTTTGATTCTGGAGGAATTAAATTCCTATTTTGAAAGAATTAAATTCTTATTTAGGGTAAAACCCTAATTTCTTTTTAAGGGAATTAAATTCCCAGATATGTAAAAGAATTAAATTCTTGATTAGGGTTAAACCCTAGTTTCGTTTTAGGAGGAATTAAATTCCTGTGAGTTTGGGAGAATTAAATTCTCAAAACTCAATTCCTCCTCTGTGTTTTAGATCTGCATGGCAGGATCTCAACCCAATGAGAATTAAATTCTCAATTCCTGGGGAGATGTGCACTTTGCAGATTCTCAAACAGAGAAAGAACTAAGTTCTTTTCTTTTTATAAGAGTTAAACTCTTTTGAGAATTAAATTCTCTTTTGAAGCCTCCCTTTTCTTACCTAGGGTTTTTCTTTTGTAGAGAATTAAATTCTTTTCTCTTTTCTTCTTTCTCTTGAGAATTAAATTCTCCTCTCTCTGTTTTCTCTCTAAAAAAAGTAGATCCCTCTCTTCTTTTCTTGGCTCCTATTTATAGGAGAAGGAAGAGAATCAATTTTCTTAGTAAATCTCTCATTGAGAGATTTGATTTGTATGTTGAGAGATTTGATTTATAATTATCATTAATCTGAGCCTTTAGATCATTCAGTGAATTTTATTCACCGTTGGATTTTAAATCCAAAAGTTATTCTATTTGTTATTCTGGTGAGATTATCAGGGAAATCTTTCCTTGTCTAAAATCTTTCCATAAATCGGTGATATTTAATCACCCTTGGATCTTTAATCCAACGGTCCCCATAATCCTTTTCCGTTTGGAAAGATTTAGAGAAATTTAGAATTTAATTCTATTAAATTATAAGGCTTTTAAAGCCAGTCAGGTGCTGGCACGTGACCTTTAGTCACGTGTGAGCACGTGACCCCCAATTGGGTTCCTTTCTCAGCCGCTTATTTATGTTTCAGTTTTAACCATCACGTGTCAACACGTGACCATTGGTCACGTGTAAGCACGTGATACCTCGTTGAGGTATTTTCTGACTTTTAGAATTAAATTCTATTCATTATTTTAGAGGCTTTAAAAGCCCATCACGTGTCTGCACGTGACCCATGGTCACGTGTGAGCACGTGATGCCCCATTGGGGTCTTTTCTGAGTTTTTATTATATCTTTCGACTCCTCCAGCGGGTTCTTAAAGGTCAATCACGTGTGGACATGTGATGCCTCATAACTTTTGATCCCGGATGAATTACGAGGCCCATAATATATCAAATCGAAGGGTTTTTCGAGATGCTTCCAATATCATAAAAATTTATCTGTTTCTCTTTCGGTTGTTTGTCCAAAAACAGCCCGGAAGATACTGGTTCGCATTTCCTTAAGCGTATCGCTGCCATTTGATACCTAGGACTCTTCTGCGCAGAAATTTTTGGCGGGAACTGTAATCCCTCACACTTAGCTATAAAGATATCATCTTGCATGCTAAACCCTAATAATCTAGCAAAGATCCCGTCTTTGGGTTGTTCGGCACATGTAAAATTTTATTCGGGCATGTTTGATGCTTTATGAACCTTCACAAGTGTGCCTAGGAACCCTACAGTGGTATCAGAGCCTAGCTAGAGAATTAGGCGACGTGTTTACGAAGTTAAAACTCCGATCGAAACCGAACCAACGAAAATGAACCCCTCTCTGTACATTTTTTAAAATCTGGATTTTTTCTGAATTAAAAATACCTGAAAAATTCAGCAGAGAAAAATAAGAATAACTGTGAAATTCGAGCCATTGATCCGTACAAACGACCACGGAATCGCGGCCATACCCTGCTTGGGCCGCTGTTCCGCGACTGTACTGTTTGATTAGACAATTTTTTTTCACGATAATTCTTTATTTGTTCTTTTAGAGTTTCTGTTATTTTTATTCTGACTCAAAGGTTGAGTGATCTGGGGTTTGCTTTGTAATCGTAGATTCGATCGGAATATTTAAATTCGTTATCATTTTCGGATATTTAGAAACTGTTAAACTGTTTGAACGGATATCATTAACTCACTTTTTCCTGGCACGACAAACTTTCAAGTGTTGAATTTTTATCGGGTTTAAATCTTTCGGAAAAATTGTACAAGTTAAGCGGTGGACCCTCTAGAAGACAACAAAGCTTAACTCGATTATGTGACCGTCTTGAACTGTCTTTTGAACCTTCGGGTTTGGGGTAGTATGGCGTGCCACATGTGAGGCGTTGGCTTGACCCTTCTACGGCTGGATCACTGGTACTGTGACATATTCTGGGATTATTTGAACTCCGCTCAAGTGTTGAGCACTTTAGGAAATTTTGGGTATTTGATTATCTGTTCGGAAAGTTTAATATTGTCTATTTATCTGGAATGTGATACAATATGTGGAATTCATAGAGTTAGGCATGAAATGCGAAGTATGTGATATTTCGGATTTACGATGTCTAAAGTGATTGTGGATTCCAAATATTGTAGTTTTACACTTTCTTTTCTGTGACCGTAAGTGTAGTATGTAGTTGTATTGCCGGTTGTCGTTGCTATACATCGACGACGATCGGTGTATGCATACTTACTTACGTTGATGATATGTGATATTATGTGTTGCTGAGATATGATGTGTAGGATTGTCGCGATTGAATAGCCGGGGGTTTTATGTGAGATGAGAGTTTTATTTTTCATTCATGTAAATTCAAATGTAATGTAATATTCTTTTATTTGGGGCACTTCCAGGTTGAGGTTGATGCCACCAATGTTGTATATTATTTACTTTTCCGCATTAGGATGGACCCAAGGAGGGGAGCACAGGTGACCGGGTTCTGGGGTTCAGTGGGAGGCCATCTCGAAGAGTCGTGATCGGGTCTCCTAAACTCCAGAATTGGTAGGGTCGCTTGTCGCTCTCGTAGGGGTCCAGGGTGTGGGCTTGGCTATTCATCGCGACTGTGGAATCCGTATTTTCTATTGTTGGCTAAATACTAAATACGGACGTCCTAGTATATCCCACATTATATCTATATTTCTGCTGCGATATCTGTGATGTGATCATTTGATATGTTGTGTTGGATACAATATATAGTGTATATGATATATTATATAGGCGTTACTTATGTTTTACACCCGCACTAGCCCTGCCCTGCTCTGTCGTTAGTTACCTAACCTAACGGTGCACGAGGGGACATCGAGACGAATGCGGATGGCATAAGTGTACGTCGTATTTATCTGTGATGCTTAGAAAGCATAAGTTGATGGGATTTTTTATTAATGAGATTAATAAAAAGAAAAGAAACCTAAAAGATGTTGTAGAATCAAAACTTTATAAAAAGGGTAGCTACAGTTTTGCTTTGCATAGTGGTATATATGATATACTCTGCACCTTATTCGATGAGGAAAGAGCCGAGATCCCTTCACCGGGAGTGACCTCTTTAGCGAAATTGGCAGATGCTACAAAACTCGGTTTGTCTTTTGATTGCTTTTAGAGTTTTGCTTTGCACAGTGAGATATATGATATGTCTTGCACCTTATTCGATGAGGAAAGAGCCGAGATCCCTTCACCGGGAGTGACCTCTTTAGAAAAACTAATGAAAGCCTCAAAAACACTCCATTTCAAAATTTCACATGATTCTACGATGATATCAAGTTCATTACGCTCATGGTTTTCTGAAAAACCTGCGTAGCCCTTCTCATTTCAGATAGAGACTAGTTAGTATCCGTGCTGCATTTGTTGACCTTAGCCAAGGCGTGGTGTACGGTAGCTAATTAGTATTTATCTGCTAAAACATGAGATGTGATTGAGTTAGGGTAGTCGTGCGACTTTGTTGACCTTAGCCAAGGGTCGTACGGGTGGGTTTAATTCAATCAGGAAATGACGGGTTGAACTTGACTAGCACTTATGATTTGTTGACCTTAGCCAAGGTCATAAGTTGCTAGGGGCAAAATATTATCGGGAATTTCAAGTGTTGAAATTTGCAATGAGATTGCATACCTTCTATGAGATAGTTGGATCCCGATACCCACTGCGAGTAAGAGTTACTCCTGGGAGAGTTTTACACAGGACAATTAGTCGATCAAGTAGGTGTCTAGAAAAGTGTTAACGGGGTTACGCCTCTGGGAAAACGAGGTTTACTTTAATTAGGTCCGTGCGAAAGCACGGGGAATCTCCCTCAAAGTACCGACACTGATCTGGCTAAAAGATTGACGAAATTGTAGGGTGTAATTAATCCTGGCTAATCATACCTTTTAGGGTTTGAAGGTAGATTTGATAAAAATAGTGGGAGACATCCTGATTAGATAAGATAATAACCAATCTAATCTTGCAAGAGCGTACGCTAAAGTGTTTTCTTCTCTCTCTCTCCAGGTAGCGACCATGTCAGGCCATAATCAAGATAATAATATGGATGTATTGACTGAACCCGCTTATTAAACTGAGCAGGGGAACGTTGGACCCGTTCTTTCTTATAAGAGTTATAAAACTGAACAAGGAATAAGAGAATATCTGGATTCTCGCGCCGCCCAAAAGAACATGCATGTTGATGCATCTTCTTCAGGTGTGTTAGTTATTGAGAACTATTTCTCAGTTCACCCTACGTCCTGGGTATTAGATACCGGATCAGGATCGCACATATGTAAATTGTTACATGGGCTACGTAAAGGTAGAGAACTGGGAAAAGGTGATCATTCCGTTCAAGTAGGGAACGGTGCAAGTATTGCAGCCAAAGCAGTTGGCGAATATCACCTTGTATTGCCAAGTCGTAATACACTGATTCTAAATGAGTGCTATTATATACCGAACATGATGTGCAACATTATATCAGTTTCTTTATTAAGTAAAGAAGGATATAATTTTGTAGTAAAGGATAATGTTATGAACATATTCCTAGATCAAAGTTGATTGCATCAGGCTCGTTACATAATGGCATATTCATTCTAAATCAGAATACAGTCCTCAATATATAAAACACACACAAGAGGAAAAGTTCATAAATGAACGAATCCTTCTTGTGGCATTGTAGACTTGGTCATATCAATGCGACACGACTGGCTAAGTTACATAAGGATGGTTATTTGAATCCGTTCGAATTATCATCTTATGATACTTGCCATTCATGTCTCAAAGGTAAAAGGACCAAAGCTCCGTTTAGTGGACACGAAGAAAGAGTTACCGAACTCTTAGGACTGGTACATAGTGATGTATGCGGTCCCATGTCTACGCATGCCAGGAACGGTTCTTCCTACTTCATTACATTCACTGACGATCTCTCAAGATTCGGATATGTATTCCTGATGAAACACAAGTCTGAAGCTTTTGAGAAATTCAGAGAATATAAGCACGAAGTAGAGAATCAAACGGGCAAAAGTATTAAGGTTCTTCAATCTGATCGAGGAGGAGAATACTTCAGCAATGAGTTCCTAGATTATCTAAAAGAGAATGGGATTCTCTCTCAGCTTACTCCTCCATATACACCACAGCACAACGGTGTATCGGAGCGGAGGAATCGCACCGTATTAGATATGGTGCGCTCTATGATGAGTACAACTGAGTTACCTATTCCTTCTGGGGGTATGTGCTGGAGACAGCCATATACCTATTGAAAGAAGTTCCAACTAAATCTGTGCCTACCACTCCATATGAGATATGGAATGGGAAGAGACCATCTCTTAAAAGAGTTAAGATATGGGGTTGTCCGGCTTATGTTAAAAAGCAAAATCCGGACAAACTCGAGGCACGATCAGTTCTTTGTAAGTTTGTAGGATATCCAAGCAATTCGTATGGATATCTATTCTACCACAGTGAACAACAAAAGGTGTTTGTTGCTCAACATGCCACCTTTTTAGAAAAGGAATTTCTTACAAAAGAAATTAGTGGCGATGAGGTAGAGCTGGAAGAGGTTCCAGCAACACAAACTACAACTGAAGATTTAGTGGAACCAGAGGATTCCGTAGTACCCGACGAACCCCAGCCTCTCCGCCGATCTAGCAGGGTTTCTCATCCGCCTGAGAGATACTACGGTTTTCTCATTGATGGTGGAAGCGAGGATTGCATCATGGAAGATGATGACCCGACTAGTTTCGAGCAGGCTATCATGAGTGGTGACTCAGTGAAATGGCTGGATGCAATGCGATCTGAGATGGAATCCATGTACACCAATAAAGTATGGATTTTGGAAAATGCTCCTGAAGGGGTAAAACCCATTGGGAGCAAGTGGATTTTTAAAAGAAAATTTGGTGTAGATGGAAAAGTTGAGACTTTCAATGCTAGACTTGTAGCAAAGGGATTTCGTCAACGACCAGGTGTGGACTATGATGAAACCTTTTCTCCAGTAGCTATGCTTAAGTCCATCCGGATCTTACTTGTCATTGCTGCATACCATGACTACGAAATCTGGCAAATGGATGTTAAGACCGCCTTTCTAAATGGTGATTTAGAAGAGTGCGTGTACATGACTCAGCCAGAGGGCTTCGTAGATAGTGGGAGCAGCGGAAAGGTGTGCAAACTGCTTAAATCCATTTATGGGTTAAAGCAAGCATCGCGGAGTTGGAACATCTGTTTTGATGTTGTAGTCAAAGAGTTTGACTTCATCAAAAATATAGATGAACCTTGTATCTATAAGAAAGTAGCAGAGAGTAAGGTTGTCTTCCTCGTATTGTACGTGGATGACATACTCTTGATAGGAAATAATATTCCTATGCTGCAATCAGTCAAGCTCTTCTTATCACAAAGATTCTCAATAAAAGATCTAGGTGATGCCTCCTGCATATTGGGGATTAGAATCTATAGAGATAGATCCAAACGGATACTGGGATTGTCCCAATCCAGGTACATTGACACCATACTAAAGAGGTTTAGTATGGAAGAATCCAAGCGTAGGAACCAACCCATGATCTCTGGACTCACTCTCTCCAAAGAGATGTCTCCCAAGACTGATTTGGAGAGAGCTCGCATGCAAGGGATACCCTATGCTTCGGCAGTAGGCTCTATCATGTATGCGATGCTATGTACCAGACCCGATGTAGCATACTCACTAAGTATAGTTGTAACAACCCTAAATTTCCTATACAAAATTTTTCAAATATTTTTTTCAAAAATCCACAAAGGGGTATTTTAGCCTGACCACAAGATATAGGTAATTATTTTGTTTTTAATTACAAGCTACAAGAATATAATAAATCCAATTTTAGTGTACAAGAAATTACTTTAAATTTAATGTATACTTGGAGTATTTACTCTTGCTGCTATCATTTTAAGTAATTAAATAACTCCATAATTACAAGAAGGAGCTTGTAGCTCATTGGTAATACCTTACACTGCTGAACCAAGCCACCAGAGCTCAAATCTCATACCCCACATTATTTTTAATATTGATTTTTTTAAAACCTTTAGAATACCAAGAGTTTACACGTGCATATCTCACAAAAACCCCACTACACCCAAACATGTAACACTTGCAGGAGTTAGATGAACCGTCGGGGGGGATCCAGGCTACCGAACTCGGTCGGGAATCGGCCAACTCGGCCTTGACTCGGCCGACTCAGTGATCCGACCGAGTCACGGCCGAGTCACCCCCGATTCGGCCGATTCCGGCTATGGTCAAAACATGAAAGTTGTGTCTTTTCATATTCCCTATGCACCTGCAAAGTTTCATCCTCATACCACTTTCAGAGCTCTTTAAAAACCCCAATTACTCCACTTTTAATACATTTTTTATTACATTTTATCACATTTTTATTTTTAACTTTTCATCTACCCTAACCCTAGCCTAACCCTATAAATACCAACCCTACACACTACCCTCTCACCCCCAAAATCTTGAGCCACTCTCTCAAAAGTTTTCCAAGAAGTGTGTGCTTTGAAAACAAGTTCGCGGCGAAGCTCCGACGAGATTCTGACGGAATTCCGGCGACGTGCTTTGAAGCAACCGGCGACGAAACCACCCCTCGGTCTTTCTCCCTAGTTCTCTTTACTCTTTAGAAGAGCTTAAAACCCGTAAGTCCCATCCCTCTCTCTCTTTTCTATTTCTTAAAATACGGAAATATGAAACCCGACGGAAATCGGAACAAATCGATTTCCGATTCGGTTTTTCTACAAAATTCCACTTGTCACCTAATCCATGATACCTACCCATATACATGATGACTATTAATCACATAGAAACCAATTTAAACAAAGTTTCTCATATGAAATGATAGCTTTCTTGTAAAACCGTATTCTTTTCATAGAAATACCATAAAGTTTATTTTTATTGTTCTAAATAAATCCCTCACTCCTAAATATGTTTATCTTGATCACTAAACTTGTAGAAATCAATTTGAATGAAATTTCACACATGAAATGATAACGTTTCCAAATACCGTATTCTTGCGCTTTAATACCTTCAGGTTTAATACATCATATTTAACCTCTAAAACTTATCTAACCCTTAAAATAAGTCACGAGGTAATGACCTATTTCTACACATACACAAATATAACCTTAATTAATAAACGTCAAAACATAGAATACGAAAATACAAGACTTTTCACTAAAATACCCTTTTCTTTATAGACCTTTTCTAAAAGTTCTAAGTTGTTTACAATTTTAAAACAATATCTTTTAATAGGAAAATAAGATATGTCATGGACATTGATCGTTTATCTAAACTGACTTTGTGGTGTCTAGGCTAGGCAAGTGAGCTTGGGTAACTTTAAAAGGCCCATCTCACGATTCGTGAGCGGATCCCTCCCTCCTCACTTGTACTTGCCTGGCCACAATTGGCGATGAAGAGGCGATTTGAACCTTCTAATGACTTGTCGTTTAGACCCTTAGAAATAGGCTAGTTGGCTTAGGAAACCCTAGAAACTAAAATAAAGAAAACTATACTCTTTTACAAATAAATACCTTTTATTTATAAAACCGTTTTCCTAAATGAATAGTATTTGTTAAACCTAAGCAAAGTACCACTACAACCCACTTTGGGGAACCCGTTAGGGATAGTATGGTTCATTGTGCACCCGCGGGCAAGTAGTGCAAGATTCAGACCTCCGCAAGGAGCATTCGGTCTCGAAAAGTTTAAAATACGGCATTTAAGAAAAATAAGATTTTGGGAAAATAAAATATTTATTTAAAATTATTCATATGTTAATATATATATAATTATCATTTAAACACCTATTTTATCATAAGATAAAGTTTCCAATTTTTTCTAAAAATTACAAGATTAAAAGTTACATTAAAATACCATGAATTTCAAATAAATAAATTAATACTTTTATTAGGATATATTCACTAGAATAACATAAATAAAATTTACACTCATTATAACTATAAAGACGAATAATAAATACTTGGGGTGTATTTTGAAAACTATACAAAAGTACTTTTTACATAAAACCCCCTCAAGTTCTATAAATTACAATAAGGCCCCTAACAATTATTGAACATCAAATTACCTTCTTTTAGTCTGGCTCGGGTTAGAGTCTGACTATTTTTGACTTGAATATGATTCAAGTCAATCTATATTCTTTTTTATTCCAACTCAATATGATTACATGAATCCCTGAATCCAGTTAACAATCTATATAACTTGACTGAACCGAACCATGGATATATTCTTTTTACATGTTTCCCAGTATTCCATTTACATGACTCTACGGTTATAACCGTTTCCTGATAACATGGTTTCGGTCAGTCAGTTAATCAATCTTACAATCAATACAATTTTACAAGATAACAATACAAATAAGACATCGCGGGGTTTAAGGGGTAAATTGGTACGGAAGGTGTTAAAGGTGGTACGAGGTGGTCAGATTAATACACCTAACCTGAATCCCATTGCTGTTGTACCGTGGCATAACGGTTCCTTGTACTACATGTGCCTTAGTCTCTGGCAAGTGAGACTCCCCTCGTATACACTGGCATTCTTCTGTACCAAGCTACAAACAACAGCGTTATATAACATTACAACAATAGTTTACACTGTAAAAATGTATCTTCTTATTCTGTCTTCTCTACTTCCCTCTTACCTTTGGGACTTACCGAGCGATCTGTTCGCTGACGACATTATGTTCTCTCTTCTTTAAATGTCGTCAGGTGACTTGGACCCGACAGAAGTAGAGCCAACAGAAGAAGACTTGGAGCAATTTGCCGACGACCCAGCAGTATAATTTCATTGTACACTTTTCTTTTCAGTACTTTCCTTTTCCTGTTATGCCACTGTTTAGGCATCTTTATTTCAGTTGTATTTTCCTTTCCATGTATTGTACAAAGAATGTTATTAAATAAAAGTTGTTGTTCTTTTATACTCTTGTCTCTTGTGTATTTATTTTATATTGCTTAGATACGCTTAGCGTATGTACTTCTGAGTACATACGTAGCGGGCCTCGTTGCGTCCACTTCGCCATACACTGGGAAGCGGGGCGTGACAATAGTGAGTCGGTATCAAGCAGATCCTGGAAAGAGTCACTGGACGGCTGTGAAGAACATTCTCAAGCACTTACGAAGGACTAGAGATATGTTCTTGGTGTATGGTAACGGAGTACTCCGGGTGGAGTCCTTTACCGATTCCAGCTTCCAAAGTGAATAGGACGACTCTAAGTCGCACTCGGGATTTGTCTTTACCCTCAATGGAGGGACGGTAGGTTGGAAGAGTTCCAAACAGGATACCGTTGCAGACTTGACGATGGAGGCTGAATACATCGCTGCCAAAGAGGCTGTCTGGATGAAAAAGTTCATCACTGAACTTGGTGTGGTTCCATCCATTGAACATCCAATACCTCTGTATTGCGATAACAATGGAGCTGTGGCTTTGGCCAAGGAACCCAGATCCCATCAGAAATCCAGACATATTCTGAGGCGGTATCACCTGATCAGGGAGATAGTTGATTACCGGGAGATCGAGGTCAGGAGAGTAGATACGAAGGACAACACTGCGGATCCACTCACGAAGGCCATTCCCCAGATACAGTTTGAGAGATTATTCGGGATGCTAGGTATGAGATACTACATCAGCTGGCCTTAGTGCAAGTGGGAGATTGTTAGTTATGTATATGCCCTAGAGGCCATTGTTGTACATATGATGTATATTATGATGGATGCTTGGATATATACAGAGAGGACTTTCTTGCTCGTTATGATAGTATGCTATTTGGTTTCACTTTATCTTAACATGTTGACTTGTATTGGTTTACTGTCTTACTCTCACATGTTGATAAAGCCCTTAGGATCTGTACTCGACTACTGGGATTATGATGAGATCATACTAGTGGGGCCACGGTAGTTGATGAGTACATCCTATAAATGTTCCTAGTCGAGGGTATATCGAGACAGGGCATCGATACACCAGAGTAGACTAGCGTATACGCATCTTGACCCATATGATGGGCGATGGATGATCCCATATCCATCGGTGTTTGACATCAAGGATGGTGTACGGGTGCTCAGTGGAGACTGGGTACACTGGACGGACTTGCCGAGAACTCCCAGTTGGTGATATACCACACGTCAGATGGCAGTTCTCCGGTGACACTGGTACAGGGTAGTCTGTAGACCCGAGATCGTCATAGAGTCTTGTGTGATTCCCACTATGCTTTGATTTCCACCTTACCACATCCAAGAGGGCGTGCAAAACGGTGGCTTTTGGGTACAGTCCCGAATCACATGGATACAATGAGCGATAGGAGGGGATTCGTCTCTCCCGGTATAGGGAGTTGATGTCGTGCAGTGTTCGATTGGCTATAACTGGAAGTCCCTGGCCAGGGCTGATATAGAGATATACTGGTAAGTGTTACCAGTAGTTTCTCGACCTGTTATGAGCCTCACATCGACACGACTTATCGGTTACTGGGGTCTGACGTATACCACCCCTTGACTTGATATGCGACATATCAGACAAACAGACCGGACTGTACGGGAGTGTTACTGATTGGATTCACAGGAGAACGGACAGGCTAGCTTGTTGATCTTCCGATCGCTCAATACCTGGGTGCTGTTACGTTTAGCTGGGTGTTTGATATGATCATCACCTGCTACCGGCGTATTGACGATTCTTTAGAGTCCTACACAGAGGTTTCTTGGCTCAGGAAAAACGGAGTAGAGGCACATATGTGATATGTGCAGGACCGAGGATAATACGATATGAGATACCGTATTATATTCTCGCGATATTTAGATATGAATCGGGACATCGGATTAAGTGTTGATTCGATGAATCGGTACATGATATATTAGTCGGTTATATTCGATATAGCCGGATCGTTAAAACAAGTGTTGATTTGATTATTTAATGTATAATGATATATATGATATATTGTATTATATTATCTAATATTGGCTCGCTTTATTATTTCATTTTCTCACCGGATTAATACATTGATATATATGCAATATATGTTAATTGTATTATTTTCTTTTGTTGCAAATATATAATATATATGTGATATATATTATTGTGACATGATATGATTTATTATAAAACATGTTTAAGGATGATAAAAAGGGATTAGGGTTTGATTAGGGTTAGCTCTTTCAAGTTCATTCTAGAAGGATTCTATTTTGTCTTGGTTAAGTTATTATGGTTGATACTTATCCTTAACCCAACCAAACCCTAACTCTAGTTTATTCTCTACAAGTTTTATCCTATCATCCTTGACCATGGTTCTATAATCAATCATATACATTTATCTTCTATTCATCACAAAAGGATTATCTTTTTCATTATCATCTTCTTCTCTCTATGGTTTTTAAAAGAGAGAGCTCACTAGAAATTCCTTATGTGATGATTTATTGTGAGAAAGTGAATTAAAAAGATAGCATAAATACTACTCCGTCATCCTCATCTAATCTAGCCCATTAGATTAGGGTGTTCATCTCTTTAGAGTGAGAAAGCTTGGGTTATAGCAACTTCGACGTAGATCATCGGAGAATCGGAACACTTCAAGCTAGCATGGATCGTTCGAGTCGTGGAGCCTCTCTTGAGTCCGGGAGATCGTGGATCGCGGCGAAGGGACTTCTACTCGGAGCTTGTGAAGCGAAGGAGCGGACTACAAAAGTTGTAATCCCTCACACTTAGCTATAAAGATATCATCTTGCATGATAAACCCTGATAATCTAGCAAAGATCCCATCTTTGGGTTGTTCGGCACTTGTAAAATTTTATTCGGGCATGTTTGATGCTTTATGAACCTTCACAAGTGCGCCTAGGAACCCTACAGCTAATACGTTGGATTCTATTGTTACAAGAATTTGATCTTGTCATACGAGACAAGAGTAGATGTGAAAATATTGTAGCCAACCATCTTTCAAGCATCAATTCTTCACTAACATTGACCGTGCCAATAAACGACTCCTTCCCTGACAAACAGCTCTTGACCGTATCCTGTGAACCTTGGTTCGTGGATATTGTGAATTATCTAGCGATGGGACTTATTCTGAGTGATTGGTCAAAACAAGACAATCTTCGATTTCTATCCCAAGTAAAACACTTTTACTGGGATAAATCTTATTTGTTTAAGTATTGTTCCCATCAAATCATTCACAGATGTGTCCATAACGATGAATTCAAGAGTGTATTGTCTTTTTGTCATGATCAGGCATTTGGCGGTTACTTTGGTCCACCAAAACGGCGGAGAAAGTTTTGTAATGTGGCTTTTATTGGCCAGCATTATTTAAAGATGCATATGATCAATGCAAAACTTTTCCACGGTGTCAACACATGGGTCGGATTTCATGAAGAAATAAGATGCTGCTCTAACCTATCTTGGTTGTGGAAATATTCGATGTTTGGGGTATTGATTTTAAGAGCCTTTTTCCCAACTCTTTTGGGAATTTATATATCTTGTTAGAGGTTGATTATTTCTTAAAATGGGTGGAAGTAATACAGTGTCGCACTAATGACAACAAGGTTGTTATTAAGTTCCTTAAAAAATATCTTTTCGCGATTCGGGTACCCTCACGCTATAATTAGCGACAACGGGACGCATTTCTATAATTGATCTTTTGAGACTTTGATGCGGAAATATTCAATCAACAACAAACATTCTACGCCCTATCATCCCCAAACGAGCGGGCAAGCTGAGAATTCCAATAGGCAGATCAAACAAATTTTAGAGAAGACGGTTTCTAAAATTCGTAAATATTGGTCAACCAAATTGACGGATACTCTTTGGGAATTTCGTACCGTTTATAAGACCGATCTTGGTATGTCTCCATATCGCCTAGTGTTTGGAAAGGAATGCCACCTTCTTGTCGAGATCGAACATAAAGCAATGTGGGCTATTAAAGTGCTTAACTTCGATTTTGATCAAGCCAGCAGCTATCAGAAGCTGCAATTAAATGAGCTAAGCGAACTCCGCGATGAAGCTTACGATAATGCGGTTATAGTAAAGAAGTGGACTAAAGTGTTCCACGATAAAAACCATTTTAGAAAAACCTTCACACCGGGACAACAAGTCCTTTACGATTCCCGTCTTCATCTTCATCCGGGTAAGCTAAAATCTCGTTGGAAGGGACCTTTTGTGGTGCGGCATGTATATCCGTACGGGGCAGTAGAAGTTGAAAATGTTAAAAATGGTTTAATTTTTAAAGTAAATGGGTATAGATTGAAACCGTATTTTTCTGCTGACCTAGCGGAGGAGCTCATGTTTTTACAGGAGCCGCTTTATCATAACTAAATTTCCTCCGCCTCACCTTCATGTTTCGGTAATATTGTCTCATTTTAGAATGGAGGTGAGTGAAAAAAGACTTAACTGAATATCCGTTGCGTGCCAAAGAACAAGTTTAGGGGTAGTTTTCATTTAACTATTATTTTACCCCTATTAATTTCTCTCCCCAAGTCTACAGGTCTATACGCTCAAAGAACAACATCAGTGAGGACACTGCTGAAAACAGTTTTGGGGGGAGGTTTGTATTCACTGAATTATCTTTTGGCACTAGACACTATACAAAATTTTCTTTTGATAATAAAAAATTAGAAAGTGAAAAATTACATATGAAAGATAGGAATAGTTCGAGAAAAGCAAGAAAGTTAGATATTTTCTTAAACGAAACTAGTAATAAGTAGTTATGAGCCATTGTCCCAAGGGTTAGTAAGATGAAGGAAATTACTAATATGAGGATAAAAATAAGTCTGAAAAATAGTTTTTATTCCTGAGGCCAAACATTTGAACGTTGATACCTTACTATACGCACTGTCACACATTTCGAAACTTGGGATAATAGATGATACCTTGAAATGCTCTTGTTTAAAATCCTTTGTATGAAGTAAAATATAAAAAAAATGGTGAAGAAAAAAATGAACACTGGTTTTGTAATTACCAAGGCAGCATAAAAAAAATATAGCGAGGGTGCTTTATCACCTAGTGCCTTAGACCAACTGCTTTGGGAGCCACTGCTAAGCCTTAGGTGTTGCAAGACGAGGAATTATGCCTTAATAACGCGGGCATATTTTTTAATCGGTCGGTTAGTATCTCAAGAAGTATTAACGGTCGAGCAATTCCATCTAAAATATTCACCGACTATAAAGTACTAAGGAAGATGGACAAGAGTATGATAGCATGAATTGAATTCTTTAAGTGTAGAGATGTCTTTTACACACACATAGGGGTATATGATCAATGTTTGGAAGAAAGATAGGGAGGAAGACTAAAGGCGATGTTTTATTGAGAGATGATGTGATTTCTAATATTTTTTCATGACCATTAAGATAGGGCTCATAGCAA